>CM048045.1:13560000-14160000 GCA_026259375.1 Verasper variegatus
TATGAATGTATGTCAGTTTATTGTGTTATCTTTCAAGCAAGATAATAATCTGAATATATGAATTCCTGGTCAAGACAGGAAGATTTCCCTTAGGAAATAATGATGCACACTGATTTTTGCCTTTTTAAAAAAACCTAATTATTTCTCAGTAAATGGAAGTTAGCTTTATTCCCAGCCCTAAAGCAAGAAGCATCTTGGTCAAAGTCTTGAAACCTTGATGTTGCACTCCACCGTTTTTATGTAAGATCATTGTGTTGCCGCTTCTCAAGTTCACAGAGACGGGAAATGTCCTGGAGCAGACCTAAGCCAAAGATGCTAAATGGTATAATTCAGCCAAATGAAGTGAGCCTGTAATAAGTCAGTAATAAGACAGATACAATGTGGATTCATGTAATGATAATAATAATACTCCTGTTTTGTTTTAGTGAATGTCTTGTCAACAAGAATTAGTGAGACTACAAAAATAATCACATGAAAAATATTGTTGTCTAGTTTCAAGTCGTTCCCCCACTGTAGTCCTCTGTTGCTGGATGTTTTTCTCTGTATCTGAGCAATAGAGTGTTTATTATTATAACAGTCTACCGAGAACATATTGAAGGTCAAGATATTGAAGTTGGAGGTTAAATGAGCATTATGATCTTTGGATTCAGGAAAGATTTGGTTAAATTAGAGTGGGTCATTTTTAGCTGGTGGTCCCAGTTTGTTTTAGTCCGTAATTCCAAAATCGCTGGGAGATTTTTCTCATGTTTGGACAACTTTTATGTGTGAGAGTATTAATTCAGGATCTGTTTTTCTGACGATGTGCGGCCTGGGTCCAGCTCTATTTAGATTTTGCGGAATTTGCCTCTGCATTTCACAAAGATTATTCTGTGGCCTCGCCGGTCGCCTGAGACCAATTTTGGTTTGGCCCGAGCCATGACAAAAACAAAGCTCTGATTCCAGATGGCAGAGGCCCAAGATGGCACAGACAGCACCCCGCACCCCTCTGCAACATCTATCTTTATAAGGAATAGCTTCTGACATATGTCAGTGATTACACGTTAATGTAACCCTCCAGTAGATCATGACTAGTGCAACAAATTGTCTATTTTTACCACTCTAGTACCACATGTTTTCTTTTCAGGCTATGATCAGCAGTGTGTGACTGGGCTTTGACGTTCATCTCTGGAAGACATTTTAAAAGCTCCAGATGCCTATCAAAGGTCATGTGCTGCAGAGCAGGCCCCATGTCAACTGCAGTCTCAGTCCCCAGAGCCCGAGTGTTGTCTTATGGGATGTAGCTCTCTGGCCTTTGAAAGTTTAAACTTCAGCTTTAGTGGAGCTCAGTGTTGGAGAGATAGCTGAAGTTATCTTTCATTGCAGACCTTTTCAGATAAATCTGATCATGAATTACCTGAACAATAATTTTTTATTCAATAAGCAACAGTATGTCTGTGGTTATGAGCTCTTAGCTTAACTAACTCCAATGTTTTGGCATTGGAGTTAATATTAGCTACAGATTCATCACCATGTGACCACGTCGACTACAGACATGGCATCCATAGTTATTTTTGCTGAACGTATCTATAACACTTTTACCCTTATTAAACCACAATTAAAATCACAATATCTGAATTGTCCTCTAAATATGCCTGATCTCCCCATCTTGCAAAGTTAAAGAAAGTGAGAACAATTCCTGGATCTTCCCCCTGATTCAGATCTGCAAGTAAAATGGGTTAATGGGTTCTTTTCTGACATATCCCACATTCTTCCACCAAGGTTCGTGTCAAACATTTTTTGTGAAATCCTGCTAACAGACAGACAAACAAACAGACGCAGAGGAAAAGATAATCTCCTTAGTGAAGGTAATAATCAATAGAACCTATCGGCTGTCTGTGGCGTAGGTTTGGCCTCTGCATGAATTGATAATGACCTTGATGCTGTGCATATGTACATTCCAGCATGCTTGTGTGTGAGGAAGCTGTCCAGTGGGATATTATTAAAGATGAAATGGATTTGCTGTGTGTTTGCCAAGCAAAAATCTTTTCCATCTCCTTCCCTCACTCGTTATTTAACATGCTATTCGTTTGCCTTGCTTTATAAAGCACCTTGCTGGGGCCGCACCTTATAAGCCAATGTTTGGACTCCTTTTAACTTCACTGCCAAGAGGTTCCTGTTCAAGTGAATGTTGAGAGAGACATCAATGGAAGACGGTCTAAGTCCAGCTTAATGGTTATGAAGAGAATGGCACTGAGCTAATTATGAGAAACTGCTCCTGCTCGCTTTGCACCACATCGCTGTTTGGAGAGGGGAGTGTCAGAGCGGCCATGGATTTTCAGGTCTGGGTGATAAAAGTGCAGCAACAGACCCAACAAGCTTAAAGATGAAAGAGCTGCCGGTCCAGGCACACACACACACACACACGTATACACAGATTTATTCAAAAGCCATTATGAATACTCCTAGCCTCTAATCTGCAGTCGGTGCGGTGACTAAGCATATAACTTGTGCATTAACACAAGCTTTGTTCATCATATATCCCCATGCACACATGAGTTACACTTATTCTGAGCTATCAAGCTGTTATATTGAGCTGTCGTCAAAAAGAAGCTCTGACAAAGCGGAACCTGAATGTGATGAACCTGCGGATGTTTTGATGCTTTTCATGGCCGTTTCAATACATTTGCAACTACATGTGCATCCTTGGTGCGGTGGTTAGCATGCCTCACAGCAAGAAGGTTCCCGGTTCAAATCCCAGTTTGGTCAGGGTCTTTCTGTGTGGAGTTTGCATGTTCTACTCGTACACGAGATGATGTGAAACTTTAAATTGGCCGTAGGTGTGAAGGTCTCTCCGTATGCTGGTTGTGTGATATGCTGGCATCCTGTCCAGGGTGTATGCCTTCCGCACGTTGTCGCAACCCTCAAAGGATTATCACTATAGATAATGGATCGACGGATGTGCACCCCTGGTGTCACTGCACTTTTGTTTGTTTTACTGTTCGGCACAATACACAAAAACCCCAAACGTGGGACCTCCTTCGTTTAAACCCACTCTAAATGCTTGTCGCCGAAACGATCAAAATCAATTTGACAGGAATGTCTTAACGAAATCTCAGCACGCTCACACGGGAAGCGAACTCGTCTGAGCGTAAATTGGATGTGCTCTTGTAGTGAAGCGGGGTCTTGGGAACTGCAGGTGGCCCTGTATCTGAGAACAGACCACTTAACTAAGTTATCTGGCTCACTCTGTTTCGGAGCCATCTGCTCGGGATTAAAACGGGCAGGTCCTATCTGTGCCATTCCAGAACTGGAGTGTCAGGTCTCCGTTGGTGGTGTGTAACATTACGACGCAGGGCTTATCAGGCAGCTCCGGCCTGTTAGTGATTTATAAGCACAATAGACTAATCACTCCACTTGAGCGACAGTGCGGCACAAATTCAGCATTGCACTTAAAGGAACGACTGCTCAGCCACTCATGTAAAGAACATGAGTGGATGTTCTTCAATAGCCTGATGATGAGATGCCTCACACCCCCTGACAGGTTTGATCTGAATCATTGAAAGTTGACGGACAGATTGCATCAGCCATTCTCTCTCATCCCGCATCAAAGTGCTTCTTGGTCTTTCCTGAAAACCTGTTTGAAGGAACGTGGCTGCATATGTATCCAACGGAAATAAAAATGAGTGACAGGAGAGTTTGGATGCTCTCTTGTTAGTTCCTGAATAATGCTGTTGTGCTGAATCTCTATCAGGCACATTAAGAGACGGTGTGGTTCTGCACCTGCAAAACATCAGTGTGTTTATTTTCTCACCGCTCTGCTTCTTATCCAGTTTGGCCATTTGTTTTCGGTGGCATAGGAAATAACTCCTCGAACGGAGAATGGAATTTGCCTGTCACTGTCCTGTGGCGATGGTGTTCTGTTTCGAGCACAGGTCATTGTAGATTGTCTCCGTCTTGTTGTGACAACAGAGGACAAGTTCTTTGTATACAGTGTAAACCTCATCTCAGAATGGTGGTAAACAGCCCACCGTCCCTCTACAAGTTGGTGTTTTTGTCTGTTTTCATGCAACCCAGTCTCATCAGAAAACGTATAGTACCTACGTCCACTTGGAAAAACGTAGTATTCTCACAATTTGGCCTCTCAAATTGTGAGAATACTACGTTTTTGTCTGCCCATTTTTTTGCATTGGACTGTGAAAAAAACGAAAACATGGCAGACATTCCTTGTATTTTCAGATCAAAATGTCATTTTATAATATAGTTTGGGCATTAAAATACATTCTGACACCATTTCTAGCGAGAAATGCTCTTTGCTTCCACAATCTTCAGCCAGTTCATGCTTACGATCTATATTTGATTAGTTATCACGAATATTTTTCAGATCTCGCCAGAAAAATCGTAGTAATGTAACGTTTTTATCGTTGCTATGGTGGTTGCAATGAACGCTGCCATGCCGTAAACCACGTCGTAGCGTGCTGTTTGAATCATCGTCCGTGCGTTGTGTCGTTCATACCGAGGCGGGCCCAATTGCGCATGCGTGAGCGGACCTGTCGTGTGTCGTAAATAACTTTTTTTAACTTTCCGGTCCATTTAACACAAAGCTACGTCATAAACATGGACCACTTAGAAGACGATGATGTCATATTCCTTCTGTCAGGTAAGTAGTTTAATTTGTTTTGTTTTTAAATATTGTAACGATCTGGGTTTACAGTCCTAGTGCTGAGACAGCGAATGTGGAGTCTGTCGATACAGACAATGGAGTGCTATTCATTTGCTAATATTCTATTGTTTTGCCACAGGCTACGGCCCAAGGTAGCCTGTGTTACCTGGTATTTAAATAAATGGTTGGTGAAACCAGTTCAAGACACTTAGCTCATCGTTGAGGGATGCTACAATATAAATATAAACATAAACAGATAATGTAATGGTATACGGAAACTAACAGAAACCACGAATCAGCCCATAAAATAGTTCTACACGATACAGTGTAGGGTGCAGGGTGAAAGGCCCATTGTAGGGCCTTCACTATACATTAATTCTAAGTTTTGAGAGTTTCCCTAGTTTTGGAGTGTGATAGTTTGATTTTGTTTTCTCAAATTAAGGATGGTTTATGATTGAACTTTGATTTATGAATGCTTTAGATTAACAAGGGATGTATTTGTCTACCATTACGCCACAATATCAGATCAATTTGGTTTAATTTATAGTATGCAATATGACAATAATGTTTTCAAAACACGAGTGTTTCAAAACAGGGTGTTGCGATACATTTTAAGTAACAATTGGTATGTTCTGTGTTAATCAAGGAGGATCCAAGTGAAGCTACAGGAGTTTCAGCAATGTCAAAAACTGGAACAGTTTGTTTGGCTTGATGAGGAACAGGAAGGGCAGCCTCTCCCAAAAAGAAGGAGAACTGGAGAGAAACAGAAGCCGGGTTTAGGCCACTAGGAAGATGAGGGAGAGAAATTCTACTACCATTAAAGAGGTACTTTTAAGTTACATACCACAAACACCATTTTATATAATATACTCAATATAAATTTTTATTAAATCCCCAAAGTACACTGGGTGAAATACAAGTTAATATCACACTGAAAGAATACCTCCGCTGATTAATGTTGATGTTACTGGAATTTAGTACATCAAATTATTTTTCCCTTGCTTTCTAGAATGGTTGTTTTTTTGACCAATCATGCTTCCCTGCTGTGATTTTCAACTGGGAAAACCACTTTTTCCACAGGAAGGCAAGTCAATTTGATTGGAAGGAATCTAAATGTTTTTTGGGAAAAAAAATAAACAGTACATTTGTAAATATGTATATGTTTTTGTATGTTTGAGATTTTTTGGTTGTTCTGGCCAAGGATTCTGAGGTGTCTTCCTTGGTTGACTACATCCATGAGACGACAAAACACATAAAGTTATGTTACATTGTCCCTTATTTTACGACACAAAGTTAGTTTTTACCCTACCAAATCTTTTTATGAATAATGATGTTTGGAAAATAGAAAACAAAAACCCCACCACCTTCTGAATTCATCCTTCTCCTACGCACCTGTCGCCTGTCTCACGAAATAGTTTTCCTCTGTTATGTATAATGATGACCCCATCAAACATCATGTTAGCAATATTTACACCTTTCAATCTATACTGTTTATTTCTGTCTACATGTGTGAATTTGCCTTCATTAGTTTTAGAAAAGAGCGATGTTGTATCGGTCAGTGGGCGGCAGCAAGAGACTCGTCTTTAAGTAGACGAAGGCATTGAGGTTGCCATCGGCCATCATGGTTTTTTGCTTAAGAGACTGAATATGTTCCGTGCAGAAATATTTGCATTTCCCTTATATCTACAAAAACTGCTTGCTTCACAGACTGCAGTTTTGTTTTGCTCCGATGTGGTGTGCAAATACTAGCCGTATCTGCAAAGGGTTGTGTGGCATTAACATTTTGTACTCGGATTTTGTTTTGACAGACTGTGCAAAGGACCTTGAGAACATCACCACTCTACAGGAAGACACAGTCCAGTAATGGGTGTCAGATGTTCAGCAGTAGACGACAGGTACTGTGGAAAAAATGTTTGTCATTGTTGCACAATGTCCTTTGACTCTGTTTACACAAGGTCTACACAAAAAGGTTTGATTGTAAACTGATATTGGCATGAATTCATTTTATTCTCCTCTTCACAAGGACCAACCAATCAAAATGACTTGCAGAATGCCATTGATGGACTCTATTTGAGCATTAAGCAGCAAAGATTTCAGCTGTATCATCAGACTAGTGAGACAACAAGATGCCAAGTTTAATGCCAATTTCTTTGTGTAACATACTGTTACAAAATGTATTGATTACTATTTGTAGATTGTAAAAATAGCTAACCCATTTATAAAAAAACTAAACTAGAATTACTGCACTGCGGTTGTATGACTCCGCTAACCAGTGCAGTTTCTGTGTACATATCTCTACATACTTTTTCTCATATAAATGTCACTGTAACCTCTTGACAACTGAAACTGTAAGATGAGGTCATTGTGGCCTTGACCTTTGACTTTAAGGCAAATAGTCAGATGGACAACCTGAAAACATACAGTTATGCCTCCGGCCACTGGCTATTGCAGAGGAATTAAAATGTTAGTGTAGTGGACTGGATTTTATTGGTGTTACATTGGTCATCTTGACCAATGTTTGGTTTCACATTCTAGATGGCAATAAGCAGAGACATCAACTCAGGAAAAAGATTTCTGTAGAAAAGGAAGCCTTGTATGTGTGTATATATACATACATACAAACGCACTATTAAAACATTTTGTTTTTTAGTCATACATTCTCAGGCAGTACTGAGGTATTTACGGAGACGGGACGTGAGGGTCTTCTCTGCGTGCTCAAGAGAAGATTGCACAAAGTTCAAGCTCAGCAGGCTGCAGCGGGTCTGACATATTCTGGTAAACGTGTGAATAACTCTGTTGCTGCACTGCTACTGTTGCTACTCCCTGGCAGCCTTAGGGAGGCCTTAGCTTGGTGTTGGGTAGCTGATAGCTTTAGCATATTTAGTTTTTAGCGGCCTGTCTGACATTTATCTTTGAAAAAAAACAATCAGAGGGAACCATCTTCATAATTTAACACTATGGTTTGTTTGTGTCCTTCAGTTCTTCTCAAGTGAAGCTGTACCACTGTGCTCCAGCTCCACACTCCCTCCTGCAGCCTCTGCTCCTGATGCTAACCTCCTGTCTCCATCACACCAAGCAGCTGCCCCCTCCCTCTGAAACCCCCCTCTCCCAAACACTATTTTTGTAGTTTTTAAACTCTTTTTTGCATGAGAATTGTTGATCATATAATTTCCAGCAACTGCCTTAATGTAATTTTTGTGCATAATAAATGACATTGATCATAACATATTGGGATTTCCTTGCACTTCTACACCATGTTATTGGCAGATAAGATGCTGATTGAGTTAAAGCAGTCAATGTTCTGTTCAGGTACTATACATTTTCTGATGAGACTGGGTTGTTTCATGGGGAGTTTTGTATGAATGTGTGTCTTTGTAAGTTATGTCTCATTTTGTCTGGCCGAATTATTCACATTTTGATTTGACAAAGGCATGGCTGAAAAAAGGCATGCATGCAGATTGTAATCTTCAGTTGTGTTTTTCTTTCTAATAATAAATTACAAACACACACAGACACACACTGGACTGGCAACATATCTGGCTCAGAAATACTGATGCTAGTGATGAGATTTTTCAAGTCCTCCAGCTTAGTCAAGATGTTGTTATTAAGACAGAGTGTTTGTGTGTGTGTGTGTACATGCGTGCGTGTGTGCGTGCGTGCGTGCGTGTGAGTGTTTGTGTGTGTTTGTGCCTTGCCAGCATGTTTTTTCTCATTATTGATGATATCATCTTCAGAGGAAACACTCAGTTCTCTGGTCATGGGTCAAGTGACTTTCCCAGGCTGGAGTGTCTTTCTGAACATAGAGAGGACGTGCGTGTATGTGTGTGTGTTTGTGCGAGCCTGTTTAGTTTCTGAGCGGAGGGGAAGCCCAGAGCTAAAGGCTCCATTTCTGATGCTCGGTCTTGGCTGTGGATGAGCGAGAAGAGAAATCTCTAACAGACTTACACACTGGCTTACCACACATATCCAGAAACACGCAGGCACACACACAAAGCAGCACGAAGGAATGCTTTCAGGGTTGATGACCCCGCAAAACTAACTGCACACTATATCTAAACTTAATTTACTTAAGCCACAGATAATGCTTTTGTACAGTTTGTGCGTTCGCTTTCTCAGAGCGTCATTGTTAAACCAACATATGTTCCTGCTGTAGGCATACAGAGGGAACTACTACTTAAGGATGCCTCTGTTATTCAGTGTCTAATTCAA
The DNA here is from genome assembly GCA_026259375.1 of Verasper variegatus. Taxonomy (NCBI): domain Eukaryota; kingdom Metazoa; phylum Chordata; class Actinopteri; order Pleuronectiformes; family Pleuronectidae; genus Verasper; species Verasper variegatus. Next base: position 13,568,849 of record CM048045.1, read on the forward strand.
ATATCATCTGTTTTTAGCTCTCAAAACAAAAGTCTCCCTTTCAAAAGCTTGATGAATGTGTCCTGTTTTTAATTTGGACTGCATTACATACACACTGTAAAGAGAAAGTAAACTTTCAACACAAGTCGAACCATAAGCGCAGTCCTCACATGTCTCATGTCATGCATCACACCCTCTGGGCTTGCTGTCTGCATGCTGTTTCTGAGCGTGACACGAGAAGAATGTCGTCTTGCTGAGCAACCACAAGGCCACGGTCATCATCTCTAACCAGATCACATCTAATGGCCCCTCAGACGTTTGAGGAATTTTTCTCCTTGCAGTAAATCCTATGACATAGAGTGTTATCATTTTAGTTTATTGACCTCACCCAGGTCAGAGAGAGTTCACAGTATTCTTAAGATGTGACATATGCATACTTTGTGTCTTTTGTTCCTCCCTTTTCACACTCTCTGTCGTGTGTGTGTGTGTGTGTCTGTGTTTTCAGGTCGGTGCCAACGTGCTGATCTTCCTGTGCACGAACATGATCGGGATCTGTACCCACTACCCTGCGGAGGTCTCCCAGAGACAAGCCTTCCAGGAGACGAGAGGATACATCCAGGCTAGACTGCACCTGCAGAGGGAAAACCAGCAGCAGGTTGGCTACACACATGCACGCACATATGCAAAGACCTACATGTGCAGGGACACCATGAATGTTCAAGCAAATAGACGAGGGTGGAAGCCCTGTTTCGCATCCTGTTGGAAACACGGAGAAATGCAAAAGAGCAACCAATGGGTGTCTCCGTCTTCCAGTCTGATTTGTTTGCTTCATTTTTGAGGTCAACAATATGTTCTGGAGTTTAGCATGTATCTCCACTCCTTTCTATTTGACTAACGCGTTCCCACGCAGATGCCAACAAGGCAGGGTGACTCATTGAGCTTTCTAACGGTGGAAACTCATGAAATGAATGGGCGCTCGCACTGTCTTTCTTTAATTTCTCTCTCTCCCTGTTTATTCTCTCTCTCTCACACACTCTCTCAGGAGCGCCTACTGCTGTCAGTACTGCCAAGGCACGTTGCTATGGAGATGAAGGCTGATATCAATGCCAAGAAGGAAGATATGATGTTCCACAAGATCTACATCCAAAAACACGACAATGTTAGGTAAACACAGATAAATACACATACATGTGTCTACACAAACACACTCGTGACAGTATCAGATAACTTGTGTACTTTGCTGTCACAGCTCCAGCACCAGTAACTTTGACCTTGTTCAACTGACTGATGTGTCAGTTTCAGAGTCACTCCAACAGCTATTTCCCTGACAGCATGTATTATGCATGTTGTTGTTCATTGACACTGACAGCTCCGGCTGCTGTAAGGATATTGACTTGGGCACACTGCTGTGCTTTCTGTAGCAAATGGTAGGAGGCAGACCTCAAGTTTGCTGGCCCACTGTCTCAGTCCTCACCACTGGATTTCAGCTCCAGAGTGGGAATCAGTGAAACTTTCCATCCATTAGCCTACCATCAAGCACAGCCGGTGCTTTTCAGGCTGCAGTGGTGGTAGGGGACAATGAAACAAGGCTGCGGCGGAGATCGCTTGTCAGAGGTGACCCAAATAGGTACAGGTGATGCACTTAGTGGAACAATCCGTTGCAACGCCGCAGCTCTAGGCAGGTGTAAACTTACAGGAACAACCCATTATCCAAATGCAACACAAGATTAAAACCAGCTCTCACTCCGAAATTGATGTAGAAGCTATTTTATGTAAACACACATTTATTCATGTTTTCTGGTTCTGTTGGAGGTTAGTTTGTGTCACCAATGTTTGTATAACAGGCCTATATTTTGACATGGTTACGATAAGAGACTCAAAACTAAAAAAGAAAATTGTAAAACAGGCTCACATAGTTTGTCTGTCACTCCTCTACTGTGACGAACAACAGATTTGACTTTATCCTTCCTTTGTGCTCGAAGGCGGAAAAATATCTTCCTCGGATTTAGTTTGACTTTATTCCTCGACTTTTTTTACTGTATTCTCAGAATGCAAAAAGGGGGGGAAAAACCTCCTCATAACTGGCCGTATCTTTCCCTGCAGGTAGTTTTGGTTTGATTCGCTCACATTTGTTTTAATTGTGGTGTTTAAGTCACTGAAAACAACATCTCCTCCAAAATCAATGTACTGGCTACTACTACTAGTTTTCTGTTTCACAATTCCAACAGTAAAACATAGTCCCAATGAAATCCATGAAAAAAGAGCTAATAAAACCAAATCTACTGCCACCACATATATCGGATCAAGTGAAAAATTGAAATATATGTAATTTGGGTGAACTGACCCTTTAAAGCTTATCAGTTATCATTATCTCCTGGAGTGTTTGTTTAGGTGGGAGATGCAGACCCTGCTGTAATTAAGGGCCATCTCTCCCTCATGAGATCCACAGCGCCATCTGTCGCCTATAACCAGAACTCGGTGTCAGGGTGTTGTTTATTCTCGCTTTTCATTACTATCAAAAGTTAGCAATGAGAGGCATGCAGACAGGGGGACGGTGGGTGGCGTTCTCAGAGGGATGGGCTGGAGGAGATGACCTACATTGGCCTAGATGATGAGAGCTAGAGCTGAACAAATGTCTGCCTCTCTCTCTCTCTCTCTCTCTCTTTCTCTCTCTCTCTTTCTCTCTCTTTCTCTCTCTCCCTCTTTCCCTCTCCCCTGCTCACATGGCAATTGGACAGTGAGGAGAGAGAGAGAGGCGCTAGACCATGCAAACCAACTCTATACTACTTTATTGATTGATCTCATTCTCTGTCTCCTTTGTCTTTTTTCTCTTTCTCTCCCTCACCCTCTCCCTCCCTCATCACCTCCTCCTCAGCATACTGTTTGCAGACATCGAGGGCTTCACCAGCCTGGCATCTCAGTGCACGGCCCAGGAGCTGGTCATGACGCTGAACGAGCTGTTCGCCCGCTTCGACAAGCTGGCCTCGGTGAGCGCTGACACCTGCCGCCACCATTCTTCACAGCAGAACTTTGAACCGCTTATGTAACCGTGCAGTCTGTAGCCCTCACTGTTAGTATGACAAAGCCAACATGATGTACTAGTCCAGGGGGGTCCAGGGGGGGGGTTACTTTAGCATTGTGTAACGCATCAATTAGACTATGCTGAGACCGATGACTCATCTAAATTATGCACAAAAGGCTCTATATTTGACATGAGCATGGTGTGTATTAGCTGTAATTGAGGGCCTAATATTTTACATGTGTGTGTGTGTGTGTGTGTGTGTGTGTGTGTGTGTGTGTGTGTGTGTGTGTGTGTGCCCCTGCTCTCCAGGAGAACCACTGCCTGCGCATTAAAATCCTTGGGGACTGTTACTACTGTGTGTCAGGGCTGCCTGAGCCCCGGGCTGACCACGCCCACTGCTGTGTGGAGATGGGAGTGGACATGATCGAAGCCATCTCGTGAGTCACAACACACACACTAAAGGCTGCTGCACACTCGAGGATAATCGGGCCGATCTTAGACCCGATTTGCCCCTTCCGACAATCGTGTTCCCGACTGGAGGTGTAAGGGGTTTAGAAAATAATCAAAATGCTTCTGAACGAGTTGGAGACTTACAATCTGGAATCATAAATATCAAATGTATCATACGTTTGTTTTTCTTCTGAAGTCACGTTCAATCACGCAGGTTTTCCACACAGTTCAGAAGGTGGCAGTAATGCACCTAAAAGTTGTTCGCAAACCGACGTAAAAAAAACTGAAGAAGAAGAATCTCGAGAGTTTCTGTGAGATTCCAAGTCTCTGGAATTGCCACCGTGAAATCGTTTGCCTAACAAACAAACGGCAAGTGTGTGGTCTTAGGTAGTGGCCAATCATCTAGTGTGTGTGTCCTGAAAATTATTGAAAAAGAGTGAAGCAGGCTTAATGCACAGAAACACAAAGACTTGCACACTCAAAACCGGAACGCACACCCTCACAGTCATGTACTGACATTTGCATTGGGTATGAAGGTGACACTAGTTTATGTGTGTGTGTGCATCTGCAGGCTGGTGAGAGAGGTGACGGGCGTTAATGTGAACATGCGGGTGGGCATCCACAGCGGTCGTGTTCACTGCGGGGTGCTGGGCCTGCGCAAGTGGCAATTTGATGTCTGGTCCAATGACGTGACGCTCGCTAACCAAATGGAAGCTGGAGGCAAGGCCGGGTAAGTCCCTCCTACTTCTTTTGACTGCTATAATGAAAGAGGCTCATATTGGCCAGCTCATTTCTGACACGTTGTATGTTTGTGTTTCTTTGCATGTAGGCGTATCCACATCACCAACGCCACACTGCAGTATCTGAATGGGGACTACGAAGTGGAGCCGGGATTTGGGGAAGAGAGGAATACTTACCTGAAGGATCACACCATTGAAACCTTCTTGGTGCTGGGCTGCAGCCAAAAGAGGGTTAGTGCATGGTCAAACACACAAACACACACACACACACACACACACACACACACACACATGTCCTTGAGTCCTCTTCAGAACGTCGTGTGCCATACTGATGCTGTATTTCACACACACAGTGTAATGGCTTGTCACCTGGCATAGAAGGACTTGTTTGTCAAAGCATTCGTGTTTCTCTTCATTTCCAGAAAGAGGAGAAAGCCCTGATGGCCAAGATGCAGAGAGCACGTGCAAATTCTGTTGAGGGACTGATGCCACGCTGGGTGCCTGACAGATCCTTCTCCAGACCCAAGGAGCCCAAAGCCTTCAGGCAGATGGTGAGATACACTCAGGGAGCACGTAGCTCAGCGTGGGGCACCTGTTCCTCTTGTCGAGATCCTATTTCCTGTGTCTCCACAAGTCAAATCATAAATATCCTTTCTAATTATGTCTGAAAGTAGCTGCCGATGGTAGATATTTCTCTTAGATGGTCAAGGGTCCGAGGGTCAACTTCCCACTTTAAACTAATCTTTTTCCAACCTCCTTTCTTAACATAGAAGCTCTGAAAACAGATTTTAAAATTACGTTTTTAGTCACGCCATCGGCATGACCAAAGGGATGGCAGATCCCAGTCGCTCATTCAGTCCGTTGAATGGATGCCATGGAATTTGGTCCTGACATTCATGCCTCTCTCAGGATGAATTGTAATAACTTTGGTGATCCTGTTGCATTTCCTCCAGCTTCATGATCATGTCAAAATTATGGTTTGTCCATTCATTTGATTTACAGCCAAATTACATGAAAAGAAATAACATTCCCATGAGCCTCAGCTATACTTTGGTTACTTAAGTAACTCCAAATATTATTCATGCTGCCTTTACTTTACTAGAGATGAATCCATTTCAAACCACGTAACCATCACTGCCCACGTATTTCCATGCATATTTTACGTTGTCATGGTTTTTAAGAAATACATCCACTAGACGCAGAGTCGTGATAATGTGCCTCTTAAGAAAGAGGCAAGAGAGGCTGATTGTGCCTTTGCCTGGCTGAAGTAACATCATATAGATGCTTGTAGTTTCGTACCAACTCTTAATTTCTCCTCTCAAAATGTTCTGCTTTTGTTTAAATTTCTTCCCAAGGTCCCATGATCGTCTCACTTGAACTATTGCCGTCACTGCCTCCCACAATTTCCTCTGGTACTGCTCCTTTTGGTCAGTTTTGTTGGTATCTGTTAGCTTTCAGAAGATGTGCACAAATACGGATGAAGACAGACAACTCATCAGTGTGAGACTAACTACCTAAAGTGACAGAAAACACCCTTGAGAAAAATATATTTAACATGTACTTTGACTTTTTAATTTGGTCCATGTCCCATTCACTAACATGGGAGAGGTTAATGAACTATACTGCAGCCAGCCACTAAAGTGAGATAAAGATAATGTGGCTTAATATTTGGGGAAGTTGTCGATCATCTTTACAGTCTATGGTGAAGCTCCACAGTGTTGTTTCTTTTAAAATACTTTTACCTTGAATCAATTCGATTTTCTGTAAGTATAACTTTGAGTGTGACAGATATGTACAGTACTACCTTTATGGAAAAGCTTAAATCAGTCAGTGGTGCTGTGAGAGGAAGTATTGATCTGAACAAACAGGAGCAGAGCTCCCAGGGATTCCCAGCTGATTGTGTTCTACTGAAACCAGTCTGACGAGGCTGCAGCTGCAGATATTTCCTTTCTCACTCACTCTCTATTACTTCCTCCTTCTCTTTATGCTACAAGTCTCATTTCCTCGTCTTTCCTACATTCTTTCTCTCCCTTTTTCCTTTTGTGCTGTCCGTCTCAGGGTCTGAGCCCTAGGGGCAGAGAGGGTGTAATTTGAAGCCTCTGAGCATTAATTAAAACATCAGTCTGGCTCTCAGGGATTAGCTGTGCAGATGTCTGTGTCTCTGTCTATTTTTCAGTTGCACTATGGCTACATGATAATCTCCCCCTTTCCCTCGATCTCTTTCCTGCACCGTCTCCTCTTTTTGCTCTCGTCGTCTCACTCTCTCTGTTTTTGTTTTTCTCAGGGCATCGACGAAGCATCCAGCAAAGACAAGTGAGTGTTTTGGCCCCACTTTTTGTTATTAGGGCGGCTTTTGTTATTTATGGTTGACTGGCAGACTGTCACTGTGGTGGTTGAACTTCAGAGCACACTGTTGGTTTTATACAGTTAGATGAGAACAGACAGAACAGGCTAACTTCCTCACACAGGCACGCACACACACATCTACGCACAGACACAAACACACACCACGCAGTGACCTATTGTTCCGTCTACCTCGTAGCCGCTGCACTCAGGAGGCCCTGAACCCCGAGGATGAGGTGGATGAGTTTCTTGGACGGGCCATTGACGCGCGCAGCATTGACCAGCTGCGGAAAGATCACGTCAAGAAGTTTCTGCTCACTTTTCAGGCACCTGACCTCGAGAAAAAGGTTGGTCATAGACCGAAGGTTGTTTGCAATTCACCAAAACTCACTGTCGCGTAAACGGAATTGAAAAGTTCTCCTTGATATCCTATTTTCAGTACTCCAAAAAGGTTGATGATCGCTTTGGAGGATACGTGGCCTGCACACTCCTTGTTTTCTGTTGCATCTGTTTCATTCAGATCATCATTTTCCCGAGGTAAGTAGTTCCCCCCCGATACTTTGCTTTTCCTGGTTTCCCAGTGAATTGTGGATAGGAAATGTGTTCTTGATTTGTTTATGAGGACTTAATAAGAATTATACATCCTAATGAGCTTGTTTTCTTTCTCCTTCCGCAGGACAACACTTATGCTAGGTCTTTACATCAGCATCTTCATCATCCTCACCAACATCCTCTTCATCTGTGCCATCTACTCCTGCATCAAAGTAAGAAACAAAGGCCTTCATCACTCCTCTTCAGATAAGAGTCATTATCACATGTCTTCAGCCCGCACCATTAATGGTATTAACTCTTTCTTATCTGATCTTGTCCCTGCTGCCTGCATTCAAGCTCTTCCCGGCTGCCTTGCAGACTGTAACCAAGAAAATAGTCCAGTCACGTGCAAACAGCACACTGGTTGGCGTCTTCACCATCCTCCTCCTCTTCATCTCCTCTTTTGCAAATATGGTAGGGACTACAGCTGTCAAGCGTTGTGACTCTTAACAGTATAACCGGGAACGAGCCATGTATCTGCCTCTGTTTCATTTTTCTTGTTGTCCCATTAATACCATCATACACTTAATCTCAAATGTTGATGAACAACTTTTACTACATTTGAACATATTCTGCACCATCAATTTCTTTTTAAAATTAGACCAATTTGCCTAAGGGGATGCTATAATTACAGCTGGAATTAATCATAGTCTGTGCCTTTGACAGATGGAGTTGTAGAAATCTAGTCTATTTTTAACCATCATATTACTTCCATGTTTACTCACAGTACAAAGACAGATTTACCACAGAGTTTGTGCATGTGTGGAAGAAGAGAAGCTCAATGACGATTTACCGTATAACAAATGTTATGGTCTGTAAAAGTGTTTTAAGAACAATTATAAATGGGACATTTCCTTTGAAACATCAGGGTTGGTTGTAGATATGTATCACTCTCTGTGGACAGTGGCTTTGCACCTTGTAGCTGTTGCTTTTCATGCTGTGCCGATCCACGTGTTTGATTGGCGGCCTCCAGGGTTGTTCCAGCCTGTGATTGGCTGCTCAGCCTTAAGCTCCAACATCAGACTGGCCAATTTAAAATTCCAAAAGGACTTATTCAGTAGGTTTTTCCTGCAATTCTCTGCTACTGGGTGTTTATCATTCTCCCCATGCATTGTATTGTATTAAAGAGTACAGTACTGAGGTATGTGACTGAAGACATTTTAAAATTCTCTGGCAAAATTACATGACAGACATTACATGGATGAAAACACCTAGTTATAGTGTTTGCTTATTGATTAATGAATGGTCCAGGGGCTGTGAGATTTATAACCAATAATCAAAAAATGTAATGTGATTTGGAAATTTGCCGTTATCAGGCTTTATTGACACAAACAAATGAAATCATCACAGATATTTTAGTTTTATTGGCTGACTGGTCGGTGACAGACTCTTTCTTTCTCTCCTGCCAGTTTTCCTGCAGCACAGAGAAACTGGAGGAATGCATACAAGAGGAGCTGAACACAAACGTGACTCTCTGCCTGCTGCACAACCTGACCAAGGAAGTGAAGGATGGTTTGATTCTGTGCTCCAACCAGGTCATGCTCTGCCATTTCCCCGAGGTCGGTCCCAAAGCATGACATTTAGGCATACACGTCTGTTAGCATTAACTCTTATCTGCGTGTTCTCACACACATATACACAGATGTGCGTGCCTGTGCATTCATGATTGGCTTTTGAGTGTGATGTTTGAATATTCACCTTACATTCCTCCCCCCCTCACGGGTGCATCTCTCCTGCAGTATTTCAGCTACAGCGTGTTGCTGACCCTGCTGGCCTGCTCCGTGTTCCTCCACATCAGCAGCATAGGGAAGCTGGCTCTGATGCTGCTCATCCAGCTCACTTTCCTCCTGCTGGTAGAGTGGCCTCAGGTGGTCCTGTTTGACAACGCAGACCTGCTGGTCAAAGCCAACAACTTGTGAGTCCCCTGCCGGCACCACTCAGATAAACTCATTCACACAGTCCTCCCCATGTAAAGAACAATCTGAATAGTTTGTTGCCCCCAACCCACATATGTCCCTCAAAGAATAAGCAGTTCAGATAATGAATGGATGGATGAATAGTTCATCTCCTGTGTCTGCTTGCTGTGATTTGGGTTGTGCATTACGATAAAGTTCAGATCGTACTTGACCTACTTTGTCATGTTAAGAGACATTTTTCCTCTTCTTTCCTCTGCAGGAAATTATCAAATGATTCCCAACAACAGTAAGTTGTGTTACTTTGTTTTGTTCTGTCTAATTTCATCGACTCATATGGTTTGTTGACACAAATTTCTCTCGTCCATATTCAGGCCTAGTCTCAATGAAACTGCAGAACAGTGGTGAGTGATTTGACTTGTTGATTAACACGTGTGTTGGGCTTCATTTATTGTTTGACACCCATGCAGTGACTCATACACGACTCTTTCACTCCTCAGCCTGGAGACTGTAACCAAGGTATCCCTAAAGGTCATGACCCCTGTAATCCTGACCGTTTTTGTTCTGGCTCTCTACCTGCACGGCCAGCAGGTGGAGTCCACTGCTCGCCTCGACTTCCTCTGGAAGCTGCAGGTACATTAATAACACGTACATTAATACCAACAAAACCGATCTAGAGCGACTATATGACTCGCTCACTTAAGTTATGCAGTCATATGATGGTGAGACTAAATGACCCCGTCCCTCCTTCAGGCCACAGAGGAGAAGGAGGAGATGGAGGAGCTGCAAGCATACAACCGGCGCCTGCTGCACAACATCCTACCCAAAGACGTGGCCGCCCACTTTCTTGCGAGGGAGCGTAGGAACGACGAGTTGTACTACCAGTCATGTGAATGTGTCGCTGTCATGTTCGCCTCCATTAGCAACTTTTCTGAGTTTTATGTGGAGCTTGAGGCCAACAACGAGGGAGTGGAGTGTCTCAGGCTGCTCAACGAGATCATCGCTGATTTTGATGAGGTGAGGAGAAGAATTCAGCGGAGTAAGATTGATTAATATTCAATTAATGATTACAATTATTAGATAAGTGTGTTAAAAATGTGAAATTTAGAATACATTTTTTGCTGCATGTACTCAGCATTTTCCTGGTTCAGAGTTCTGCTGCTTAGAATATTGTTGACTTAGAGCTGATGTGCTGCTTTTGTTTGTCTCATTTCCTCTTCTTAATCTCTTCTCCAGATCATCAGCGAGGAGAGGTTCCGTCAGTTGGAGAAAATCAAAACCATCGGCTCCACCTACATGGCAGCCTCCGGCCTCAACCATTCCACCTACGATAAAGAAGGCCGCTCACACATTCTAGCTTTGGCCGATTACGCCATGAGGCTCAGAGAACAGATGAAACACATCAACGAGCACTCCTTCAACAACTTCCAGATGAAGATAGGTAAGCCTGGAGGTAGCGGAGATTGGTCTTGAAACATAATCTATATCCTGAACGTGGATGGGCATTTGTTCAAAAGGAGAACTACAATAGTCCACTTCCTCAGAGCCAGCTTGTGAATTTAGTTAAAATGGTGTTACTGCTATGATGTAACACAGCAAGGTGATTTGTTCTCAGGACTGAACATGGGGCCTGTGGTGGCAGGGGTGATTGGAGCCAGGAAACCCCAGTATGATATATGGGGGAACACAGTCAACGTGGCCAGCCGCATGGACAGCACAGGAGCACCAGACTGCATCCAGGTACAGCACATGTCATGGACGTCACAGGAAGCAGTTTGCATTGTTAGGTCATGTGAGTCAGCCGATGCAGAAAAAACAATCCGGTTGAACCAGTCATTTTGATGTTATCAGCCATCGTTCAAACACCAATGCGCTTCATCTCTGATTATTCAAACCCAAATCTTACACAACTCTTTATATCTGCATATTGAAAAACTGCAGACATATTTCCACTAAGTCCAAAGTATACACAGTTGTGGTGTCTGGAAGAGACCAGGTCATTTGCTTCTGCTCTTTATAAAAAATATCACAGCAGATACCAGTGCTACAGATACAATCGCTACACAGTCCTTCAGCTTAAGGATTTAGACATCTGGTCTGCAGAAGTGCCCTTGAGCAGGATTGCCTGTCAGCACTGGATGTGCTGTTCTCGAGCATAAACGGCGCTCTGATGTCCCTCTGGAGGAGGACAGAGAGCTAAATTTGAATTCCCTGCAGAGGCCGTTCAACTGCTACAGTATTGTCATCTTCAGCAGGGACATTTTAACCATAGTTCGGAGCCATCGCTAATTCCTCAGAGAATGAGTGTCAGCTAAGGACAAGATTCCCACAGTGTTATTCACCCTCTTATTTATAGAAGTAGATGTTAAGACACATTTTGAAAAGTGTGAGTTACACCAGTCTAGAGAGCTGCAGTGAGATTTTTCCGCCCCCCAAAATCAAATCCATAAATTGTCTGCTGGAAAGAGCACAGACAGAATTATGCTGCCATCTGTTGTACAGGCAGAGTTACTGAAAATGCCCAATGCAAGAGAGCATATAAAAAGTGGGACTGCAACTAATGATCCAATGTCATTTCATCTGATCTTTTTTTTTACTAACTGATTAATATTTAGCGTATGAACGTAAATGGGGGAAAATGCAAATGCAAATGTATATATTTTAAATCATATAAAACCGGTAGAAACATGAGAATAATTTACATTTTTGCTTCTTTAATTTTGTCAACTTTGTTGAATCAGCTCTCTAAATTGTTGCTAATAGTTTTCTGCCATTTGACTAGTTGATAAAACCACCAATTGTTTCAGCTTGCATTATTATTTCGATCAATTAAATAAATATATATATATATATAAAAATATAGTGAGAAACTGCCATGTGTGAGGATCTTTCTTGAATTAGCGCATTTTATTTTATATACATAATAGACTAATTGAACTAATTGAAATCAAATATTTACAACGATGTAAGAGAGAATAGTCCATTTCCTCATATCTAAAAACCTATAATTAATGCTCACCAATGACTTCAGCAAATTTTCTAAATTGTTGAGAAGTAATTTTCTGCCAATATTAATTTATTATTTGATTAATTTGTAATAGGTTAGTAATGTAGATCTATTCTGCTCTAATTTTATTTGAAACATACCATTCTTCAATCTTCTTATCTATACAATGTAATCTTTGATTGTATGTTATCCCTCCATCATAGTTTCTTGGGAGAATTGCTCAATACCACACTGGCTGGTAGAGTTTCTCCTGAGCAGGGTTGAGTGCATCACCTCTCGGGTGTCAAATGTCCGTGTCCTCTCTTAGGTGACCACAGACTTGTACCACGTGCTGGTCAACAACGGATACCAGCTGGACTGCCGAGGTGTCGTCAAGGTGAAGGGGAAGGGGGAGATGACCACTTACTTCCTCACCAGCGGTCCCCCGGGCAGTTAACAACAGAGCGGGCCTGCCCACAGAGTGACTCCCATTGCACTGACAAGACAGAGAGCAGCAGAGAGACTTGAGAGTTCAACCCGGAGCGCGGTGCGAACACACCAGGGACAGTAGAAGGCCGGCACAGACACCGTCTCGCCTGTTGTCACATAATAAGATGCCCCCCCCCCAAGCTGCTTGAGAGATAACGACGCCCAGTTGCCTTAGGACGGAAGTGGCTATGCTTGTGTTGATGAGCAATAGTATGAGTATCTCATCTGGAGTCATTATTTATTTTCATGAGGATGGATTTTTTTGTGTGAAATCCTTGTACAAAAATGAAAATATTTACATACAAAAAAAAAACTATGTCACTTAACAGAAAATATGCAAGGACAATATGAAGGATGAAAATGACCAAAGAACAAATGTTTGATATGAAACACATACACACACACACACACACACACACACACACAAATGATTCTATTCAGAAAATACATTTAGTCATTTATTCATCTGCAGAAAGCAAAGGCCACGGTAACGTCACTGTCTTTGATAGGGACAAACTTAAATTTTTTAGCTGTGGATTTATTCATGAAGGATAATACACACACACACACACACACACACATATATATATATATATATTTATATGTACACACACACGACATTGACTCACAACAAACTAGCTTGGACATCTGTGTTTCTTATCAGGGCCTTCTTTGTTTCTTCCAGCCTGTGTTTAGCCACAGTCTGGACACAAGACTGTTTGTGGTTCACTGAAATGTGTGATTGATTACTCGCTCTCTGCGATGTATTTTTGGTTCGAGCCAAAAACATGACATAGGAGAAGGGAACAGATGCATTATTGTCATGGTACAATGTCAAACAGTTCTGCAACGTTTTATAAAAGTGTGCGTGCGAGTGTCCGTGTGTGTGTGTGAGAGAGTGTGTGTGTGTGCGTGTGGTGTCAGCACACATAACTGAATGCTGGTCTTTACCTATAAAGGGGCATACTGTAACTTTTCACTGTGAGGTTTTTATGATACTGTATGACAATGCTTTCTTGCCAAACCGGTCGCTGCGAGGCATGTTTTGTATTATTTCAGAGTTGTGTGTCCATTCCTGATTTCTTGTGTCAAAAACTATCATTTGAGGAGAACAATGTCTGCGTCTTTTACTGGACTGTGACTCTTTTTTTTCTTTCTTTTTTTGACTGATTTCATTCCAGCCTGATTAAGCAAAAGCTTACAAAACCTTTATTTTGGACTGTGTTAGAGATGTTTCAACTTAAACTGGTTTCCTGACAGCTTCAGGATTTAATGTGTGCCGGAGATCTGCTCACTAGTATTGCCTTGAGATTTTGCAGTTCTGAGGTCCAACTACTACATGGACCAATATTCACAACTTTACACTACAGTATTTGACATGTATTTGGCACATGGGGGCTTGTAGCCCCTCAAAAATTAGTTGTTCAAAACAATAATCATATGAATGTAATTTAATATATATATATATTTTTGCCCACAATGATACTACTACTGAAGAAAACCACTCTTTACTTTGCCTTTGGGACTGAGGAAGAAGATGAATCATTGTATTAAGAGGCCATATTGATCAGGTGAAGTGAAAGAGTATTTTAAATTCAGATCAGTTTTACTCCTGGTGTTGACAAACTCAATTTTCTGTCTGAGCCTAAACATGTTGACTTCAAAGGCCATAAAAAGAGTTCCTCACTTCTGCTTCTTTCTCTCTGTCTCAATAACCCTCTCTGTCAACAAGACAAGTTGTTATTTTCCTTTAAGAAGTGACAGAGTTTGAGAAATTCTACAATGACTGATTGATTCATTTCCCCTTGGATAAGAAAATTAATAAATAGCTGTTTTTGCATTGATTGTGTTTATTTTGTTGGTTTGTCTACTGTGGATTCTCTGCGATTCTCTAAATCCATTTTGTTTGTTGAGCGTATTACATTAAACCGTATTTGTGATTATTGTGGTTTTAAAAAGATTCTGTGGATGTTTACAGATGCCAAACACTGCACTGAAATTGTCTTTCACACAGTGCACTTCACAACACAGCTTTAGCCTGCTTAGTGGTGTTGGTTTAGTCCGGCTTAGGTCTCCAGTCAATCAACAGCCTGCAATCAAGATTTCTCTCTGTGCTGGTAACCTGAGAGACGTCTCCTTCTCTGTTTCTGAATAAATCAGGCTACAATTTCAAGAGGGCCATACAGGAGAGAGTATTTAATTGCTTCCACGTGAATAATGAATTTCTGTTGAGGCAATGGCAATGTTCACTTACAGCACTCTATGCTGAACATTAATTAAGAGACATAAATTCCCCCTAATCCCTGATGAAAAAGCACCAACATTACTGTAATAGGCCCATGATACAGGGACCTTGAATCGCATACACTGGATATGTGTTTGTGTGTGTGTGTGTGTGTGTGAGTGTGTGAGTGTGAGACATACACACATTTATACTAACATATAAACATGTGTGTATGTATGTATGTATATGATATAAATACACACAATATGATTTATAAATGTATATAATACGTATAGAAATATATATGTTTACAATGAAAGTGACCTGCATGTATGTATGTATGTATGATGCACATACATATGATATAATTAATATATGTTTTTAATATATAATATATAATATACACATGTGTAGAGAAATATCTGCTTAATGAAAGTGAACTGCATGTATGTATGTTATGTATGTATGTATGTTTTATGTATGTTCATAATGAAAGTGACCATTAATGAGCTGTATGTAAATAAGCGTGTTTAGAGCGCGCGCCACCAGCAGGGGACTCCAGCCAATCATTTCATCAGATGACACCTGTTGCGATCTCAGGACCAGTGAGGAGGACACCCCTCAGTGTCTGTCTCTGCCTCCATGTGTGTCCCTGTCCCTGTCTCCTCTCCGCTCCCCTCTGCCTCTTCACGGAACTGGAAGCCGCCGCGTGCTCGATCTGACAACTTTCCACCCGTGAGGAAGTATCGAGCGAATCGCTGCAACAGCTGGAGACGACAACTGCGACGCTTGTAGGTAAGAGTCTCCGTGTGAGAAGAGGTGTAAACCTGTTTATATCCACCTGGACACCACTGACCGTCAGGAGCTCGGGTGTCTGTCTCATGTGTGATTTCTACTGATGGGAGACATGGTCCCCATAGCTGCACAGAACCTTGAATGAAAGGAGGAAGCAACTCTTTGTGTTTCATTTTAGTCTGAGTGTTGTCATTGTTGACTGCAGTTTGCCTTCATGTGCTTTCAGACTGCAGACAAGTGTTTATTTATTTTTTTAGTGAAATGAAGCATGGGACATTATTCACTCCTTTGCTGTAACCCTGTGGTGTGTAATGGTGTTTTGTCAATCCAGTTTGACAGGCCCACATTCTATTGACGGATTTCCCCGTCCTCCTCTTTCATGTCATAACTTTGGTAACAATAACCTGGAATAACTGGTTGCCCATTACAGTTAACTGCGGGTCTGAGGTTGTTTCCACCTCCTCGAGCACCACAGCAGCGGCCTCTTTGAAGGAAGGCCGACTGGCTTGACTTGAGAATAGAGTGAATTAATTATGACCAAGTAAGAGTGAACTGAACAGTGATCACAGGAGGACCTGCAGTTGTCCTGTATTGCAAGGATATCCTGTTTTGCACAGCAGGAAGCAGCCTCCCATTGTGCCAAGGCAGGGGCAAGCCTTGGTCCGGTCATGCTCCACGTATAAGACTCTACTTCCCTGTAGCAGGTGACAGGTGCTCATTGCTGGTGAAGTGTCATTGGAGCAAGTGTCTAAGTGAGGACTTTTGCGTCACTTATTAACCGTCACTGCTGCCACGTGGGTCCTGGAGGACTGTGGCCGGAGCAGGTGAATTCAGGTGTGGGCTGAGAGGTGTGGTGTGTTTGTTCACTTTCCCCCCTCCTTCTCCTCCTCCCTGCTCTCTTCACCTGCCCTGTGGGACTGTTTCCTGAAGAGACGGGGAGCTCCATTGCCCTGCTGCTATGACAGTTGCCGAGACGCACAAACCGGTTTAAGCTGTTTCTGTGTTGCTTGTCTTCTTTGTCTGCCACAGGAATACCTCACAGGATGTAAAGGTGATTGATTGTGAATGTGGTATTTTTTACAGAGATTAGTCTCAGGTAATGTTCACAAACCATTTACAGTCTGTTTCCGGGGAATTACTTTTGTTTTGCTTTCTGTTTTCAACAGCCCCTGGGAGCAACACCGTTATTTGGAAGATGCGTCTGTTTCTGCGCCGGCGTATGTCCCCTCTGAAACTGGTGATCCTCGGTGGAACTCTGTTCTTGGTGGTGCTGGTGGTTCTGCAGAGGGATGTCGGCTCTGCGCCTGACGGGGACCCCTGGCTAAAGGAGCTGGTGGACAAGAAGGACAAGGTGTTGGTCATGGTCCGAGATGTCGTCAACAACATTGGTTTCCAGATCAGAGCTCCGGAGCCGCAACCGCCTGAGCAGGAGCTGTCCACCAAGGACGTCAAGTGCCCCACTGGCTTCTACACACAAGCTGAACTCAAGCCTCACCTGGAAAGACCTCTGCAGGACCCCAACAGCCCTGGGGCTGATGGGACGCCGTTCCAAAAAGACCATATGAGCCCAGAGGAGGAGAAGGAGAAGGAGGAGGGCATGACGCGGCACTGTTTCAACCAGTTTGCCAGCGATCGCATTTCACTCAGCCGTAGTCTCGGGGATGACTCCAGGCCTGTGGAGTAAGAGCATGTTGTCAGAATATTCTCAGATAGTTAAGACTAATCTCTGTTTCACCGACAAGTTTGCTGATGTGTACACAGCACAGGCCAGATAATGTCCGGTGTGTTTTCTGGGCTCAAGCTCAGTGTGGTAAATTATTATTTAATAATATCACATTCAAACAGTCTTAACATTCAGATTAGCCTTTAACTGAGCATGGTGCGGCAGCATGCATGTCAGTGTCCCTGATAATTGAGACTAAGGCTTTATCTAAATTGTTAGAAACATTATCTCTTTCTGTTAATGTTCTTCCAACTTGACATGAAAACATGTTACTGGTCTGATGGGCCTTGAACTATTTCTTGGATAGAGCGGACTGTTTATGACTGCACATTGAGCTATTTAAAGTGAGCAGACATCAAATATTTGCACACAATGTTATATGTGGCTCTGCAGGACTAATTCTTCCACACTCGTCTCTCACGGCAGTTCTTGTTCTCTCTCTGTGTCTCTTTGTGTTTTTACGTGGCTCTCCTCGCTCAGGTGCGTGGAGAGGAAGTTTCGCCGCTGTCCTCCTCTGCCCAACACCAGCGTCATTATCGTCTTCCACAATGAGGCTTGGTCCACGCTCCTCAGGACGGTCTACAGTGTTCTGCACACATCTCCCGCAATCCTGCTCAAAGAGATCATCATGGTAGATGACGCGAGTACTGCAGGTACACACTAATGCCAAAACATACTCAGAAGACTCAACAGAGAGCAGAGTATAAACGACTGCTTTGTTCATCAGCAGGGTGACAGGTGTGAGTGGGAGAGGCAGTTTTATCCCAGTATTCTCTCTAATTTATGCTCTTTTCAGGCTCATAAATTAGGGAGAAATGTGTCGTCTTAATGTTTCTACTCACAGAAAAAAAAAAAATGTTGCTTGCTGTAAACGACCTGTGTTGCATTGCAAGAAAAAAATCTTTTGTAGAAAGGCATAGATAATTTGTTCATAATATTTATCATAAATATTACTAATTTTACTTTATCTTCCTGCTAATGTGTTTAAAACTTACAAATAAAAAAAGCTCATCATATTGACAGTTGCACGAGACATTATGAAAAAAAAAAAATCACCAGGATCTTCGTATGAGTTTTTTAATAAGATAGAAGTTATCTATTAATTAAATTTGACCTTTAGTTTTTAAGGCAGCATTCCAGTCAGGAGTGAGCTCTGCTAAGATAACATAGAAGGGTGTTCGCTTGGGATTTTTTCTTCAGTTTTCTTTATATGCAGCATGCAAACACAGTAGTCACCAGGGAGGGTTTTGTTTTAAATGGCAGAAGACACTTCAATTGGGCTGAATGTGTATAGAGACGACAGAGTCAAGTTTCATAGTGTCGCTGTGCCACATGTATGTCCACAACTTTGGGTGGTGTTGCTGTGGTGGCCCTGACTCGACAGCAGAAAGATGGAGAACATCTAACACACCAGTGGCTACACAGCCACAGTGAGAGTTGGCAGAAGAAACTGTTGTGATAAAAGAGGAACTTTGTCATACAGTAAGACAGTGCTTATTAGCTGCAAAATGTCCTATTCAAATATTCTTAGTTACTATCAGTTATGAGCTAAAGAGCCGTTACCGTCAGCTGTATTTACACGTTTCCTACTTTACCCAAGCTTCCCCTTTCTATCAGCAGAGAAACTGTCCTTGTGTGTATGTGGTTGGTGGGCTCACTCAAGCTAACCATTTTGAGAAAACATCAGGCGTGCCTCGTTGCCATAAGTACTCTTCGAGGGGAAGTGTGACCCAGTTTTACCAGCAACGTTTACACTTAATTTGCTTATTATTTTATAACAGGCTTAAAGTGACTGTCTCTACTTCTGGTTTTAGGTTTAGAGTCTGTTGCACATGAGATCACACCTTTTTTTCTTTCTCTATTTAAAACTAAACCCTAGACTATGTAAACCCTGCACTTGCAATCAAGCCTGCTTGCGCTTAAACTGTGTGCTTGCACTCAGATATTTTGTTACTTGGAAAGATTTCCAGCCCTCGCCTCTTCTTTCTCCTCTTTCTCCTCTGCTCTTGGATTTTTTTCTTGCAAAATTATCCAACCAATAGAATGCCAGATCAAGTGTTGACAAATGAAATTTGAAACACCAAGCTCTTGAACAAAGATAGAAAAAAAACACGTAAACTCAAAACTGTTGGTTTCGTAAGTCTTACCACACTGCAGCATAGTGAGAAGTCAAATCATCAGAGCACACCGCAGAGGACTTTTTTTCTTTTCAAGTTACTTGAGAAAATTAATTTTTCTCTCTGCAGAGCACCTGAAGCTCCAGCTGGATGAGTACGTGCGTCAGCTGAAGATCGTCCGTGTGGTGAGGCAGGTGGAAAGGAAGGGTCTCATCACAGCAAGGTTGCTGGGTGCCAGTCTCGCTCAGGGAGAAATTCTCACATTTCTTGATGCACACTGTAAGAAAACACACACGACAACAACACCCAAGCCTAATGTTACGTCGTTTTAATCAGTAGCACTGCCAGAGTTGTTCATCCAAGTTTTACCATTAAAACTAAGTATATTTTAAAACCATAACATATAAGAGGAATAGAGGGGTTAAATGTAGCATGTTTGAGAGACAGACATCTGTGTGAGGCCAGAAAATGTACCTGTGGTCTGGGATTGACCTGTTTTGAGGCACACATTTATTTATTTATCATATTTGTGCTCTTTTTATGTTGATTTACTTTAACACCCTCAAATGTTCTGTACCTGCATGTTAAAAGGGTCTTGAATTCTGATCTAATTCGAGAATTCTGTCAACTTGACATATTCTATAACTTTGTCCTCATTGCTGCCAATACTGGTTGCTAACACTAATGCTAGGACTCTGATTATTGGCAGTAAAAGTATTTCATATGGCAGAAGTTATAAAGGAAATACAAAGTGATATTTCTCCTCCTTCCCGTGGATAGGTGAGTGTTGGCCGGGATGGCTCGAGCCCCTTTTGGCCCGCATTGTTGAAGAGCCCACTGCTGTGGTGAGTCCCGAGATCACCTCCATTGACCTCAACAGCTTCAGCTTCAACCGGCCTGTGGCCACCAACCGTGCTTCCAACAGAGGGAACTTTGACTGGAGCTTGACGTTTGGCTGGGAGGGAATCCCAGAGGATGCAAGGAGGCTGCGCAAGGATGAAACATACCCTATAAAGTAAGAAGGATCACGTTGGTTTCACTTGGAACACCCCAAGCCATTTTAAGTGCCTAAAGCTTTTGTACCTGCCTGTTAAACTTTCAGGACGCCTACTTTTGCTGGAGGTCTCTTCTCAATCTCAAAGGAATACTTTGAACACATTGGTACATATGATGACAAGATGGAGATCTGGGGAGGTGAAAATGTGGAAATGTCATTCAGGGTCAGTCTCTTAGTTTTTACTGCCACACTTACTCACACTGGATTACATGGTAACTCTCCCGCTTATGATCAAGTTAGAGTCTGAACTGCTAAGTGTCAAATGTGATTCATAGGTGTGGCAGTGTGGGGGTCAGCTCGAGATCATCCCTTGTTCCGTGGTGGGCCATGTCTTCCGCACCAAGAGCCCCCACACGTTCCCCAAAGGCACAGAGGTCATCACCCGTAACCAGGTGCGCCTGGCTGAGGTCTGGATGGACGACTACAAGCAGATCTTCTACCGCCGCAACAAGAACGCTGAAACTATGGCCAGGGAGGTGAGTGTGACCTGTCGACGGCGATTAAATGCACATGGATACAATGCTGTTTCTTCTCACCTCTTTCACATTTACACTCTTACTTACTTCACTGTTATAGCATAAGTATGGGGACATCTCGGATCGCTTGAAACTAAGAGATCAGCTGCAATGCAAGAACTTCACCTGGTACCTAAACACAATCTACCCAGAGGCCTTTGTCCCAGACTTAACACCAATACAATTTGGAGCAGTAAGTCATGTTTCCCTTTATGTGTCAATTGAGCACACCTCACATGTGCAGCTGAGTCTTTCTCTTACTATGCGTCTTTGTTGGCATTAGCTAAAAAACTCCGGATCTCAAACCTGTCTGGATGTTGGAGAGAACAACCAGGGAGGCAAACCTATGATCATGTACACGTGTCACAACATGGGAGGCAACCAGGTACAGCGACTCACACTGGTGAAATTAAGAACAGACCATAATTTGATGCTCTTGGTTCTCTAATTGGCTGAATGTCTTCTCCAGTACTTTGAACTCTCAAGTCACAAGGAGCTGCGTCACAACATTGCAAAGGAGTTGTGTCTTCAGGCCAATCCTCAGCCAGAGCCAGTAAAGATCGAGTTTTGTCAGCTGAAGGGGAAAGGCTCCAGTTTGTCACCACAACAGGAGTGGGTCTTTACAGAGGTGAGGAGCTCATTTTGGAAAATATACTTTGATATCATTATTATGTCCTTTATTATGTTGGCTAAATACTTCCGACTTTTGCTGTCCAACTATAAGCCCCCAGAAACCCACGAAACCACATATCGTATTTAAACATGGGTTTTTATAAAACAAGAGATGATAATAACTGAGCTTAAAGAGTGCTGATAGTGCTTACAGCTTATAGAGTATGTTAATGTTACTCAACCCTGTCCAAACATTGACCTGCCTGTTTCACTTTATGTCTGATGCTATTCTCCAGGAAAATCTTCTGAAGAATCCCAGCAGTGGAAAATGTTTACAGCTGAAAGGAGACCAGATTCAGATGGACAACTGTAATTCTGCTGACCTGCACCAGCACTGGACCTTCAGCTGACCTCCCAGTATGTCCACCAAGTGACGCCTGGCACCTTCTTCCCCTCTCCTCAGACTCAGACCTCAGGAAGCCAGCCTTATAATGATCCAGCAGTACTTCATACTGTGCAACTCAGGCCATTTGGCCATAGTGAGTGGGCCGACAAAGAGGGAGCACAAAGTAAAGACATCGTCGCATCTGTCGAAGATTTTAAGGTCGACCTTAACATGTTTTAAATTAATTTATGATTGAATCTCAGGATAGACTATGAAGGTGATGAGAGGTACCTGCCCTCTACACAGTGTGGACATTGAAGGCACGAGTTACAGCTTGACCATGGGATTATGTCTGTGAACTGTAATGAATGAATGAATTTACACTCCAGCTTGGAGCATCACTGTAGAGTGACCTTTATTTTCTTTGTCTGACAATGAATGAAATGTGACAGTATGCACAAGTGTCACTACAGATCAGGGGGTATATGTTTTTTTTTAATTAAAAATCTTAATTTGTGTCAGTTGAGTTATTTTTTATCATGAGTATCCAGAAAAACAATTCTGGAGGTTAAACAATGAATAATCTACATTATTACCGTCAAGTTTCACCTGTCCTGATTACTTACTATTGTAATTTTATGCTTGTACCAGAATTTTCTGTTTTGTTTTCACCAAGTGATTGTGGCTAATGATTTACCAAGTGTACCATATCCTGAAAGAATGATTCACTCAGAGTCCTTGTTGTGGTTACTGATGGAAATACTTATTATATCAATTGGATTCAGAGTATGCAACATGTAGTCGACTGCATGGAAACATGTTCACTACTCACTTTACAGCACGAAAGCTCAAAGCACTCAGATTCTCTTGTCAAAGTTTACGGTTGCGCAACATTTGTCCAGGGAGTAGTTGGGCAAGGAACATTCCTACCAGTTGTTTCAGCTTTGTCTGAGTCGACCTGAATTGTGAGTTTAAGTGTGAAGGGGCAGTTTGCTAAAGCGGAAACATTTCGTCAGTACTATACCACAAACCTGCTGAACTGTGGTGCCTGGAGGGTGCATGCATTATAAAGCACGAGGAAGCAGTTGCTCAACAGTACTTCTTTCTTTGCAACAATAGGTGGCAGCATTAACTCGCTGAGTATTTCTGCAACGTAAGGGTGACGATTGACATTTCATCCTGCTGTGTATGTGATGTAGCCAAGAGTCGCCACAGTAGGGAGAGAGCAGATGGGCAGCAAGATGAGCGCTGACCCTTTGACTCGCTCTGAGGTGTTTGGACAGCTCAGGAAGGAGCTCTATGGAGAGGAGCAGTCCAGTCATTCCAACACCCACATATTTATCGTCTTGGGAGCCTCCGTGAGTACAACCTTTAAACTTCTTACAACATGACATGAGTGCCGACCGTGTCTTCAGCTCTACAATTTGAAATGACATTTTCCCTTTAAAGCAACTTAAAGAGCAGTGGAAAGGTTCGGTCTGTTTCAGATGTTTAAATGCTTTGGTAAAAACCTATAAGCTTGTTTTGAGGATGAAGACATTTCACGCATCTATATTTCAAATCGCATTCAATTCCAAACTGAAAAATCTCGTAGAGGAATGTTAGAAGAAAAAGGATTCACTGGGGAATATTGTGAGTAGTAATTAGAGTAAACTAGCATTTGTTGTCTAAAAGGTGCTGCATCGACTGCCCATTGAAAAGAGATTATTTTGAACCAAAAAGCATTTTGTCCTATGTTCTTGGTCTTTTTGTTAAGACCAGTGATCATTTTAAATGTTACACAAAGTCTCAGACGTTGCAGAGCTCGGTATCCAAAGTCTCTCATTGCTATTTCCTCCATTACTCAACACATCCACTCACTCTCCACACCACTGAGACCACTTGTTTTTTTAAAGTTTACTTGCTCTTTGGACTCTGTTCATTGATTTACAGTCACAGTGATGAATCAGTACAGGTTTAGATCATATTTAATGTTCATTTGTATTATTTGCACAGGGAGATCTCGCAAAAAAGAAGATCTATCCGACTTTATGGTGAGTATAGAAATCCTGCTCACGCACCAGTGCACGACAGAGTGGTTTCATGTATTTATGTATCATGAGGGGTTTTCACCTTTTGCTCTGTATCACTGCCCCTGACTTTGTTCCCTCTGTAGGTGGTTGTTCAGAGATGGCCTGCTCCAAGATAACACCTACTTTGTGGGGTTTTCCCGGTCTAACCTGACTGTGGAGAACATCAAGACAGCATGTCTGCCTCATATGAAGGTGCTAGTACATCGAAGGCTTCTCGACCTCAACTTTATTTCTGCTCAAAAGGGCCATCTCATTGGCTATTATTAAATGATTTTTATGAAATCAATCTGTTAAATGAGAAATTATTAAATGTCCGGGGTGTGTTTTCAGGAATCATCTTAAAACCTTTTCCTTCAGGTCACTGATGAAGAGAGTGAGTGTCTCTCGGCCTTCTTCAAGAAGAACTCCTACCTGAGCGGCAGGTATGATGACAGCAGCTCCTTCAACCAACTCAGTGCTCATCTGTCATCTCTACCCGGAGGGGCCGATGCCAACCGACTCTTCTACCTGGCTCTGCCGCCCACCGTCTACCACCATGTCAGCACCAACATCAGGAGCCACTGCATGAGCTGCAAGTAAGTTTCTTTCATTACGTAAAAAACTCTGGTTAACCTGCTGTTTGATCAAGTCGTTCTGAGCCGCTGCGTTTGCAAAACAGAGGCTGGAACCGGGTAATTGTCGAGAAGCCGTTTGGTCGTGACCTCCAGAGCTCACAGGAGCTGTCAGCCCACCTGTCCTCCCTGTTCACAGAGGATCAGATCTACCGCATAGACCACTACCTGGGCAAAGAGATGGTCCAGAACCTCATGGTGCTCAGGTAACACACTCCACACGCACATGTTCAAGCACGAGACATACAGATTGGGTTTAGGTAAAAGGTTCAGTGTGTAAGATTTAGGTGAAAGGGATCTATTGGCAGAAATTAGTGATTAGGGCTGTTTTCACAAGTGTGTTTCATCTAAATTGTACGAATTGTTGTTTTTTTTACCCTAGAATGGGCCCTTTATATTTAGATACTTTATATTTACATCAGGAGCGGGTCCTCTCTACGGAGGCTGCCATGTTTTTTACAGTCGTCCGAAACTGGACAAACTAAACACCTTTTGAGATTTTATGACAACTGAAGGCTGCCACAGGTTCTCTTTCATGTTTGGAAGGGGAGGGTGAGGTGAGGGGTATTCAGCTGCAACATGCAACTTCACCACTAGATGTCACTAAAGTCTACAGACTGAACCTTTAATTGGAGACTCTAATATGGCTGTGAATGTTTGTTTGTCTCTGTATGTTGTCCCTGTGATATGCTGGTGACCTGTCCAGGGTGTAATAATAGCCATAGAAGATGAATGGATGGATAATTCTAAATGTAATATATGAGATTTTAATATCTCACTTCAGGTTTGGAAATCGCATCTTTGGACCTATATGGAACAGGGACAATGTGGCCTGTGTGGTTCTCACCTTTAAGGAGCCTTTTGGCACGCAGGGCCGTGGAGGATACTTTGATGACTTTGGTATCATCCGGTGAGAGGCAGCACATTGAGATAAATGTAGCCTCATATATACAGTGGATACAATTCCGGTGTTACTCTGGAGCCTTCACTTGCTCTGATTCCAGCTCTTTCTTCTGACAGAGACGTCATGCAGAACCATCTCCTGCAGATGCTCAGTTTGGTTGCAATGGAGAAACCTGCTTCCACCAGCCCAGATGATGTGAGGGATGAGAAGGTAAAAACAATTACTACATAACAGGTTTGTTTGTCTTCAGTGAAGAACATCCACATCATGGTAAGCCTGTTGTTTCTTGATATGGTGCAGGTGAAGGTTTTGAAGAGTATAGCTCCGGTTGCCATGTCAGATGTGGTGCTCGGCCAGTACGTCGGGGACCCTGAGGGGGAGGGCCACTCCAAACTGGGTTACCTTGACGACCCCACCGTACCAAAAGGCTCCTGCACACCAACTTTTGCCACTGCAGTGCTCTATGTTCAAAATGAAAGATGGGATGGTAAAACATTTTTTTTTTTTATCTCTCCTCCTTTCACACTTTTCTGTTTGTGGTCTGTTGGATGACAGCTCCTCTGATTTTCTCCACCTTTCATGTCTGTCCTTGCACCATCCCCTCCTCCATCAGGAGTTCCTTTCATTCTGCGCTGTGGTAAAGCTCTGAACGAGAGGAAGGCAGAGGTGCGTCTGCAGTTCACTGACGTGCCAGGTGACATATTTAGCGACCGCTGTCAGAGGAATGAGCTAGTGGTGCGGGTGCAGCCAGATGAAGCCATTTACCTGAAGATGGTGACCAAGAGGCCGGGGGTCTACTTCAGCCCGGAGGAGACTGAACTGGACCTGACCTACAAGAGCAGATACAAGGTGCCTCAGGCTCACTTAACTCAAAATTGTAATTGTTTAATTGCACATCAGTTAAAAACTATCTACTGTGGACACTCATAAGTTTAAGCTGATGTAAACAGATAAACAGATAATGAATGAACTATAAACTAAGCTGTGATAATATTTGACAAATACATTAATAAACACTTAACTATCTTAATAGCTGTGTGATGCAGTACAGTACTCTATACACCATTTATAATGTATTTATTGTGGTAGTAAGTGTTAGCATTGATGTTCTGATGCATTAATTCTCATTCTATAGAATAGATATAGGTTTAGTTACGTGTATAATGGAACAGTGTTCTATAAAGTAATCCTACCTCAGTGAAGCTTAACGTGCTGAGACACTATAGATGATGATGAATCTGGAATGAACATGTTTGTAGGTTTTTAACAGCAGTCATCTTCCTTCAGAACGTGAAGCTTCCAGATGCTTATGAGAGACTGATACTGGATGTCTTCTGTGGAAATCAGATGTACTTTGTCCGCAGGTTGGTACAAACATTTAGTTCAGCATCTGGTTTTAAAACTTTTTTTAATCTTTTTTTTAAACCGTTCCTCTTCCTGTCATAGTGATGAGTTGCGACAGGCCTGGAGAATCTTCACCCCCCTCCTCCACCAGATAGAGGGAGAGAAGACACAGCCCATACCTTACACATATGGAGGGTAACTACTCATTTCATCACTTTCTGTCAAAATAATTTTAATAATGTACATGTGCAATCCTGTTAGATTTGATATATTCTATATATATTTCATGTTTTCTCTATTTACACCGCAAATTTCCAAACAGTCGGGCTAATAAAGGATTATCTTATTTTTCTTATTTTTTTAAGAAGAAAATGCATTTCAATCCATGATGCACGTTATTCTTGAAAACTAAATCATTTTTCTCACTTTGCTTTATTTGTTGTGTCCAGTCGTGGTCCGAGCGAGGCAGACGAACTTGTGAAGAGAGCAGGATTCCGCTATGAGGGAACATACAAGTGGGTGCAGCCCCACGCAACATGATGCTTCTGTCACACTCAGCAACACGTTAACACCAGCATAACAATGTTTACAGACAATAACGTTTGCTGCAATCTTTCCCCCACTGTACCATTGTGTGATTTTGTTTGCATGTACAATAAGAAACCCATTGCTTTTTTATCATAGAATGGATGTTGAAACAAACCTTAATGCTGTAGTCTGATTTGTGTGTTCACCTGGAAATTTGTTCTGTTTCTGAATAAATCAGCTGTCCCCTGTCTGCGCTTTTTCTTTTTTTTCACAGAACTGTCCACAGCTAATAGCTCATCACAAGAGATGTGTACAGCAGAAAAATCTGAACCTACCTTGATATGATTCATTGCAGTCAGATCTAGTAATCTGTAGGTTATGGATGGAGTGAAGGTTCAATATTTAAACACACTTGAATGTAAAGCATAAAAACCTTTTATAGTCATCGCTAAAACACGATACTGAGCGTGATACACATTAAAGCATCAGCACTGAGGAGTGTTTATACCAGAAGGACGTGTTGGTCTGGTTTGTAAACACAGGTGTCTCTCCTAATGAAAGGAGACACATTGTTAATCTCCTGCTTCAGGTAGGAACAACTTCCAGGTAGGTGCTTAAAGCTAAATTCAAATAGTAATGTTTTTGGATAAAATGAATCTCTCTGTGTGTGAATTTGTTTTTATTATTGCAACATCAGTTTGCTTTTAACTTCCTGCACCAGACTGATGTTGTTTCTTATCACCCATGTCTGTCTCTACCAGGTGCATGGCCTAGCTGCGCACACACGCACTGGAGCAAAGATGAAGGTTTTTCACTTCTCCTCTGGGACTACTGCATTTGTTCCATTATGTGCTATTATTATGATTGCATTTTTTTGACATCTACACAACGCAATAATAAAACTAGAATTGCACTAAGCAGAGAGCATACATCCGCCAAGGCCCCCCAAATAGTCCCCTTATATTCAATCAAGCCGCACCACATTCCACACATTCATAAATATCAGCTCCCTAAATTGACATTATTTTTCTCACCATGCAAGATCAATGAATTATTCTCTGAGAATTGTTTTTGTGTGATGTTGCTTACAATCAAAACAAGCAAACTGACCGGGGTTAAAACACAATCTCCTCGGCGGAGGTATTAATTGGTTTAGCTTGAGTAAAAGAAACTCAAAGGAAGCCTCTCTTAATTCAAAGATGAACTGAACTGTTAGACTAATACTGATCAAAATAAAGCACAGAAATGGACAGAACAGTGTTTTTATTGTATAAAGATGTTTTTTGTCTTTATTCTGTGGCAGTTCAGTTGATCCCAAATAAAATGTACAGGACAAAAACTTCATAAACACACACTGTTAATACACTGATGGGTAAAATAAGTTGATTTGTGCAGAGAAAAACTGCACCACAAATGATTGTATGTATTATTTAAAAAGTCCTTAAATATCTTCCAACAAACACACACTGATAAACAAATAAATAATCTTGTTTCATGACTGCAATGAGAAAACCTATGAAAGTATCTGAAATATAAGGAACACTTTGGCCATGACGGAGTCTCTAAAGTCTGTAACTTCATAAATTAACCTTGCCTCACTGTTCCTCTCTCTCTGTTTCGTAAGTGAGACTATTTGTGTTGGATGCATCTCCTTTCACACTTGTCCCTTTCCCCACTGCAGCTCTGTGCTGTCCTCGATGCCCCTGGCGTACAGACGCACCAACTGGCCATGAATCCTGAAGGAGGGGATGTGAACGCGGTTTTAAAAAAAGGTGCTGTGATTTACGATACAATGTGATAAAAGCAGCAGGAGGATAGTACAGTCCAGTGTCTGGCTACACTCTCTTACCTGCAGAGGATCTCAGTAAAAGGCAGAATCTCTCCGTCACAGTTCCACACTGACACAGTCGGAGATTTACTGCAGCACAGGCCACACAGGAAGGCGTTTGCTGTTTTCTGTCCGTTTGCCATTTCTCGCCCGGCTCTGCCCTCTGCCAATCGCTGCTGAGAGCCGCACCCGCTGACAGTCTCAACGTATGATTGCTCCTCCTCATCAATCACAATACTTTGCTCTGCGATCCCATCATACTGCTTCCTCCTCTCTGCCAGAAGAGGGGAGGGAGAAACGGAGGGCCTTGACACGGTGGACCTCCACAAACTGGCAGGTCAAACTATAAGAGAAGTGGGATGAGAGAATTGGGTCAAGCGGTTTTCACACTTCCAAGTCCAAGGTTTGAATGTTACAGTACCTGGTCCTGTGTGCTTGTGTGTCTGTGGAGGAACTTGAGGAAGCCCAGCGGGTGAGTGTCCCACACCAGGATGAGGTCCCCTGTTCCGTCCGCCAGGTGAGCAGAAGGAGAGAGGCCCTGAGGACTCCTGGGACACGAGCTGGACATACATGTGAGAGACACACATCTGAACCTGCCCTCCACACTCACCCAATCACCTGGAGAGACAAAGAGAAGAGGGAGACAATCATACATTTAGAAATAAAAGATGTCACTGATGACTGTACTTCTGTCCCGCTTTGGAATTGCAGGATTTTTAGCATTAATCTGTCATCACACGAGTTGTTATCTTCATGTAAGTCACAGTTATAGACAAACAAGCTCATAACTTAAGCTAATAACACACACAATTATATTATTTTTCTTTACAGAACACCATGTTTTGGTGGAAATAAAGTGAGTGACCCTTGGATAAAACCTCCTTTAGCAGCATTAACCTCAATCAAGTGATTCCAGTAGCAGCAGATCAAACCTGCACAACCGTATTTTAAACATTTTTGTCACAGTACTGCTTCAGCCATATTCTAATTTATACATTTATGTACATTATCCTGCAAGAGACCTTTTCTCTTCCATAATAAATAAATGCTACCCATGCATGCAGACATGATTTGTGTATTTCAGACTCATGAACAAAAATGTGAACCAATGATTCAATTAACGCTTTAGTTCTTACTCTGAACTTCTTTTGTTAAACCTCTTACGATCATTCTGATTGGTGCTTTTTGAGTCATCCTTGCTGAACACCCGTGTCGAGTGAAATCTAAATATGTTGCATTCAAGAACAATACAATTATTTGTGTTCAAGCTAATTTTGTTTTTTTGAGTTAGTTTTTTAAATGTGAATTAGATGTAGATCTGACTATATTTTAAGGCTAATTTATGCATGAACGCTGGTACTTCCAAATAGGTCAGTTACCTTTTCTTGTCACTGTGCGTTACTCCTCCCCATTTCTCGAAACAGACTTTACTTGTTTGGCTTGTTTCTGATTGTGCTTTGAACAACCATTGTTGCATTGCTGTTGACAGCTCACATCAGTCCACGATGGCAGTGACGTGATCGAATGCCTATTTCAGTCTCTCCAAGTTGTTAAGAGTAGGTTCTGGGGAGGAGGGGTCATGACAGTCTCAAGGAGTTATGGGATGTATTTAATTTTTTTTTTTTTCATTTTCTAATCTTTGCCCCAGGTGAAGTACTGCCTAATGTCACCAATTAAGTTCTGTATAACTAATTAAAATATAATAATCTAAGATGTACACAGTTGTCGAAGTGCGCGAGCTGATGAGGGGCTGACGTAGCTTTGTTTTAAGGTGTCACCGGCCAAAAAGTTGATTTGTGCTATATGGGCTAAAACATGCAAAACACAAACATTGGAATTGTGTTCTTTACCTTCTGATTCATTACTGAACTGGCTGTAGTGGGCGCTGTACAGGGATCCTGAATCTGAGGCATGGGGGAAATGTCTTTCTGTGGTTCTGGAGCAGACACTGCACCTACACACACACACACACACACACACACGCACACACACAAAAACACAACTCAAAGGGTTATCCACTTGTCTTGTCTTTATCTTGACCTTGAGACTGTGAGAGACATTGGTATTGTACACTCTTACTGGAGACCAAGGCTCCCCTTACATCTAGATCAAGTTCCTCTCGCCATGGTTTCTACCCTCCTTAAGGTAAACCCAACACCTGAGCCCCCTGCCACAGTTTGTGACTGTTACAGTGTCTCAGGCTGTGAATGTGAACCGTTTCACCAGAGCTTGAATAATAATAACTACTCTTATTAGAGTCTCGTTTTCCTTCCTGGACCTCGTGGAGAGACATGACATGAAAGGTTTGTCTAACTTCTCATTGTTGGTCACAGTCACATAACACTGAAAACTATAGGTTATGAACAGTGATGCTCATGCAATAGATAAATCCACTGTGACACAGGCAATCTACAGATGAAATTACATTCACACAGTAAATACTGGGCATTTGACAGATAATATTATGACAAGGAGAACAGATAACACTCCCACACATCCAGACTTCATGGGATTAGTGAGTGTTTTACCCTGAGAGGCAGCGTGTTTTATCTCTGGGGCTGGAGAGCATTGGGTCTGCTGGTAGATACTGAACCACGCCTGTGTAGCTTCTGTTGCTCAGGTACACCATAGCACCTGCAGAAGGCAAAGCAGGAGCAATTATGTTAAGTGCACACAACATTTAAAAAGATCATACTCAGGGGGGAATGTGTTTGTGCATTCACGTAGTGTCGGGAAGAGAATTTACATGAACGCCACCTCAAGTCGCAACAACAACTCAGACAGTCAGAAAAGTGTTTGGTACACGACTTGCAGAGTTTCTTCCCTTATAAACCAATAAGCTGCAAGTGGTATCTTTTAACATGAACTTGTCAAGTGTTGCGCTTTCGTCACTTGCAAAGTGTATGTCCATCTGTCACAAGCACCTAAAACTCTTTAGCGTTTTTATATTTCTGTCACATCCTGTTCCTTTTTCTTTGCTCTACCTTATTATCATGCAGATATTGGAGTGTGCCAAGGTATATTTTAAACACTCTTGCACATAAATAAAACATATTTTGTTTACTGTTTCCATGTTTCTTACACACTGATGTTGGAATGAGGACTTCACATTGCGGGAAATGGGACTCTGTGTAGCATGTGAATGCTTAAAAAAGTATGTGTCATATAAAGACCTTGCTTCTTTGTTATGAATTTTGAATTCAGACATGAGCGTTAATCTTCTGTTATTAAGCATGCAGTCATTCCTGTTCTCGAAATGAATCATCAGTCACACACACACACACGGTGTATAAAGATGATCTGTACCTGAGTAGTCATATCTCAGAGGTCCCATCCAGCGGTGTTTTTCACTCTCAGCCAGCACGTCCCCATAGAAGCCATAACCCACCAGAGACACAGAGTAACGCACCAGAGCAGAGGCGTGGTAAACTGAACACACATCCAACGGCTGCGAGTCTCCTGCAAGGCATTGTGGGAAATGAGGAGCTCAAAGTAAAAATATATACAGTATATATTGTTCAGGTATTTTAGGGTATTGATTTCAAAAATTTGCAAATAATGATTAAAATAATATTTACATCCACCAAGGAGGTTATGTTTTCACCTCTGTCCGTTTGTTTGTTTGTTGGTATGTTTGTATGTTTGTAAAAACAACTGGACGGATTTCCATGAAACTTGGTGGAAGGATTGGTGTAGATCAAGATCAGGGAGCGGATCCAGCAATTTTTTGAATCACTTTCTTTAACATTGCGAGATTGCATTTTTTAACATTGTCACAATTTCCCCAGGTAATAATTAATGAATATTGAGAAAAATCTGACATATTTAGGGGACAGATATATGTGAGTGTGTGATATTTGGTGCAGCTTGATTGAATTTAGGGGACTGTTGGACCTTGGTGGAGGTATTCGCTCTCTATTGACTGCCATTCTAGTTTAAAATAATGAAAATACTTATTCACCAATGATAATGTGCAATGCCGAGGTAACAGGGTCAATCACTCCCACTGTGGCGTAACACACACAGTCCGTAGAACCTGCAATAGACATAATACGACAGGACATGTGTCACAGCTGCAGAACAGACACCGGTCAGCGTATTAATTCTTAATGACAGCGTCGTTACCTGCAGGAATGATGCCGATGTGAAGCGGACAAGGCTGCAAGGTGACAGCGGGATCAGTCTCACAAAGGCCTGACTCTTGTTGTGTCCGCCCAATCAAACCGTGAAGTATTTCACTGAACATGCCATCCCCACCCACACTCACCACACTGTTATAAACAAACACAGAAGTTTCTGTTAGGAGAGCCCCTCCCAGCGAGGATCGCTGTAACAACACTCTTGTACCGCCGTGTTTACACAAGCGATCGCTCACCCGTCAAAACCTGTCATGTCTTTCTTCAGGAGGTGGTCTCTGGCCTGGTTTGCTCGCTCAGTCACTAAACAAGATATGATTACATGCAAACAGCAAATCAATTTCATTCATCATTCTTTAATGGAAGTATGTCAGTGTAAGGCCATCTGTCAGACTTAGCCCTTCACCTCGAGATCAAGCATCTGCACCAAGTCTTTGCTTCAGTAACAAAATTATACTTTTCTCAAAACAAAGAAGTATTTAGATATTTTGTAGATGTTCACCTATAACATGAGAGCTGATACCAGCCAGCTCAAACAAAGGGGCAACCACAGAATGGTAGATCTGTCTTCCTTTCTTCTTTCCTCCATACGGATTGATAAACACCAACAGTTTATGTGGCCGTAATGGACCTGAAAGATAAGTTTTAAAATTCATGTTGGTGAGAGCAGCAAACTATAATAAGAGGGTTTCATAATTAATAAGATAGGATTATAAGATATTACAGTAATTATATCAGTTTAGTGCCTGGTCTAATCATCAATCTTACTGTGAGTTTTGACAGGCTGTCCTCAGCTGTTCCGTCCACTGGTCTCTGAGGACGCGACTCGGGCAGCTGAACTGGGTCCGGCCCAGTCTCCATAGCAACCCGGAAGAGCCCCCACTGCTGCTGCGCTTCACGTAGAAAACTACCGGTTGGATGATAGGAAGAGAGAAGTGTGTTGTAAAACCACACTATCAACTACTGGAATGTGAAATTGTAAAACCACAATATCAACTGTTGAAACGTGGGAGCTCACAGACAGCTTGAGTATTTGACTGTATGTAAATTATTAACTGTCTCATCTCTATTATGAACAGTAAAAGTTGTGCAGTGCTTCAGGCTGTGTTGTAAAATACTGACATAAGCATTGACTGTGGCCTGCTTGGGTTTGTAATATCTGAGAGTCTCCCAGGAGAACCCACCTGTGAAGTCTTTGTCTTTGTCCTCAACCAACTTCTGGGGCAGGATCTCCACCCGGCCCTCCTCCACTCCGACCACCTCAGCCACAGGGACTGAAACTTTAATCACACAGAGAACACTTCAATGCATGCTTGTATCTCTGCAAACAAATGATGACATATTTTAACAACTCTGAGGACAGTTTTCCCAATGAGTCAAATGACTTGCATGGGTCTAACTGGAAATATTAGTAATAATGGCTGCATCTTAATTAGCTGTTCCAATACCAGGGCTCTCTCATAGAACATATGTCACTGTAAAGAAACACAAGTTACATAATAAGCCTATGGCTGAACTATTTATTTTTTGCTTGCTTTGGATCCTGGTATTTTTTATGTGCCATCCTACTGTCAGACTGCCATCGCTTACTGGGACACTTGAACAGAACATGATATTAGTACCAGAGGCTTTTCCTTGAAAACTAAAATGTCTTCAGTGAGAAAGGCCTTTTGAAAGTGTTAGTTCACTGGCACACCTAAAGGGAGAGGTGTCCATATTAGTTGCACAGTGAGTATAAATCAAAATGTCAAGGAAGTTAATGACGGTTTTAGAGTCAAGGTTTTGCAGTTATTTAGACTTTGTATTTGGTTGATACACCTTGTGTTAAAGTAATTGTGTAATGTTGTGTTATATGATGAACAGCGACTCTTATTTTGAAGGATGCACATTAACATCCCATCATGTTTACTACGTCATCAGTATGTTCATTTTGAGTTTTGCATCAGGGTCAGACATAATTTTAACGGAGGAGCTGCTGGAAATATCTATTTTCTGAATTGCAGTCATTGCCACATTTCCGGTGAATTTAGCTCCTCTTGGTTGCGGAACTTTCCTGGGAGAGCATGTACACGAGGGAAGGTCTGTGAATGCAACATTTCTTCTCAGTTGCATTTGCACTTGTTGCGGGTTGATGAATAAATTGCTCAGAGATTTTCCTGGGGCGTGTGTCCTACACATAGACTGTATATAAAGATGGCCAACATGACTGATTCACAAAAGTGAAGCCAAAGTGTCTTGATCGCCACCTGGTGGCTGGCTGCAGTATAGGTCATGGCTCCAAATGCGCAAGATGGCAGTGCTTGTATATGGGATAATTTGGCTTTCTGGTTACTGGGAGGAAGTGGAGATGTGTTGTTCATCTTTAAATACAATCTATGGTCCTACACAGCACTACGCAGTCATATGTCAAATATCTTTGTGTCTCCTTTAGTTCAATATTTACGTCTGTTAAGCAGATTATGTTTTAATCTGCAATTGTCTGTCTGTCTGGTAGTCAGCAGGTTTCTTCAAAAACTACTGGAAATGTTTTCCACGAAACTTGGTGGAAGAATGTGGTATGAGTCAGGAAAGAACCCATTAATTTTGCTGCGGATATGGATATGGGGGCCGATGCATAATGGGTTTTTTTTGTCACTTTCTTTAACATTGCGAGACAGAAAAACATTTTTGTTGATTTCTTGGAGAAAAATTCATGGATCTTGATGAAATGTTTGGAGGACTGATGTGTATGAGTGTGTAGTATAAGGTGCAGATAAATATATAAATCTAGATCTTGTGAATAGAAATGTCATTTCATTATTGGGCCTTGAATAATTATAGATAATAATAGACTAGAGCCACTGATATCTAAAACAACCCCGAAGAAGAAACATATTGAGGGACAAAGAAAGTCTGTGCAGTGATATTCATTATCATATTAATATCTCTTTCCTCTTAGTGTGTGTGTTTGGTGAGAGAAAAACTAAACTGTTGATGGTCATATCCCACATTATAACACTGAGGGGGGGTGTGTTCTCTGCAGCCTTTGTTTTCAG
This sequence comes from Verasper variegatus, assembly GCA_026259375.1. NCBI lineage: Eukaryota > Metazoa > Chordata > Actinopteri > Pleuronectiformes > Pleuronectidae > Verasper > Verasper variegatus. The sequence goes on from CM048045.1 coordinate 13,605,248, forward strand.
TAAACTGTCTCAACAGGTTGTGTTTCATGTTCGTGCTGTTCAACTAGTTCGTCACGTTCCTTGCACACAGCTTAATTAATTAAAACGCTGACTCCCAAATATAGAAAATACACACAACATGGGAATGAAAATTGTGTTGTTTGTAAACTTACTACACACTGCTTCCAACAAATGATCACCGACTGACAGTCATGTTTACACCAGATACCAAAGTACTGGTGTTGAACAAAGTATTGCTCAGCAACAAAACAACGCGGACTACCCACGTGCCTTTGACTGCTCTTACTCTGGTACGATCGAACTGTTTGACCAGATGTCACAGATCGACAGATTTTCCGTAAGGACTGGAAACGGTGTCACCTACTTGTTCTCTTATCACGGTTCTTCTTGTCCACCTCGGTCCAGTTGAAGTTCCAGCCCGTCAGCACCGCCCGGTGTCTCTTGTTCCCGATCCACAGGCTGGACTCCAGCCTCATGTCCGTCTCCATCTGGAACCACTGCGCTCTCAGGTTGGGCGTCTCTCGCTCCCGTGTGTCTCTTGATCACATCTTATCCCCATAACTTTCTACATCCCTCAGAGAGACAGCAGCGGCAGGTGGACTGTGTGATCTCACCGGTTCCCCTATGTCCTCATCTGACACGGGACGCTTTCTTTATTTCTTCTTCTGGGTGGATTTTTGAAGAGGTACAAATTTAGACCATTATTCCGGTGAGATGTTGAAGACGCCGCCTGACACATGAGTGTTATTGTCAACACGGTCTGCAGTCCCTCCCTGCCGACACCTGCTCCGGTCACACGTTCCTCTCTGCTGATTGGATGGCACAAGTTGAAGCACAGGCAACATATCATCAGCCAATACTGATGTATGAGTCACGTCACAATGAATTATAAATAATAGAGAGAGTTCACAGTTTTTAGAGTGAGTCACCTTTATCGGGATTTTTTTTTAATTGAATAATTTATACCTTCTTTAGATTTCGATTTTTCTTTTTCTTGGTTTCTTTGTTTGTTTATTTGATAGTTTTTTTTAAGTTTGTCTTTCTTTTTCTGTATAGTTGTTTGAATATATGCATCAATTAATTAAGAATAAAAATATATTCGAATCAGTAATATGAAAATATGGATAATACGCATTGATATGAAGGATGAAATATACCAAATAAATTGAGCTCTTTATATTTTCAGACTCGGGTGTGAAAACCACATATTTCTGTAGGCGTCTGGGGCCCGGATCTGAACTCTTCTTTACCTGGTTGATAATCCAGTTTGCCTGAAATACTCGGTCCCAATGTGCATAGAGTGTAATGTAGTGCACAGCAGTACATCTGAGTTCTTAGCCCAGTTCATTCTTCAAAATAATGTGGTTATTTTTCATTGCACTTCTGATTTACAAGGGTTACAACTTTTACTGTGACCTTCCAGCACACACCGGAAGCGGAAACGTGTGCCATTATTGTGGCACGCTCCTTCCGGTCCTCCCTTCTCTGCTAGCAAGTAGACTGAAGTAGCGAGACGAGCCTTTAAACTCGATCCTGTAAATATTATGAATTGATTGGTTTGTACAGCGCAGTTTATTTCTGTTTCCAAGGAGCACACCGCGAACCACCGAACAAAATGAATATACGAAACGCAAGGGTGAGTGTTTCCGAAATCCTCCCGGCAGCAGCCATGCTGCTCCTGCTGTTAGCTTAGCTCGCCACCGCAGCCTATACGTTAGCTCAACTATTAATACCGCAGATAAACTGGGTTCGCGTTGAGTCACGCTCCTTCCTGACGTGCGGTTTGTTGTGTCTCCTTACAGCCGGAGGACCTGATGAACATGCAGCACTGTAACCTGCTGTGTCTTCCGGAAAACTACCAGATGAAGTACTACTTCTACCACGGTCTGTCCTGGCCCCAGGTCAGTTCAGCCCCGTTCCACCTGTTCCTGCTCACACCGCTGCTGCTACGAGCTGGATCCTCCCTCTCATTGCGTTTCTCTGTCTGACTCTCCTTTGGGTGTTTTCACGTTTCAGCTCTCATACATCGCAGAGGACGAAAATGGCAAAATTGTTGGATACGTGTTGGCAAAGATGTGAGTATCTATAGTCAGACGTGTTCGTTTTACTTTGCAAAGCGTTGTTTTAGTATATTTATGAAAGCACTGCTTCTTTCTAGGGAGGAGGATCCAGATGACGTTCCCCATGGACACATCACATCCCTGGTCAGTCTGGATGAGAGACACCTCACACATGTCCCTTATCTGTATTATGATATATAAATTACTGTTATATGTGGTCGGCAAAAAACCTTCTTTGTGTCCTCCAGGCAGTGAAGCGCTCCCACAGACGCCTGGGACTTGCTCAGAAGCTGATGGATCAGGCCAGCAGGGCCATGATAGAAAACTTTAATGCTAAATACGTCTCCCTTCATGTTCGTAAAAGGTACCTTTATTTATTATTGCAGGTTTTATGTGTTGCCTGTGCACAAAGTTCAGTCGGGCTCTTTGGTTAGCTCTGATTGTCTTTGTTAGTGCTCCTTGTGTATCTTTACCTTTCCTTCCTCCCTACTGCAGTAACCGGGCGGCCCTGCACCTGTACTCCAACACGCTCAAGTTCCAGTAAGTTCTCAGAAGTACAAATATTGTGTCAGTATTTTTTTACTACTTTGTTAGTACTCTGGGGATAACTGTTTCCATGACCATAGACAGGCTTTACAGACATAATGAGGTCATAATTAAATTCACAGTAGTCTGACACCACTTTCCTGTTATCTCAGCATACTTGTTGAACGATAGGTAACAGGAAATTGCATCACAGAAATGACAAATATTTCTGCAGCCAGAAAAACAAATGCACAAATGAACAATCAGCCCATAAATAGATTAATAATATTTTATTAACTAATTAGAGCAGTGCAAGGTGTCCAGTGCTTCATCAGGCTCAGTGTTTGTTGCTACTAGCAGTTGGCAGCACCTCTGCAAAAGTCTCATTGACACCCATCAGGTGATTTAGAATGACTCTTGCTGTCATAGTTTATTAAACAGTGCTGACAAGCTTTGAAAGCTGCTGCATCTTGGTCACACGTCCTTTACAAAATCCAATTTACGGGATCCTTTTCCTTTTGTGTTGGGTTTGTAACTGGGTTCTTATAACAACTGTGTAATAATTTCAGTATTGGTCTGAAAATGTCAGTATTGCTCATCCCCCGACTCAAAGACTTGAATATTATTTGGACTCATTTATTAAGATTTGAAGGTTGAAGAACATGTTGTCCTCATTCCCAAGGAACAGGAATATTTAATCCATTGTATTTATTCATAGTAAAATTTGTATTTAAATGTACATCCAACAATGAACAATATATATATATTTAGAGACTTTAACCAATGTTTTGTTTTGTTGTTCGTCTCCAGGATTAGTGAGGTAGAGCCTAAATACTACGCAGATGGGGAGGATGCCTACGCCATGAAGAGAGACCTGGCCAGCATGGCCGATGAGGTGACTATTATATGTATTCACTTGTTAGGTCTACATGACATGACTTTCACAAACCCATAGTTACCTCTGTGGACGTGTATCACTACTGAACTCAACTAAGACAGATTCTAACCCTGAATGTGTTGTCTATTGCTATATGTCCCTCAGCTGAGGAAGCCTGGAGTGCGTGTTACGGGCCAGGAGGCGCCCTCTGGCCAGAGCCAGTCGGGATCTGGTGACCAGGAGAGGGAGAGCGAGAGAGACAGCGGAGGAGAGAGCAAAGAGCTGAGTGAAGTCAGCGAGGCGACAGAAAGCACAGACGTTAAAGATTCATCCTCTGATTCACAATGACGCTGCGGTCCTAGACATTTTTAAATTTGCCCTTCACCTCCTCTTTTTATCTATTTGACAATGTTCTGACAGCATCTCTGGCTTCATTCACCAACTGCGACTGTCTGTGCATCGACGCCACTCCAACATTTCCATCACCTATATTTCTTGAATCTTGCAGCAATAAACAAGGACTCTTGGATAATGACATATATTGTGATGAAAGCTAAATGAAGCTATAGTCAATGACAGGCTTCAATATTTTTTATTGAATTGCTGTTGTCATTTCCAAAAGTGTCCCCAAGCTCTGAGATTTACAGCATTGAAAAACCTCTGCTTTTCAGTTAATTATTTAACAGAATTGCTGCCAATAAATCTTTCAAATAATACTTTTGGTATTTGTTTTTTTATTGTTATCTGTTTATCACTATTTTAATGTGTTTAAAACCAATATTTTGTGATGAAATGTTTATACAAATCAAGACTTAATTATACATTGTCAAGAATAGTTCAAATAAAACCATCCACACAGCCAATGAATAGGTATCTGCTGTAGCTACACTAACACCTTTTGATAAGCATGACGTATAAAAGATCCACAAAAACAACTTGGCATTTGTTGTGTTGCAGCTCCATCAGCATGTGCAGGATTTGAATATGAGTTTGGCGACTCCCAGTGGTGGCATTGAAAAAGGCCAGAAAGCGTTGCACAATAATCCCTCAACAGAATCGAAACTTGGAATAAAACAATGATTAAAGTCAGGAGAATAATGAAGTAATGCTAGATATAGACCAGCCAACAGTTTCACTCAATTTGTTTTATTATTATACCTTATGTCTCAATGTACTGGGGGGGGAATGAACAAAACAATGAAGATTGAAAAAAGGAATCTCAAACCTTAAATTCAATATACATATATATAGACTGAGCCGCTCTTCCATCATTTGAAGCCACTGCAAAGGCTTTGCAAGTCATGAACTTTGTATTTACTTTGAAGACTATATTTACCCACATTTCTGCAGAAACTGTGGTAACTGATTTCATAATCTCTCAAACAGGCCTGTTTGGTCGCTGTTGAACTTACATGCTTTCCCAGTTTGAACCTTTACTGAGGGCTTTCCTTTGTTTAATGATATTCACTGTACCTGGACTGTTAAATTTTCAATAAACCTGGAACATTTTGGGAGTTTTAAAGCTTTTGACTGGATGTTTAGGGTCCTGATGTATCTAATCCACTCAGTGTTGTTCACACTCATTTACTGCTGGACTAAAAGATAGTGCTCGAGGTCAAAAAGTTGTGCCTGCAAAATCATGTAATGGCACCACGAATACAGTTAATATTCTTTACTGGGCAAAATGTCTGTTCAATTCATTTATTTTCATTTGGGGATAATGCAACTTCATCTCTCTGTTTGTTTAAGGAAGGAAACACGAGCAATGGAGAAGTACATGACCGAACAGCAAATTATGCACACTGACCTTCAGAGAGTTGGCCTGTTTGTCACGAATTGGAAATAGCTCAGTTTCACACTTTCATGCAATGTTTCACTTTTCAGCGAGAGGTGAGAGAAGACGGCGACGCTGCTGCCATTCAAGACAAGTCCTCCACAGCAATAGTTTTCTGCCACCGTGTACACGTGATGAACCTGACTGGGAAGTTTTTTCAAGTCAAATAGTTTCTGTAGCTGTAAATTACTCATCACAAACTGTAAGTAAGCAGATTGTGGACTGTGGAATCCCCCCCCCCCCCCCCCTGAGCATTCAGGGCTTTTCCTTTTTACAAATCTAACTGTAAAGCTGCTGATTTCCTGCAGCAGCCAATGAGGAGGGTCTAATCAGTGAAAACAGCTGGCGTGTGATTGGACCTAGAAGCTGCAAAGAGAGAGGAAGGACATGACTCTGAGGAGGTTTTCACTCGTCACACTTGCACAATCACACAAACGCACACACACGCTGAAGCCTCAAAAACTGTGTGTGTGTGTGTGTGTGTGAGCAAGATGAGGGGTGAGAGAGAGAGACCGAGAGAGACAGAGACAGAGTCAGAGAGATGAGTTCTACTCCACCCACATCCATCCGTGTCCAATGTGAGGGGGAGGTGAAACAGTTGAGAGCTTATTGTGCTATTAACTGGCATCATTTAGTTGCCTCAGTCTGGAGAAGAGACTTGTCAGGACTGCTCCTCATCAGGTAGGACTACTTTTTTTTTTTTACTGGATGTAAAACTTTTTTATTAATCTTGATTTCTCGTCAAAACCAGGCCAGGACATTTAGCCAATTTAGCTGGAAATGAACATGTTTTTGTCTTGCACAGTGCGTGCTGTCATGTAGCATTGATCTGCTTGATTACTTTAACTATGTCAATACTGGGTGCAGACAAGGCCCTGAGGCCTTTTCTAATGTTTCACAGTTCAGGCAGCCTTTATGTGTTGGTACTTGTGGGGGAAAACACAGCACTGTTATAACAGCGAGTGAACAAGCAGTGGCAGAGCGGTTTAACTCCAGCGTTTATTAAAGTACATCAGCAGGTTGTGACGACGGGAGGTTGTGATTCATGTCTGATCACACAGAGAAGGAATGAGGAGGTTAAGTGGAAAACGGAGACATATGCCGGAAAAATGACACGCACTCCTTTCCACAGGGAGTTTAGAGTTCGCTGTAATGTTGCTGAGGCACTTTAGGTTAGTTGTGTCTCAGTTGGGAGAGAGTGGAGAGGACACACTTCAGCTGACCAGAATGCTGATGGGTGATGTTTGCCCTTAAAAAAAAAAAACAGGGAAGTCAGGGGACGGGGTGTGTGTGAAAGTTCTCAACAGAGGCTTATGATCCAGCAAAAAAATGCCCAACTCTTCCTCTTTCTGATGTGCACTGAACGTCGTAGGGATAAACAATATCTGGCAGAAATCAATGACTTGGCTGTTGATTCTCACTTTGACAGAGGCCGTCAAATGATCATGACTGACATGCAGTGACATGCTGCAGTCACACTAGCATACAACGGGATAAAAATGGACCCGCAACTGAAGCTCTCATGTTCATCCTGTCTAAAGTTGTTTTCAGCCTAAAATTGGATTTACTTTACTTTTTCACTTGTTATTGCAGATTCACAGTCAAGTGCTGTGGAGGGTGAAGGTCAACGTTATTTGTTCTGTATGCTTCGAGTGAGTATCACTAAAAACACTAGTAGTTTTCAGCAGAAACATCCCCACAGAGTTGTATGGCTTGTGGTTCATCCTATTTTCAGGGCAGCTGCGATGTTAGAGCTATTTTTGCACCTCGTGCATTCGTGCAGCGTGTCCGGTGAAGCAGGCAGCACATGCCAGCTGGTTCTCTCGTTGTGTGCCGCTCAGCAGAGCACAGCAAGAGGGTGGCCGGGTTTGAAGAGATGTGTTACAGTAAGATGAACGTGCTCTTTTCACCCTTTCTGTGGCAGGAGGAAGTTAGCATGGTATTTGTGGTGGTGGTGGGGGGGGTTGTTACAACACTCAAGAGTGTGAAAGCTTGAAGGAGACATGATGCAAGGGTGCGACAGTGGATGTACAGGCCTTGATTACATTGTTCAGCAAAGAACAGAATAGCTTGCATGCACATTAAAAACCCAGATTTTTACAAGAGAGGCAAAACGAAAGGAGATGCTGATATTTCATGCTGGATGGTGATAATAAAATATTTGTTTCTTTTTATATAGAATTCCACCCAGTTGGAGCAACAATGACTTCCCATGTGAAACTCCGTAAGGAGAGGCCTGGTATGGTGGACTACGACACACAAATAAAAGGTGATGAAATACCTTCTAATGTCTGCTACTTTCTCGACTGCCCATGTTCACTGTGATCAACATGTGGCCTTTTTGCAGGAAAAACATTGTAAAAGTTGTTTCTCGCCCACAGCAGACTTCAGAATGAGTCATATTTTCTTGATTCTTTCTCTTTCCCTCGTCTGCTGTTCTTTCTCCCCTTCATTCGTCATCTCTCAGAGGTGCGTTGCCAGCTTGCAGACCAACTGAAGGTGTTGGACTTGCAACTTGAGCAGAAGAGCCAGCAGCTGCAGGACCTGACGGACTACCTGCGGCGACGGGGTGAGATTGAAAGCGAATATGCACGCTCCCTGGAAAAGCTTGCTGAAAGGTTTACATCCAGAATAAAGAGGTAACCGTGAACAAACCTTATTAAAATTAACAAGTGCTCCATTTGAGGATGCTGTTTTGCTGCATCCCTCATTATATCCCACACAGAATTTGTCCCTTTTGACTTCAGGAAGGATCCCAGCAGTCACTCAGTGGCCAAAGTCTGGCTGGCTCTGCTGTCCCAGACCCGGCTGGAAAGTAGGGACCATAATGGGCTGAGCGAGAGCTGCAGCAACCTTCTCATCCAGCCACTCACACACTGTCTGGAGTACACACAACGCCTCGCCAAGAAGGTACTGATACAAACACTGACCTGTTTGTGTGCAATGTAGTTGATATTGTGCTACAAATACAACCAATTTTCTTTTCTGACTTTCACTTTTGACCTCGGGCCATTGAAAATATGTTGGGGCTCAGGATGTTTGCTCTGCAATCTGACTTTGTGGTATTTTGTCTCACCCATATTTCCAGAGTAAAGACATCTGTTCTCAGTTACAAGATGGTCTACTCAAGGTTACAACAGAGCTGCAGACTGTAAGTGTGAAAGCAACCACCAAAACATTTTCAGTTTCCTAAACAAACAAAGCATTGTCGTGTGTGTGTGTGTGTGTGTGTGTAGGCATGGCGGACGTACCACCAGTACCACTCAGACTATGTGTATGCAGAGGGGAAGCTGAAGGAGGCTGAGAAACAGGAAGAAAAGCAGAAGCAGAGTGCTGCAAAGAAACTGGAGAGGTTGATAGAAAAGGTAAATACTACCACTCATGCTATGCATGCATGTAGATTATGTGACACTTGACTTTCTTGCTGATGAATGTTTATGTGCTATAGAGACAAGGTAAGGTTCAAGAGATAAACCAGAAGTGCATCAAGGCCCGAAATGACTACCTCATAAACCTGGATGCCGCCAATGCCTCCATGAATAAGTACTACTTCCAGGACATCTCTACTATCATTGATGTGAGTTTATACTATTGTTTCAGCTCTCTTTTCCCTATGACGTAGTCCTCCATGATTTCTGGCACATCTTTTGAGAACATAGATCCGCAGTGCCCGAGATATCACCTAAAATACCATGTTTAAAGAAGGTGTCATGATCTGAGTGGGTGACACTGTCTCATATGTCATTGTCAGTGTGCAGATGTAGGCTACCACCACTCTTTAGGCCGGGTGATGCAGGCCTACCAGTCCAGGCGGTGGCGGGCTCAGGAGAATCTGACCACGGGGCTGCAGCAGCTTCAAGGGGCCGTGTCCGGACTGAACCAGGTTCACGACAGAGACACTCAGCTGCAGGACAATTCCAGCACCTTCTCTATGCCCCTGCGCTTCACCTACCAGCCTCACGACGGGGACCAGGTGTGGGTTTTGTGTGAATAATGGACGAGGGGATCTAATTGAAAGAATTGGCCGATATGAGCCTTGGCACGGACACATCAGGTTTTGCTGCTGTTTACTTTAAGAATTCATCGTTATTTATGTAAAATATCATTCCTTAATTCCATGTCTTTGTCATAAGGGTTTGACAATGACATTCTAGAAATTATTGCCAATTCTTTAAAGATTCAGCCCCTAAAAATCCATAATGGTTGGGCTCAGGGATGCTTTTTTTTCAGTGGATTACTCTGACAGAACTGTGTTGTTCCTCGCAGGTTTCTGAGGTCAGTGCAGAGTGTGAGATGAGATGCGAGCTGGAGACCAGATTCAAACAGATACAGACCAGACTGAAAGTGGTCACCGAGGAAACAGAAGAGGTAGAGTGCACCATCACGACAAATCTTAACACAGGGGTTTTTAAATTGTCTTTTCGTTGTTGGACCAATGGTGTTTCGAATGTGAACGCTCCTGTTTTTTATTTTCTGATTGTTCCCTGAACGACGCACAGCCGACTCCTCGGCATCGTCTCAGAACAGAGACTTTCCTGCATCACAACATTTCTCACTTTTATACAGTTTGAATACGTTGGTCGTTATCGTCAGTGTCTTTCACAGGTGAAATATGTGTTAATTTATATTGTAAATATGGCCTTAGGTGACCAATACAAAGATGCATAACACAGCACAAATGGTTGAGGGGGCAGAAAAGGGGAAACAACATGCTGATATTTGTCAGAGGCAGAAAGGAAAGAGAAAAAAAGAAAGATGGTGCTTTAGGCAGTAATGACAAAGCAGTGGTGAATCCAGTTGAGCAACAACAGCAGAATCATTTATTTAAAAAAACATTTCCCCTATTTGAAGGTGCCCCATTTTAAAAATACCTTCTTACTGCATTTCAAGTCTGACTCACTCAACCTGAGGGTTAACCACTCCCTTGCTTCTATCATTGACATGTGGAAAACTTTGTGATCCTGGCATTTTAGACACACGCAAAATAATAACAACTAAATTGCACATGTTAGTTCACCTCAGATTCTGATATTTTGCACCACCTGTGCTCATCCAGTGATCATTAGTAAGCACAAAAATGCACAACATTAATTTAATATCTGTGCCACTGCTACACAGGCGAGAAAGAACATGTCCGCAGCCCAGAGTACCCTGCTGGAGAGTATTGATGATGATGATCTGGAGCCCAACGGCGGCAGTTTGTCTCAGGACGTCAACACTGAAAACCTGACTGTTAAGCCTAGTGTGGCCCGGCGCAGAGCCAACCTGCAGGAAACAGAAAACCTCTACTTCACCGTGAGCCTGTTTTTCTTTCTTGTGCTCAACCAACATTGTGACAGTTTGGGTTTTGCTGTGTGTAGTTGGTGGTTATGTAGATGTGGTTTGGGGGTTGTTAAAGACACAGTGAAAATATTCACACCGGCTTTGTTTCACAGAGAGTAAAGGAGTACCTTGTCGGGAGTTCCCTGGTATCTAAACTGCAGGCCAAACATGACCTGCTTAAAGTGGCTGTGGAAAAAGGTATCACTTCTGCATTTCTAAGATGAGGCAAAGTGCTGAGCCTGTTTCTCTTTTGGGAACATCTGGTGCACTGTGGGGGGGGGGTTGTCCAGTAAATTGTTCCCTTTTTTATTTTTGACAGCAACTAAAAAGTTAATTTTTTGTGCCTGGTTAAGCTAATTTTAATCTTTTATACTTCCTAGCTGAAGAATCAAATGAATCACAACCCAGGTAGGGATATTAATGTTTTTATACTTCATATAGACTTAAAGGAGACATATTATGCTTTTTAGGGTTTTTTCGCTTTCCTTTAGTTTTTGTGTATGTAACAAGGTCTGTAATGTTAAAAAGCCTGAAGTCGGGAAGGGAGCTCCTCTCTCGCACAGACAACATTGCTCCTGAAACGCCTTGTCAGGTAGTTCAACAGCACCATGGTGATCTGAGCAGACTGGGCTTTATCGGGAGGGGGGACTTAAAGAGACAGGAGCTAAAACCAAGCATTTCAGACAGACGCTGAAAAAAGGAGCTGCAGCAATGGACAGTTCTCAAGAAGTAACCCAAATCAAAATTATGAACCTAAATATGAGCATAATATACCTCCTTTTTAATGTGTTAATTTGTGAAAGCCATATGATTCTACAGATATTACATAGCTGTGACAAAATGTGCTTTGTCATGGTATATCATTGCTCTGCAGACACAATGGGAAGCTAATGCGCATCAGGAAGAATCACTCCAGCTCCAGGTTGTTGCACAACCACAAACTGTTCGGCGGAGACCTGCTGTCCTTCCTACAGGTAGCTATCATCATTTCTACACCCATTTCTGACTTCTGGGGATTGTCACTTCATTATTCTCCTCCACATCACAAGTTGGTGTTAACGTGCCAAACATGGTGCTTCATCGCTAAATTTGTTTCATTCAGGCATCGGGACAACAGATTCCACTTGTTGTGGAAAGTTGCATTAGCTTCATCAACCTCAATGGTGAGTATTCAAGATGGACAGAAGAGTGAACCAGCAGGTGGACATTTGTGGATTAATGCCAGAAAATATCATGGACATAGTTTTAAATAAAAGATCCGTCCGTCAGGTCTCCACCATGAAGGGATATTTCGGGTTCCTGGGTCTCAAATGGAAGTCAACAACCTGAGGGATGCTTTTGAGCGAGGTAGGTCTGTGTGTTTTTGTGTATGGAGCCATCAGCCCCCCCCCCCCCCACACTGTGGAGCGTTAATAATGTGGGGCACTATGTCGCTTGCCTGCAGGAGAGGATCCCCTCGCTGAGCAGAGGTTTGACATGGACTCTGTGGCTGGAGTGCTGAAGCTCTACTTCAGAGGTCTGGAGAATCCACTCTTCCCCATTGACAACACCAACCTACTCCTGGAACATGCTCGTGAGTGTGTGAATGTGTGTGTACTGTCGGCCCAGTAGCCTTACACTCTGGGGACAAAAATTGAATGTGATCATTTTGTATGTTATGGTTAGATTTGTTTTTAATGGTTCGGGTTTGGCAAGGTGTGTGTGTGTGTGTGTGTGTGTGTGTGTGTGTGTGTGTGTGTGTGTGTGTGTGTGTGTGTGTGTGTGTGTGTGTGTGTGTGTGTGTGTGTGTGTGTGTGTGTGTGTGTGTGCGTGTGTGTAAATGAAAGTGTAAAGGGCACACAAGCTTCTTTCATGACCTTTTCTTAGAGATCAAGAACGAGGCAGAGAGATTGGCTCAGCTCAAATCGGTCATCTGCTCCTATCCTGAGCCGCTCATCATTGTCATGCGATACCTCTTTGCATTCCTTCATCAGTGAGTATTGTTACTCTTTGCACTTGTTACTTTTCAAACTTGAATCAGAAAAACTAATTTACATTAAACAGTAATTCACAGGAACAGTTAGCTCATGTCTCCGATTTGAAAGAAGTATGATGGACCTCTTTTTTACATTATATATTTATTATTTTATATAGTGTAATGCCAGCCTCAGGATAGTGGCTGAATTTGATACTTTACGCAAAAAATTTATCAAAATTGGATTTGCTAAATGTTAACAAAATATAAATGGCAATGTACAACTGAATCATTAGTTAAAATGTATTTGTGCACAGTAACAACACATTTAATGGTAAACTGTCAGAGATAATAGGTGGAGATAGAGATTAAATAACCCGAAAAGTAGTAAGTGAATATGTTAACGCACAACATTGTGTGTACATGAAAAGGAATCAAGACAAAGGATAAGGACAAGACAGAAACTGAAAATGGTTTTAAAATCATACCATGATGGGTAATGGTAAAGGAAGTGGTTAGTGTAAAAATAGGTTGTTCCGTCCGCAGCTGAATAAACATCTTTTATTATCGAGCCTTGATAATGAGAGTGAAATAACGGTCATGATGACGAATCAGTAAAGTCTTGTTTGTTAATTTTCTCGGCATCAATTATGTCCGTTCTACTTCTCCCTCTCCTACCTCCACTCACCCTGCACTGGCTCTCTGCCCCTCCAGGGTGAACCAATCCCCCTGTTTGAGAGCCACTGATGTAGGATAATGGGTTGAGATAAAGTTTTGTCTTTCATTTTGTGAACAGCAGTTTGTGTCTGTAATGCAAAAATAGCATATTGCAGTTTAGTTTTATTTAAATCTGTTCATCCCAACATTTAATTTCTTTCTCCTTCACTGTATAATATTTAGTTTCTCTGCTCTGCTCCTGCAGCGTGTCGCAGTACAGTGACGAGAACATGATGCAGCCTTACAACCTGGCCGTGTGCTTTGGGCCCACCGTCTTTAGAGGAGGTCAAGATGATGATGCCATCACCCTGATGCCTCAGATCAACGACCTAGTGAAGAGCATCATCATCCAGCATGAAAGCATCTTCCCCAGCCAGAGTGAGGTACAGGGCCCGGTGTATGAGAAATGCATGACACTAGAACAGGAGGAATGGTAAGAAAAAATTATATAAATAAAAAAAGATATTCATACCCAACACACGCATAACACGGATAACCAGTGTGGTAGGGTGATTATCTGTTTTTCTTCACAGTGAGCCTCTTCTTGAAGAAGGAGATGTGGAAGCAGAGTGCACTCATGGCAAAGACAGTAAGTTTGCATGCTCCTCCTGGTTTGTCATTCCTCTGAGGCTGTCATGGTGTCATTGAATAAATGCCATGTGTGACAGAGTCGGAAACAGTGTCGTCAGCTGACAGAAGCGCCAGTTTGCCTGCAGCCCCATCACAGACGAGGGCAGAACGTCCCAGAGCTAACAGTAGTGGCTCCGTCGACCACAAGAGACCGACATGTAGACCAGCAGGGGGCAGCATCACTTCAGCTGCAAAGTTGATGTTACAGATTCCTGTTGGGCCCCAATGCAAACCACAGAGGGCCCCCTCCCCTTGCCTGGTGCGCAGAGAGTAAGTACCACTAAATGTCGAAGCTGACATGTTAATATTAATATGAGAAATTAATAATCTGTCTTTCTGTACATTCAGTCTCCAGGAACACTCGTCTGCTGAGGATATTGGTGTTCGAGTAGACAAGGTCTGATTTGTTTCTCTTTTGGTTTCTAATAACTTCTTCAATCCTGTAAAAAGACCCTTTTTATTGTAGGATTTATAGGCCCTAACAAATAGCTTTGATAATTAGGGTTACTAAATAATTCCCCACTTCTTTGTGTGAATTAAAGATAATGGATGGATTTTCGACTAATTTGTTTGCAGCTATAAATGTTAAGGTGTTTTACAACACTCTGCTGATGTCATCTAACAAGTTGCTAAGAGATTTTGGTCCAGATGTTCTGCAGCACTTTTCCAGATGTTAAGTGGTTGAATCCTCCTTTGGACATAATAATGATAACAATAACTTACAAATCCTTAGTGTCATTTTTCAAGCTGAACCAAACAACTAATGGCATAAACAATTAACAGCAATAATACATTGTGGCTTTTATTACAAACATAGCTACACACTCATGAACAGAGGGAAGACGGACAAAGACACTTTTGTCTTTTTTTTCCTCTCACTCATCACCAGTGTTTATTTCATCTCACAGGAGGTCTGTCGCCAGATGGATACGGTCTTCAAGGAGCTCCTCTGGCGTCAAACTCTGCAGGATCCCTCCTCCCCCGCCGCCTCCTCTCCCTCTGTCCAAGGCCCCCAGAGGAAAGGGAAACGGGACGGACGCAGGGGGAGAGGAGTAGGCCTCTTCAAAGCAGCCGATCCATAGGCCTGAGAGGACTGGCATCATCAGAGGACGCACAGAGAGAGATGATACACGTGAAGTGAAGTGAAGTGAAGGGTGATGTGCAATGACAGCAGCTTTCGGCACATCTATTTCGAGAGAACTGACATCACTGACCCGTAGTCACTTCTGAGGTCCCTGTGATTGGCCGCGGCTCCCGACTCAGCAGCCATTTCATTCATGTTTTGCTCAGTAGATCTGAGTCATGACTGCAGATCTGTGGGAACTGTGGATTACTTGAAGTGCACAGATGCATTTGTGTAAAGTTGATTATAAAGTAATTTATGCTGTTATATCTGTGTGGGTGTTAGTATTCAACTATTTCCAATTCATTATTTTTCAGTGATTTTTATTTTTTCCTTTCCAAGTCAATAAACAAACAACCACACATTCTTCATCAAATGTCCATTTATCAAAAAAAGTTGAAAACTGTGAAAACTAACTACAAGGAATGTGTATATATTGATTATTTGTAAGGATTTTATTATTAACATTTTGACCTGTCTGGATATCTGGGATTCATGCCAAATAAATATTTTGTCCATTCTATTTGCAAATTTTTTCTCTTTTCTTATAATATGGTGTATACATTTATTTTACTGTAAGATCTGGTTATTATGAAGAGGTTTACAAGACATTCAGGTCACTCTCATTACACAGAAAAGCAGCAAATCCTCACATTTGAGAAACAAAAAACAGCGAATGTTGAAATTTTTTTTTCTTAAAAAAAAAAAAGACAAACAAGACTGATGCCAGTTAATTTCTGTCAATTACCTTATTGCTGTAGCTCATAATATGATGCATTATTATAGAATAGAGGATTTGCTCTGATTTTTAGTTCACAGTTGATTTGGTACACAGTTAAAACAGTCCTGCAATAAATCAGAGGTGTTAATTCCTATTGGAGGAAGTAGTTTGTGGTTGCTGACCACTTCAATCATTATGATGGAGGATTTTAAATTCATTTTTTCTCATAAGAGAAAATTAGACAACTAGAAGTGCTTGTGTAATGACAGAATATGCACACAAATACAGTTTCGGATCATTAAAGACCCCGATCACCCCAGGGCGCCGTAAACTGTTCTGCCTGCTGCCATCTGGCCGATGGTACAGCAGCATCCGGGCTCAGAGACAGTTTTCATCCCCCAGGACTTAAGACTTTTAAACTCCTCCAATCTGCCATAATTCCTCTAAACTATGCACCATTTGCATTTGTTTATTGTATTATATTTTAATACTTTAGTTTTATATATATATATATTTAATTAAAAAATTTAATATTCTTTTGAATTTTTTTTTGCTTGTGTCATATTTTGAGCATTGTTAGAAGAGAGCAGGTGACCCAAGCATTTCATTGCCAGCGACTGCTAAATGTAATTGTTGTGCACTTGACAATAAAGTCTTGAATCTTGAATCTTGAATCTCGAGTCTTGAATCTTTAATCTTTATACCTGGGGTAAAAGGAGTGGAATATAATGTCTTATTTATTCTTATTTATTCTATGTATTTATTTATTCAAAAGGGGGGGCATTTATTTGTTAAGTTAACTATTTACAAACATTTTTAACTATTCATTTTTAAGATGAATGAGGAATGTTTATGTATTTATTAAAAAGAGGATTTATTGCCGGACTGATGACGTGTCGATTGACTAACTTTCCCAGGGTGCTCCGCGGTACTACGGTCCACGTCACTGCTGCGCAGGCGCAGTGGAGCGCGGCGGTGAGCTGAGGTGGACTTCTTTCCCTCTGTCTGTTTGTTAGAAGCGGACCAGGAGCCGGAGCTCAGCGATAAAGAAACGTGTCAGACAGCCGCTCAGAAGCCACGATGATCCGGATAACTGCCTTCCTGGCCCTGCTGGTGGTCGCCTGCTCGGGTATGTCAGCGTTGAACCGGAAGGAGAGGAGAGACCCGACTGAAAGACCTGAATGAAGCTTGTAATGCTAACCAGCGTTAGCAAGTGGCTAGCTCTTGAAGTCACTTCTGTGTGTCTTCCGTTGTGGTGTTAAGTGTTGGTGAAACGTGTGTTGTACTGGTGTCCATGCTAACATTAAGCTAACCCTAAACTAACCATATCTGTGCTCTGTGCGGTGACAGGAGAGACCTGCACCGACCCAGTGATCACCCCCTCGGCCTACACCACCTCTGACGCCGTCATCTCCTCAGAGTCTGTGTTCATCGTTGAACTCAGCCTGGCCTGTGCCAACGGAGCACAGGTACCAGTGAAACCTCCAGCACTTCCATCACAGACAATATGATGATGATGATGATGATGATGATGTATGAGCGTTATCGATTGTGTGACTCACTGGTGATTGTGTCTGTCCTGTCCAGAGTGTGACTCTGTATGCTGACGTCAATGGAAGACAGTTCCCTGTGACCAGAGGCCAGGATGTTGGAAAGTACCAGGTATGGTCCTGTCCTCATGTTCACATGTACAGACACGACATCCAGCTGCGTGAGCAGAGAGCATCTGCAGACACCAGCGGTCAAAGTCTCAAACGTCACATTCAATACTCAGGTGATAGGAAGATGAAACACAAACAAAGAACCTCACCTCACATACATAGAAGTATATAACCCCAAATAAGTAGCAATATGATGGGTACATACTGTTTCAAGTTATTTGTTGTTTTCAGCAAGCTCCCAGAGTTGAATGAGAGCAAAACTGAGATTGCAGAATAGCAGATTGACATTCTCTATCTATTGAAAGGCCCCTCGGATCATGGGCCGGACCAACAGACCAAAATTTAGTTCAACCAAGAGGTGGTGTCAGTCTTGATTAAACTGACCCATGCTTCAGTTTGTTTGCAATGCAAAAACACTTCAATGGCAGGAAGTTGAGATAACATTAAACACAAGAACTAGAAAAAGTAGAAGTGGCTCTTGGGGGATTACTAGTAGTCTTCGCCTCCGAAGATGTAAACGTTTGAACGGTACGGTTGTTCATTAGGAGCGTTCAAACTAGTGTCGCGTACTTTACCTGAAGCTGGTGATGCTGGAAGTATTAGTACAGTGATATTACATAAGCACTGATGCTAAATTATCCAATTAAACCCCTTCAATAACTTTCTCCATTCAAATGTTAAGACTATTACCCACTAGACTGACAACACCCCCACGTCAAACACACACACCTGTCTAGAAACCAGTCAATGTCAGGTATATAGACAGCCCATATAGTTGATGACATACAAAACATCTTTTTTTCCTAAATTGCAAAGTAAACCAGAACTAATCCGATCAAATGTAAACAACATAATAATGACGGGAACCATGGTTTGAAGTCATTTTTATCCTGTGCTGACCTGATGAAAGTCACCCACTCTGTCTCAGTGTTTTCACTGTTGTAATTCAGTTTACTCACATCCTTTTTTTCCCACCCCTGTTTTGGCCCCTCCTCACTGGCTGCACATTGTTTTGAAAATCTTAGTTATTATCATCAAGGCTAAACGGGGTCTTGCTTCAAATTGAATTACTAAAAGGCTTACCCCTAAAGAGCCAGGTCACAGCCTGAGGTCTTCTGGCGTCTGGGTCTCTTGAGTTCTAGATTAAAGTTACAGTAAATTTTTACTTTGACTGTCTTCAGTCTGCTTTTTCATTGTGCCTCTTTATGTCCAGTTAAATGTTTTTATCCTATGTTTTATTATTTTCTTCCAGTCTTGTATTGCTATGTGAAGCTCTTTCCAAGTATTTCTATGGAAAGGGCTGTGCTAATAAAGTTAAAATATATAGCACATCTTTGACCAGTTGGATGGTTTATAATGTGTAAATTAAAACTTATTTTCAATTAATGACTGATGGTGTTCAGAATTGACATTCTGCCAATCTCACCACTTTCACACAGTGGCCAGGTGTGTGTAAGTGTGAGAGTTGGCAGGATCTGAACTCGTCTCTCAAGCCCTCGTCCTTCTCAACACAGCTACCTCCGCCACATTTTCTAACTGTGACTGCATTTGAGGAGCAAACTGTGTGCACTGCCTTATTTGTACAATTCATCACAAAGCACAATCTCAGCAGGCTGTTTTGTCCTCGCCTTCCTCGACCCTGTTTTTTATCCATTCCTCAGCAGCACATTAATTCATAGCGCAGCCTATCAGAATTCAGCTTTTGAATTTTGACACCACAAAAAATCCGCCCTTCTTCAACATGTGACTGTTTCCCCTCAGGTGTCCTGGAGCCTTCCTCACAAACAGGCCAGCTCGGGAACATATCAGGTCAAATTCTTTGACGAGGAGTCCTACAGTGCCCTGCGCAAGGTTCGTGTTACATGTATTGTCGATAACCTCATAGTTTCCTGCCGGAGAGCTCCACTTGTTTTGCACAGGCTGTTTAATTTGAACCATATGTGGCTGCGTTTCTTGTGTTCCAGGCCCAGAGAAACAACGAAGACGTAAATACCATTCAGCCTCTGTTCTCCATCAACATTGACCACAGGGTGAGTCTCTAATAGATCCTCAGGTTGAACATGTGAATGAGTTCACAATAATGGTGCCATTAGCTTGTAAAAAAAATAAACCTTACCAAACACTCTAGAATGAAAGCATCTGTAATCAGTATTTTTTATATAAACATTGAAAAACACAAGAGCTTTTTCTTTCTGCTCATTTGTTCTGCTGTTTTCCTACCTTCAACTTTTTTAGCTTGTCTTCTTCAGTTTAATGGCTCTCATCCAATGGCTCTCATCACTTTGAGTCAAGAACATGACCCCAAGTCATTACTAATGTTGCTCTTTATCTGCTGGACGTGTGAATCGCTTCCAACACATTTTTATGGAGCCAACAAAGTCACGGTTGATTGTGTGTCTTGCAATTTGTCTCAGGACAAACTAATATATGGCAGATACATACAGATGATACCAATATTAGGGAGAGAGAAAAAATCTAATACGGATAATGAGTATCTATATCAAACCCTTGTAATTGAAATGTAATTGAATCTTAATATTTTACAGTTAAACCATACACTTCATTATGATTAACAATGATTAATTAATTGAATGCACATATTTTCTGCATTGTTTATTCTGTAAAGTAAGTGTTTATGTCGGTGATGCCAATCTATCCGTAAATAGGTCAACAGATGAATGCATCAGGCTCTAGCGTAGGGTTGGTTATCTTTCTTGCTAAACCTGTACTGATCTTCCTTCTTTTTTTTTCGTGCCACCACAGGGTGCGTGGAACGGCCCATGGGTGTCCACTGAGGTGGTGGCTGCCCTCATCGGTATCTTGTTTTACTACATGGCCTTCAGTGCCAAGAACACCATCCAAGCATAATGGGACCCGCAGTCACTGGGTGTTTAAAGACTGAATTGTGGAGGATCAATGATTCATCATCCAGTGTTGTGGTGAGCCGGGAGGATTTTGCCACTTGATTTGCGGTGGGATGAGGAATAAGAGGAGCGGTCTTTGTGTTGTTTTATTCAGACTGTGTCTGTATGCCATCTGTCTTATGACTTAACAGTTTTTGCAGGAGTTTGTCCTGTCAGTATGGATGGAATTTTGTAATTTTTGGGGGTTAAAACCTGACTAATAAACTTGGACCACGTGAACAAATACAACAAATTGTGTACTGTGTTCGTTCTGGTGTGAAATCATCCTCTGTGCTTGGATACATGTGGTCGCAGTGGGACACATGTGGGGAACATTGATGGGAACATCAATAGTGTAACTGCAGCAGGCCCGATGGCTACGTCTCTTCCAGTAAAGTGAATAAATGCCTTGTTTTTCCTCCTGTGTAATGTGGTGGTTCATGTGATAGTCTAGTCTTCTATAAATTCCCTTTTCTCCTGGACAGAGGAGAAGATCTGTGGTCCCTTATTTTGTAGCAACACGTGTCAGCTGTGGAGAGTTTTTTTTTTTCCCCTCTATTTTAACGTGCCAGTGCTAAATTGGCAAAGCCTTAATGAATCAACAGTCCCTTGACCTCATAGATCAAACGATGAACCAGTTCAAACAAGATTTAGCTTTCAAAGACATAATTGCTGGAGGGTGGAAAGATGGATGGTCTGATATTCTTAAAAGTTGCAGCATCTGTCCTGTATCTTAATTGTTTTTTTTGTTTCAGTTTTTAAGAATTAAGATTTAGTTCTTTATTTTGTATTAAGAGGGATTTATACCTATTGCACTGAAGGAAATCAACCTCTGTGATGCTTTTGATTAATATGAGAATTACTTGTGTTCTCTTTAAAATCTTAATCAGCAAAAAGATTTATGGTAGTTGACAAACCCACAGAGGATAACTGCAGTACACATGTTCATTGTAGTGGTTGTGGCAGTAGAGTGTGCAACTGTCCCACTGGCATTCCTAGATCGTCAGGGAGAAGTTAGTGCTTCAACACAGCAGCTGATTTCAACATCCTGTTTTCTACACACACAGAGACAGACAGTAAACATGATACAGGTGTTAATTCATGACCTGTCAGTGCTGCAGTACCACCGGCTGAACACACTGTGGCAGCTCTCTGCCACTTTGGAGGAGATAAAAGCCAGTTATTGCCCAATAGACAGATTGCATACGATTTTTACTGGTTCAGTATCAGCTCTTCCTAATGTATCTCATGCACATAATGCACATTGAGCCGTTGTTGTCTTTTACCTTCTCTTACTTCAGGTTTGTCACATATATTTGTGGGCTTCTTAGAGCAATCGTATGCTTATATAATCTAGTTTATTTGGGGGATTTAAACTTAGAGTGTCTATTTCTGTATCCGTCCCAAATCAAAACAGCATTCGCACACAGCGCAGAGAACACAGAGTGCTGCTTTTTCATCCACAGCACAACTGCAACTTCTCACCGACTCCCAGGACAGTAATGTAAACTCTGTATATGAGTAACTCGATCCACTCACGTAAACACTGCTCAGTGTACAGAGTACACTGAGACAAATCTTGTATGTCTGTTTTTTCTGTGGCTTTGTCAGCACAAACACACACTTTTGTCCCCTGTCTCCTTTTGTCAAGGAGAAAATGGACACATCACAATGTTGATAATTCAGAGAAAGACGTTATCTGCAGTAAACGCAGACACTCCCTGCTGGGGTATTAAGACTGTGGCAAGTGGGGGACGGCTGGATGGTGGGATTTAGGAGGAATGAACAAACAAACTGTGAAAGAGAGCCACTGAGTCAATGCTCACACACTCTTTGTGAGAGAGTTCAGAGTGTGTTAACTCCGACCCGCACATCGGTGCAGATGAGTACGGATGTAGAAGTGAATTACTCTGAGATTGTTGTTGTTGCAGAATGAATGCACTCACAGGAAGTCACAATTTATTCTTACAGCGGTGAATTATTTATGTTTGGATTCTGACAATGAGCTACAGGGGCATGCAAACAAACAAATAAGAATTACATTTATTTTATGTAATTATATAACAACAGTAAGTTTAATCTTAATTGACCGAAGCAAAGTACTTTGTAACTTTGTTTTAAGAGGGTATGCATATATACATGTGCTAATTTTTATGATTATAACATTTTACAGAGAAATAGAAGTTACTGTAACAGATCTCTCTCCCTCGTGTGTGTGTGTGTGTGTGTGTGCGAGCTGTGAGGCAGAGAAAAGCAGCCTTGACAGAGGTGTATAACACACCAGCTCCGGCGGCAGACTCGGATGGGCTTAGTGAGATGCAGCAATGTGGAAACTGGCGTCGCACAAATGATTCTCACATGAAGTCACACTCTGTCTCTGCCATAAACATTGTGTCCACTGCTGGTTCTTTAAAACTTTTTGCATAACAGAAACAAGGTCAACAAACTGCGGGCTGACTGAGTAATCAGAAAACAGACGCTGGCGTCCCCCTTTCTTACACTATAATAACAGTTATTGTTCCAGTTATTACATGGATGTGTATGTACAGTGGGGCATGTATAGATGCTTCAACCACAATAGACTGACTGTGTTTGGAGTGAATAAACCTTTCTCTCTCTTATCTCCCTCTTCCTGTTCTCTATGTGCATCCTCTCATCCGCTACGCCTATCAATGCAGTTAAAGTCAAGCACCAGTCTTTCACCATTTAAGAGGAAATTGTTTTTTTCCTCTTTCCTCTTTTATTTTGTAAAAGGCTTGTCCTCCATCGTATAAGACACCCTCTCCATATTTCACACTGAAATGTCAACCTTTCCAACAGAGATTTATTTTAAATTTTTGTGCTTTGTCTCATGCCCGGCCATGACCCTTGAAACACTAAAGGTTAAACAGGAGCAGACACGTCACAACCAACCGTGTCTTTGTACCTGAATCCTGTGAACGCATGTGGAATGAGCTCCCATAAAATGGGTTTTATCAGACGCTCATCCACATGCCTGTTTTTACTGAGAGGGAAAAGAAACTGCGGGCTCTCGTCGAGGTGTAAATGAAGCCACGCTTTAAGTAATGAAAACAAGGTTGGTGAGTGTGATTAAAAAAGCAAAGCCTTGATCATGTGGCTCTCAGAGAAATAAACCCTTAATAAACAGTCAATGCTGAGGTAAGATTTTGTGTCGGATCATAAATGCAGCCAATAGAAATGGAAGCGTAGCTATATTTGGCATAAATCACCCTGAAAACATGCTGCAGTCATAGGGTGTGTTAGAAATAAAGGCAGATGATGAAAAAGATAAACAAACGTGAAACAAAGAAAATAATAGGCACGATAAGGCTCATTTTATCTTTTGCTTCAGGTGATTACAAACTATTATGCTCCAACGCGCTCTGCAAACACAGACGCTGGACTGGGTTGTGTAAGTCGGCGAGGGCCAGAAACGCCTCCCGGTGTCTTGGAATGAGCTTAGCAGCGGCCTCGGCACTCCTCAGATCTGTGGAGGGGTCTTGAGTTAAGCAATGCAGACACATTGCTTAGTGCAGTAAAGCTCCAGGCTCCAGGTCTGATTTATACCGACTTTGGTCAAGGCTTGGGGGGCTGTGTCATTCTTCAGAGCCATTAGATGTTCTCTTTGGCTGACCGTCAACTGATTTCAAGAGGGAAGTTCACCTATTCCGCTGCCCTTATACGACAGTCACACAGCTGGGTCATTTGTTTCTCAGCTTCGACATTAACCACGTTACAGTATGGAAACCAGTATGGAGACCAGGAGGACATTCAGCATAAACACACACACACTAACCGACACACACTGCAGGATTACAAAAACGACCTACCCTGTAGACCGTACATCATGAGCTCTGACAGGTAGGGAGGGTGGTTGTAGTGATAATAACTACTATCAGGTCTTCTTATCCTCAGGAAACAAGACAGAGTCACAGGGGGAATTCTCTGCAATGATCTGTCTAATTTTAGTGGATATTGAAAAGTGTTTGTGCCAGAAAACTCTCCATATTGAATGCATTCATTATTTAGCCATTGTAATGCTGCATTAATGGCTTTACAGGCAGAGTAATGCACAGACAAAGTGTGCTGGGCCTCTCCCACAAAGCTGAAAGGCTGGATGGATCTGAAAGTCGGGCCCCTTTGAGCGGAGAAGAATCATCCTCTGACCTCTCAACTTCCTGACAGGAAGATGAAAATTCATGAACACCCCCAGGGTTTGGGAGAAGTTCATCTATTTCCTGATGTAACAAAGTGAGAAAAGGGACGCCGTGGCTGCAGAACCTCCATTTGGCGGAGAATCAAAGTCAAAAGCTTGTGTCTGGGGAACAAATGCGCAGTGGCGTGCCGACAGCCCAAACACCCGGGCTGCACAGAGGAAAAGGTGAGGCGGCTTCTCCTTCGAACCAGACAAGTATTTCTGAGACACCTTGAAAGCATCCCAGCATTGTCCGGCAGACTCTCATAACACCGCTGCCTCATGGAAAAAAAAAACATGTGCTACATTGGCTCAGCGTTAAAGGAATGTCTATTTTCATACATACGGTATATACACCCACTGTATGTGCAGTAGCTTATATAATCACACTTATCAAAACAAATATAACTATATAACTATTTTATCTTTCATGCAGGTTAGGGCCATAACACACTACTCTATGTATCTATATGCACAATAAAGGTGAATGTGAGGCAATAACAGAAACTGATATATGTGTGTAGTTTCTTTTATGCAACAATAAATACAAAGATAGAAGAACACATGGCTCATGGTGAAATATAACACAGTCAGTGATCCCTGCTCTGCAGTTACTTCGTTTCAGAATAAGATTAATCCAGCGAGGGAGGCCCCTCTAACAAAAAAGGTCCACTGGCATTTACAGGCACTTGGCTTTAACTGGGAGTATTTTCACTGTTTAAGTCTTTCTTAAATCGACATGTAGTCTGAACGATGTGCAGTAGTTTCACTTTGACCTTGAAACGTCCGTGCATATCTGTTGAAGCTTTGAATTAGCTCTACTTTTAAGACCTGAAAAGATTCTACAGTACAGCTTTACAAAAAAAAACTTTGGTTTGACGTCTCCTTAAATTGTTTTTTTTGTCGGACCAGAACAATTGAATGATTCAACATTTCAACTTTTCAACTCAAAATGTCATATAATCTGATGTGCCTTACATTTTCAATAAATATACTGTACATTGCTCATCACTGGAATGCTGCTGAATCACTGTTGTTTGTTTCCGTGCTGCGTCTCCTGCGTTGTGTTGGTGTTTTGACTCGTGCTGTCAGGAGAGCCCGACAGGATGGTAATTTTATGTACCTCATTGCTGTGTTTGTATGAAATACAATCACATAATTGTTGTCCTGATTGGTTGTGGAAACCTGAAATGTCCAGGAGCTCAACCCTCACTGTCTGTTACTTTGAGAGGGAGTGTGTGTGGTTTTTTTTGCATTAATCCACAGTTCTCCAGTTCCTCACATGGGGAGAAGGGGGGGGGGGGGGGGGGGGGGACTGTTCTCACGAGTGAATCTCCGTCCGCCTCTCTCATAACTCACTATTGTTCTTCGGAACCCGATTCCTCCTGAGCGAATATGAATTCAGCCTCAAGCATCCGTCTCTAATCCGCTTTCTTTGATTTAACAAAGTTTGTTCACATTATTAGATTTCGACCACAGCTTTCTCAGGACCACTCCAGCAGCTGAAACATCCATGTCATCCCCTGTCTGTTCTCATTCCAACAGCAGTCTTCCCTTCTGTCTGTCTCTGTCTCTCTCTCTTTTTTTCCTTCAGCCCGCTGCTTTGTTTTCTCTACACCCACAGCTTTGTACATTAGGCGTGCCGTAAGGCCATTGATGCAGCGATCCACCCTCTGCATTCCTGCTGCTCTGCTCTGTCTGAACAGGGCGAGGATGTGAATCAATGCAAAGGGCTCTATACCAAGCAGCTACAGTTGAACAGGTCTTTACTGTCAAGGGCATTTTGTATTACAGGTGCTGTCTGATGCGGACTTCCACTGGATATGCCCTCATAAAATGGTGTTGACATGTTCAATGACACCCTTATTTACTGCTGGGGGGAACAGGACAGGTGATTAAAGGCAGAGATCCTGTTGACAGTACGGCTGTCCTTTGTTGCTGGAAACATCTGGTGGAGGTCAGCACTCTCTGCTGTCAGGGCTGATATGCTGGAGGTGGTGTTGGTGGCGTCCTTGCTACGAGCACACGTGCAGCCATGCGTGTCTTTTCAAACATGTCATGTTGCTGTCTCATCAGCCTCTGTCAGTACAGGCTGTCCTTGGTGGAGGTGTGTGTTGTGGTGGAGTCGTCCGGCAGGGAGCCCCGGCGGCCGGGTCGCGACCAGCAGTGCAGCAGGTTCTGCAGCTCTCGGGACACGCTGCTGGAGAAGGCTGTGTAGATCCATGGGTTTGTGCATGAGTTCAGATTGGCCAGCAGCATCAGGAGGGTGAAGGCCACTCCTGCAGTGAACACACAAGAGATGATAAGTGCATTTAAATGCAGGGACAGGCATATGCATTTAAAATGTGAATTTTCACATGCAGCTATAGGGGAACAGTCTTCCAGCACATAACATTATACACCACATTGTTCTCTCCCCTCCTATTAAACAAACCTAAATATCCACGACTATTCAGTTTGATGATAAACTATTCACTATGATTGTTTTTCATTGTATTTCCTTTGACAGCAGCAACAGGACTGCAAATATCTCGGGGACAAAATCCTACATACTTCCTTTTTCTGTTTTCTTTTTTTGGGGCTAATAATAAGTCTTTTATGTCCTAACTAAAACATGATTATTTCTCTGCGGCAAGTAGAGGACAAAGACAGCTTTTTGGAATACAACGTTGATTATAATCAACTCTCCCTGCTTCTCTGTCTCCCTCTTTGTGTGATTGTGTGATTGTGTGTGTTCCAGAAAGGATCATTCATGTGTATGCCCTCTGTTTATAGATATGCGGGTGTGTCTCCGTGTCCATCCGAATGTATGTGGCTCGCTCTGTGTTTGTCTGCTTGTGATTTTTTTTTGATGTGTGCAGGCTGCTGGCACGGATCATTGTTGATGAATTGTCAACATCCGGCCAAGTTTCAAAAGCCATCAGGGGATATAAACAGGTTATTCAGTGGCCCTGGGTGTTTATCTTTAGCTTCAGATCTAGGACACCCACATGGTCCATACTATCAACCACCACTTGAGGATACACTTGCCTCACAAGCTTGTTCCCTGGTTGCCAGTAAAGACATCATCAGATGCCGTTTGTGTGTGCCAAAATGTACAGAGTCAAAGGATATCATCAGGAGGTTCCTCGCTGTGAGTTAAAACAACCCGTGCTTTTCTGACCTTCTATTTCACTCACTGTTCCCTACAAGCTTGTGCTTTGAAATAATGACACGCATTGTATTCAAACCCACAAATATGGAGAACAGCATTGATCAGAGGCTGTGGTTACGGATCATTTAGCTGTTGTTTTTGGATGTTTGCACATTTAGAGCAGTTACATGTTGAAACTGGACTTTGGATACATCTGGGGGGAAACAACAAACACTGGAATGGCACTCAGCGGTGTGAATACCTGCGCCATGGCCCAACAGTTTCCTTAAATTCAATCACGCAACAAATTTTATTTGTATAGCCCATATTCACAAGTAGTCAGGTGGTTTAACAAGGTGCGACATCATCTGTCTGTGTCAATTTGTGTCTTTTTTTTTTTTTCAAGATCCAAGAAGTATTCTCTGGAAAAATGATATAGAAAGTTAAAAGATTCCCAGATCAGCCTCTGATCAAGATCTGCACACAAACTCAATGGGATCTTCCCTGAACCATAACACATCCTTCCACCAAGTTTCATGGAAATCCGTACAGTTAGTTTTGTGTCATCTTGCTATAAAAACAAACAAACCAATCAACCAACACTCAGACAGGGGTGAAAACAGATCCTTCTTGGCAGAAGTAATAACCTCACTTGCAGTGCTCAGAACACAGATGTCTGTTTATGCAGTTTTTTCAGGGTGAGTATGTGCACCTGGAATGTTGCAATGATGGACCAAAGAAGACTCAGGCTGCTAACATGGATGAAGCCTGTTTGTGACTGACCTTGGTCAGGAGGGTTGGGGTCCCAGGCCGCCCACAGCTGGACGATGAAGAATGGGGACCAGCAGATAGTGTAGACCAGCACAATGACCAGAGTCATCCTCACGGTCTTGGACATGGCTTTAGTGATGCTCGGAGGTGGAGTGGATGGTCGGGGAGGGGGGACGTAGTCAAGGGAGCAGCGGGGCGAGCCTGACACCAGCACGTAGGACGTGTAGGAGTCCTGGCAATCTGGGCTGTTCACTGTTTGCTGCTGCTGCTGTTGTGTTGTTGCTGTTGTAGCATGTTCACCACGACAACTGTTGTACTGGATTGCAGACGGTGCATAATCGTAACACTCTCCCGCTTGGCTGTTGAGCATGTTATTGTGAGGGCTGGTATTCACACCCTTCAAGGGCTGCAGCCCTCGCCCGTCCCTGCCCCCCCCTCCGGATGCCCGTCTTCCTCGCTCTTTCGCCCGCTCGTCCTCCTTCTTGAAGCTGCGGAAGCGGAAGAGGATTTTGCTCTTCTTCATCTCGGCCATCACCATCCTCTCTGACTTCAGGTAGATGTTGTTGTGAATCTCCCTAAAGATCCTTATCTGGAAGAAAAGGACATAATTGTGAATTACACGATGCAATAGGAGTGAATCAAGACGCTGAGGGCCTGATGATTGAGTTTCACGACTGGCGTGTCCCAGACTCAGATGCTTGCCTTTGCTTTTGCAGACAATCTTTTTTCGGG
This sequence comes from Verasper variegatus, assembly GCA_026259375.1. Taxonomy (NCBI): domain Eukaryota; kingdom Metazoa; phylum Chordata; class Actinopteri; order Pleuronectiformes; family Pleuronectidae; genus Verasper; species Verasper variegatus. The sequence goes on from CM048045.1 coordinate 13,634,406, forward strand.
TTTCAGCTGCAACAGCGACAGGACATTTGGTACGAAGTAGAGAGTGTGTGTTGGTCTTTACTATCAGCCATAAACCAGTCAGACATTTATACACAACATTATTAAACATAAATATTCAACTACTCTGCTATAATATGAATGGCTGCCATAAAGTTATATTGCAGCCAAACAATTCTTCACGGTCTCCTGAGCAACTAAAACAATAATTTGAAATCAAGTAATAATAGGTGATTCTTTCTACAAAATTTCTCCTGGTTTTTTTTTGGGGGGGGGGGGTTTTGCCAAACATTGCTCTTCTGCCACTTTTTGCTTTTAAAAACAGCTTCATGAGAGTGCGGTTTGATTAAACGCTCCACTCTCACTCTCACTCCATCAAGTATGTCCAAGTAAAGTAAATACAATCTAAATGGTTTCCGTATGTAGATACTTCAGACAAAGAGTCTTGACTTGAAATCTGATCATTTAAAAAAGTATTCTATGTTTGGCAGAGATCTTGTACATTCCACTTCCTGGCAGTAGCTTCTGAGTGGGCAGATTTTCTGAGCACCCGTCTCAGCAGTGGTCCTCCAAGTGCTGTGTTAATTAGGGGAAATAGCTGGACCCTGGAAATATCTTTCCCCAAATAGACCAGGGCTGATGGGAGGCCGCCCAGAATGCGTCTGCGCCATGGGATGCTACATAACACCGACCCCACTCCCCCATGAGTTATCAAACAATGCCAAATGCACCCTCCATAAAAACAAAACAGCATTTCATTCATGCCACGCGTTTCTTTATTGTATAATGTTGGTCACAGTCTGCAATCCTGGTCAGTGGTCTTTGTGGATGGCGCAAAGAGTCCGCCCAGCACAACCAGTATTACCTGACAGATGGTAATGATGAGGGCGGGCAGGACGAAGACAGCCACAGCCATCCAGGTGACGTAGGCCTTCAGCCCCCACGGCTCAACGAACTGACCCCAGCACTCGAAGTCTCCCGGAGCCACTTCCGAGCGAGAGAAGATGAACACCTGACAGGCCGAACAAAAGCAGTGCTGTCAGCACGGCCACAGACACAACTGTCAACATCCTCCTCCTATGAGCTGAACTTCAGTGACCTCATAGAGCTAAAAACAGACCCACATCTTGAGTTCGACTGTGGACGCCCACCGAGATCTCATTTCCTATTCCAACATGTGTGCATGTGAACATACGTGTTTGTGCGTTGACCCCCTCCCTACCTGCGGTATGCTGAGGACAAGTGCCAGAGCCCAGGCCACCATGACAGGGGTGTTCCAGCGGGACATTTCTCCCCCTCTGTAGGCCTGCAACGGGCAGCAGATGGCATGGTGCCGGTCTACTGTCATGGCAACTATCATATAAGACGAAGCAAACATGCCCACAATCTGCAAGTACTTGACGGCCCGGCAAAGCACGTCTGGTCCCTGAAACCTCCCCATGATGTCCCATATCAGCTGAGGAAGAACCTGAACACACAGATCAAAGACAGTTATGAAATAATGATAATTAAGTGGCTCTTGACATAGCAGGGCATTTTTCCTGTTTTGGCACATAAAAATGAAGAAAAGATTTTTATCAAATCAGGAAAAGAGTAAAACCAACAATAAATTTCTCCAAGTAGAACGTTTCACCTGATTTTAGCATATTCCTTTGTGCCGTAGACCGCGCACTGTTGTACTTAGCAACACACTCCTTATAATTACCATAAACATTGGCACTGCAGTTTATCGATCTTACATCATCCTGACACCGTAAATCTGCACTACATCATCTAATTTGTATTAGTATAGTCCCAAACAAAATCAGTTTTTAGATAGAATTATACACCTCTCAGCATTTCAGGAAAATGACACCTTTAACACATGAAATTGTCTGTACAGTGACAATTGTGTTGCCAATTGAAGTATTTTTTTACGTTGTTTTAATTGTCTTTTTTGCAGTGTATGTTACATTTTAATACAGTTTAACACAATTTTTTAAACTTCAAAAGTTTTATATTTGTCATCAACTGGGGAAAGTTATAATGTGCTTATTCTGTATTATTCTGTATTATTCTGTATTATTCTGTAATATTCTTTTGATATTTTGACCCTCTCCTGTAATTTTGCTTTTCTTTTTATTTAACTAATACTTCGTGAACTGACCTGAAAGAGGGCCACCACCAGGTCAGCCACACACAGATTGACCATGAACACGTGCATGGGTGCATTGTGCTTCCTCCTCCTCAGCAGCACCCACAGCACAAAGCTGTTCCCCAGGGTGGCGAATGCCAGCACCACCCCAAGCACCGCGATCTCCGCCCTGGCCAGGCCCACATCCCTGCTCCTGGGCTGGGGCAGGGTGTGAGGTGTGGTGTTGGAGCCATTATCAGGGAATATCCCGAAGAAGGACCCCCCACTGTGAGAGCCGTTGACCGAGTTCAGCTCGGAGACGAGCAGGGGCGAGGAGGAGAGGCTGCTCCTTCCCGTGGTGACCAGTGAGGAGAGAGCTAACCCATCCCAGTCTGTTTCCACACTGATGCTTTCCATTCCTGAAACACAAACAGTTAATTTGTTACAGTTGCAACCCAATAAAATCTGTTTGTTGTGGTTTGTTAACATGATGATCTTTGCCAAATAGTCAGCAGGACTCAAACGGGGTGCAGGATCATGAGACCGTCAAGTTTCGGATTTTGCACAGCACAGATTGAATCAACAAGCAATTTACTTGTTCTGAATAATCACGATATCAGTCTGACCCTTTTATTGCCCTCCCTCCATTCGCCCTCAGGCGTGTCAGCTGAGCCTTTTTGCTTTTTAGGGGTTATTCATTATCGTACCACTGAGAATACAAACCAAACCCATCGGGCCTTTTAGGACGTGTGTTGGCGAAGGGATTAATCACAGAACCTCTTTGTTTTCAGTGCATCTGTCACATCTTCACAGCAAATATTATAAATAGCTTCTGTTACGCAATTTCATTAAATCTGAGCGAAACCAGTGAGAGCCAGACACTGTGCTATGTCCCGCTCTGTCTCCCATGCAGGTCATGTTTTCATTTATTTCCATTACTGGCAGTATTATTCTCTCTATCCTTATCCTGTTTTTTTGTGGTGCCATTGACTTTTCCCCTCATTTCAGATCCCACTTTCCTGCCCTGATGTGTTTTCTGACCTTATATATTCCACCTGTGTTCTCATTGTCTCCCCTCCCCTGGTTAATTTACTTTCTATGCTCACTTCCCTCTGTGCCATTTTGTCTTATAGTTCCAGTGCCACTAACTTAGCAAACATTATTCAAAGAGTTTATACTATATGTTTGCACCTCTGTCCGTTTCTTTGTTTGTTGTAAGCAAGATGACACAAAAATAACTGCACAGATTACCGTGAAACTTGGTGGAAGGATGTGGTGTGGGTCAGGGAGGAAACCACACATTTTTGGTGTGGATCCAGATTAGGGGCTGCACCGAGAATTGTTTGTTCACTTTCTTTATCGCCGCAAGCTTTCTTTTTGACATTTTCACTGATTTCTCAGAGACTAATAAATGGATCTTAAAGGAAAAAAATCTAGCAAAATTAAATGACTGATATTTATAAGTGTGTGAAATTTGGTGCAGTTTGATTGAATTTAAAGGGCTGTTGGGCCTCGGCTGAGGTGTTTGCTCTAAGTGCCATACTCTTCTGTTTTTGACATGTTTTTTTCTCACTTCTGCCTCATCTCTTTGGAGTTGTTGGCCTGGGTGTTATTCGACTTCCTGGGAATCGACAACGAATTTTTAGAGCCCTCTTCAGGAGGAGTTCTGCTACCTCCCTCTCACCTCATCACAAATACGACCTGGTGCTTCTCTCTCTAGAGGCCATCTCTCCTACCTAACTTCCCCTGAAATGTATCCTCCTTTCCTCTTCACCTGCAGAAACCAATTTCTGTTTTGTGGACAACTAAGACAAATCGTGCCCTGCATTGACTATCGGGGACTCAACAACATTATACCATCAAGAACCGGTACCCCGTCCCTCTTACATCTTCAGCTTTTAGTCTTTCTGAGTCATTTCTTAGATGTTTACGATCTGGTGAGAATAAAGGAGGAGGACGAGTGGAAGACATGCTTTTAACAGTCCCGGAGCGCATTATGATTACCTTGTGATGCCGTTCCGATGAACTAATGCACCAGCTGTGGTTCAGGTCGCTGGCAAATGATGTTCTGTGCAACATGAAAATAAAAAACTCGGTCTGCCTTGAGATCGGATGGCAGCAAAGTGGAAAAGTCGGCTAAGGCCATAGCGGTTGCTTTGTAAAGTAACAACTGCAGAGGACTCATGAGTGAAAACGGGGTTCTACTGGGAAACTGCCAAAACATAGAAAGCCCTAAAAAAATCCCTCTCTATGAATCCTGCTGCAATGTGAATGTTGTTGTGTTTTTGGTGGTTTATCAAGCCGCCAGTGTGCCTGCTTGCCTGTTTCCCAAATCCTTCCAGCTCCGTTTGACGCAAAAAACCAGTGTGGTTTATTTCCTTTGCCATATTTTCTCAAGGTTGATTTGACAGCTCTCCCCCTCGATCCCACCCCTCTTATTCCTTCACCTCCGTTCTCATAATCACTCTCATCCCAAGCTTACCCCCATACATTCCTGTTTCCCCCTGTTTTTGTTCCCCCCCCCACTTCTCCATCTTTCTCTCATGCATCCAGGCATTCTTCTCTTTTTCTTTTCTCCCAGTCACACTCACTGTCAATCTCAATAAATGTTGTGTTTGTTTTACTATGCTTATAAATAAATGGTTTAAAAGAAGAGAGAAAGTTCAGATGACAATTTAAGGAGCCGAGTCGTGGGATGCTGTGGGCAGCCCAGGTCAAATACACTGCACGTAGAAGAGGAAGACAATGGATGAAGATGAAAGAAGTGAAAGAAGTGAGAAGAGTGATGAAGGCAGTATGGAAAAAGGGCAGGAGAAGAAAAAAACTACCAGAAAAGGTAAAAGAATAAAAAGCAAGATAAGATAAGGAGGTGGCCCTTATATAACTCTGAAGAGGCCTTTGTTGGTTTAGTTCTCAGAGTGTGTGGTGATTGACACCATATTCATGTATTATTATGACTAATGTACAAGGAGTGCTTAGGTACACAAGTTTTACACTGAATGACTCCTTGGAAAATGTCCACGTCTAAAAATAGGAATAAAATTCTAGTGATAGTATTGAGCAATTGAGTGCGACTAACAGGATATTACAAGGTTGTGCTCTGCTGAGACCCAACGGTCAATTTGCTAGTAATAGTGTACTCGCTGCTGGGCGCGTGAGGTAACACAGCTGAACACATTGTCAGGCGTTTACATGCTGGCTTTGCCAGAGGAATGTATTCAGATGAATGCATGACAGGCCGAGCCAGCTGGACCTCTGCATCAAGCATGAAGGTATATCCCTGAGAGAAAGGAGGTGAATCTGAGCAGAACCGTTTCTCAGAGGACAGAAAAACACTCTTTTTGTTTGAGTGAGTCTCTGCTGCCACACCAGGCGACCACAACGCAGCCGTACAGTAAATGGATGAACCGAATCAAACCTTTATTACTTTTACTATGTTTTTAGAATCCTCTCCCCTCGGCCATGTCCGATGGTCCTTCGGATCAAAGCTAATACTTTTCTTTCTTAGTATCTGTTTCTTGTTTTTTTTTGTTTTTTTCAAGTTTTATTTAATTTGAGTTTTAGACAACAGGGTCTTTTACCACCAAGGAATCTCCTGGCCTGTCTTTGTTGAGTCCTGAGGAGCCTTGTGCCCCTCTCTGTAATTACAGCATAAATCATGAGAGGATTCTTTGTGCTGCTGCCGTCCTTTATACTTTCCACATAATCTCATTACGTATATATGCCCATGTGACAAATTTTTGATGTGAAATTCCCTTTCCCAGTGTTTCTCAGAACAGATTAAGTACAATGATTTAGGAAGGTGCTATAATACGGCCTCCTCAAAGAAAATAATACGCAGCATTACAGTAAAGCTGAGATGATGTCTCTAAATGCTGTTCAATAAAAAGTAATAAGAGGATTATTAACTGGCAGGAGGAACTTTCAGTTGTGACTTATCTGCTCACATGGGAAAGAGTGTGAGACTTCTAAAGGGCTGTTCTTGTCATCCATCACTCCTCTGTCTCTTCTGTTTGCCTGAACCTTTGAAGCTCATGAGGTATTTACTCCAAATATGTCTCATTAGCATGGGGCCTGCATCCAAGAAATCAACATGGATTATCTTTAAATTGCTCAGTGGCTCAACTACAGGAGACCCGAGGGTAGCCCGAAACTTACTGGCACTGGCGGTTCCTGAAATTCCTGAAACCAAGGATACATAGAGGAGGTCAATATTGTCTGCAGGAGTCTGCTGAAGTCTAATGTATCTCTTTATATTCCTGTAACTCTGAAAATATATTCTGCTTAGCTCTCATCTTAATAACACAAGCACAACATGGTGTTCCCGTCTGTCTGATCGACTTAATGTAAAGCACAAATTATTCCATCTCTCCGCGCCGGACGGACTGTGGACATACTGCTTTTAGTAGTTGGTGCAGTATGCTGCTTCCTCTCTTTACTTTAAAGCTTTCACTCTGATTAATGACGGAGTCCATCCCTCCCCTCACTCTCCTCTCCAGAAGCAAACCTTAACCATCCTTCATGTCCTCTCCATCCTGCCCAGATCTTCCCCTCACACAGGGCCACAGAGCCTCAGTGTGTGTGTGTGTGTGTGTGTGTGTGTGTGTGTGTGTGTGTGTGTGTGTGTGTGTGTGGTGGTGGTGGGGGGGTTAAATGTCTGCTGGAAAACTTCAGCTTCCAACCATTCACATCTGTCAACATGTCAGGCCCCTCTCTTCTCAGTGTCGGTACATGTTTGTGGTCATTAACTTTGACAAACCATGTCATGTGAGATTTTTCTCATAACCTAGGTTTATTATCCAGGTGAAAATTCCAGAGGAATGAGACTTAACTTGTTCATCATTTGGGAATGTTATGGATGAGTTCAGGTTAAAGAATCCTGAACTAAAATGTGGCTCTATAGGCAACAGAAACAGGACCTTATCAGTGTGTTTGTCAGTCTTAGCACTTCCCTCTTAGTCTCTGTGTTCACGTCAGTGCTTTGATTACTTCCCTTTGAGCAGATTTGAGCCAATCTGATTAATGAGGACCTCTCTGTCCTCATTAGCAGCCCTGTGTACACCGCACTCACAAAACCTGTCGTTAATTTATCCCCGTAAACTGCTCTTCGTCCTCTTTCTCATCCACCCACTCCAACCCTCTCTTTGTCCTGTAACAAATCATCCACCCCCTCTGTCGCTAAGAACGAAAAAACCTCTTGGGAAACTGCTTCTGATACGCTTATTATTTTAGTTTGGTTTTAATGATCATCCTCATTAAGCAGGATGTGATGATTCAATTTGGCCCAATTGGCATCTAAGCTGAATGACAATATGACTCAAACAATAGATCTGCACAATGTGATTTATACGAGCTCTTTCCACTTTGCACAACAAAAGACTGTATTTACATACCAATCAATGGATTCTTGCACAATAAGGGTCTATATGAGTCATGTGCTGGTGCATGCTGGACCATGCAACATTTCGAATGCATGATAAAGCAGATAGGATCACACTTTCCTCTTCAAAGCCTCCATTTGCACCACTACACAAATTCGCCATCTGAATGAGTCAGGTGGATACCTGATATATATTTACGCTTTTAAATTTGTGATGGCACCTGCTGTACCCGCTGTACCCATGATTTATTCGCTTCTCTCTCAGTGTGTGTCACTTCGGGTCCTGGCCTTCAGTGCAGACTGCACCCCCTATGAGCAATAAGAGTAAACACTTTGTTCTATTACTGTCCAAACAACCCATTAAATGTTAATCATGTGGGACCACACCTCATTGCACAAACTAATACAGTCATTACTTGTCCACATTTCAGTTCTGTGTGCTGCAGCGCTTTTTGAATGTTATGTTCACAAATACCACCGTCAGTTTATTTCCATAATACATCAGCCACTGGACACTCTGGTGTGGAAGAAGGTCCAAGTCCCCTTATCAGCACTGATAAAGCCTGTTTAGGAGACCAGTGACTGTTTTTCTGGTTATGTATCATTAACCAGCACACTGCCCATAAGAATCTGCCCCAAACAAAACAGGCCCTACTGCTTCTTCTTTGTCCTCCTCGTCTTCGCGCGTCTGACACAAAGCTCAAGAGTATTCCTCCTGACGGCTGGAAACTGTGTCACCGCCCCAGCCAGAACAGGCCCGGAGGTTCGGAGTCAGTATGTTCAGATCTGTGCCACATGAGGAAATGGACCCGGTGAAATGATTGTTAGAGACCAGACTAAATTGACCATGAAAATAATAGCAATGATGATGATGATGATTTTTCCTGATGGGAGCTACAATCAAGGAAGTCATTTTGAGCGTGTTGTGGACGCTGCCAAAAGCTCACCAAGAAAAAAAAAACAAAAAAGAAGAATTGTATGATTAATGGAAAACTAATTTAAAGCACTTTGGTTGAGACAAACAGCTTTGTGCTCTCAATCACCAAAAACCTGATTGTGCCAAACGGAGATTTGTTGATTCAACTGTCCACCTGGTGAGTTTATTTAATCGTTTCATTGCGATGACGTTGGCAGGAACTGTCCGGACAAGCTGCCGCGATGGTCCAGTTTCAGGCTTCCGCTCAACTCGGCCCCATGGCTTCGCTGTTAGGCTGCCTCTATCTATCTCTGCTTATATGCTAAAGAACGAGTTGCTGTGTCATACAAATATATTCAAAGTCACACAAAAAAATCAGTGAGTGTACAATAAAAACACAGCCGGCCTGCAGGGACCACAAATCTCTCTTTTAAATTTTCTGCAGACCTTTGAATTGCATTTCAAAAAAATAAGGGCACATTCATGGCCAAAGAAACATACACACACACACACAAACACACACACACACGCACACGCACACACACATGCATTTCAAAGAAGAGCACCCCCAAGGTGAGTATAGTGTATCGACCCCTGTCTCCTCTCACCTTGTTCTCAGTGCATGGTAAGCTTTCTCACGCGTGTCCTTAACTCTCGTGGTCTTGTTTTGCTTTTCCTCTTGGTGACTGTGGGACAAAGCATTAAGAGCTGTCACCAGCTGGGTCCATTAACATTATACGCTACAGCAGATCACATTAACAACCTGACGGCTCCACCTCTGCTTAATGTTTTTAATCCAAAAGAGAAACCTCAGAGGACCACATGCATTTTCGATCAGGCTGCACCATGAAACAGTTCCAGTGAAGCACCGTGCAGTCTGAGCCAGACACATTGTATATGTTAACATATTTGAGCCTCCATATGTTGAGATCAGGACACACAGTTCTTAGTTAGAACACTGTCAGTATCTGTACTGAAAGTACTGAAACTAAAGTGTTACGTCTGTCATTCACAAAAATAAACTGAAGTTGACATTTGATTATTTAAGCTCAACAGATGATAAAATAATCAAATAATTAGTTTTAATCCTACACTTTACAAACAACACATTATTTTACATCTATCAAAGTTCCTCTTTACAAAACAGGTTTACTGATAGTCCGAGAGAGTCCGAAATACTTGTCTCCATTTCACCATCATTGAAAAGTAAAAAACAAGACAATTGCACACTTATATGAATTTCTAAATGAGATAAAAGGATATGCCACTCATGAATTAATTGATGAATGGTGATTAATTATCACAATGTTTTTCTGATTATGAATAGATTCAATAGAAACAATTATGCACCCTAGAAATAAAAGAACGAATAAAATGCTGAAAACAGCCAGGTAGAAGTTGAAAGATCTCAGCCACCTAAATAATGGACTGTTCTCCCTGATGCAGTCATTTCTTAATATCCCATATCCTTTCTATCATATGTATTACACCTACCTCAGTCTGATGTTGCCCAGCTCAGGGTTGTACATTAACTGCACATACCTGCACTTTATATATAGTTGTATGTATCTCTTCCTTCCTTCCTCATATTATATTTGTATCTTTTTATCTTATCTTATCTTCATGTCAAGGAAAGTCGTAGAAAAGCATTCCACTTCTGTGTATGGTTGATGTATGTGACAAATTTTTATTTGATTTTGATTGGATAATTGTTTTACTAATGTGGACATGAGATACTGTACAAACACACAGATGACTCAGATTGATCGGTAAACAAAGCTGTTGACGCACAACGTTCCTACAGAACCAACGAAGTGTTTTCAGTGATGAGAGAAGACTTGTAATGAGAAGTGGGTTGTATTAGCAGAAACTGGTGTTTGTCATCAAATGAAACAATGACCACAGTGTCAATAAAAAGTGTTTACTTACGTCTGATCCACTCCAGTGGCACAGCAGAGTGACAGGTGATGTCCAATGTTAACCCAGAACAAATATTCCCATTATCAGCTCTGCCAGTCCAAGTCCCTCTGCTCAGTGAATCTGAATGAATCAGGCTAGACTCGTAAAAAAAAAACAAGCTACTTAATCAAAGCTACTTTTCCCCTCTTTTGGTCAAAGTGTCAGAGACGTTCTGAAGGGTTTGGTACGGCTCCTCAGTGCATCTGCTGACTGTATTGTTCTTGCTGGGTTGCAGTTCAAAGGCCTGTGTCAGGGGGGTAATCCATTTGATAGCCGTCCGGCCGTGTGTGTGTGTGTGTCCCGGCTCCCTGTGCGTCACGTTAGGCTCTTGCAACGTGCTGTGCCCCCAACACCAGCAGAAATGAATTTGAGCTCCGTCTGCTCTTACCTCCCACCTTACTCCCCTCCCTCCCTTTCCCTCTATCTCCTCCTCCTGGGTCAACCAGCCTGTCCTCTAGGGCTGAGGGTGGAGCGTGAAGCCAGGAGTGAAGGCAGGGTGTTATACATACCTATGAAGTGTGTGCATGTGTGTGTGGTTTTTGTGTGTGAGAGAGGAGAGAGAGATAGACAGACAGATAGGTAGGTAGAGAGAAAGTATTGTGCATTTGCTTATGCACATTATGTAGAGTGTGTGTGCATGTCCATATGTATGTGGAAACTTGTTTTGAAGTTTATGCACGTGTGTGTGTGTGCATGTGTGTGCGTGTGTGTTTGAGAGAGAGAGAGAGAGAGAGAGAGAGAGAGAAGCACGTCCCCTCCCTGTAATGATTATGCCTTGTGTAAGTCATTGATACACACAACTCGTGTTTTTATTCAAAGCTCTCTTCTGTTTTGCTCTCTCCTCCTTCCATCTCCTTTGTTACCGATGAACAAGGCCTGCTGCACTTCCACCTATTCAGGAATGCCGATTGGCTGAGTCAGCAGGACGACAGCAGGTCACGCCCTTGGCTACACACAGAGCAGAGGTTAGTGTAAGAAAGAAAAAAAAAGACACACGTGCTGTCTTCTGGGTTTAATGTCAAGACTCTCACACACAGACACACGTGATGGTAAGAAAATACAGATGGCATGCACGCAAAAACTCCCAGGTGCACACACAATGAGTGAATTCATAAATTCATGCACACACACACGCACAAACTTTGAAGACACGCTGACAAAAATCCAGCCAAACACGCAAATAAATAGCGATGATATACCCAAATTTATTTTGACAAGTAAATTGCAGCAGCCTCTTACTTTTTCCCTACAGGCAGCTGCCAACAAGGAAGCTGTAGTTCTACATTATAAGTACATTTTAAGTACATTACATGTACATGCATTGCCCCCCCACCACCCCTGCAGCACCGACACACACAAACACTAATAACAATGACCTTTGGTTTTGAGGTTATGGAACAAAACCTGGTAGAAGCAGTCACTTGGTATGAAGTATGTTCTGTTTTTTTTTTTATCAGGTAGATAATATCTTGCATGTCATGTTAGGTCACAGAGCAACACCAAGGCCTGAAAGGAATGCAGAGACTTAAAATATCTCAATCTATGACAACCTTTCTTTTCCCCTGAGGTTTCTTGCCGGACATTCTCCCACATGTTGTGGCTTATTTGTAGCTCCTCGTATTGTGCCAGAAATAAAATTGACAGCTGTTTTCCTTCGAGAGGGAGAGTCTCATCTGCAAAGACCTTTCAGAGGCTCTCCTCAGAGATGTATGTCTCGTGGAACTGTGGCACCGGCAATTAAAAAAACACCAACAAAGTGCTGCGCTCCTCTGCCTGGAGAAGAGAAAGATGGAGATACGCCGCATTGAATCCAACAGCAATAACTCAATCAAGCTCACTTTTCATGTCGGTAAACATGGCTACCATCGGCCGCGATGGGGAGGGACGAGGCTTAACTGAATTTTCACTCAAAGGGAACAAAAAGTCAGACAGAGCCATTTGTCTTCCTGCGGGACAACCTGAACTGGGTCAGACCTCGGGCTAAAAACTCACCGAGCGCGGAGCAACACCTGGTCGGACAAAACTGGCAAAAAGAAGTTAAGGAACATCTGAGAGAAACATTAACTATCAGCCGAACCGTGAATAACAGACAGATGAAGAATTTGGGATTTCAACTTTGTGTGAATCCGTAATAACCAGGAAAAGATACAGTGGGAGATTACTTTGCCAATAAAGTGCTGTTTTATTTCTATCAAAGGTCCCATTACTGTCATAATTCTCGGAGACGTTTTCCATGAGAGGCTGCAGGCATGACTCACGTTTGCAAACCCATCGCTGACTGTGAAAAATAGACATTCCACTTGATTTGGGACATAAAGGTAATAATAACACAAAGCCACAGAGATGAAACATTCTTGAATTGAATGAAAGTTTCTGTACCACAGGAGATAAGTGCTTAGCTTGAACCCAAATTACTTTTAACACGTCTATTTTCTCCCTTACCTTGAGTGGTTGTTTAGTTTCATTCATAAAACTTTCACGTGCGATATATAATCACAAGCATAATTCAATTCGCTTCCTTTACTTGAAGGAGCACTGAGTGAAAATGTGTGATCTATTAAATTTTGAATGTCAACATTGCCTTTTAAAGTTCTTTGTGTTTCACTCCCTTTCAAAGTAAAAGTGCAGCGTTGGCTAGACTAAACTATAAGGGCTGATCAAACTTCAATGTAGCTTACTGCAGGTGTTGATGAATGTGGGGCAGTGCAGATATGTTTATTAATGAAGCACTTTGGCAGGACGCAGAGATGTGCTTATGATCGAGTTTGTGGCCTTTCAGCGACAAGATGATCTCTGTAAACAAAATGTCCCGGCCGCTCGAGAGCGCAGGCGTTATGAGTATGTGTTTTGTTTACCTTTCGCTGGTTTCAAAAGACAGATTGTCCGTAGCGTAATCTGTTTTTCAACGAATTTTCAAAGCGTTAAGCGCGGAGCAAGTGAGTTAATCCATCATATCGTGGCAATCTCTGCATATGGTCACAGTGCGATAGCCGCGGCCACTTTTCATAGAGGAGCACAGCCTATTATCTGTGAGTGCTCTGTCATTCTAATAGCTGAGGAGGACGTAGATGAATAAGCTGAATGGCAGACGTGTGATTCTCGCTGCCAAGTTGGATGTTAATGGAAGCTCGCAAAGACAAATCTGATCCCCCGGCCTTCACGCACACAGATGGATCACATGAGGTTTTCAGGTGGTTGAAAAGAGGATAAAAGTTACACTGAGCAGCGCCGCATGAACGTGATCCAAACGTTTGGCCAGCTACAACCAATTGCATATTTTTGTGGGCATGCAGGAGCAGTCACACCATGAAAAACGCAGACAGAACAAAAGTATGCAAGTACGCACGTGATATGTCGGAGCCAGACAGCAGGACTGGGAATTGGAGGGATCCAAGCATTTTGAATGGATTACTTGCTACGAATACTCGCTTCCCAGGCTGTATGTCTGAGGCTGTTCTTTTTTTTTGCTCTGCACATGTCGGCCGTCAAAATCGATCTCCTTCAAAATATTCAAACCATTTCAGAAACACAGATCGTTGAGAGCATCACATGTTGTGCTGTTTTCCATCGTGATTCCACTTATGTCTTTTCGGTTTTCAGTTTCAAAACATTCCTGCACAAACCTCCACAGCATAGACCCTCATCCCTCACAGACTTATCATGAAATACCGTAAGAGAGTGTCATTGGAAAACTTTGGTGTAGGATATATATTTTCTTAATGCAGGTGCAATAAGCAGTCAAATATATTAAAACTGCTTTATCGTGTAGCTGTAAAAACCAAAAAAGAAAGGAAACCGATCTGTTCCTTCTTCTCTCTGTGGCCCCTCACTGATTTTATTTCCCTTTTCTTTTTCTGCTCATCCATCAGAGCCCCTTACTGCTATAAAGGGGCTCTGACAGATGGCTAATGTATTCTATGTGTGCACGGCAAACACTGGTAAAGTACAGATAAGAGAGGCATAAACAACAAAATAAATATATTGACAGAAAGGAGGAGACAAAAAAAACATAAAGAAGAGAATAACTGAAAATCAGCGAACGACTTACCAGTTAAACAATTGAGGGTGTTCACGGTTTTAACTTTAACATGAAGCTGATTTGAAAGATGTTTAGTTGTGATCCACTAATGAGAGTTGTGTTCAAGGATGTGCCATTTGAACCATCTATCTAACTAACTATGAAAGGTCTCCGCCTGAGTGTTTGCCTCCCTCCTCTCCTCTGCACACACGCGCACTAATAATCCATCCAGCCTGAGAGATCCTGCATCTCCTCGGTAGCAAACAAAGTTTTTGAGAACAGGAAAAACAGGGTAGGCTGTAATTCAAGCATAAAAGATAAATGCGCGTCAGTGGAATGAAGATACTGTATATACATCCTGGAGAAAGAAAAACAGACACCATGAGGAGAAAGTATTAGAGGGATTATAGGAGGAAACGGAGGAAAGGGCGCAAAGGTACATTTTGGAGGGGGCGGCGTGTCTGTCAGTTTTTGTTTTTTTTTCAGAGAGAAAACAGGAATTGATTGACGGCAGTGACATCACAATGGAATAAAGTGCGGATCAGGAGCATTGTGCCTGTGGTGCCTTGAACGTGGTCGTCCAGAAAAAACAAACCGTACGCGCAACGTGATGGATGTGGGAGGCAGTGTGGTCATGTGTGTGTGTGTGTACACAGAGTGTGTACACGAGTGAGCAGCGCGGCGCATGTTTTCCTGGAAGTTTGTTTAGAATAGTGTGAGTGTGAGAAGTGAGCATGCAGATGGAGATGCAGATGTGGTGAATAGCACTCTGTGCTCTTCGGGGGTCTCTGGGATAAATTGGCAGCGCCGACACATTTTTGCCCTCTGCACTTCTTCCACTTTCTCAAAGTCAGCCAACAACTCCTACGGCATCTGGGCTCACAACCTGCAAAGTGTGTGTGTGTGTGTGTGTGTGTGTGTCCCACAGAGGATGTAGAACCGTGACCACGTATTTCATCTTCATGGTGGATCTGTTTCTCTGAATGTGTTTAAATGAATGAACACATTTGTCAGGCTGCTGGCTCTTTAGGGGCTCAGACAGCTGCTGGTACGCTGTCTCGACTGGTGTGTCCATTGAACATTTCTTTCTGTAATGATGAAGGTCCCGGTGACATTGTTACTGTCGCTGAGAAGATTGTGATTTCTCCTCTTTGGTTGTTTATCAAAAGCTACTGAAGAGATTTCCATGTTACTTGTTGGAGAGAACCCATTAAATGTTCATAATTGACTCATCTTGATTTAAAAATAAGCATATGTAAGGGACTGATATCTATGAGTGTGTCCAGTGTGGTCTAGATCTTGTAGATTTGAATGTGTTTTCAAAGGGGGGGATGTTGTTCATGTGCTAAATGGTAAAAGGTAATGGCAAATGGTTATTGACCATGAATATTTCATTTGCCCTCTCATGCACACAGTCATACAGTGATTTTATACCCAGTACTTTTTCTATCGCACACCAAACTGCAAAGAGGCAATTTGGGGTAAAGTATCTGACCTCAGGACACTTTGGAATGCAAACTGGAGGAGCCAGGGATCGAACCACAAACATCTCTACCCTCTGAATGCTATTCTAGTTATTACTGCATTACTGTGTTAATGGAGGAGCAAAGTGGAGTTGTCTTGTGTGTGTTTCGCTCTATAAAATGTTCTATTCTATCTAATTCATCCTTCGTATACATGTACATATTCATACGAATAAGCATATTCAGATACATGTATGGTCCCCAGATGATGAATCATGTTTTTTCTTTTAACATTTCTTTTACTTCTTGAGTACTATTTGATGGATTGTCATGACATTCAAGTGCCCCTCAGGATGAGTTGTAACATCGTGGATCATCCTTTCATTTCTTATCTACAGCCATCATCAGGTCAGATATTACCTAACACACATTGTTTTACGACCAAATAACCTACCTGCCAAACTGAAGACATTTCCATCAGCCCCAGCTGTACTGGGTGCAGCCTTGCAGAGCCACTGGCATGACTGTGAACCCCCTCTTGCCTTTGTGTCTGCTTTTACATGTATGTTATGTATACATTGTTTCATTACAGCCTAATTTTAATGGCTTGTTCTGCGGCGGTAACCTGCATCAAAATCAAGCTTGAAGTTAAATTGATATCGGGTTTCATGCGGTGCATATTCCCAAATAAATTCGTCTTTGATCGAATTACCACAAACACACAACAAACAGGTCAGGTGATATTCCAGCAAAGGAGTAATAGTTGGTTTCTGGTGCTCGAGGCAATATATAATTAAGCTGCCATGTGCTGTGTGCTCTCCACTTGATTGATACTTGGAGGTGAAAGGGAGAGTATATACACAGGAGAAGGGGGTAACAGGGCAGCGATTAGCTCAATGCTGCTGTGAGGTCGCCTATAGCAGGTTAGTCTTGCCATTTGTACGTGCTCGTCTGGATGCAGTGCAGGTGTTTAGCGTTCACAAACAGCAGTGAGTAAAGAGAAGGATGACAGAGAGGTAGATTTACGAGCTGCAGCTATTTGTTTAAACAAACCTCCTCTGAACACTGGAGCATTCCCTCCATAAACCTCAAAAGATGAACAGCGTGTTAAAAACTGGAAGGGAAAGATGCTTCGGCTGGAAAGAAAGGGGAAAAAAAACCACACAGACAATGGAGGCGTATCAATTTCACTTAGTGGGTACAAGGAGTCAGACGAAGAGAAAAGCCTGAGGAGAAAAACAAACCTTCCAAACCAAGTGTTATGGTGAACGGATGCAACATAAACAGTATCCTGGCAAAGTAAAGCCAGGTTGGAAATCATGTGTGCGTACATGTTTCATGGAATGAGGACTGGAGGTGGAGGATGGAGCGTGGCCAACATGTGAACACACACAAAACACACATTCATGGTACCCTTAAAGGTGCTTTGCTTTCTATCAAAATTACCATTTGTTTATGTCGTATCAAGAAACCAGAGCTTCACTGGGGAAAAGCTCAAATCCAAGGTGTGCATGCTTTCTACGTACATACGCACTTATCATGCACAATTCTCCGTACACACTGACGTCATAGTGCTAATGATGATTATAGTGATGGTGTTTATTTATCTGCGGAGGTGGAAAAAGGTAGATGGCGGTTGAATGAGTGCAGTGTCAGGGGCAGCGGAGAGCGGCGTGCGAGTCAGGAAGAGAGAGGGAGAGAGGAAGAGGGGAGAGCGGGGGGGAAGAAGGGTGAATAGTTCCCTGTGTGGGGAGAGAGAGAGAGAAAAGAGAGAGCCTCTTGTGGTGTGTTTACATGTCAGTGTTGCTCCTGGTCCGTGCTTGATCGATCGAATCTGTGTGTCTACGTGCACGTGTCACTGAGTGGGTTTCCACAGGGAAACACCCAGGCTTCCCCCACACTGAGACCTAAGTCTGTCCATCATGTACTGTCACGTCACGATACGTTACCGCATGTAATTTCATTTAGTAACTCTTGAAACACCATAAGTGATGTCTGGCCTATTCTAAGAGAGGGGTTTGTGCTGAGGGGATTGCTCCTAGTTATTCCACCACTGTGATTTATAATGACATAAACCTACAAACCAGCTCCATGTGGCGGGCAGTGTAAATCTAAGCTTGGCTGGAACGCTGCATTGGACTGAGAGAGACACCAGTGGAGGTGTATTCCATAAGAGAATGAGGCAAATGTGATGTGCTTAATGGAAATAAGTAGCCACAGGTAATAACTCCACGACTGTATTTACCATAATCAATCCATACGCGGTGATACGAGTATGTGTTATCAGGAAAGAAGTCATCACCGTGCAGGGACCCTCTGCTCTGCTTTGAAGCGTGCTTCAATAATGTGGGAACAATTGAAGTGAGACCTCAGCGCACATCTGAGTGTTTCCTGAGTTTAACGTTGCTGAGGAGCTGCTTAAATCAGGCTGGTTCTCATTATTCAACAAGAGAGGGGGAAGAACAGGGGGAGAAGAGAGTGTCAGGGATGAAGGGATTCAAGGAGGATGGAAAGAGCCAAAGAGAATGATGGCGATCGCAGAATGTTCTGTTTTTCTATTTTAATTTTTTTCGCAGCCTTAAGGAGTAAATTGTTTGGTCACGTAGTGGAAAATTGGACATGATAACAGGAGGCAGGAATTATAGGTGATATAACGTGATGAAGGGTGATAAAAAAAAGGAGGCAGACAGATGTACACAAACACAGACTGTGACATACACAAACAAGAATGCATACATAAAACAGGGCGTATAGGGAGATTATACTCATCTCCTGTTACAGCCAATGAAACATTAAGTATGTCAGTCTCCAAAGTGTATTTGTGAGGTGTCAGGTTTTTTCCCTTTACATAAAGGCTCATCTCGCTTGGTGGCTTACTTGTGGGATTATGTGTGTGAGTGTGTGTGTGTGTGTGTGTGTGTGTGTGTGTGTGTGTGTGTGTGTGTGTGTGTGTGTGTGTGTGTGTGTGTGTGTGCGCGCGCGCACATGCACTTATACCTATTTCTGTTTGTTGAATGAAGCCCTCTCATGTAAAATGAGTCTTAACACCTGATTAGACGTGTGGGTGTGACCCTGACTAAAGGTGTTAATGTGATACAGTAACTCAGTTAGATCATGTGTCTAGGCACACAGATGTGGAAATATGTCTTATGCTTGTGTAACATGATGATCAACTTTAGTTCGAAGGAGCCTGTGGGAAGTATAGGCTGCTATAATGTCACTGTGGCCCTTTTCCCATGTGGCTCCCTGAGGAGCATGACCTGACAGTTCCCAACGTGAGGAGCCTGAACAGGCTGTGCAAACCCTGGCAAACAGTTTGACCATTCATGCCATGAGAAGGTCAGGTTTTCTGCTCCTTTTCTAGTGGGACAGAGATGTTGCATTGATTCTGGAGTTTGGGATGCTAGAAGAAACGTGTCCTGCCGAGCGGCGCAACAGCCCAACTCATGCAGTGTATTGCATAAGTAGAGGGTTCTGGCAGACCAACGTGGCAGCGGGAACTCTGTCTCCTTCTCCATCTGTTGCTGCTGAGTCTGGGCTCCTGCGTTAATGGTGACAGGGCTGTGACAGGGCGGTAATGACACTCATCGACTCGCCAACTGGGGTGGATGACGAGTTTCAGAGACTCACAGCGGATTAGGTGTGCCTTTTCCTGCGTTGACGGTCACATAGTCCCGTGGGGCAGTGACTGTCGTCCTTTTGAGGCGTGCCAGGCGACACCTTTTGCAAGTAACTGCAGAATATCATAATAGAACCTATACATATTTGACAATGGGGTGAGGCCCTCAGTACAAAGTAACCCACCCCTGGGAGGCCCCTGTTCTTCCTAGCTCTTTGGCGGATGTCCTCAGTACAATAGGTCATGCAGCATAGAGAGTAACATAAACAGCCCAGCCTGGCTCATAGGGTCATATGTTAGCCATCATGCAGGCAATTAGCCTGAGTAAACTCCACATATATTAATACAAACCAAGCCATTGCAGATGTTGAAACATTTTCTCAAGATGAAAACATCCTGAAGCAGAGAGCGATGTCCAAGTAAAACCAATGGTCTTGATTAACTTTTCATAAAGGTGAAAAATCAATAGTTATATTTTAGTATGCATTCTTTGTGCGTCTGCTTTAAGTTGCTCACTGGAACAGAGAAGGGATGAGGGCTGTTTCCGTATTACATTGCCTGGAAAATGAACAAGTGATGCAGGGAGTTGACAGGGAACGAAAGGCGTCACAGCTTGGGTTTTTATGATTGTCCTGACTCGCTGCCATTAAGTGTCACTGCATAGTTTCCTTCCAGTATTTGAATCCCACCTTCCTGCTGGAGGAGCTCCCGCTTGTTTTTTTTCCACTGTGCTGTCTCCCCTTTACCAAAATCATAAAAACACCTTTGGGGGATGAGACACATAAACAGAAATAACCTGTCTGATGATTCTTTCCACAATTTGGCGTAATCATTTAACAGTTGATATTTTAGGGCTGACACACAAGACGAGTGTTGATGAAATGTCTGTTGGCTTGTAGTTAGCTGAAATGAGCCAGAGCACCACACTTTAAGCATGATGCAGAATCCGAGCAACTTATTCTGCTGCGGTTGGCGCGGAGATAAAAGTTAACAAAACAGATAAGTGTGCAGTGACTACACTCTGCGACATATAGTAATCGCTTGGTGAAGTAACAGCGTGAGGTCACAGAAAAATCTGGAAAATGAAGCCATGTGTTGAACATATAGCTTATCTTCCCCTGGGCTCTGCTGCGGTGCGTTTTTCTAAGATTAGGGAATAGGATGATAGGAAGCCATGGATACGGCTGATGGAGGAGCTTTTTGAAGTGGGAAAAGGGAAGGGGCCGGGCAGGTATGTGCACTTGAAGGGCTGCTGAAAGAAACATCGGGTCAGCAGCAGTGAAAGAATGTGAGAAAAAAAGAGCGCTATAAGAGCCAAACCATAACCCTACGAGCCAATAACAACAGTGTTTTTCTTGAGGATATGACTGTTGAATATCATATATTTCAAAAGCCAGTCTGTTTATTGCTTTATAAAAGACATATAATGGCAAAATACTGCATGTCATCATCCCCTCTTGTGGCCTTTATTACATCTTCATTCCTTCAAGATTCTCCCAGTGGTTCCATAACATTACATCAAAAGCAGCACGGAAGTCTGAAATAAAAGCAGAACTCTGATTCCATTGTAATATCGCTGCTGCAGCAGAGGTGTGTGTCCTCAGTGATGGAACCTAGTAGCAGCGTTTCGGTTGAGAACGTTAAAGTCGGAGACACAGGATGTTTAGCGTTTCGACGCCTCTGGCTTCACCTAAAGACTGGGTTAACTGGGCTTATTCAAACACGGAGAGATAAAAGAGAAGATGGAGGCTGGGTCATCTTTTCATATCTTCTGTGTCTCAGGTGGCTTTGCATAGGGCCACATCAGGTATGTCAGTGATTAGCCGGCCCTGAGGCCAGATGGGTTCTTGCTGCTGTAGATAAAACCTCATTGGGCTTCCTGTCTGCAGCTGATTCACCTGGATTACATCTGTGCGGCAGTGGAAAGCCAGCATGCTCACTTCTCCCATTATGTCCTCACACAACATGAGCACAATCTGCCACAGGGCCTCAGACACCCGCTTGAGATTTTGTCAGAACAATGACACGTCTCCCCTCCCAGGTATCATTCAGGAACCAGCCAGCGTTTATGAAAAGCACCACAGACGAGGTTTGTGCCAAGCTCTTGCAGTGATGGACAGATATAATCAAATCTGTGGTTTTTTTGGGTGGATTTGCAGAAATCTGTTTTCATCAAAACTCTTTAGAGATGCTTCACAGGACGAGGGCGGGGGAGGGTGGTGCAGACATTCAAGACAAGGGAGGGGATCAGGGTAGATACAAATCAGGAAATAGCACCAGATTTTATGAGAAAGCAGAGCTACTGTGAAGTAAAAGTTATGGACAGTGGGTGGAAAGAACTTGGATCTAGAGTCATTAAAAAAAATAAAAAATGTAAATGTCACATCTGTCATTAAGGGAATTCTTGTGAGATATATTCCTTCTCTTGTCTGGCAACAGGTGGGAGATGGTGCCGGCCACGTTGGGGAGACGATAGCTCGCTGTGCGCACAGAGCTGACAGACTGGATGTGCAGGAGATTTATTAGATTAAACTACGCAAGTGTCGCTGGGAAATCTGCTTTGTTTTGGCAACCGGGGGAACACATAGTTTTTGAACTGGTGACCACAGAGCTGGAGAGTGTGTGTGTGTGTGTGGGGGGGGGGGGGTGCTGAGTTGTCAAAGTGCCAAGACGCTCCAATTTCAGGGGGCGCAGAGTTGTGATGACATCAGTGCAGTGTAATGCGGGTTGTCATGAGCGCAGCATGCTTGCCTTGATGTAATGCAAGCCTGGAAGTACCCACTAAACTCACTGCATGCATGGGCACAGACGGGGGGGGAAACATTAAATAGCATTTCAGATAGAGAGATCAAAAGGGAAAGACAGTGAAAAAGAGACTGAAAAAGGAGAGGGGGGAAATACTGGCAAGAGACGAAGACAGCTTTCAGATGGAAAATATAGCACATCAATACCTAATCAATCACTGTTTTTATGTCTCCCTCCACCACCACCACCCCCCCCCCCCCCCCCCCCGCCCCCCGCTCTCACTCTGGCGTGCATGCAGCCAAAGTGCTGCAATGATCCGAGCTGTTCCCCTCTGATGAGAGACAACATGTCAGCGTTCTCAGGAAACCCGGCGAGCAGCTCAAGCCCCACTAATTCATCATAAACATAAAACCAAACAGAAATAGCTCTCAGGCTCCCCTAGCTCTCACTTTGCCAGGGGGGCTTTCAGTGGTGGAAAAAAAAAACTGTGGGAGGTATAGGAGGAAAGGTGAGCAAGACGGACAGGTTCCTATTTAGACACAATGCAGTAAAGCGCCCCATACACACGCTAAACCCCCATCCATGCAACATTTAACCTCCCTGGACCACTGACAGGCAGGAATACCAGGGATGGCTCGTGTGACACAGGTGGAATCAGTTTCTCTGCCTGGAGCTAGGACCATGGGGGCAGTAAACATATATGCAGATGTGCACATAGGAGCATACATGTAATCATATACATTCCAGTGCCACATACATTTAACACAAACAGTTATGGCTGGAGCTTATGGGGATAAAACAGAAAGCACTGTGAACTTTACAAGGCATCAACATACTAAAGTAAGCGTGTTTCTGCACACATAAGCAGATATGTTTTGACTGTGAGCTCAGGGCGGGGAGCCCCTTGTATCTATGGAAGGATTTAGAGCCCTATCATGGTGGCCAGTCCAGTCAGAAACACTGTTTAAATGCATGACCCAGGTTCAAGCACCATGTTGGCCTGCACACACTCAGTGGAGATTTCCTTGTGCAAGTCAGTGCAGCGCTCTGCAGGTGGACTATAAATCAGTCCTCAAACAGCAACGGTTGAGCAACCAAAACAGATTAGGGAAAAATAAACATTTTCTGATGGGGATCACTTCACTTTTAGTGGAGCAATGATAAGCATCTCACGATCACACTCGGTGGTATCCCTCGGGTGTTAAAAACCAACTCGGTAAAATAAAATGTGTGCAGCTCCTGATTAAGAGCCAGACAGGAGTCGGGTGGTTTATTGGCTCCTGTCTTTTTGAAAGATACGGTGCTGATGAAGTGTTTCATCAGCAAACTGTGCCATGAACTCCCGGGTTATCAAACTATGGCAGCTGTATATATCTCATTCTGTTCTTCCTCCCCACCCACAACCGAGCCTCACCAGCCATCCCAGCCTCGATCCGCCCGATACCTTGGTTCTCCCCCTTTATCCTCCGTCTAAGGGAGGGGGGGCACTCACCCTAGCTGAAATCGGATTGACCTCTGAAATACCCCTGCCCTGTAATTGGTCGATAAAAAAGAAAAGAAAAAGCCACTCACTTTCCAACAATAGATGTGATAATTTGTAAAGAATTTTCTTTTTCTAAGCTTTTTCAAAGATGTGCTTGAACTGGAACAAATTTCAAAATACAATCAGCGATGTGTGGCTGAATGACTAACAGTGGACCTTATTGAATTGGGAATTGAGCACAGATGATGGACATATCATTGGCTCCTCTGTGTAAACTGTGGCCCCTTTATGGCCCCCGAACATAGAAAAGTCTTAGCTCCACCGCTGCCTCCAGCCACGTCTGTACTACTGATCTATTTCCTACACCCGTTTCTGCCAAGCCAACATCATCACCCACTTCTCCCAACTCGCCCATTCACAATTCCCCTCTGATTCGGTCCGTCACTGCCGAGCAAGATACTGGAAATCTCAGAGAAAACAAAATGGAGCAGACGTCCGAATGCGAGAGCCCAAAACACACAGAGCCAGGCCAAACTGATGGAGAATTTCTGACTGATGATGTAGCCTAATGTAGCTTAGCCATAGCTGTGGGCTGGAAAAAAGCCCCATTAACAGAGACCAGAGCAGGCGGACTGGATGCAGCTGTGCTTGGCAGAGGCCGATCAGAAGCAAGTTGATTGATTATGATCACCTGCATCGCTTTGCACAGCGGGGCCGATGATCATGAGAGAGGGGAGCATGTTCATATGTTGTGGAAATTACCTGTCAGCTCTCGGGTTACACTCAGAGAGAGTGTGTGAAAGAGTGACACAGAGACGAAGAAGGAGAGAGGGAGGACTGCTGGAAATGATCAGGAGCAGAATTATGGAGAAAAACAATGAGCTGTTTTCATATCAGCGTCATGTCTTGTGGTTGGACTCGGACGTTTCAGCATTAAATTTAGAAAGACTTGAAAAAATTGTTTAAAGAGGTGTTTCCAAGACATGAGAGTGAGGAATGGAGGAGGGAGAAGACACAGGTGGGTATAGAAGAAAAAAAAAAAGAGAAAAAGTCCATTCCTCAGACTGATCGGTCAAGTGTGGTCATATGTTTAATGGACAAACATTTTTTCAGAAGGTTCAGATTTAAGGTTTGGACTCTGTGTCCGCTTCAACCCCACAAATCAAGATTAGTCATATTTTGTTTGTGACGCTCACAGGCGCTCAGCAGAGCACATCCCTCCGCCAAGACCCAACAGTCGCCTTAAATTCAATCAAGCTGCACCACATTTCACACACTCGTAGAAATCAGTCCCTGAAATGTGCCAGATGATTTTCATCAAGATCCATGAATTATTCCCCGTGGAAACAGTGAAAATGATGAAGCACGCTCTGTCTCGCAATGTTAAAGAAAGTGATAAAATGATTTCTGGATCCCCCCCTCTGATCCGGATCTGCACCAAAATTGAATGCGTTCTTTCCTGACCCGTAGAACCCATTCTGTGGCAATCCGTCCTGTTGTTTTTGTGTAATCTTGCTTAAATGTAAAGAATTACAAACCAACCAACAATCAAACAGAGAAGGGTTCAAACATACACTCTTTGGTGGAGGTAATAAATTACATTTTCAAAAACAGAATCTCTATTCAGGCACTCCAGATAATGAAAGTTACTTGAATTTTCCAAATGTAATCCATGTAAGCAACAGAATCCATATTGTACTTGGCCTGGTGAAGGTCATGTTTTCACATGGATGTTTTTGTTTGTTTGTTGTCAGGATGACTCAGAAATCTCACAACCAATTTGCATGACGTTTTGTGGCAGGGTGGGGCGCGACCCAAGAAAGAACCCATTACTTTTTGGTGGTTCCGGGGGGGGGAATCCAAGAATTTGTTTTATTTTCTTGAGCAAGAAGATGAGGCCTATTTTTAAACACTTTTGTTTATTTCTCAGGGAAGTATTAATAGGATGAATGGATCCAGATGAAAACAATTAGACATGTTGAGGGGACTCATTTATGAGTGTGTGCAATTTTGTGCAAATATAAATAAAACTCTGGATCTTGTGAATTTAAATATGGTTTCATAGGGGGACTGTTGGCCCTTGGTGCAGCAGTCTACTCAGTGCAATTCAGTTTGTATTGGGGTGACCGTACAAATCTCAGATACAAATATCTGAAACCACATGAATGGCACATGAAACCAAACGAATCTGGTGAGAAAACATTTTTATTGTAATTTGGGCGAGCCCATCGTTTGAACGCTGATCTTACGCAGCAGGTTGCGCCCCTTCAAAGTAATGAATACAGAGAATGGTGGTCCATTAGGGTCAAGTGGCCGCTGATTTGTTGCAACATCTCCCTCTCTCCACAAGCATCTATCCATCTGCCTGATGGCAGGGCTCCAGCAGAGGCTCAAGGGGGGGAGGGGGGGAACAAGAGCAGCTTGAGTGGGAGAGGAGAGGCGGGTCGAGAGGGTCACGGGTGGGGGGGGGGGGGGGGGGGGAGAGCATGCGGCTCCATCTACAATTGTGTGAGGTAAGATGAGGTAAACAGTCCAAGTGGATTGAGCTGATGAGAAAAAGCTGCCCTGAAGGACGAACCTCTTACAGAAAGGGTAACAAAATAGACTGATACTAAGTTAAATAGAGCTGAAGACCTTTTACAAGCCAGCTCCGTCTCTGTAGAGTGAGTAACTGACATGAATGGAGAGGGAGTACAGTGATACATGCCAACTGGCAGCAGCCAAGGTACACACATCGTAATTCCCTGCACATTTCACACACTGCACATCAAGTGATTGTGTGCGATTGCTGATTTCCTGGGGACAACGTCATCTGAAAACGGACAAAATGACGATCAATTCTGTTCAGAAATGATTTCTCTGATATGCAAATGCTCGAACAGAGCAGACCAGCCTGTAACTTTCCCACACAACTGGACACATGGTAAATTGGCCAGTGCCATTACAATGAGATGTGCCCCTGCTGGGATTATTTGTCCAATGTCTGTGAACAGGAGGTCACCGCTGAATGATGTGCCATCTAACTGCTCTGCCCCCCCCCCCCCCCCCCCCCCCCCCCCCCCCTCCTGCGTCTGCTGGCTCAGAGGACCACTTTTTCCTCAATTTGACTGTGTGGTCTGGGTACTCTAAAAACATATATAGCAAAAAAAAATAACAAATACTTAGGTTTTACCAGGGGACACTGTAATACATGGGTTGGTTTTATGCTACATTAGGATGATTTAAACAAAGAGCGAAGCTGGACTCGTTCACGTGTGACGTAGAAACATATGGCCAAGAGATTATTCATAGAAATCACATTAAATAAGAATGCAGTAAAAACATGCACACATGGTGATCCAGAGTGGTTACATTATTCTACATTTAGTGGTCGGACTGAGCACACACACATGCAGCGGTGCACTTTGTGCTCCAAGTTGGTTGGAAGAGGTGTTGCCCTCTACTGATGAAACGTTAAAACAGCAACCCGTCCTCCAGTGTTGTGAGACACTGATGGAGTGTGAAATTGTAAAACAAACACAAGGATCAGAGAGGTTTTTCTTATTCGCAGCAAAAGAAGCTTTATCCTGAGCAGGAGGCCCAAGCGGAGCTTTTCTTTGAAGCACACGCAAAGACTCAAGATTTATTGCAAAGGATCTTGGCAGTAAGAAGCTCATGTTTTATGCTGGACTAATACACTCAGTTACACTAAATTAAAACTAATGCAATATAATACAAGAGTCCTATAATAAATCCTATCCTCATTAAGGTTATAATGTACAGTTTTAGTTGATCACTTTGGAGAATATAGTTAACACTATTACTCTGGGGTATTATAGTTTTTTTCATTATTGAGCCCACTTAAAACACAGGCCAGTTAAATCAACACTTCTGAACATTTACACCTTCATGAACCCATAACTTATCCTCGTTTTAGATAAACACCTAATAAACCAACAGCTTAGTGTCTTTATTTAAGAAAAATCTCAGATTCAAACTTCGGTCCAAAAAGAATCGATGCAAGATAGATCACTTCTTTATTGATAATATTTAAGTTACACAGCATATAATTCCAAACCTCCAGATGGTAAATGAGAAAGACATTCTTTTCATATCACACAGTGAGAGCTGTTGCCTGGTTACAGTTATATCCAATATGATCCACACTGAAAAAAAAACAATGAAGCATAAAAGCTCAACTGATGTTTGATGTAACTCACCTCCTCTGATGCTACAGTGTGAATTAAAAAGCCACAACACCAGCACAAGTACAGTTAAAATGATGTGAACATACAGACAGTACAGTATATAAGACTTGACTTGACTAAATCACAGAAATGAAGCTCAGGCGTTCAGCGAACATTGCACTTTTTTTAAACGACTGTAACTTGGTCTTGAGTTGTAAAATAAATAATGATCCACATTGACGGTTATTTCAAAAACAGGACCCAGATTTTCAACTCAATTAATCTATTGACCTCGGGAAATATAATCCATCCACAATCTAATAGGAGAAATAATTAAATTCTATCCGTCGTTAATCAATTTAGAAGAAGCCGAGTGAAGGTCATTGGTATGTGTGAAACCTGCAGGTGTTGACAAAAGGCTGTTTGTACAGTAAATTGGTCAGTTAGCAGCGTGAAGAGGGAAAAGGGGGAAACCGTTGTGAGGTCAGAGATAAGTTATAGAAATAGACAATCATGGATATCCTTCTCTTGTACCGTACACCTGTCCCTCATGTCCACACCTGTTCAAACTCACACCTCTGAAGTAAGCGTGAGTGTGTGTGTGAGTATGTGGTCTCCTCGGTGGACGTTTAGAGCTCTGATGTGAGCTGCCCTTTACTCTGGATGACCCTCATGACAGACTGGACCACCTCTGAAGTGGTGCCCTGACCCCCGATATCAGCCGTGTGCAACTGCAAGAAAGGGGGAAAAAAAGCATTTAAGTATTGTAACACATTACCAGATGCCATTAAAATGTAACAGTGGAATGAGTCTCCTGCCACATTTTGTATTTGTATTGGGGCTTTTTGTGTAAAGTTTGTGAGCAGTAAACTGTAAATAGCCCCCCTATACCACCCATTTTTTTCCATCAGGATCCATTAATAAGTTTCTGAGGAATCAAGGAAAATGTTGAAAAACTATATCTCACATTGGTGAAGAAAGTTTATAAAAAAATCCTTGATTCGCCTCTGATCTGGATCCAAACCAATTTAAATCGGTCCTTTCCTGACCCATATCACATCTTTCCACCAAATTTCATGGTACTTTCTCCAGTAGTGTTTATGTAATCCTCTTTCCAGACAAAGAAACAAAGGAAGACGAAAACATAACCTCCGTGGCACAAATAGAATGAAATGCATATCACTTCTCTGCAGCAACCAGTCTGTTTCTATGGATGATAAGCAGATCAGGATTTGAAATAAGCTCCAGGACTGTATTTATTATCCAATCCACACAATGTAAAATCAGATAACGTTCAAGGAAGCATTTCATAAGAAGCTTTGTGACAATGAAAGGAAACAATGCTGCTTTGTGTCAGCGCAGTGTGATGCCCTCTAGGAAACGCGCCAGGCCGGCCACCTGAGCCTCTGAGCGTATGTCACAACAACACTCTTATGGCAGCCGGTGAGACAGTTGAGGGGAAGGACCTGTCAGTTGTGAAAAACTTACCCTGGTTTCATTCATGGTAGTGAGGACTGCATTCCGGATTGAACTTGCATGATCGTAAAGCCTGGAGACATTAGAAAGAATTCTTTACATTGCCAGAAGAGCGCAGTCATAGACATTACAACGCAGATGAAACCGCAGGACTGTATGTGTATCTTGTGTCTGGAAAAGCTCACTTCAGGTGGTCCAGCATCATGCAGCTGGCTAGCAGCATGGCAGTGGGGTTTGCAATGTTCTTGTCTGCAATACTCTTCCCAGTGTTCCTTGTGGCCTGAGAGATAAAGGAAAAATAAGACAAAGAAAGAGATGAAACTTTGAGTTGCACCATATCAAAGAGATGACATTAATGTCAGGAGCTGCTCAACACTCACCGTTTCAAACACGGCATAGTCACGGCCATAATTGGCTCCAGGCACAAGGCCGGGCCCTCCCACCAGGCCTGCACACACATTGCTCACGACGTTCCCATACAGATTGGGCATCACCATCACGTCAAATTGCTCGGGCTTGGACACCAGCTACAAAAACAAACAAACACAGTGGCGGGGTAAATGATTTGGATTTAGCAGCACCGACAAACATTCCTTGGCTTTATCGAAATGTTATCGACCATGACCTGCATGGTGGTGTTGTCCACAATCATGCTGTCAAATGTGATGTCTGGGTAACCAGAGGCCACTTCTCTGCAGCACTGCAGGAACAAGCCATCACCGAGCTTCCTATGGGGAGGAGAGAGGCAGAAAACTCTAAATGTCCAGCATGAAGAAACTCACAACATGAGTGACGGCCAAACAGCTCCACTAGGATAAACTTGCCAGAGTCACTCACATGATGTTGGCCTTATGTACGGCGGTGACCCTACGACGGCCCTTCTCTCTGGCCAGGCTGAAGGCATACTCTGCGATCCTGAGGGAATTGTTCCTGGTGATGATCTTAAGACACTCCACGACCCCGGAGACGCTCTGAAAGACGACAGTGAGGAGAATATCATATAAATGACAGCTAAAGCTTCAGTATTATGACAGATGAAACTACAATAGACCAGAGTGAGTAAAACAAAGATGTAAAAGTCCATAAACAATATACCTGAATACTAAACACTATAGCAAGGGAATTTGGCTGGATTCTTCTTTTTGTTTTGATTAAATGTGATTTTTTTTTCATTTGAATGATCCAATATCGATTCGATAAACAGGTGATCTGTGGTAATTGTTATCTGTTTGCACTTGTTTTGTGTGGTTCAGCTGGGGGCAACATGTTGAATAAAATGTCCTTGTGGAATTTGAGTTATTACAATATGAACAAAAGTGTTATTTTAGGTTCAAAACTAACAGATAACAACTGGTGATATGAGTGAATATCAACAGTCATTACAGATACACCACAGTTTCCATGACTCTTGTGCCTCTGGTTGTTGTGACTAAGCTGACTTTGGTGATCTCCTAACAATCTATAAATCACATCTACAAGAGGGATAGCCTCTAAAAAAGCCTCACACTGATCTGTGGTCTGTTTGTGTTTGTCTAGGAGATATTATATCTGGATATGAGTTTTGTGGAGCCATTGAAGTCAAGTAATTACTGTGTTGGTTCTAATTTAATCAGAGTGTCCCTGGCGGGGCAGCTAACACTAGCTAACAGTGAGGACTTTAATGGAGGGAAGTGCCAAGTGCCAGTGGCAGAACTGATTGCGGTTCAGCTTTGTCTGACCTCGTGCTCCAGACTGCTATATTCTCCCTCCGTGTTCTCCCTGATGATCATGATGTCAATGTTCTTGTGGCGGGTCTGGACTCCGGGGAGGGACTGGCAGTGCATCACATTGGCATACAAGTCTAGACTTGTGCTGTTGATGGACATGGAACAAGACAGCGAGGAGAAAGGGGGGGAAACCATGGGTCAACTGACAGAACCAAACTCTGGAAGAGAAATGAGCCATTTCACAAAAGAGACTTTTTTTTTTTTTTCTTTTTAAATAATCTTACCGAAGGAGATTATTCCTGGATTTGACAGATGGCGGCATGGTATGTTTGGTTTCTATGTTACCTTTTAGAAGAGTTAGAAATGTCACAGTTAATATAGACAATGTGCCTCTCACAGCTGTACTTGGCTTTTCATGTGTTCATGCTCTGCTTAAAACTTAAGCAATTGTTCAAAAAAAATGTTTATAATGTGAAAAATTTGACGCCTTACCTTTGAGGGCAACTCCATTACGGCGGATGGCAGTAATGGCATTATTGATATCTTCCTCAGTCTCAATAGCAGAGTTGACATGGACCACCTCAAAGTCCACTGGCACACAGCTGAACCTACAGCAGGATTTCAAACAAATATGATGAGGTAATCCTCGGCCGTCTGTAGTCAACACACGTGAAGAAGATTTTGTTTAAGTCTAACCAACCTGAAAACCTCTCTGACATGATTGAGCAGCTCAGGACCAATTCCGTCTCCGGGTATGAGGGTCACAGTGTGTCGGCCTCCGTACTTTGCAGGAGGCGGCTGTGACATTAGAATTCCAGGTGTTATTAACTGCATTATTAACTTAAAGAACAGCAGACACATAAGGATGAATGAGTCCCAGATTGAGATCCCATGCAAGCCAAAGCGATTAACATTATGAAATGTGATTTTAGAGTACTGTGCAAAAGGTGTGAGGCACGTTCGATGTTTGGATTTTTATACATTATTGAATTGAATAGAATGAGGCAGACGTCTGCTCAGACAACAGATTTATTCTGCTAGCATGACTGACCCAATAGTGCGACAAGGAACTATCTTCAGCAACTACAAGATTAAGAAGTCCTACAACAGATGGTTTGATCCCTGCAGAGGTCAAATCTGGGATTACATGAAATACTAGAAGACACTGAGACAAACTAAATTCACAGAAGAACTGAGGCAAATTCTCCAAGATGCATGGGACAACAATAAAGTGTGCACGAGTCAACTGGGTGGCCCCACCATCAAATGTTTTCATTTAAGCTATTTTCTTTTCTGAATTCCTCACTTGGATGGAGGGTTGAGTGCCTCAAACACTTTGCACAGTGCCGTTCATCAATGCTTTAGGAAATCCCTCTAGTCGATGTGTTAGTATTACCCAGCCCTGGTATTATTGAGGAAGAACATGTTGTTTCTTGTACAGTATGAGGAGTGATGTGGTTCATTAGATTACGGAGTGATCTAGGTAAGCACATCAGAGTTAGCTACTTACAATGTTATCTCCCTGTCGTTGGAGATGGACAGCAAGAAAAGCAGAGGGACAAGTCAGTTGCGTAAAAAAAGGACATGTCCAAACCAAAGAGCAGCAAAGGCAGAGGAATCACGACCACTTTATCCCCAAAGAGGGTGAAAACCCCCAGATACACAGCACTCCCACTTTATAAAAACACAGCCACGGTTCGACCCAAAGAAGTACAGGTTGAAAAGAATCATAACAATGAGTTGCAGTGATTTGTATTCAGCGTCATTAGTTTTGTTAAATCACATCTGCTCATTCGGAGAGGCCTGAAAACCCCAGAGGGACAGCTGATCCACTCACTGTGAGCATGGTCCGATTCCTGCGACTTGTCAGAGTTGGTCCGAATACCTGAAACACAAATGGAAGCGAGACGGATTCAAGGTAATTCGTGACTGACTTTATACAAACAGGTTAGATCAGATTTAAAGTCTGGGTAACTAAAGGGAATCTGAAGGAGGTGTTAGAGGTCTGCCAGCCCAGTCCTACTGTTTATACCCCCCACCCCTGTGACCTTGTGTTTAGGAACAATTAACGACTTTAAATCGGAGCCACACAACAACACACATGTCCGACATGACATAAACAACACATCCCCTCTTACTTTGACCGTATTTCCGAGGCGACCGCCCCAGAAAGGAGACATCATTCTGGACACTGACAGCACTGCACCGTGAGACGCCATCTTGGTTCTGCAGCAGCAGTAGTCGCGCTCGCATGGAGGAAGTACTTTCCTCTCGCGATAGTTTTTTTGTATTCGTTTGTTTATGACATCTTGTCATGAAACTTGAAGAAGAAATGTTTGAGATTAAATGCATTTTTTTAAATTAAGATTTAAAACAAATATTAACAGTGATTAATGCTGCGTTCACGTCCTGGCGTTTAATTTGAGCAGGCGAGTAGAAGAGAAAGAGACACGCCAGCCTCTAATCTGTGTTTCTGGAGATATCGAGCATTTCTCTCAGTGATTATATTCATTGAATATAATGGCGACATGAAGCTTCATGCAGCACTGACGCTTTCCATCCAATTGGTTCACTCATGGGCCGAAGCTGCATGGGGCTTCATTTGCTCTACTGCGCCATCAAGTGGACAATAAATGTACAACAGGCAGAGTGATTATAATGACACCTTGGCTTTGAATTGAATAAATGAATGAATGATGTTTGTGACGCCAATAAATTACAATGGAAAGTGGAAACAAATAGGGCAGAGGGTTGTGATGTGAATGTGCTTGCGTTACTTGGTTTGTGACTCGGGACAACATGTAACACGTAGAATAGGGACAACATTTTATTAATTTATATTTAAAAATAAAAACTTTTCCACAGTGCTGGGTTTCAGGCGGTTTCTTTTTTAGTTTGCAAACAAAGTCCCAAGTCCACAACATGTGAGGGGGGGGGGGGCACATCACTAATATTCAATACTGAGATAAAATAACTACAAGCATGTCAGCAAGTTGTTGGCAGAATGACACCACACCGCTGTAAAATGCACTCGTTTTCTGATTTCACTAAAGAATATTTATTACTGGATAAATTAAGCTGGTGCTGGTTAAATGTTGCCAATAATACAGCTGGAATTAATATGGCAAATTTGTTTTTAACGTGTTTTTTCAATCTTGAATATTGCATAGGGTTGTATACAATAACATGTATACTTGTTTGTATAGCATCTATCTAAACAAGGTTGCAAAGTGCTTCAATATACATATAAATTGCTTAAATATACATTTAAATCATATAAGTATCCTGTAGTTTTAACAGCCTTTTTGTTGAATGACTCGGAAATTAGGTTTACATATTGTTCAACGTCTTTCAAATAATAAACCAGGTTATTTTATTACTATATTTGCATTTATGGATGGAACACATTAAATTGATTGCGGACAGTCTTCTTATTCTGCCGACAGTTCGTGAACGCGGCACCATTGGAAATGTTGGTCACGTGACAGTGCTCGCGCAGCCTCGGTTTCCGCACATTGGAATTCTGCAGTTTTACCGGAAGACAAATGGGGGAAAAGCAAACATCCACCGTGACACCTGCGCTACGTCCTCGCTGATCGTGTTCAAAGTGTATTCGTCTCATCAGAGGCTCGATGAGGAGACAGCGGAGGAAATAAAACACGTCCCGCGTGGCAGGAGCTCTGCGGCGTTAACCGCCCATTACATCGCCCCGCTAAGGTGAAAGGAAAAGAGACGATACCAGGCGGAAGTGGAAGAGCGGTGCTCCCAGCAGGTAAAGGACCTGTCGTCTCTCCGCTTCACTGCACGTCAGTAGTTCGTCTGTTGCAATCAGGGGTTTCTCTGCTGTTGGGACTAGTTTCGGCTCGTGTCCCTTCAAGCCTCAGCTCCTCAGAGCCATCTTGTACTGTAGAGAAACTGAAACTCTCTGGTGAACATGTACATTTTAGACTAAACTTGTAGTATACCGCTATTGCGCAAGACTGGTATTTTTTTTACTAATGGTGAGTATCCCTCATTAGTTTTATTGAAAAGTTATTGTTAACAGCAGTTCTCTAAAGTAATACCCGCTTGTTTACTCTTGTATTTTTTACTCAACTTTAAGCAAACAGTGACAAAGTTGAATATGGAATCACATACATGCAGATCAGTCAATGACAACAAATGCATAGCAAAGGGTAATGTAGAGTAATAGAAAGAGTTCAGTATTTTACATGTTGGAAGAACTTTGTAAAGTTACCCCAGTACCGTCTATTCATATTTGTTAAAACATTGTAAATGGACTTTTTGACTCTTATTAGGTTTCTAAAATTGTACAGTTTTCAAACATGGCTGCCATTTAAACCACCCTGATGTTGATACTTTAAGTTTCGTTCTCCACCCAGGTCTATGAGACGGTGAATCATGAGATTAACAGGTGGGTTTAAGGTTTTCTTTCTTTATTATCACATTCCAGTGGGAGCTAGTCGGTCTGGTTTTAATCCCATGTGTGGTCGGACCTGAAATGTGGCGTCCTGTTTTTCTCTGACAGGCCCCCTGAGAGTTGTGGCTGTGCTGCTGCTGGTAGGGCTCACATGGCTGCTGGCAAGCACCTTCTTTGGAGAGGATAGTGGTTCAGCTGTGCGACATTTCTTCACTGGTAAGAGAAATGGATATTTAAATAGAAGAGAAGTGATTAGTTGATTGACAGGACATTTTTTGAGCTATTTATCAAACAAAATTGGCAACATTCTCTGGATGTAACAGTTGCATGTGAGGATTTAGGGGGGTGGATATTGAATATCTGTGTTTTTTATAATGATGATCACGCAAATCAAGCACTTGGAAGATGTATCTATGGGTTCTGGGAAACGGTGATTTGAGACACATGTGATACACGACCAGATGAAGTCAATGGTTTTCAGTAAAAACCCAAAGGTCAAGTTTGGAGTGTTGGTCTGAGATGCATTTTTGACAGCGTCTGTGTAGAAATAATATAAAACACCTTTCTGTTGTTATACATTATCACTTTGAATCTAAAACTGTTATTTATAATGTTTTTCATTTCTTACTTCCAGGTACAAGTGAGGAGCCAACTCCAGGTAAATAGTAGGAACAGTATGACATGACTCTCCAGTCACATATCATTTTGATAATGTTGCATTTATATCTTCCTGACAAATGTTTTGCATGTTTCAGCCGAAACCCATCCTCGCAGGTATAAATGTGGACTTTCAGCTCCCTGTCCCCCGAAACATTTGGCTTTCCGCCTGGTGTCCGGTGCTGCCAACGTCATCGGTCCCAAAATCTGCCTGGAGGACAAGATGTAAGATTGAAGGCTTTCCTCTTTCTCTCCATTAGTCTGTGTTTGTCCTCCCCCTGCTGTCTCCTTTGTTTGTTTTGTTTGTTTGTTTGGTTTCGTTTTCATTCTCTGTTCCTTTTTTCCCTCTGTGCTGTCATAACCAGGCTTCCAAATCTGTCTGGGGAGCTGAATGCAAGTATTCTTTCAGTCTGTCTGTCCGTCACCTCTTTGGTTTTGTCTGTAGTCTTTTAATATCGCTTGTCTCTTCTTAAGTGCCAGGTAGCTCGTTGACATGTGTAGATTCATGTGTACGGGTAACACAAGAGTTCTCCTAACGTGCTTTCGGTTAGCGCTTCAACAGCTCGTGTTTATGTCACCCAGGTTAGTGAGCAGTGTGAAGAACAACGTGGGCAGAGGACTGAACATAGCTTTGGTGAATGGTAAGAGGGACAGCCTTGATTCTGTGCTCTAAATATTTTAAGCTCTTGTTAATTCCGTTGGTTGACTGATGATTCTTTGTTTCAGGGGTAACAGGAGAGCTCTTGGACACAAAGAGCTTTGATATGTGGGCAGGAGGTAATACAATCCATGCACAGTACACGTGTGTCACATATTTCATCTGGTACATATGTCTCAACTGTATCGATGTTCGTTCTCAGATGTTTCTGACCTGTTGAAGTTTCTCCGACCGCTCCACGAGGGAACACTCGTGTTCGTGGCTTCTTTTGATGATGCTGCCACAAAGTAAGAATCCTTTTCCTCTTACGCCTGGGACACCCTTGTCGGCTTTGCATGTGGGTGACAACTACCTCGCTGAACTGCTGCGGCTCGCGTTGGTGTGTTCATACCACCTGCATGTTGACTGGGGCTCTGCTGTTGTCAGCTGCAGACATTGAGTTTGCTTTTGATATTGACTGTCATTACTAATAATCATCCATTGTTGATAAGCCATCGGAAGAGAGAGCAATTGTAACCAGACACCAGTCACTTGGTTTTTTTTTGTTTACACACGTTGAGAGGAAGATATGTTGACATTAGCTTAATGCGCTGACTTTATAGTAAAAATGTGACCTCCACTTAGGTTCTTGAATAAGATGCAATGGCTAAATTGGTAAAAACAACAATATTGATGTGGTTTTCTTTAATATGTCCTGTGACATATTTGGATACAGCTTAGAAACTGAAATCAGAGAATGGTTTTATGTAGTGTTGCTGGTGTGACATCAATATGACTTTCAACAGTTTTCCCTGTCTGTGTTAGATGAAAGATGCCCGATCTCAGGATGACACAGCGCTGCACAGAGGCATAAACCACATGTGTCACGCAGGCAGTATTGCTGCTCTGACCTGATAACATGGGTCACACACACGTTGCACTGGCACTATGTCCCAAGTGCTGGAAACGCCTCAAATGAAATTCCACCTACAAATTGTTGGACGTAGATATTTCAAGCAGTTAAATCTCTCCTAAAATTATTATGTAGCTTCACTAGAAAGAAAAAGCTCTTTAATAGCAGAGCAGCAGCAGAGCTTGTGTCCAACAGCTGCTGCCTGTCAATTAATCCTTGTTGCAGTCAGGAATGATGATGTGAGGATGAGGGGGACAGCGTGCTGTCGGAATGCTTTAATGTTACCAAACACTAATATGACTTTCGTGTGTAACAAAATGAGCATAAGGCTAACCCCAACCTGACGTAGAAGTATTATAAAGACTACATTCATTTCAACATAAACTGTAACAGAGGTGAAGCACTTGTATTTGACCTTTGAGCCTAAAATAATCATTAACCTGCCACCTTGCCCTGGCAGGATGAACGACGAGACGAGACGACTCTTTGAGGAGCTCGGGAGCACGGCTGTGAAGGAGCTGGCCTTCAGAGACAGCTGGGTGTTTGTAGGTGCTAAGGGCATCGAGAACAAGAGTCCTTTTGAGCAGGTATGTTGCAATTACTACCAGAAAGGTTTCTCACCAGACGGTGGTATCAATACAATTACAATGGTGTCATGATACATAATTAATGAAATGCAGTAGAATAATTAAATGATGTGCCAGTGTCAGAAGAGAGAGTCTCGTAATTTTTGTAGTTTTGTTTAATGCTGTGGATAATAGTACTACACTTAACAACACATGATGAAGGGTTACGCCTCCAGTATCACCATTTAAAGTTATAGGAAATTGTGAGTATAGAGTATGCACTGGAAAACAGTGTTGCTGATTTGTCCCTTTTTATTCATCCACAATGAATATTGTTCATTGTCTTAACTCTGTCAGGTTTAGCATAGTCGAAAGGCATTTGATTATTACTGTGCACATTATTATTATGAGCGTCTATCCTGTTAGAACCTGGGTTTGTTTAAATTGCTTCGGTTTGTCTTGTTTGTTTCCATAAGCGCATGAAGAACAGTAAGAGCAACAACAAGTACGAAGGTTGGCCTGAGTCTCTGGAGATGGACGGCTGCATTCCTCTTCGACCACCGCTGGAAGGATAACTGCCATGTCTTCTATCACATTCACTTCACTAGCACCTGCAGTAGCAGCAGTGGATCCAGATGACCGTTAGAAAGCTGAGGAGCTGCTGAACGACTGAAAAACCCTGAGATTTTGTGCCACGTAACCTTTTTTGAATTTTTCTTCTAATGGCAGAAGCGAATGCGGACTGAAAAGTTTGTCTCCAGACTTGATATATTTATAATAACTGGAACCTGTTGTGGAAGAGGTGTGCATTAGAAGGTTTGTGAGCCCCTTTCGAGTTGGTTAAGAAACT
The DNA here is from genome assembly GCA_026259375.1 of Verasper variegatus. NCBI lineage: Eukaryota > Metazoa > Chordata > Actinopteri > Pleuronectiformes > Pleuronectidae > Verasper > Verasper variegatus. Next base: position 13,673,490 of record CM048045.1, read on the forward strand.
TGAGAGGCCGTATGTTTCATGACCAAAAAGTAACAGCGACTAGTGAATGAATACAGCTGGAGTAGGTCTTCCAAAGTCATTGTAGACACATCTCCTCTCTTCAAGTCTACCTGCAGGGTGTCAACATTGTGAGCTTGAATGACAGGATCATGAGGTGTTTTAACCGTCGGCGGCAAAAGAGGCCGAACCAGTTTCACACCAAGGCAAATGGAAACCTAATCCACATCAGCACCAGACAAACATCTGAGGTCCACTAGTAGTTTTTAAAAGTTCTACTACAGTCCATGTCTGTGTGAAGATTTTATATTTATATCTGTTGAAATATGTTTTCATCCCATGGTATATACAAGGCTATGATATTGTTATGCATAGATGTTATTGTTTCCTAAGAACCTGGTTTGTAGAACGTATTGCTTGCCACGTTTACAGGTTCTTTAAACAGCAATTATTAATTTAACCTTCGATTAAACCTATTTATTTTAAGACTTTTTATTAAAGACACAGCCGACTGATCGAGTAGATTATAACACTGCCCATGGTTTTAATGTTGTCATAGGCCTGCGAGCATTTTACCACGGAGTGCTTTGTTTAAAAGTTTCAGCCTAAATGTGTGTCTGGATGCTTTTTTGTAAGTTTTTTTTTTTTTAGATTTTGAATGTATCCACCTGGTGTCTTAAGCCGAACGTGAAGGAAATATTCAAAGCATAGAAATACTAAAGATTATTTATGTATGTTTAGAAGTTAATTTCAACTGCCTTTTCCTGGATTATGTCATATTACCTCTAAGTGTCATTGATTGTTTTTTAACAAAGCATCCAGGTCTGTGTCTATATTGTGACAATGTGGATGAATAATGATAAAATAAATGAAAAAAAGTGTGTGTGTGTGTGTGTGTGTGTGTGTGTGTGTGTGTGTGTGTGTGTGTGTGTGTGTGTGTGTGTGTGTGTGTGTGTGTGTGTGTGTGTGTGTGTGTGTGTGTGTGTGTGTGTGTGTGTGTGTGTGTGTGTTTTTTTTTTTGCAGGAGTGGTCGTGAGTCAGCTGAGGTACTTGAAGAAATCCACTAGAGGGCGGCACTAGTCAGAGTGTCAGGGGGGTTACTCAGTTCATTCCGCTCGGGGCATGTTCTTCGCCCAGCACAATGTCAGGCTGTGGATCAACGCTGCGGACCAAATGTGGAGGAGTCCAGGTTGATCAGTGAAGTCAGTGGCAGCTCAGAACCGCGCGGATCACGACGACCCGCTGTCCTGTGGCCGTGTAACGATAAAACAAAGAACTATTCCGTGCTTCCTTCGAAATGTGTTGCGGGGCCTTCACGTGTCGTTAGAAAAATGCGTCATTGCGAGTTGCGTGTTAGCCAACGACCCTAATTATCCTGAAGGACCATGGTTAGGCTACATGATACGTCTTTGTCATGATTGCTTAAAGTGAAGGCTTGTCTTTTTTACTCCTTTTGTGTTTCATTTTGTTATTAAAGAATAAGGTTTAAAATGAGATGCCCGATGTTTATTTCACATTTGGGAATTTAAGTGTCACAACAAAACGAGAACGATATGATAAATAAATTTACAGACAAATGTTCAAACAATAGAAATATTCCCAGAAAAATTGAAGTAAAGAATGTGATGTACCTTTACTGATAATTGATTGGAAATGTTTACTGAATTCATTTATAGATTATTGTCATAAATATACATGAAAATACTCACGCTTCCATATACTCACTAAACTAAAATTATATTTACCTCACTGTTTCTATTGTATGCTACTTTATACTTCTGCTACTCAACATTTTATTACCAGTTGCTTTTTAAAATGTCTTTCTTTGAATACAAAATTTGGTTAAGATGAATATTATCCTGTAATTTACTAGATTCAACTATAATAATAATGATTTATTTGTATGGTGGTTAAACAAAAAAACGTGATAATGTGTTTCAAATACAGGAATACGTTCACACAAACAAACATAAGCCCAAGTATATACAATCAAGCATATTCCCATACACATATCATCGTCCCTTATATCGTATCTTATCTTGACGTATCTTGTTTTAACTTGTCTTGTCTTGTCGTATCTTATCTTATCTTATCTTTCATATCTTGTCGTATCTTATCTTATCTTTCATATCTTGTCGTATCGTGTCTTATCTTATCTTATCTTATCTCATCTCATCTCAACAGTGGCAGCTGTAACTTCGGACGCACTTGAACGCAGCACCACAGTCACATAAGAAGCCGGTTTACAGGCTCCAGCATATGGTCTGTGGATTAAACACGTAGCGCTGCTGCCCTCTTGCGGTGGATTGGCCCAACTGCTGCTTCTATTCAGGAGGAAGATGATGAAGATGAGCCCTGTGGCAAGTGGGGGCTGACAGGCGGAGCGGCTCAGTCCACACGAGAACCTGCTGAAGGCCGCCGGAGCCGTGCGTTGTAAATTATGTACATAAGTTACTGACTGATATATTCGGGCCAACGCGTGAATGTTCCGGCCGCGCAGCGAGGCTGGAAATCGGTGAAGCAAACGGCCCAAGCGTCGCTGGGACTGGAACACACGATCCGCCAAGTGCCCCGCGCCCGTCTCCTCCCGCACACACGCCGGCCGAGGCTCGACGGCTCCGCTGGGGATCTCCACACCGACTCCACCGCGAGAGAGCGAAGCCCGGATGAAATTGAACGAGGGAAACAAACGGACGGGTGTTTTGTTTTCTCTCCGACGGGTTTATTTTTGTAAATGCATTTTTTATCAGTATCCGCGGGTGTGGGATCTTTTTGTAGACAGAAAGCTCGCTTGTAAATCTAACGTTTGTAAATAGCTGTAGGAAGAAAGAAGTGAGTTGTCCCGTAGCTGTCTGCGCTCACCGGCTTTTTTTTTTATTTTTTTTCAATTTTTAAATACATCTCCGGACCGACCAGCTACCATGTTGCATCGGGGTGAGTGATGTTTGTTGTTATCTTCTGTCACAGATTGTAAACAGTCATTTCCTTTGATTTTGCCTTTGGATCCCTCATAACCTCATAATAGAGACACCATTGTCCTCATTAGTTTAATGTCCACTCGGTCTCTTATTGGGTGTTTATCGTCTCCTGTGGCAGCTTATTAATGTGGAATAAATCAAGTGAAATCACTCCAGTCAAGTGCAGAGCTGTGGGCTGACTCACCGACAGGCCCACAGACACCACCCCGTCCACCCCGTCCACCCCCCCATCACTTGAACGGTGGGTTCAGGTCCCTGCAGACCAGGCAGGGTGGGTGGGTTGGATGGGGGTGGGGGGGATTGTTTTTTTTTTTAGATTTGTGGTGGTCTCAGCCGTCTCAGACACAATGTCCTCGCCCTGCACGGTGACTGTACTCCTGTGTCTTCCAGCGTTGGCATCGCGTTTATAGAGTCAGCTGAGCTGCATGCCAGCCAATAGCTGCACTTCATGGTGCCCGCACATCCAGGCACCACTGTGTTGTATATGCTGTAGCCTGCAAATAACGTGCATTAATTGCATTTTGCTTCAGAGACACATAGGGCTGCACGCCCGGTCCCATCGTGGGGTCTTCGCTTTAAACAGTTTGCACGATATGTCTCCTGTAAGCAGCAAAAGCACATGAATTGATCGCTTTTTTTACGATTGCTTATGGTGTCCATAAATTATGTATAACACTAAGCATAACCTCCCCAGCTCCTGTATTGATATTATACATGCATAAATGAAAACATTGTGTCTGATAGTCCCACTGAGAGCAATAGTGAGTTACTCAAAACATTAGAGAGGATGCTTCCTCTGCAGAAAACAGCTGACAGCCGCTGAACGGCTAAAATCAACACTCTGCTGATCTCCGGCGTCTCCACCGTCCATAAAAGTTCACACACCATTTGCAGGAATGAAGGGGGGGGGGGGGATCGGTCGTTGATATGAGCTCCAGGGGAAGTAAAGCCACTTTGGTAACATGTAATCCTGACTCATCATCGGTTGATTAAGGTGGCCTCCTCTCTCACCTGGATTAGAGGGATCCTCTGGTATGGGCCTGGTGCTGCTCACTGAGGGGAATAAAAGAGAACAAAAAAGGGGGAGTTAGATAACACATGTGCTCTCTGTATCTCTCTCTCTCTCTCTCTCTCTCTCTCTCTCTCCTCTCTCTCTCTCTCCTCTCTCAGTGAACAGTACTCTGTGTGTGCTACCTACAGTCCACTCTCCCATGCTTGACCTGGATTGGACAAAAGTCCTCCTTGTGGTTTTCAGCCTTGAGTTTCCCCCTAATGGGAAGAGAACAGTCGTTGTGTGTTTGATTCTAGTGGTCCAGCGTTTGATATTTTTTTCTCATCAGATTGCCAAAAAGCGCTGTTGAAACTGAAGACACACGGGGAAGCAGCATGTGCTCCACCAAGTCGTGTGATGGTTGAGAGGAGGGAGCAGTTAAGGAGCCGGGCTTGATGTTATTAGCCTCTCTTGTTCGAGTGCACACACGTTTGATGCTTTTCAAGGTGAACCCTTCGATCTCCTCATTACAACATTTGCTTGTGGGTTCCTTCTCTTCTCTCGCTGCGCATGTTGCACAGCACTCGCCCTGAACCTTGTCATTAATTTGAACAGTGCCACACAGTCCTGGTCTGATCGCCTCCTGTTTTTAATTGCGACAGCAGCGCAGACAGAGAGTGTGCCCTTTGAAGGTTCACACCTGCCACTTGCAGTTATGTGTCCTGGTGACGACGTGGCCTCGCTCAACAAATGCGGCCTTTGTTTTTAACCTGGTCAACAGCAGAGCCGCGGATTTTACAGGCAGTCCTGCGATGCTTCACATTGGGCCCGTTCGAATTCTGGCCAGCAGCTTTCAGAACCTGTGGAAACTCTGCCCTCACTCCCCACATCGCTCAGCCTCCATCTCTTCTTTAAAGCTCTGTGGGACTGAATTGGAAAAAAGTGGCACATTAATCATCTGGAGGAAGGTTGTTGTAGTTACAGGCAGGCACTGCTTTGAATATGGTTTAGACTTCTCTAGCAGCAGCAGCCAACTAAGTTCAAGCAGACCTTTCATATCCGTCAGGGTATCTGTTGAACCGAGTGATGAACAAAGGGATAATATGCAAACTACTGTAGCTGGAAGTTGATGAAGTATCTTACATGCATACTTCCTGTAATACACTTGTTCTATTTTAACTTTACGCAGTTCTAGCTGACCTGTTGCATTTCTTAGAGGTTTACAATTCGACTTATATGCTATAAGTATTAGGCATATACATTCTACAAATGTGTTTTAAAAAAACAGAAAATCTGCTCTAAATTGTGGCACCCATTAGAGCGCCTCAACAGTCCCTTTTAAATTCAATCAATCTGCACCAAATTCCACACACTCGTTAATGTCAGTTCCCTAAATGTGCCAGATTCTTTTCATCAATATCCATGAAGTATTTCCTGCCCCTTATCCTGAGTTAAATGGGTTCTTCCCTGACCCACTAAGGTTCGTGGAAATCTGTTCATTTGATTTTGTGTCTTTGGGGTGAAAGGTAAACAATCAGAGGTGATTAATCCTGAAATTCTAAATTAGCTTTGGAAAGCATTTTTTGTGGATTTTAAACTAGAGCTGTGACTGATGATTTATTTTCATCATCATTTACTCAGCTGATTGTTTTTGATGAATCATTTCATCCATCTGTTTTCGGAAAATGTCCGTCACATTTCGGCAACCTCTCATGCACGGACACTCGCGTTACAGCAGCGAACTCAACACATCACATTAACACAATTTGTGTGTTTGTGCCACGAGTCTGTGACACTGGACACAGCAGCGGAAACTATTCCTATGCTAATGTAATCACCTCGTGTTTTCAACCTTGTCCAACCACTAAAAGCATTTTTCCTCTCCTCTCCTCTCCTCTCCTCTCCTCTCATCTCCTCTCCTCTCCTCTCCTCTCCTCTCCTCTCCTCTCCTCTCTTTGCACAACTGTAGCTGCTTTTGTTCGGGCAGAAATTTAGCTATAGTCACTGCTTTCATTCACACAAACATTGTCACATATTTTATCAGGCAAAATCCCACCCAGCCCCCTTTTTTGTCTGTGCCACCCCCCTCTCTTTATCTCCCTCTTGTTCTCTTTCACACACACATTTTTCCCACCCCTTCTGCTCGCCCCCCTCGCGCCATCTCTCCTTCCCTCTCTCCCTCTCTTTTTGAAACTCTGCTGTACGCTTGCTCCCACCGACTACAATCCCTTCCTGTCCCCCTCGCCACTTTTTATTCACTCTTTTCATCTGCATGTCCCCCTCAATTGCAAAAAAAATGCCACTGTCTGCGTGCACACACACACACACACACACACACACACACACACACACACACACGCACGCACACAAACAAGAGTCCCCTGCCTCGTCCTTTGTCTGCCTGCCTAATTTTGCAGCAGCAGTTTGGTTCCACGGGATTAATGTGTATATTGGGCCTCTCTCTCCTCGTCTTTATTGGGCACAAAAAAGTTCCAGCGAAAAACAAACATGGCTTCCTGTGGATTTTCAGAATTTAATAGAAATCACATCCTTTGCAGTCGTGAAGCAAAGGTGTCACAATGATGTTCACTGCACATGTCAGAAGTGCTTAGGCAGCTGCAGGTGTTCTCACCGTGCAGGAGCCTCACAGAAGCAGGGGGAGTGCAGCACGTCATATGTTCGGTTCTCATGTACTGCAGCACCGATGGACGAGTTAACAGAGAATGATTCCGACGTGTGAGTCTGCAGTCGCTGGAGTCACTTTGCTGCCGAAGCGAGATGTCACAGTTTCAGCCACAGCGTAGGTTTTTTGTTATCCACAACTTTGATTCACCACGTTTGCCCACATGGCCCGGCTGCTTGGTCATTTGGCCGGTGTCAGGAAATTCCTCTTAGCATTCTTCCATTGAAAGCGGACATGCTGTTCTGGTGCCAGTGAGGGTTTGCTTTTAATATGTGTGTGCTGGTCCATGTGTAAAAAAGTGTGAGATGGAGAGAAAGGGAGAGTGAAACCCAGTTTGTTCGAAGCTGCTGTGTGTGTCGATATCACACAATCTGTGTGTGAATGTGTGTGGGTGTGTGTGTGTGAGTTTGTGTTTGAATGGGAGACTGGGCGGGTGTGAGAGACAGTGATGGGTTTGAACGTGTTTGATGTACTGTGATAACTCTGTCCGGTATGTGGCTTTCATGGGAACTCCTTGCCCTGGGGACAGTGGCAAATAAGCTCCTGTTTAAAGGGCAACTTCCCTCTCTTTATCGCCTGTTGTTTTTTCCCCTTTTATGCTCACCACATCCTGTTAGCCTTTACCTTTTTAGTCTCACTGTACATTACAGTGCACCCCCCCTGGGTCACCCTAACACAAATTATTTCCCTTTAGCTAAGTGTTCATAGAGTAGAGCAGTGATCTGTTCTCTATCAGTGCTGAGATGATAATATGTAACAATTCTACATTGAAAATGTCTAAAACAGACCTATGTTGTTCATTTTGTTGACTTGTTTACTGATCTGATCCAAAATGTTTCCAAAAATGTTCAAATCCATACAAATCCCTTGTTTTATCACAGGATGTTTCCTTTTGGTCGGCTTTTAATTGGGACATATGCTTTACACTGCGAGCCAGTGAGCTGTTTTTTCATTCCAATCTTTTACCGACGTGAATAAAACTTTAATACTTTACCTCATCAGTGAACATTCTTTGCGCCTGAGTCAAGGTCAAGTAGATTTTCATTCATCGGCAATGCGGGTGGTGACAACAACTCTTAAGATCCTACACTGCTTCACAACCTGAGCAGCCAAAGTTTCACATTGTACTTTTAATGTACCCTCATTGATCCTACATTGAATATCATTGAATTTTCAGTTGTTGGTTAAGATGAACTGAATGAGCTAAAACACACCCATCCATTTGCTTATTTTATTTCTGCATTTATCAGTTTCTCACCACAATTCACAGAAAGATACTTAACATGTGACAGGTGACTGTTGATAACATAATTAGTTTTGTTACATAGTGTTATGTGGTGTGGAGTGTGTTATGAGAGGCCATTGGCTTAATCCTAATTGAAGTTGTTTTTCCGAGCGTATGTCTTTGTCTCGGGAATGTTGCCGGACTAGAAACCTCTCTTGTTCCTCAGGAGCCTCTTAGCAGTTGGTCCATATCGGCCCAATTGTGTTTTTAATTTGATTGACAGGTACTAGCATTGCACATAGCACTCCTTTGCTTTGAGCCTGGAGAGACAACAGGCCTGATGTGAGTGCTAATGACTGCGGCGTTATAAAGGAGATAATAGCTCCTGTGGGCCACTAGACGAGCCCCTCGTGGTCACGGTGGGCTTTGCTCATTAAAATTGAAGAAAAAGTCTGGACTTTATGCTGCAGCTTTGACTGAGGCTGTCTGGCAGGGAGGAGCACATTTCAGGGGCCAAGACTGTACTTGTGAATACCTTCATAGCTAAGAGTGCCGTAACCCGAGACACGAATCGGGGGGCTAAAAGCAGTGGTTCTGGACAATCCCACGTGGTCAGTAGTTAAGTAATATGTGGTGAGTTGTGAATTAATATGCAAATTGTCCTAAGGCCCAAACGCGACTGCACTTTTTACTTTTTTCGTTTGCGGCACCATTTCACTCCCAGAACAACCACATTCCTTCGGTGCAGCTTTTTGTTGTTGGCATGCATTAGCGTCTTCTCTTCCTGTCTGTTCAGCTCCGTGAGACATGCCGACTTTATTGCTTCTGCCAATCATCTTTCAACCCTGTCTTGTATGTACAAGCTCCAGAGTAACTTCAGACTCGTTGGGGTCCTCCACAGATCACTGTCAGCAGAAGGCAGAGGAGTTATAACACCTGTGTGAACACGTGGCGAGTGAAAGAGGACATGAGAACATTGAGATGTCAGAAATGTCTCACTACTACACACACACTCTCACACACAAACCCAAACTGTGAATGAGTCACGGTATTGCGGGGAGATTGCCATGTCACTGTGTTTGGTTTCACCTGCTGCTGCCAGAGGATGGTACTGAGGACCAATTCCAAACAGTCTCTTAGCACCCGGCCTGAATGGTTGACTGGGTACACACTGGGTTACACTGTTGGCTGACGCCCGCTCTGATGACAATCATAATCATAGTGTGTGTATTTATGAGCCCTTTGTTCTGGATGTGTGGCAGTCACTCCACGACAGTTGGACAGTCCCCCCACCCCCCCACCCCACCCCCGCCTATGAATTATTCACACTCAACTGGCGTATAGTTCATCATCCATATTTAATGGTTGGGATCGTGTACTCCAAACTGCAGCTTTCTGTTACTAATGGAGCTGTTGAACACAACTCAAATCACAAGACGCTGATGAACGTGCTGAGGGCGTGTGTTGACCAGGCTCGGCTGATATTCTCAGGAGACCCTGGTTTAAACTTCAGATTTAAGCCCATCACAACAGCAAAACTTTGGTTTGGCAGATAAAACTGGGGAAATCATTGCTCTCTGAGATGAGTTTTGAAATATTCTTATACATACTGGTAGTAGTTGGGCTGTCAGAGTCCATAATTATCTCAGGTTACTTTAGCAAGCAGCGAGGGCAGGCCGGATATGACAAACATTAAGTCGATATTGATCATTATTTCAGTAAATGTCACATTATTGTTATAAAGTTCAAGGACTTGATTTATGCCTCTGAGTGATGTTTGTGGAGTTAAGCTCTTTTCAATGGGCAGAGAATGACACACAATTGATAAAGAGCAAACACATTTTACAAATCCGAGCAATAATCAGAATTTTAGTCTTTGAAAAGTCATCAGAACTTTATGAAGTAGCTCTTACAGACTTTTAGGTTGGTTTTATTTATTTTAACTCTAATTTAATGCTACTTCTTTCGAGCTTCAAATGAGTTCATTTTTAGAGAACTGTTTTGGTTCATGCACGGTTTGTAATGTCTCCATGTGTTGTTGTTCTTTCTCAACCATCCAGATATTAGCACAGTGTAATATAACTACAAACAAGACCAGCGTGGTAAATATCCTGAGCCTCCAAACACCCGGCTCATCAGCTTTGCTGTAGAAACTCTATACCTACATGTGTCTGCCTGTAGTTTGCAAGATCACGTAGGGTTTTGAGGTTTATTCTCTACTAAGCTTCACCTTACCTTCAACTATGGGGAAGTCCTACAAATAATTCTGTGATTATGATATTTCTTTTTATCTGTCTTACTTGACATTATGGTCTTAAAAGGTCTTCATTTCAACTTATTAACATAAGAGAACAGATAGATCTGTTATATACCTCCTCATATTGCTATCCATGAAAATTATATTGTCACAATTATTGATATTGTTTTATTGCCCAGTTCTACGATCAGATGTTGAAAACATTTCTATTGTCTGAAGTTTTAACCCTTTGTCTTATTACAGGACATATTTGCACTGATTATGGAGCTCCTCAAAATCTATACAGAAAAGTTTGCTGCATTAGTTTTACAGGCCTATTCAAACTTTACGTTCTTTTTGCAAACATGAGCAGCGTTTGGTCAGAGAAGAAAAAGCTACTGAATCAGTTATAACTCTTCTTCCCTACTGGAATGTTTCAGCATTTCATGTCCTCCTGTCCAGTTTGATTTACTTTACATTTGGCGACTGCGATGCTCCTGTGTTGAAGATTTATTTTGTGAAGTTACAACTTGATTTCTCAATTTCAAATGCAGAAGTCTCCGGCTTGGGCAACACACTGAACCCCAAATTGCCCCTGACAGCTGTGTGGTTGATGTGTGATACAGAAAATGCTGTACATAGATGTACTGAAGGAGTGTGTGTGTGTGTGTTTGTGAAAGACAAAGCTGTACTTTAAAGTGCTATTAGTGGTCATCGAGAAGGGTGAACCGCTAAATAAATACATTAAAATCATAAAATCATTTACAGGGCACCCTCTGAGCTATTTACATGCAAACAGTGTCTGACTTGCATTCTCATAGAGGGAGTGCAAATAAAAATGACCAACATGACATCTCTCCTCTGACTGTCTGAATATTAATGCAATGTTTTGTTTATGTCTTGCAGGGTTCACTTGAAGATTTTTGAAAGAAAAAACGCTGCAGCTCCCCCAACAGATAAGACTGCTGGTCGGGTGTGTATTTGTAAGAGCTGGGAGACGTGTGGTTCTCTTTGATTAGTGCTGCATCTAAGTGGGCTCTGAAGAAAATGTAGGAAATGGTGAGGAGGAAAGTGAGGACAGAAACTATTATCCTGCAGCTGTGGTCTCACCCTTCTGTTTCTACGGTAAATCATCAAAGAAGAGGAGAGAGAGAAAAGGAGAAGGGTCAGTAGTTTGACCAGGGGAAGGCTTCAGGCATTTACAGCACTGGAAGGACTGCCTGAGAGACTAGAAGGGGTGAGTGTGTGACCACAGAAGGAGAGAGACGGGGACTGACGGAGGAGCAAAGGTTTGGAGGAGGCGGAGGAGGAGGTCCAGGAGGGGTGGGAAAGGCCCTTCCCCATGGCTACTGACCCAGGAGAGCCCACAGGGACTGAGGACTCCTCAGAGAAACCTGATGGACAGAGGAAAGAGGACACGGAGCGGGAGGGCCGGGACAACCAACAGTGGGAGAGGACACAGAGCAACCCGTCAGACCTCTCCTCCTCCCAGACTCCAGGGAGGAGAGCGGCAGGAGTAGATGATGGAGGGATCCAAGGAAGACGAGGACAAGGGGAAGCCAGCAAGGAGAGAGAGGAGACCATGCTCAAACCGATTTCATTCTCCACACGCTCCTTGTCAGTCGACACTGGTCAGAAACAACTGAGGAGGGAGAAGCGCTTTTTCAGGAAGAGCGTTGAGATTTGTGAGGAGGACGATGAGCTGGAGGTGACCCCTGAGGCTACCCACAGTGCCCCACACCTGGAGCTGTGTTCCTCAGACTCGGTCTTCACCAGCAGTGCCCAACAGCAGGGGGCTGATTCGACCTGCGCTGCTCTCGGCAACGACCCATCTTGCGCCAGCTCCAGCCAGGAGCCTGGAAAGGATGTTCTTTCGTCCACAGCCATCCAGAGGGGGAAGGAAAGGGACCGTGAGCTGGAGGAGGAGGCCGAGATGAAGGCTGTGGCCACCTCTCCTGGAGGAAGGTTCCTCAAGTTTGACATAGAACTGGGAAGAGGAGCCTTCAAAACAGTTTATAAAGGCCTGGACACTGAGACCTGGGTGGAGGTGGCTTGGTGTGAACTCCAGGTAAGACAAACTCTTTAATTGTGATATCTGTTGTAGCTGGTATAATAAACTGAAAGATGAAATAAACCTCAAATTATGAATGCACATGAATAATCCAGACAACGTGAGAGGTGAATGGAATTCATGTAAACAAATAATACTGTCATGGTCTGGTATTCTGAGTGTGAGTCACTTCATGTCTGTGATTGTCTGCACCAGTCCTCATGTGTTACACCTGTGTCCAATTGCCCCTGCCTTCCCTGTGTGTATATAAGCCTCTGTGCTTCCCTTTGTCGGATCGTTGTCTAGGTGTCGTTGTCTAAGCGTTGTTATGTCCTGTCCTCATCTCATGTTCTGTTCTGTTCTCCAGTGTTTTTTGTATCCTGATCTCCTGTGTAAGCCTCCTGTGTTTTTCTCCCGTGTGCTTTTGTTTCTTCAGTTTTTACCCTTTTTCATTAAAAATACTTTTTTGTTAAACTCTGCACCCTGGGTCCATCTGCGTCTCTGCCTCACAAACCTGACAAATACATCAATTTAGAGTGAACGTTAAACCCAGCGTTGTGCTTTTGAAGTGAATATCATTAGATGTGTCCCAGGAGGCCCTTCTCTCGAAATCAGTGACTCTCAGCACGTCGTCTGTTTGCTTTTCATACTGTGAGATGGCAGTTCAGTGGAGACCGGGGTGAAAAGGAGGAGCATCGCTTGTAGTTGAGTGACAACACAAAGTGAAAATGGAGGCTTTGCTTTTCTAGGGCTGTTATGAATAATAGAATTGTAGGCTGGGAGCACTTCTTGTTGCTGTAAGAGGATATCCTATTAGATACAGCATTTTCCTGCAATGGCCTGAATTCATTCATAAAACGTAAGGGGATTATTCGTTTTAGGGGATCTTATTATTGACACTGTGTTTTAGGTGAAGGGTTTGAAACCAGGAAAGGGTCTCCTCATTAACGCGGATTAGGGTCTCCTCATTGCTCTTGAGAATCAGCATCTTGTTTTTACGTATGTTCTTGCTTGGTTACTTTATAGAAAATAGCTTTTAAACAAGCATATTGTGTCATTAATCAAGCAGTTGAACACGTTTTGAAAGTAGAAGTTATTGTTCCAACAAAATATACAGTACATGTCACCGCCTACTCTTGCCCAGTGTAATGAGGTTTGAAATGGAAATAGTCATCTGAAAAGGAAGCTCTGAATAGGGAAGAACAAATGTAGGTGCAACAACAGCAAACATCTATGTAACAAACCCTCACATTATTGCAGTAGGAGGAAAATAATGCAGTATGATGCATGTTTCATACCAGAGCACTGCTGTGTTCATTATGCTCGGACGTAAGGGGAAACATTGTTAAATGGTGCAGATTCAACATGTGGTGGGAGACAGACTCGTGGAGGAGAGAAGAAACACATCCCTCTGACTCTTGGCCCCACAATAGAGAGCAGTGTTATGCTAAGCCCTCTGATTTGACTGCTGGCTTTGTGTGAGAAAAGTCAGTCATGTGTTTAGTTTGGAGCTAATGCCCAAAACAAGAGCCTTGGCTAATCCTTGAGATCAGCCTCTGTCTGTTGGACTAACAAGCAGCAGGCATGTCCCCAACACCTTTTCTGGTTTTACTCCAACACGTAGTGAATCATATTGCCAAGGATCCCCAGCAGACTCTTTCAACTGTGCTGTATTTTGCCTTGACTCAGGAGTGTGAGCAAACCTAAGTTGGTAAAAAAAGTGAAACGAGATTAGGCTTAAGCTGATTGTCGCACACATATTGCATCTGCAATATCCAATTTTCTCTCCACAAATGCATTGGGCCAAACTAAATCCCACAATTTTTACTTGCTATCACATTAGCCATCATGGAGCACGAGGACATTAATGGAAAATCAATCCGCGACGTCAATTAGTAAAACTCTGTGCATATTTTATTGTGTAATTATATTTCTTACCAAAAACAAATGCACACGACACAGGACAAGAGCAACAAGAAGGGCGTGCGAGAAAGAAAAGAGACACAGGGGTTGATGGTGAGGGAAACACAGACAGAGAGACGATGAGCTAAACAGAAGATTACCGAAGCATCCCTCCTGCTGAGCAATCGTATCACTAATGCTAAGTTACCACATGCAGGGAAGACACATGAACAAACAAACACACACACACACACACACACACACACACACACACACACACACACACTACATACAGACAGAGCAAAGTGGCTTGGTCACACACCTATTGATAGATCCAGTGCAAGGAATCTTGTCACTCCGGTTGCTTGATCTGTACTTCCTCTTCCACTTTACCAAAGCTTTTACATAAGATGGAGAATAGTGATCAGAATAATAACAATAGCAAATAATTAGCTCGCCGTGTTAATAATGATAGAATTGATGCAAGCACTAATTTGTCATTTATAATGATGGGCGGTTTTTATAAGCCAGTGCAGTGTGGACGAACCTCAGTTAAGGATGGTGATCTTTTACCTCCACGAGGAGGTTATGTTTTCACCCCTGTCGTTTGATTGTGAGCAAGATTACGCAAAAACGACTTAATCGATTTCCACGAAACTTGGTGGAAGGATGTGGTTTGTGTCAGGAAGAAGATATTAATTGTTGTTGCAGATCCAGCTCACGTGGTGATTTTTTTTAATCACTTTATTTAACACTGCAAGACCATTATTCAACAGTTTTCCCAGGAAACAATCAATGATTCTCAAAGAAAAAGATCAGGCACATTTAGGGAACTGATATATAAGTGTGTGCAATTCGGTGCAGCTTCATTGAATTTAAGGTATTGGGATTTGGAGGGGGTATGTACTCTAAGTGCCAGTCTTGTTGTAATTGTTGTGAAAGACATACAACTGTATTCACGTTCACATGCTTTTGATTCTGAAAATTTATTCTGAGTTAAAAATGCAGGTCATATTATTCAAACTGCAGACACAGAGGACCTGTCCACGTTCCATAAGGATATAGGATGATGTGCAACATATAGCCAACAGTTTGATGCTTTTGATGCTATCTCCACTCTCCTGTGAGACTGCAGCCTGGGAGCACCTAGTTCCTCTCCTCATGTGTCCAAATAGAGAGGAAGCCAGGGGATTAGCTGTCCAAATGGAGCTTGAAAGAATGGGTAATTAAAGTTCACAGTGCGGACACCATCTCTCTTCCTTTCTCCCCCTTTCCCTGGGAATTCCACACCTAAAAGGGCTGGGCCGTATCCCCCCTGCTGGTTCCTTACGATCCATCACCCACAGTAGATGTGTTTGTATGTGTTTTATATTTCTGTGTTGCTCCCTGTCTGTGTCAACATGACACTGTATGCCCACCACCCTCTCTCTCTCTCTCTCTCTCTCTCTCGCTCTCTCTCTCCGTCAAACTCATCCTCCCTCTCTCCCTCCATCTCTCCTCCATCACTTTTTGTCTGTGTGAGTGAGCATGCAGAGTGATCCAGGGAGTTAATTACAGTGGGTGCCTGTCAGGCGGGAACAAAAACCTTGCACAGACAGCACAACTCGGGCGGCAGAAACCAGACTGGTTCAACCCAGTCATCCCAGACCCTCCCGGCCCAGCCCGGCCCAGCCCGGCTCAGCCCGGCTCAGCCCAGCCACACTCACAGGACTATAAGCACAAGAGCAGCATTCAGATCTGAAGTGCAGAAGGTTGCCATGACGATTACCACCTTAAATATTCAAAATATCTTCTTCCAGCTTTTTTGTTTTTGTCTGCAGGTAAATGTCAGCGTAGGATACAGACTGCTACAAACACCATGCAGTGCTTCTCAGTGAAAACACTGATCCTTACTAAGAGCACCTGACACCTCGAGCTCTGACATGGCTGAGAGTTGTATTAATATTAGATTTCACCTCTGACAGAGTCGAGACCACTTGTTTCCCTATATAAAGTTGAGACCCCCCCAGTTTGACAGCTGACATGGTAATTTAGCCATTCAAAAACTGGGACAGAATCTCTGGCTGGGCCAGCCGTCTGCCACATGTAAGAACTAATAGATGTTTAGAGAACTTCATTATTTGCTTGAAGTCTTTGGTTGAAACAACAACATCAGTAAAGGGAGGAGTGGGAGATTAACTTGATTACTTCTCCTAATGAAATACCAGTTGGCTTAGGCCAGGAAAAGCAGAGGTGGACTATTTATGGTTGACTAAAATTAGTAGAGGCCACATTGAATCAGACCTACAGCTGAACTGCCTAGACCCGGACGTAATTGATCCAACCAACTGACTAGACGCATGTTCAACTAGGGCACTGACAGTTGGCAAGTGTCCCTCGGGCTGTGTCCTCCCACCACAACGTTCATTACCCAACCACTAACAGAGATTCAATTGCTATTGAATGCTTGAAACATTGACCACACAACACACAAGCATTTACTGTATAGCCTAATCCAAATTCAATACATTATGAGCACTTGTGCTGTGATTATCATCTGAGCCCCCTGGAGCTCCTTTTAGGATATTTGCAAAGTGGAACTGATATCCTCTAATTCGTGTCCATGTAGAAAACATTGTATTCAGACTTTTACTGACTTGGTTTCCATGGTTTCTTGGACCTACCATAACTCAGCGAAGTTGCCTCGACCTCCGTGCAACACAGGCGCCGCAGCTATAAAACATACACCAACACTTAACCTCCTGCTAACAAGTGGTCTCCTAAAAACAAATTGCTTGTGTATTGTATTGGTTACATGGATCTATAGAGTTTGGTGAACTTGACCCACTGGCCTGAGGTTTTAATCCCACATGCACGCCAGCTCTTTTCAAGCGATCTATCTTGTTAGTCTGAGCTGTTTAGTTTGAGCTTACAGTAATCTAATCCTAGCCACCCGCTACCTCGGATTTTCAAGCACTGACATGCTTACACCAACACTGTAGGGCAACATACACCCTCATAGAAGGTCAAATATCCATCGACAGCAAGAATAATCCTCCCCTACGTGTCGATGGCGATCTAAACCACTGCAGCTGAGGCACACTCCTATGCGTGTGTTTGCCAGAATAGACATTTTAGGAATCACATGCTTTGGTCCTCGTGACCCCAGCCTTACCATCTACCAAATGTGCTTTTTAAGCCATATCCTGTCCATTCCCCCCTGTGTTTTATGAGGCTACTTAACCTACAACTTGACTTCTTGCTTTACCAGATGTCAGATCCAAAAACATCTCACAGCACATAGCCAGGTCTCAGCTCTAACTCTGTCTACCAAGTTGCAGCACTAAGAGCCCTTCACAGGCTTCCATGTAACAGCAGCATTGCATGACCAAACTGACTATATGCTGGTGTGGGCAAAATAACAGGAACACCCCAAATATAATGTAATCAATTACAACAATTACAAATATCCTACAATGCAAACTGTAAAATGTATAATGTTCAGAATTGTATCAAAAGGTTGTTTCTTTGTATGAGTTTCCTGATGTCAATGTGAAAGAAAGTGATCCAGATCTACACAACAGTTGAATGGGTTCTTTCCTATCACATACAACATCCTTCCACCAAGTCTTGTGAAAATCCCTCGCGTAGACATACAAACCAACAAAAAAAAACAGGCAGAGGTGAAAACTGGTGGTAACAATTGACATATATTTGAAGCAACATCTGGCATCATCTTCTTGGATCGCATCAAATTTTCCACTTCTGTTGAATGCGTAAAACTTTACATTCTTGTCTTTGCAGAGGCTCACATGGACATGAAAATATATACATTAGTTCAAACTGTGTGGTTGAACAGGAAGTGGTTCATTGCAAATCCAGCAAGTGCATGTGAGCGCTAAACCCTCACTGGTTGTTTATCATTTTTATGGAAGCTGTCCACCCACTCTGCTTCGAGCCAAGTGCATATAGAGTCATGTGCACAGTCAAAGTATTCGTCTGGATGCCAGTCCGTAATTCAGCCAAGTAACCAATTTACAATAACTAACAATCATTTTGGCATCTCATAATTTATTATTATTATTCTTTCATTATACTGCTTTGTGTTTAAAATATTATTTGTTAAAGCTGCTGCAGTTCAGAATGGCTGTGGCTGATTTAAAGGAGGACAGACCAGACAAGTCACATCAGAGCTGTGACATATTTTTGTATTCCTTTCTTGCTTCATAATTATCTAAGTGTCTGTTCTGTCCCGCTTTTTGTTGTGGTTGTTATGTCCCATTTTGTTTAGTCAGATTTGTGTCTTTGTCTTTGCTGTTGTACCAACAGGACTGATATATTTACAGCTTCAGTTTATTACCATCATTCCCCGAGAGTTTATTGAGTAGTATTCATTAATCACAGATGTCAGAGGGAGCGGAGCCTCCTATAACAGCAGTAATTGTACGGCATTGGGTGTATTTAGTAGTCTTGGCAATGGGAAGAAGGCTGTGACTGTTGATGGCAGAGATGCAGTTGTTGGGCCGGTTGTTTGTGTGAATGTGGGTGTGTATGTGCATGCGTTTGGGTGTGTTTGCAGTGGGGAGTAAGTTTGGGTGAGGACACAGTCTCACTAACTGAACTCTTTGTGACCCTTGCTGCCCCAAAGGCTGTCTGATACGACACTCAGTGCAGTGGTAGACACAATAGACGCTGAGAAGGCAGCAGACAGGGACACGGAGGCAGCGCTCTGCCTCACACCGTGCCAGACGGTGATGCAGAGCGATGCTCTGACTGTGGAGTGAGACAGACGCAGCACTCCATGACAAAACCACCCACATCAGGACACTTGCTAGATTGACAGGCAGCATTTAAACTATAAGCACAAACAGACACATCTGCACACGGTCAGGTACACACATACAAAAACCTCAGAATGCATGCACGTAATAACCTCATGCAGTTGGTGTTACATTTGTTTTACGGTGAAAGTATGAGGGCAGGTAGAAACTGGGCAACTTATTCTTAGCCATGATCGTGTGGAGGACGAGCAGCCTTTATGTTGATGCTATCTCCCTGTTGAGATGGGAGGTATGGAGATGTAGTCCACCAGTAGTTCCAGAAAAGGACACAGAGCCATGTTTAGACACAGAGAGCAGAAGATGAAACACAAACACAAGGAGGAAGAGAAGCAGAGGCCCAGACAGAAAGCCAAAGCTACCATTAAAATCATATACTGGCATGTAGATAGAGGCAGTTGCAGGGAATATGTATTACATGAAAATCTGTTTATCTACAAACAAACGTCTGCAGTAGACCACCTCCCTTTGGGGAGTTACGTGCAATGCAAAAGGCTCAACGTCAATGCAATCGATCAATGGAAAGCCAGTGTTATGACGACACTATTTATAGTGAGGTTTTGCTTGTGACACAACAATGGCTGCCATTGGACTTATATGGACAGATAATAAGTCAGACATGCTTTGTTTTTCCTTTCCTTATATTTTGCTTTCACATATTTACCATAAGGATAAATGTTGTCAAATACAGACCCCTGGCTATGAAGTCTTTAACACTATTCAGCACCATTGCATTATTCTCCCCTTGAATAGCAGGTCACAAGGTCAACAAAGGTCAAAAGACCACAGACCTGAGATATTTTGTTCTCTGTACTCATGGAAATAGCAGGTAAAGCAGTTGCTTGTGACAAGTCTAAAAATACACACTGACCTAATTGAGCCAGTCAGGACCTTAGGATCCTTTCTTTATCTCCATCGTGTTTTATTCTTATCACCATCATATCACATGCTTATTCATAAACTCTGTTTCCTATTGAATTTATATTTAGTTAATTTGACACATGACACATTTTTTATCTAAGCATAGCAGATGTTACTGATGGGAGCATTGCACTGTGGGTTTAAGAAAACAGAACCCTGAAAAATAGCAGAGGAATAACAGACATAATACAGGAGGTGAATTATTTTTACACAACAAAGCGCCTTCCCTCTATATATATATATATATATATATATATATATATATATATATATATATATATAACATGCATGAGTGCAGCTCTTATAAATAACCTATGCACCAGTGTTTAACAGAGGGATTATTGAATGGCACTCCCAGTTCCTGAGGGATGCCGCTCGTGCCAGTGAATTGGATTTCTGCTGTGTCCATTCTTTCCGCCATACTGTGGATCTGTGGCAGATGCAGTAAAATGTGTTTTATAAAGCTATGGTTAGGGTGTTGTCTCAGCATTGCTGCTAACTGTATGTTGCCAGTACCATCTAGTGGCAGCAGGTGTTAGTGCCATCATGGCTGTGGGCTGTCAGGTGGCTGATGTTCTGGGGAACAGAATCATGTGGCAGAGGTTTTGTAATGTTGGTAGTTCACATACATGGCATTTAACCTGGTTTTAATCTCTCACCTCAGGACCGCAAACTGACCAAGGCGGAGCAGCAACGCTTCAAGGAGGAGGCAGAGATGCTGAAGGGGCTTCAGCACCCCAACATCGTCCGCTTCTATGATTCCTGGGAGTCTGTGCTGCGCGGCAAGAAGTGCATCGTACTGGTCACTGAACTCATGACTTCAGGAACACTCAAAACGTAAGCACCACCTCCTCAGTTTTATTCATCTTCACTCATTGACAGCTCACTATTATTTTATAATTTAATTGAGTTGGTTTGTCATTAGTTTTAAAAAGAACCCTTGAGCCATAGTGTCTGACTGATATAGACTCCTTTAATCACACTTTTACTTTCTGTATTTACCAGATCATAGCACCCGCTGTGAGAAAATGTCACCCACAGGTGGCAGCTCTGTACTGTAAATAGTAATTGTATAGTGACTGTAATGAGGGATTTAAAATAACTAAAATAATGAGACATCGTCTAAACATTTACCTTTACTGGAAAAAAATATATTTGATGTATGGTATACATCATTATTAGTATTATTAGTATCTCCCTAAAAACAAAAAGAAAATAACATGGCTTCAGATTTTCTTTTCACTTTGATATGTTATATTAAATATATTTCGAAAATAATAAAATGTATTATGTAAATGATGTACAATATAATGTAATCAAAGTGAAGATCCATGAGCAGTTATCATGATGCAGTGGTTGATCACATTATTCTCTTTGATTCTAACAGTTTTTGCTCTCTGCACAGGTACCTTAAGCGCTTTAAGGTGATGAAACCCAAGGTCCTGAGGAGTTGGTGCAGGCAAATTCTGAAGGGCCTTCACTTCCTTCACACCAGGACTCCTCCAATCGTCCACCGGGACCTCAAATGTGACAACATCTTCATAACGGGCCCCACAGGATCAGTCAAGATAGGTGACCTCGGACTGGCCACTCTGATGAGGACTTCCTTTGCCAAGAGTGTCATAGGTAGGCGACATAAGCAAAGCAATCACTTTGGAGAGCAATGCCAGACATAAAGTCGCTACATCAGCAAACAGAGTCAGGGCCTATAAAAGTAGGTTTCTCTGAATTCAGCACAATACAGATGTTTACATTGGGCCTGGGAGTATAGAAGAAGTCGCTCTAAATTCCATGTTGCTAGCACTTACTGTAAACAGAAACCACTAATGAGATGTTGGCTCTGTGAGCCAACTTAACAGTTCCATTTAGTTCAATAAAGTTTTAACTCGGGAAGCAAGAGCATCCGACAGGAAGCATCAACTGAGATTCAAGTTATCCGTCCACTTTGGGTCATTTCCGCTCTGCGAACACTGACAGTAAATACAGATCGTAAACAGTCCTGGTGGTGAAGTGGTGTGTAGCTTTTCTGCTTGTTATTGACTGTGAAAAACCATCTGAACAGGAACGCCTGAGTTCATGGCTCCAGAGATGTATGAGGAGCACTATGATGAGTCTGTGGATGTTTACGCCTTTGGGATGTGCATGCTGGAGATGGCGACGTCAGAGTATCCCTACTCTGAGTGCCAAAACGCAGCTCAGATCTATCGCAAAGTCACAAGCGTGAGTGTCTTTAACTGAATCACTCAGCACATCTGTGGTAATGACACATGTAGACCCAATTCTTTTGTATATTTTTTACCATAATTTAAATGTGATCCCAATTATCGGACTACATTATTACGTTGTTGAATACAACTACTTTCCGTTCCATTTCTCTACAGGGTATAAAGCCAGCCAGCTTTGATAAAGTGAACGAACCAGAGATAAAAGAGATCATCGAATGCTGCATTCGTCAGAACAAGAGCCAGCGGTAAGCAGGTTTTCTTTTCATTACATGACGTGCTGCACTGTCTTTCACACAGTTCCTGAGCAGGTGTTCTTAAAACATCCCTGTTTCACCTTCACTTGACAGACTGTCCATCAGAGACCTCCTGAACCATTCGTTCTTCGGGGAGGACACGGGGGTCCGAGTGGAGCTGGCAGAGGAGGACACAGGCACCCAGGACTGTTTGGCTCTCCGGATTTGGGTTGAAGATCCGAAGAAGCTCAAGGGGAAGCACAAAGACAATGAGGCCATTGAGTTCAGCTATGACCTGGAGAATGATAGCGCTGAGGAGGTGGCTCTAGAGATGGTGAGACGCTAGGATAATGCATGCCTGAGGGGGAAGATGGGGCTTCATGGGTGTCTTAAATGCCTTAAAGCTTAAAAGAAGATCAAGTGAAGGAAATCCTTCAGGTCATTTATCAGCCATTTCAAGGTATTTATGAATGAATGAAGGAAATCTCTCTCCCCTACTATCTCACTCCAGGTGAAGTCCGGTTTCTTCCACGAGAGCGACGCCAAAGTGGTGGGAAAATCCATACGGGATCGAGTGAGTCAGATCAAAAAGTCACGGGAGCGTCGACAACAGCAGCAGCTCCTCCTGCAGAACCAGGGCTTTGAGGAAAGGAGAGACTCTACTCTCACCTCCCACACCTTTTCTCATCCACCCTGCTCCTCCACACTGGGGCCAGGGGCAGCTGGACAAACAGGAGGGGGAGGAGGAGGAGGAGGAGGGCAGGAGTCTGAGGAGCTGCCTGAAGTGGACCAACATGTCAGACAGCAGCATATATTCAGTGGGACAACCCTTAGTCTGCCAGGTACATTATGCACCTCTATTATATTTGAAAGGTGGACTGTGAATTAATAGGACATGAAAACATGGTGGAAGCTCAAGACTTTCTACTTACTGAATATTATGAGCTCGATAAGTGTGTGTTGTTTGAGTTTTTACATTCTTCTTCTTTTTTTAATCATCTTCTACTCAGAAGGTGAGAGCATTGGATCTGCCAGTTGTGAATCGCATGCAAGTGGACAGAGCCACGCGTACTCTCAGCAAGGGGAATCATACACCCACTCCCAAACGGCTGTCCACCTTACAACATCTGTATGTCTACATGTTGTTTTCACCTCCTTCATGAACCGTTTCTTGCAGATTAATTGCTTATTGTTTGTGATCATTGTAATGATGGATCACATTGTTGATTTACCCTCAGACGCTCCCCACTGGTGAGAGTGGAAACTTTCCCGGTGTACCACTTGGTCAGAGTGTTGGTATGTCCACCATGCCCATAGGCCAAAGTGGAGGGGGGCCTGTTGGTCAGACTTTTCTTCAGCCCACTACCATGGTTCCACAGGTATCACCAAGTGTACCTCAACAATATTTTCAGGTGAAAGGAGTGATAATACTAACTTTAATGAAAAAAGACACAAAAAGACTACAACATTTAACATTATTTTAAATGGAAGCAATTGTGCTATTCTGTCATATTTTGTGCTTTTCCCTGAATAACTATTTACCAAACTACAAATCATCCTCATTGTCCTCTGAAACTGACCATCTGATTATGCCCTGTACAGGGTTTCCCCCAGGAAATCGTGTAGCAGAGGTTATGACTCAATAATAGTGACTGATAAATTGTACAGTCTTGCTGTATGAAATAGTGCCTAACTGCCTATTATAATTTTACCTGAAGTTTAAAGTTTTGCCTAGTAAATTAAAGTAAAGCTTGTTTACTTTGTGTTTAAGGCAAGGCACACTACCTCTGCTATAAACCCCTGTGGGAAACCCTGCTGTGTTAAATTCAATGTGCTGTTAATTTATGTCCCTTGCCAAAGCTTATTCTTACCTTTTTTCTAATATTTTCTTTTCCCTTTCAACACCAATCATCAATCTTTCATTACCACCGAGTAGTCACAAACATTTTCATCAGAGACATTTCAAACTGCCACTCCCCACGGCTCAATACTCCCCTCACACTCATTCATACCCCCTGCTTCCCCACAAGCACCCATTAATGTTGTCACTACACCCATGTCCGTCAGTGATCCTGCTGGACAAGCAGGGAGCATTGTGCCCCTCGCTCAGCAGACCCAGACCCAGCCCCCTGCCACTCCCATGCAGTTCACTGACATCATTCCCCAGGCAGCACCCCAGCAAACGCAACCTGTCCTGATCCCTCAGCAGACCATTGTCCAACAACAACAGACTGGGATGGATCCACAGACCTCCACCCTTCAGCAGCCACAACAGCAAATGGAGGCCCATGCCACTGTGCTCGAACAACAAGTCAGTGCCCCTCAGCAACCCACGGAACAGCAGCAGAGCCTTGCAGCTACAACTGTACATCAACAGGAGCCTCAGCAGCAGATCTATGCACAGCAACCGATTCCACCTGTCCAGCCAGCTCCTCATCAGCAAGTGTTGCCCACACAAACAGGTATGGATCAGCGAGCTATGACGATACCGCAGGCAGGAGAGCAACCTCAGACTTTTCAACAGCAACTAATAGAGGATCCTAACGATCAGAACACGATACAATCTCAACTACAACAACAGCTTCAGCAACAGCAATCTCTGTTACAGAAGCAGCAGCAACATCAGCAACAAGCTTTACTGATTGAGCAACATCAGCTCTATGTCCAACAACAGCTTGATCAGCAGCAACAAGCACTGCTACAGCAGCAGCAGCTTTTTCAACAACAACCACAACAACCGCTTTTGCAACAGCAATTAGAGCCGCAGCCTCCGCAGCAGCAGCATCATCAGCAGCAGCAGCAGCAGCAGCATCCGCAGCAGCAGCAGCAGCAGCATCCGCAGCAGCAGCAGCAGCAGCAGCAGCAGCAGCAGCAGCAGCATCATCATCAGCAGCAGCAGCAGCATCATCATCAGCAGCAGCAGCATCCGCAGCAGCAGCAGCAGCAGCAGCAGCATTATCAGCAGCAGCAGCAGCATCAGCAGCAGCAGCAGCATCAGCAGCAACAGCAGCAGCATCCGCAGCAGCAACAACAGCAGCAGCATCCGCAGCAGCAACAACAACAGCAGCAGCAGCAGCAACAGCAGCAGCAGCAGCAGCAGAGCCAATTATATCAGCAAATCGGACAACACCAAGCCGGAACGCAAAACGAACTGGAGAAGCAGCAGCAAAGTGGACAACAGCAGCAAAACATTGCATTACAGCAGCAGCAGACTCAACAGCAACAGGCACTAATACAGCAGCATTTGCAAAGGAGCGCTATGTTACAACAACAGCAGCAGCTACAACAGAATGCTCAGCTCCAGCAACAAGAGCAGCAACAAGTGCAACTCAAGCAGCAGATAGAGCAGCAGCAGCAGCAGCAGCAAGCTCTGCTGCAGAAACAGTTAGAACAGCAGCGTCAGCAACAAGTCCTGCTACAACAACAGGCAGAGAGATTACAGCAGCATGCCCTCATACAACAACAAAGTCAAGAGCAGCAGCAACAACAGCAGGCTGCAATCATTCAGCTCCAGCAAACTGAGAAACAAGAGAGTGTCTCTTTTCCACAAAGTAACAGCGAGCAGCAGATTCAGCAGCAACCAACTGACATACAGCATGTGTGTGTCCCACAAATGAGCACCGCTCAGTTTACACCTCATACTACTCTCACACAGCAGGCGATAGAGCAACAGCAGCAGCAAGCAGTATTGATCCAGCAGCAAAAAGCATTTATTAGCCAGCCGCAGCACCATCCCTCTGTTATGGAACCTCATATTCCAGTCGGCACTGAGGTGATTCAGCACCAAACTCTCTCACAGGCCCAGGTCCCCATGGCCATCCAGACTACGCAGATCCCTCTCCAGGCAACTGCTGTTGCTCAAGTCTTTACCCAACAAAGACAAAACGAGGCTCATCCCCACAACCAGGTCCCGGTCCACTTCTTAGCCCAGTCTGCAGCCCAAGCAGCTCAGGCTATGACTGAGGCTCATGTACCTCCTCCAGCAGCAATGATCCAGGGACAGAATCAAATCATCCAGACCCAGCAAATTCCTTTACAGACAAGTTACCCAGGACCTGTCACTTCCACACAGAGTCAAGTAACTGCTCTGACATTAATCCAGACTCAGCCTTTGCACCAAACAATTACTCAGTCCCAGCAGCCACATGGCCAAGGCCCAACTGTTGACACTCAGATGATGGGTCAACACAGCCAAGCTGCTGTCCAGCCTCCAGCTGCAGTTGCTTCAATTCCCAGTCAAATCCAACATGAGTCTCTTGTTCAGCAAAATGCTCAGATGCCAGGGCTCATGCAGCCCCAGCTCCAGCAACAACGTCAGGACCAGCCAGCTGGCCAGGTGCATGCTCAGACTGCCGCTGGCCTTTTGACCTCTCAGTATGTCACTCAGCTTACCCACCAAGCCATGCCATCTGCACAACAGGATATATCCCATATTACACAACAGCAGAAGCAGCAACAACAGCAGCCAGTACTCCAGTATCAGCAGAGCATTCTGTCTCCTGGCTCAGCCGCTGTTGGGACCAAGACAGATCTCGGTTCCGTAGTTGACCCTGCGAACTTTGCTTCCACTCCTCATCCTGTGCACCAGGCTGGACAAGGCTATGTTCCAGGCCAAGTTGTTCAGGCTCAGCAGCAGCAGACCGTTGGAAGCACCACTGACCCTTCAGTCATTCAGGCCATCTCCCAGCCTGCCCTGCCCCAGTCGACTGAGCAATACCAGCAACAGCTGCAGAAGCTTCCTCATGCGCATCAACCCCTTGCTCAACCTCCTCCACAATCTCAGTTGCTGGCACAGCCCATTGCTACCCCTATCCAGCAACCAGTTCCTGTGAAGCAGGTTTTGATACCCCGTGACGAGAGTCTGCTTCCCCCACAGGGTCCACCTGACTCACATCTGGTGGCCCATCATCCTGCACAGATAGTCTCCAGTAATGTGGCTGAACCTCAGTCTGAGAACCGGACCCTTCCCCTCTATAGTCATCTAGTGACAAGCGCCACTTCGTCTCCACAGCACCAGGCCAACCAGATGCTGCCAGCTCACACACACACACAAACCAGCTACCAGGCCCAAATACACTCCCAGACACTCACTCACATACAGTCTCATTCTCACTCTCAGACACACACTGACACGCGTATCGCTGAACAGCCTGTTCTGCCCAGCGCTGTCTTTCCTGCACAACAAATGCCCCCCAGTCCCCCTCGTACCTCATGTCCCCCAACAACATTACCATCTCTCATATCCCACTATCCTGCTGCTGCCCCTGCTCCAGAGCTGCCTACATCTCCGCCAGCGGCTCAGGTAACCTTCCCAAGGCAGGCCGACTTTATCCCCACCTCCCTTCCGCCTGCCGCTACTCTACAATCGCTTGATTCTAATGCCCCCAAACTCTCCCAAGCCTCGCTGCAAGACTGTGACCTTTCCCTGCTGGGCAATGCTCAGGTACAGGAAAAATGAAAGTTTACTGTATTGTTATTTTACTTTGCTAACATGTTGGCAGAATTAATGATAATACAATTATCTAATAATTTGATTTAAGCTAACAAGTTTTGACCTTAAAAATTAGTACATTCATAGAACAGTTTATTTGTGTTTGAATGTCACAAGATCCATTATTACATTATCGTGTTACGTGTGCACTCTTTCATGTCTGTATTCATGTTATTCTACAGGATGGCCCATACCTGTCAAGTATAGAACATCATTCTTCTGCAGGGTATGTCTGATATCATTACTTCCATTACTGCTCTTATTCAGCAGTAATAGTTGGTGTGTAAAAGTCATGCAGCATGTCCAGCAGTCAAGACAAAATAATATTTTAATAGAAGATTTTATATGCCTGAATACCTTGTATTGATGTAAAATAAATTAATTAAATTAATCAGTAAATTAAATTACTCCGTTTTAGGATCAGAAGTAGTTGAGTAGACTTGACGATAAATAATGATCCTTATTGTTACTAAGTAACTGAATAAATGCAGTATTGATAATGAACCTAGAGCAAATCATTCAGAATCAATGTATGAAGCTGATCTTTAAAGACAAACTAAACTACAGTGAAGTAATTAGTGAGGATTATAAGGGAATAGAATAGTATTAATAATTTTAAAAAGTGAGTTACAAAAGTGCAAAAATTAGGTAATAAAGCTTGGTTTCAAATACAAATCAAAATGCGGGACCTAAAGACAAGCCAAAAGTAGTGTAAAACAAGGGCAGGATTCCAAAAGATCAAAATCTGATTGAGATCTCCTCCAAGTATAGAGGGCGACTCTTTCATCTGAAAATTTGCCCTGAACTGTAACTTTACTCCCATGATTATTCACTTCTTTGTTTACAGAGATAGGGGAAGGAGGAGATGGTTTTGAAAACAGTATTTAGTCTGTTTCTTGATCTAGAAATGGTCATTTACATGAAGATGTAACAGGTCTGCTGCCTTACCACCCACAGGTATGTTCCAGATAATGGAGAGGAAACTCTTCAGTTCTTGGCCAATGGTAAATTAGAGAAATTGAAAACTCAGAGAAGAGCTTCCGGTCAGAGGCCTGAGAAAGTTTCACATCAGTTTCAACTGAGCATGCTCCAGGTGATAAAACAGCAACAAATAGCCAAACATATTCATGTATTCCAATATAGTTTGAAAAGGATGAGTCCATAATGTTCATTTGTCTTGTCCTCTGTAGGTGTCCAGCAGTGGGGACAATATGGTGGAATGCCAGTTGGAGACCCATAGCAACAAGATGGTGACATTTAAGTTTGACATTGAAGGGGATGCACCTGAGGACATAGCAGATTACATGGTGAACTGCTCATGTGCTGCCATAAGCTGTGTTGGTTAGTGCCACGTGTCATTGAATGTCTTGTAAGTGCTTGTTTGTTTCTACTTTCTTCGTAGGTGGAGGAGGACTTTGTTCAAGATGTGGAGAAAGAGCAATTTGTTGAGGAGCTTAGAACAATAGTTAAGAAAGCCCACGAATTTCTTCAAACACATTCGCAGGTATGTTGTTTTCAAAATTCCCATCACCTTCTCTCCTTTTAAATTTCTGTTATGATTGATTATAATACTGTTAACAACAATAATAACAATTATAATGATAAATTGATTGATGAATGGGAATTTCTATTTCTCCTAAGACTGGATCGACTGAGCATCTTCATGTGGGCACCCCCAGCAACAGTGAGTAATTTTATAAATATTTACTATTCACCAAAAAATTACAGTGTAAGGAAAGGCTATGCTTACCATAGCTTAACTTGTAATAAGTAGTGACCTATCTTCTTTCTTCTTTTTCAGCGGACTCAGCACCCCATTCCTCCCCAGTGGGCCGCTGGCGCTTTTTTATCAACCAGACCATCCGCCATAGAGACTCCCTTTCCAGCCAAGGAGCAGCAACACCACTGTCAACTACAGAAACAAGGATTCCCCTATCCCCTCAAACAGAGAAAGGTGAGCTGCACCAAGGTTTTTCGTGCCGTGGCTTATTAACATGACTGAGCAACATAACAGAAACTAACCGTCTGTTACTCTCTGTGGCTGCAGAAAGTGAAGGATTCCAAAGTCTGGAGTCCTTGACTGGAAGGGCCTCTCCCCCCTGCCCCACCCATTCTGCTACCTCCCCACCAGTCTCCACTGTCTCAGCTCCTGCCTCCATATCCCCCCCAGTCACCACAACCCATGCTCCCCTCACCACTGCCTCTGAAAGCATCTCTGCACCAGCCTCCATTCTGCAAGCCTCTGTCCCTGTCACTGCTTCAGGTGGTCTCGAACTGACAGTCCTCCCCTCAGCTTCTGCTGACCAGATTTCCAGTGCTCCATCATCCATAGTAATACCTGCTGCTTCTAACCTCCCCACCTTGTCCACTGCTTCTTCTGTTGTGTCTCACGCACCCACCGCTGTTCTTCCTGACATCCTCACTTCTCCTGGAACCAGTGGTTGTTCCACTGGGGGTCAAAATATAGGGGATGCAGTGTTAACCGCTCCAAGGTCATGTGTGTCCGCAGTGGACCAGTCCTCAACCTTTTTTAATTCCCCCCCTCCTGCTACTGCACTGACCTCTTCAGCAGGAAGCCAAGCTGGCACGGAGCAACAGCAGACACTTGCCCAGGTGGCCAAACCAGTTCCACAACAACCACAGCTACTGTTGCAGCAGCAGATACCAGTAGTTCCACAGCAACTTCAGACAATGCAGCTTGAACTGCAGGCACAGCAGATACAGCGTGCAACACCACAACAGCAAACACAACATCAAGAACAAATTCAGCTGCAGCAGTCTCTCCAGCACTTGCAGCAACAGCAGCTCATACAGAAACATATCCCACTTCAACAACAGGTGACTGAGATGCAGGCGTTGCCTCAGCCAGGTCACCCAGAGGTGTTACAACAGTCTGTTCCTCTGCAGCAGTTTCTGCCCCCAGGGCCCCAACAGCAGACCCAACAGCCCCTTTTTCAACAGCAAACCGCACAGTGTGCTCCACAGCTGCTGCAGCAGCCTCAGTTACAGCAGCTACCTCAGCAGATCATGGCACCACTTGCTGCTGCAGTGCCGCAACAGCAGGCCCACATTGATCACCTGCAGCAGCAACAGTTAAACCTGCAACAGACAATACAATTACAGCAACAGCAGTTACAGCAGCATCAGCTATTTATGGGTGCTGTGGCTTTAAAGTCAGATCAAGACCAAATGTTGCCCCTGTCAATAAGTCAACAGTTTCTTCAACAACAGGCGCCACTAAATGTTGGCTTTGTACCGCAACAGCAGATTCCACAGCAAACCCAAATCTCTGCTGAGCTGGCACAGCAAAGTATTCAGCCACAGACACAGCCAAAACATGTTGAGCAACAACAGGATGTTAAAGCTGTGGACACACCCCAGAAACAGCAGCAGTTTCCTCTGCAGAAGCAGACGTCTTTACAGATGTCAGAGTCAGAGATGTCTACGGGGGAGACGAGTGTCACAGAGGACACAGGCAGCTACTCTGCCCACTTCCACCCTTCCTCTGACTCGTCTCTGCCGCCTCTCCATCTGGGCAGTGCTGAAGCCTCCTTGCCCGCTCTCTCCCTAACAATGACACCATCCCCTGCTCAGCCTTCCTCTGTGGCTGAGTCAGACAGTGAAGGCCCGCCCAAAATAGAATTTGTAGATAACCGCATAAAGACTCTGGATGAAAAGCTGAGGAACCTGTTGTATCAGGAGTACAGCAGCGGGGCAGTGTTGACCGGAGGAGCTGCCTCCGGCCCAACATCAGCTGCCTCCACATCAGCAGGAGGAGACGAGTCATCTGAGCCCCAGTCACTCCACCACTTGTCTTTTCCCCCACCTGACTCCTCCTCAGATACTTCCCCACACTCCTCATCCTCCACTACCTCTTCCACCACCTCCCGCTCCTCCTCCACCTCCCCTGACCCAGAGAGGGATGGGGGGCAAGACGACGCTTCCACAGAAGTGCCCCAGTCTGCTGGTCCGTGGGCGGTGGCGCAGCAGCCCGGGCCATGTCTCCCCTCCACCTCTGTGTCATCAACCCCACCTACCTCTCTTCTGCCTCCCAATCAGGATGACTCCGCTGGGCCCCTGCGCCCGCCTGTACCAGGAGAACCAACCATTCTTGTGAGTGAATTCCACAGATTAGATTTTGAGCATATTCTCTATCAATGTCGTCTTTCACTGTACTGAATTTACATCTTTTTACTGTTTCAGTGTGTAAATGTGACTCCGCTTGGTTCTCTCTCAGCTGTCTGTGAGAATGTTTGAATGTTTCTCCATTTTAAACGTCTCAACTCCACGCAGCCACTCTTAATTGTCTTAACTGTTCCAGGCTGTACCCCCACAATCTGATACCAGTACGACTGGAGACGCATCGTGGCCTCCCAATCAGCAGCCGATCCCCCTGCGGCATGGACAGCAGCAGCACAATGCAGGAGGTGGATATTTTGGCCTAAACCTGACATGTCCTAGTATCAGAAATCCTGTTAGCAAGAAATCCTGGACTCGCAAATTCAAAAACTGGGCGTGCAAACTGCGCCACTCCGCCAGCTTGTTCAAGAAGCCCAGAGTCCAGCAAGGTAGCGTCCTCTTAGGGAGCAAGTGAGAGAGAGAGAGAGAATGAAATGTGGGGGCATGGACCTAAATCTAATCTACTACTAGATTTAACATAGTAAATTAACTTGCTTAACCATCAGGAATTAATAACTGTTAATGCTAATGGATGTTAATGTGTACAGCTAAATATTTCTGTTTTTAAATTTTTTGTAATGTAACTTTAGTCCCCATGTAATGTACCTGTTGATATGTGCACATTCATTATTGTTTTAGTTTTTTTTTTATTATTGTTTCTGAATTGCTTTTTTACTAAATTTCATTTTCTTGGCAGTCTTTCTTTTTGCATGGGTTACTCACCCAGGGGGTGCGAACAGTGGAGAATAGAGAAGGGTGGGAGATTGGTGCAGTTTAGGAAGAGGTCGGCATCAAATATCTGATGCCCAACCCAGTGCAGATGAACCCTGGAGAAAAGCCCAGCTGTGATTGTGCCCAGGACATACCCCCTCATATGACCCACCCCCAACCGCACCCACCCCACCCCCCCACCACCACCACCCTTTCCCGACCCCAGTTCCACGGGCGCTTCCAGCAACAACCATCTCACCTCCTCACATCCACCAGCTGGCTCAGTGTAGCGAGATCCGTGCAACTCACGCCATAAATAACACAGACAGATGCTAAGTTGCTATGCTAATATGTCGCTATCTTGTCTACTCTAACTCTAATATGTGTACACTGTCTGTGTCAGCTCATACACCATAGCATTGCTCCACAAGGCCAAACTCTATAGTGTAATTGTAGCATATGAATTAATTAAAAAATAAAATTCTGGTTGAAATAAACCAGATTAAGCTGAAACTTCTAGTACATATTGCTTAAGTCAGGTTCTGTTGCACATGGGTAGGCTTTTCATATGGCTAAGCTTTATCACAATGTTAAGGTATTCCAATCATCTTGCATGCATTTCTGTTTATATGTGTAACATGGGTAGCAGTTGCTTAGATCCGTCGCACATGCACGAGCAAGTATGTTATGTTCCACACGAGTGACTAATAATGGATCGTTATCTGTAAGTAACACCTATTTCAGGCTGCATATTTTTTTTTGTTGGTCTTGAATTATGCAGTGACTATCCATGTGCACACTTACTAATGTAGTCTGCCCAAATATCAAACACACACAACAATATCACTGTGGATCTGAGCACAGATCTCAAATGTGATGTTGGGCTTTGTTGTCTGATATATGACTGGGACAATATTGAATCAGTGAGAATGAGAGAGTGGTGGGTGGTCGGGTGGGTGAGGGGACATGCTTGTTAACATTCAACTGCCATTTCACAGTGTTTTTCTCTTATTTTTACTTACTATAATTTTGCTCACATGCATTTACCACTCCTTCCCTCACGGCCATAATACGTTTCTCTTGAGCATGTATTTTTACATCCCAAATGCCTATTAATATTTTTATTTATAATTTAGACAAATTACTGCCATTGAAGTCGGCATATGTTAACATTGTTCATAGACATGAATGCATGCTACCTGAGTGAATGAGTTGATGATGTGTGACATTTGTGAGGATTTCTAACACTGCCTTTTTGTCCGTGCCCCGTGTCCGTCCATGTGCATCTATATGTCTCTCTTTCGTGTATTTTATTTGTCTGTTGTTTTTTGTGTGTGTCCACTTTGTCATGTATGTGTTGTTTATTTCTGTGTGTTTGTCTTTTTGTCACTGGGTCTGTGTCTCCCTTTTTCTTTTTCATCCCCATCTCTTTATTAGAAGGCCGTTCTACCCGTCAAGCACTTCGAGAGGAGAAGGAGGCAACATCCATGAATTCACCTCAGTCACGCAAAGGACGATTTCAGGTAGATTTTAACCCAACTCTTCACGACTCATTAGTCTGACTCTTCAGAGCAGTGTGGACAAGCAGCCAATGTCTCTCACCCCCTCTGCAATCAGGTGACTCCAGTGCTCCAGACCTCTCCCCCTAAGGAGGTGCCATCGGGTCAGGGTAGCACTCACAGGAAAGTGGGACGCTTCTCTGTAACCCAGACTGAGACTAAGAAAGAGGATGGGCAGACTGTCAGCTCCCCGCTGTCTTCACACTTGGAGAGGGAGAGGAAGAGATCTCGGGCAAAGGAAGGAGAGAAAGATGAAAATAAGAAGACCCCAGCGATGGCCCATCCACCTCGGGGTCATGGACACAGCCACTCACCGCTGGGCAGCAGCGATGATGAGGATGAGAGTGAGCTGGAGGAGGAAGACCTGAGAAAAGAGCTACACAAGCTCAGAGAGAAGTGAGGGGAGATGTTTAGCTCCATTATTTTGTGTGGTTACGAGACGTTTGTTTCTTCATTTATTCTCTTTTCTACAGAGTACAAACATTTTCACCGTTTTTTATCTCCTCCTCTATAGGCACATCAAAGAAGTGGTTTCCCTTCAAGCTCAGCAGAACAGAGAGTTGCAGGACCTTTACAAACAACTTCGTTCATTCAAAGACCAACGGCAGAGTCTGCCTGCCTCCCTTTGCCGAACCCCTTCTCTTCCCACGGCGGGTCCTCTCCTCTCTCCTCGCAGGCCCAGGCCAGGCAAAATCAAACTCCGGCCCCGGCCTCACTCTCACATGGACAACAACGGAGTTACGCACTCTGGTAGGTTTTTTTTGTCTGGTCTTTCTCCCTCATTTTCTCTTTGTATTGCATGATGTATGTGTAAATATTTGTTTATCTCTCGTTTAGGGATTCAGCAGTCAAGTGGTTTCTCAGGTGGCGAACAGAATAGACTGCACCTATACTGCAACCCTGAGCAGCCCCCATCACTGCCTGTTAAAAGAGGTACGGTTTGTTATAATGGTGATAGATTGAGACAATTAATTTAGTAACAGTATGTGGTATGATGTTGCATCATCCCTTCGTTTTTCCACAGATCAGAGTCCTCTGAGAAAAAGCACATTCACAGATGAACTGCACAAACTTGTTGATAATTGGACGAAGGAGACGGTGGGTGCCATCCCACCAAAACCTTCCCTGAATCAGATCAAGCAGATTCAGCAGGTGCAGGAGTTGGGAGGCTGGAGCCAGCCGACTGAGGTAGGACTGTGCACTAAAATATGTACCCAGTTTTTACACAAATTTAAAAGGAATACTTATAGAACATGCTGAATTCACCTTCTTGACCATAATAAGGTCGGAATCTATGTCCTTTGCATATCTTTAAATTTGATACAAGACTTCAGTCAGCAGCAGGTTAGTTTAGCTCAGTATAAAGAATGGAAATAGGGGGAAACAGCTCGCTACACTATCTCTAAGGTAAACAAAAATTGCCTACTATACAAGAAACAGCATATAACCCTCATAAAACAGCAACTTGTTATCTTTCACACTGTTCCCCCTGTTCCCAGTCTTCATTCTTATCAAAGATAACCGGCTGCCTGCATCAGTATCATGCTGCTAATCTCATTTTCAACAAGAAAACAAATAAGCGTATTCGACAAATCTCAGACTATTGCTTTAATATATTGTCAGACTTGTTGTTCTCTTTTCATCATAAATTTCATGCTTGTGCTTTTGTGTTATTACAAAATCACTTGATCTTCCTCATAAAAGATGATTAAAGACACCAGACAGTGTTCAATGGTATTTAATGAAAGGTTTTGTTGTTTTGACTCATTTGTGTCGGAGCATTGTTTTTGTGCTGTATTATTCACTCGATACTTATTACTATATTCCATACAGGTGGCTCCACCAGGTTGGTTTCCTGTGGCACCTCTGAACCCCCAGGCATCCCCGACCCCTGCCAGCTTGCCTGTGGCGGCCCCTTCTCATTACACAGGTGGAGGGAGCCTGTCCACCCTGCCCTCACCAGGACCTCCGCCACAAACGCACGTGGCTCATGCGCCCCAGATGCAGCCAAGTTTACACCTGCATCAGTCTCTCCCCCTCCAGCAGATGACCTATCAGCCGTCACCGGTTCGCCAGCAGATACCGCAGCCCCGGATGCAAACTCCCGCGCAGTCTCAGTCTTTACCACTGACGCAGCCCATTACCCAGCTGCCCAACTCACCACCTCAAAGCCAGCCACTGCTGCCTTCTCAAATGCCCACATCTCCAGTGTCCACGGCCGTATCTCTGCTGCCCGGCAGTGGGACCACTGCACCCACAGATAGTACTGCTGCTACTGGGGGGACATTTTGCTCCTGCTCCTCATCCTCTTCTACCTGTTCCTCCTCTTGCTCTACTGCTGCTCTACCTTCCAGTGCCAAAATTCACCCAACACCCCCAACCTCGACTCTTCCTCTGGGACAGAAATGAAACCAAGGTGAAGTGTGAGGTCAATATGAAGGTGCAAGAGATTGAAGTATGAAGTTGGTCAGGATGTAAAACAGATCCACGTGGAGTGTTAGTTCTGTGTATACATGAGCGAGGTGTGACTGCAATGAATTTATGGATACCAGTGTATGTGAGGGATGATAGATTCTAGTATGTACAAAACAGACGGTAATAAGGGGAACACAGAAGCTGGGGTTTATGGTTCACGGTATGTTTGGGTGTTGAGATGTAAAAATTCTTTAATGTATGAGTGTGTGCTTTTATGAGTGTGGGTGAGTGTATGTGGATTATCTAAGTACATATCCCTGATGTCCTTTGGCATAAATTATGTTCATTTTTTTTGTTTTAAAACCAACTCAGTTGGACCTGAATTCTCCCGGAGCAGAGACAAGAGGGTCAAGCTGTTTGACAGTGTGTTGACATTCATTGTTTTTCTTATCAATGCTTACAGTAAAAGGACTATCTATTTTAAAAGTGCAATTAGTAATGGTCATCGAAATTGATCAGCATGTGTTGTATTGATTTGTCTGTAAGGCATAAAATATTTTTGTAAAAGCACATTAAAGAAGAGCAGACGCATAGAGCATTTTTCCATGATCTTTACATGATCTTTTAAAACTTTAGGCCTACAGCACAAAGTGTTTAAATGGGCAACAAACAACTAAACTAAACAGCAGCATGTTACACAAAAGAGCACGGTTAAGTTATCTGGCTACCATCGTTACCACAATACGACCAAATACATTGTGACAGTGTTGTGCACTGTACAGCATGTGCTTATCTTTTTGTTATTTTGTGTTTGTAACATAGATGCAGACTGAATAACCGTAAGTGATATGATATAAAGTCTGATAGATTCTTAATATGATGGCAATTTGAAATTGAAAGACTACATGACCTTATGACTAACTTGACTTGCCTAAGTGCAAACCGATTGCACGTGCTATATTCATGAATCTCACATTTACTGTTTGCAGCCCACTGAGAAAAATAATCGGTCATGAGTAAACTTGCATTCAGGATGACCTGCTTTCACATTTGACTTTCTAGTTTTCAGTTGTGGCTCCACATATCACAGTATATCACATTGTCATTCTGAGGTAGAGAACAAACAAAAAAAAGAGAACTGCCAAGTTAATAAAGACCCGGGAGACCATATGGGTTAGTCCCATACTGCCTTTTAAAATGACTGCATTTTTGTGAGTGTGTGAGTGTTTATTTGTTGTGTGACAAAGCTTTGTGGTTGTCTCATGGTACATTGCAATATAGACTGCACCCCTGTTTCTTTTATTCAAAGCGGCCTCTCAAATGTCACCGTACCCAAATGAAGATGTTTACTTTGCCTATGTCTTGGGCTTGTTTCCTCAACAAACAAAACAAGTGAGACTTTAGACCATTTGCCAGTTGTAAGCTTAATGTCCAACACTGTTGTGGGATCCTCACTTGCCTATTTGTCAGCTTTGTTTGCCGTTGTTCATTTTCCTTATTTCAATTGTAAACTACCTTCAAAACTAGTTTTCAACCACATCAGTCAGAAGTGCAACTGCGGGCCATAATTGTGCTTTACGCACTGCAAAAGGTTTACTCAAGTCAAAATGTTCCATTCCTCTATTTCCAAACTCACTTAATTTGTAGCCGCAGGAATAAACAGAGTAATATATCAGGAGCGGATATATTTCTGTACATTTTATTGGGTTATCAGTGTGCTTAGCCATTCACACATGACCATTGATAGTCAGCCATTAATATTTTTTTGGCTTAATAAGTAGCCTGTAGTCGAAGTAGCATTTCTGTTTTATTAATGATAGTGAGATCGTGTGCCACAGAAACAGGACATTGTACAGGTTGTAAAAGACTGCTACATGTGAGTCAAAGAAATTAAAAACATGGATGGTTAAGGACTACTCTATGCTAAAGGGTACAGTTGTTCAGAAACTGCAATTGCATTATCTAGAGTTTAACTATGGTTTTCTGTATTTGTCGCTTTCCAAGACAACCCACATTTTCACAGCGATGTAGTCCATTATTAGTGAAGGTGAGATACTGTGCTGTCATGTCTGATACTAACATGTTGACCGCAAGCTACAGCTCAACGATCATGACTTATGATGTGGAGCTGGCTTTGTCCTTGAAGTGTTACCAAAATGTTACCTAAAAGATAAAGATTATTTTTGTATTTTGAACTGGGGTTGTACAAATTGTAAAACTGTAGAAAACACTGGTTTTCATCGCTGTTTACATGGGACTCCCCTTCCTTTGATATACCTCTCTGACAGGCCAGGGTCATTTAAGGTCATACTCAGAGAATTTTGGTCCATTTTTAACTTCTTATTTCACTTTTGAACCATGGAAACCTGGATGATACAAAGCAGAATGACATGAGCTACTGGGATTTAGGTTAAATATAAAATAAACTCCAAATTAATGCAACAAACACCTGGGGAGTCCCAAATGGCATGACTGAGAACCAATCATAAAAACCTTTTTGGGCAAAGAAACCTAGAAAATAAAGTAAGTTTCTGGTGATTTAGCCTCTGTAAATTGTAACTAATTCAACTGTTGATTTTATTTATGTTTTGTAACTAATCAAAATAAATGATGTCAAACATCAAATTGTATTTTTATTATGCCATAATTTCACATCAAGTACTCCCACAAACCACAGTGGTTTAAAGTGGAGGTTTGAGGTCGCACGTCAGACTTTGAAACAAGACCAACGTGAAGGCCAATCGGAGCCATTCGGTTGTACATTTATGAACCACTTACATGTTCCTGTATACTTTAAGTCACAATGTCATGTCTGCTTTTGCTTTTATTGAAGGTGAGTTATTATCTCAATATTATCCAGCACTTCAATTAACACAAAATGGCTCCAACAAATGCAGTAAAAGAGCAGGTTGATGTACAAATTGTGCACCACATTAACACAACGGTATGAAATTAGGTATTTAAATGAGTTAAGATTTTCAATTAGATAGATTAGAAATATGAAACATCGTTAGCAGGCTGATTATAGCATTAAAATAAAATTGAATGATTAATTTCAGGCTCTACATTGTACTTTGAATGTTATTTGTTGAATGCAGGACTAATTAAAGACATAAATATGCAACTAGAATTCAGCCTTAATGTTGTCTGTCTCTGCCGACTACTCAAATAGCAGTTTACCTCCATGTGTGTCCACACCAAGGGCTCTATACAGTTCCTCCACTGTACCAAAATGACACCAAAAATATTCAGGATACTGCTACTGTTATGTTTTGCACGCTTGACATAATTGATGGAAAAGAGTTGCTGTATAAAAAACGTACCATTACATCTGCCCAACCAACATCTGTGTGATAAGATAGACCAATACATAGAAAAATGTATATTAACTCGTACTTTCACTTTTAAGTTTAGTTCATATCCCATCTGCTAACATGGAGGAGGTAAGGCTTAAGACCTATACTGCAGCCAGCCAAGAGAGCGAGGACGATGTTTTGGCTTCTGGAGAGCATTCATGTCGTCCATCTTCATAATGGTCCAGACACTATAATATATGTAATGATGACTTTGGAGGGAGTTGATGAATTGATAAATGCATATTGTCATCATTTGTCTTTGTAAATGCTTGAGTTATCATCAAAAGTATGTTTTGTGAGGTCACAGCGAGTCTGAACTTTGACAATCCAAATGAGCAATTAATCCTTAATACTAAAATCCAAGTGACATAAAAAGGTGCACACAAACCTAAATGATTTGTAAATATGGTATTTATTACATATCTTCTTTCCAACTGATTTTCTTTCTATAGAGACAGGAAATAAATCTTGCTGCAAGCAAATAAATGTTGGTTTTAAAAGACAAAATCTGATTATGTGTGATTAAATCATTTACACATTTGCAAATATTGGTTACTTTGTACATTTTACTAATCAACAGCTGAATTTATGTATTCATGTATATATTATTCACTAGTAAAACCTTGTTGCACTGAAAAACAATGTATTCAACCCATGTTCCAATTACCTAAGCTATAAAAGGAAGGCAAATTGCCAGAAGAAGTAATAATAAAATACAGTAAAAGAAATGTACAGTGCTGGAAGAAACAGAAAGCAGTTTATATATCGAAGGATGCAAAAAAGCAGTACTTTTTTTTACCAATTTCCGAGTGTGTAATATTATAAAGACAATTAAGTTGAGATGGTCCAATTTATTCTATCTACTTTAAAAAATATCCGACATATTATAAAACAACTACATTTAAAGTTCTCTTCTATTGAATCATTCTAAACATGACAATGACAGCCTGGTTGCTGTCCAGCTTTGATCTAGAAAAACTTTTCAATCCAAAACAATTATTTTGGTTTTACACAAAAAAAAAAATATTTTGTTTAGTTTTACTTTACTTTGTTTAGAAAAAAATAAAAAAATAAAAACCAGGCCAGACTTATCTTCTATCTAAATCAGTCACTTAGTAGTTTCTCTGTAGAAAGTCGGAGTGGAGCCTGACTGTGTCATTGTTTCCCCTCAGCAGCAGCGGTTTGTCCTGATCGCAGCTCCACAGTCGACTCGCTGCAACTTTATTGTTTTTTCAACAGCGGACAGCGACGAACAACGGTTCTGACGCTGCAGCCTTTGAAATGGCGTCGGTGCAGTCAAATAGCGCCGTTACTTGTTGTTGAGCTCGTGTAGGTCGCTTCAGGTGGTGGTTTCCTGCTCCAGTGTGAACCTTTGGCTCTGGCCTTTGTATTCGGCTATTACAGAGTTGATAAACAAAAAATGTGGTGAAGCAAATTGTCAATAATTGACGTTGCATAATAAGGCCGCAGCTAACCCCGGGCTTGCGTAGGGATTACAACGGCTTTTGGATGCTTGGCCCTGCCGCAGCTCGATGTCGGTGAGTTTCTAGCGATAAAATATCTATTAAACCACCAAACGGCGCGTTTTTACTCGGTTTATATTGTTTAGCTGTGTCAAGTGAACGCGGCGTATTCATTTTGAAAGCTTATTTCGCAGCATTATTTCCCTTGTGCAAGTCTTCGCAAATGCTGTGGTTAGCTCGTTAGCTAGCACGGCTAACGCACGGGCAGCATGTTTACAAACAGCGAGCTAACGTTACATCCTGCCGGCGTGTTGTTTACAACTCGTTCACAGAAGCGGAACTATTTCGTATTTGAACACTGCGACGGTTATTGGATTGTTGTTACTTCTCCAGTTTAAAGAGTATGACCCAGTTTAATAACCGCTGGCTAAATGTTATGCTATCAAAACAAAACACAAGCTAATTTACTTACCTAGCTTGTTTACTGAACTTCAGTTTGCAGAATTAGTCGTTGTACGTTTTAACTGGAGCTGGTTTAGCTGTTTGCTGTGTGAAGTCTTCCTCATTGTTCACCGTATGTATTAATTAGCTTTCAGATGCAGTCGCTTCATTGTCATGTGTGCAAGTTTCGTTTTGTTTCTATATTTCAACAGGTTTCCCGGTGAATCCTGGTGGACGTGTGCAGTTAAATCAGGAATCTGGAGCTGAAGTGGCCGGCTTATAGTTCAGATCTACAGCAACATTACCATTCATTATGAATTAAGTCTTTAAATTGTTAAACAGCCGTTACTCTCTTAATTAGAATTTGAAATCCTCAGAAATAGTAATTGATTGTTAGTTCACACACTCAATATGGCATCAGTGCCAGTGTACTGCTTGTGTCGCCTGCCATACGATGTGACACGCTTCATGATCGAGTGTGACATTTGTCAAGACTGGTTCCACGGAAGGTAAGTTACTCTCAGATACAAAACTGTTCATACATTTGTAATCTGTGTCTATTTTCCTAATTGCGTGGTTCCTGAGTGAGCTCTCGATAGGACCCACTGCAGTTTATTTAGCTATCCATTCTGCACATATGCTGTCTGATGAGTAAAAATGTGTTTTGTGTAGCTGTGTTGGGGTTGAGGAGGACAAAGCCGCTGAGATTGACCTGTATCACTGTCCCAACTGTCAGGTCAGCCATGGGCCGTCCGTCAGTAAGTTAGCGTTTCCTAAACAAGCTTTTCTGAAAATGTTCTGATCTTATTGGCTTAATGCATCTGGGGATTTCTGTCTCTCCCTCTCCTTAGTGCGCAAACGCCGTGGAGGCAACAAGCAGACAGAGAGTGGTACTACTGGAGGGAGAGATCCAAGTCGGCCCGTTAAGACAGGCAGTCCACAGTTTGTTAGGGAGCTACGGAGCCGCACCTTCCCAAAGTAGGTCTTTCCCCTTTGTCCTGTAAAGAGAAAAGTTTTGTTTTCTCATTATAATACATGTGTAACAATCTCTTTGGTCGGCTTACTCTTAAGTCAATTTGTTCATTTGTTTCTTTTTCTATGACAGTGCGGATGAAGTCTTGCTAAAGCCTAC
This sequence comes from Verasper variegatus, assembly GCA_026259375.1. Lineage (NCBI taxonomy): Eukaryota > Metazoa > Chordata > Actinopteri > Pleuronectiformes > Pleuronectidae > Verasper > Verasper variegatus. The sequence continues at coordinate 13,716,495 of CM048045.1, forward strand.
TGGGGCCCAGCTGACAGTGGAATTTCTAGAAGAGCATTCATTCAGTGTTCCTGTCATGGTGCTGAGACGGGATGGCCTAGGCATGACCCTTCCCCCAGCATCATTCGGCGTCAGTGATGTAGAGCACTACATCGGTAAAGTTGCGACTTATTTAGTGCTACATTTAGATAATAATGTTCTTTAAGATGTTTAAGCTAATGTATATGGGGGAATGTAACATTAGTTGTCTTTGTTGTGTTGGACATGTTAACCAAGTCATCTACACCTTTCTTAAGCTCATTCATTTTGTTTTAACTGCAGGAGCAGACAAAGAGATTGATGTGATAGACGTGTCACGACAATGTGACCTGAAGATGAGGTTGGGAGAATTTGCTGAATATTACAACAGCCCCAACAGAGAGAGAGTGCTGAATGTCATCAGCCTGGAGTTCTCTGAGACCAGGTATGCAAAAATATTCTTCTCAGGCACTGTTCAGGTCAAAATGATGACCCAGTGTCTTGTTGCTTGAGTTTAATGTTACTTCTCTCAAAAAAATGTATTAAAAAATGAGTACTTCATTTTTTAATCAAGCTATCTTGCTCATGATTTGATGTTTTGCACACTAAAGTTCGGTGTTGGTTCTTGTTTTAGGCTCTCAAACTTGGTGGAGACTCCAAAGATTGTGAGGAAACTGTCGTGGGTGGAAAACCTCTGGCCTGAGGAGTCTGTGTTTGAACGCCCCAATGTGCAGAAGTACTGCCTAATGGGAGTGAAAGATAGCTACACAGACTTCCACATTGACTTTGGGGGAACCTCAGTATGGTACCATGTCCTCAGGGTAAGAGATTTCTTTAATTTCTGCTTGATTTCTTTGAATACATTGGTATGATATTAAGAGCTTGTCTCTCTATCTGTGTTCAGGGCGAGAAAATCTTCTATCTAATTTCCCCCACTCCTGCCAACCTAGCGCTTTTTGAGCGGTGGAGTTCTTCATCCAACCAGAATGAGATGTTCTTTGGAGACCAGGTTGATATGTGCTATAAGTGTTCAGTTAAACAAGGAAACACCTTGTTCATACCAACAGGTAAGCTGAAATATTTCTGCTAGGTTTCATTAGTAATATAAAATTATTTTAACAGTCTTAAGTCTGTAATAATTAGAAAAGTCTGAATCCAATCACCTTTTACAGGTTTGTCATTTGTTTGTCTTCCAGGGTGGATACATTCTGTGCTGACTCCTGTGGACTGCCTGGCCTTTGGAGGAAACTTCTTGCATAGTCTTAACATTGACATGCAGCTGCGGTTAGTTTTCTTCAAGACTGTTCATGTCATCTTATTATAGCCCTTTCTGAAAGATACATTCTTGTAATGTGAACTTGACTTTGCCACTAATCTATAATAGTTATACAAAGTGAGGTTGGGGTGGTGGAAAATTAAATTGAAACATAATATTACTCAATAATAAATGTTTCCAATGTGTTACATGGGGGCGGGGGGTCTGGCAGCTCTTGTTACTTTGGAGACAGAAATTCATAGTCAAAACTCAAACATACATTTTGATCTGAATTACCTGTAGTTTTTCACATCTCTGCTTTAAGTTCCTCTGGTATTTGGTCATAGACAGCTACTGCCATTCTTTTTTTGATCATTTGTCTTTGTTTGTATTTTCATTTTAGAGCATATGAAATAGAAAAGAGATTAAGCACAGCAGATTTGTTCAGATTTCCCAACTTTGAGACTGTGTGCTGGTATGTGGGAAAACATCTTCTTGATACCTTCAGAGGTGAGTGCTTTCAATGAATTTCATGATATTCATTTCAATTTGGGTTGTTTGTGCTTTTAATCATTGTAATATTATTAATGTTTTGCTATTCTGTCTTACAGGCTTGCGAGAAAATCGCAGACACCCAGCCACATATCTGGTTCATGGCGCTAAGGCCCTGAACAATGCCTTCCGTGGCTGGACCCGAAAAGAGGTAAAATCTTATTTGATTACTTAATGTCATTCTTTCCCTGCTTTCCTTCTTGTTTTATCAGTTGCGTGTTAGAATTTGTTAGATTTTGCACCAGACAATTGTCGGATTCCAAAAAATTGAGCAGGGCAGCAATATGTCAATTATTCTAATTACATAAAATCACATTTGTGTCTAAAGGATTAAAGTATTCAAATACATTCGTCCAATTGCATCTTGTCAAAATTCCTTACAACTAAATGGTTTTGGAAAAAGGGGATTGCACAAACAATGTTGCCTGAAATGAATAATAGTTATTGCTGTACACCCAGGCTTTAGCAGGTCATGAGGTTGAGATTCCAGAAACCATCAACACTCAGACGCTAGTGAAGGACCTGGCCAAGGAGATTCGTCTGGTTGAGGTAAATGGTAGATTAATGTAAAATAAGGGGATGTTTTGAGCTTTATAGTAACTTTTAAAGTGTTAATGAAAAAATAATATTTTGTATACCCTTCCTCCTTCCTGTTTTACTTACCCATCTGTTTGGTCTCTTTTGATAGGATATCTTCCAGCAAAACATTGGTCGCAGTGGACCTCAGTTTCCTGGTTCACCAGTCTCGAAAGCTCCCCTGACCCCCTCTCAGAATTCAGGACGCCCCCCTGGAAAAAAGAAAGCACCCAAGCCTAAAGAAGTGATTGGGGGCATTGCACCCCCAGGAACCAAGAAGAAGAGTCAAAAGGGGCTGCTTAAGGCAGAAGCAGGAGAACTTGACCTCATTGAAATCCACACCAAACATACACTCAAGAAGTTCCACACTGGCAAGTCCAAAAACAAGAACAAGGTATGGGGTTTGTGAACATTTACAGTTGCATTGGGAATGTTTATCCACATTTTGTTTGTGTCTGAATGTTTTATCTTTATTTTTGCATACAATTCTTATGTCTTTCCAGTTGGATTTGCCATTAGAAGAACTTGAAGGGAAGCTAAATAAAAGCAAACTAAAACTTGTGCTGACTAATGGAAAAATCCAAGGGTAAGCTTTGCAGCTATATGGTGTTTTCCTATTACTTTTGGGATCTGATGGTCAAAAGGTTGGGGTTCATACTTGCCTTTTGTTCTGCTTGTAGTAAGAAGGATGGCAGTAATGGTGCAGGAGGTGCTGCAAAGTTCAAACATCTTGCCATGGAGGGATCCAGTCTGTCTGACCTCGAGTCTGAGGACGAGCTGCAGATTGATGAGACTCCACCTCCACGTCGCAAACCTGCAGGACCCAACAAGAAAAAGAAACTAAGCGGTTAGAATTAGACTTTAAGCTGTCGTATTATGAATGCTTAAATTAATTGAGTAGTCCTCCATAAATAGCTAGGACTGCTGGTTAAATGTTGATTCTCGTATAGTGTCAAAGCCCCTTTGGTAATATAACGTGTGTTAAAATGTGCCTTCAGGTCTTCCCAGAAAGCTGCCCAGAGCCAAACCGTGCTCTGACCCCAATCGCATCAGAGAGCCTGGAGAAGTAGACTTTGACATTGAGGTGAGATCATTAATCTCCAATATTATGATTTCCATATCAAACATACCAAGTTTAATAGGTCATCAATTGTATTGTTATAACACTAGTTGTACACTAGTAGTAACTATAGCATGTCTGTACATGTGTCTACAGGAGGATTACACCACAGATGAAGAGGCACTGGCTGCTCATGGAGTGAAGGGTGGAGCAGGGGGCATTCTGGATTTATTGAAGGCCAGCAAGCAAGTAGCAGGCTTGGACTCTGCATCTCTTAGGTTTGATTTCATTATTGACCAGTACTTAATTTGTTCAACACGACAATTCAGGAAGAGTCTGTGATGGTATTTTGAATATATATTTATTTAGATAATTACATTTAATTAGATTTTCATGATATTTGATTTAACCGTTTCTCAATAGTGACTAGAGTCTGTAAAGATTTTCATTCATCAAGGTCATGTTATATTTAAACACTTGGATGAACTAGTGATAAGAGCAATAGTTAAAAGTACTTGCTGCAAGAATACAATAACCTTTGAAACTTGAATAGTTCACATATTTGCAGTGGCTCTGTGCTGTTTCCAGGAAGGTATTTTGAGATATTACATGATGCTTGACTGTCCTTTTCTCAGTGAGGAAGCCCCAGCCTCTCCAAGTACGCGTGATGCCATTCAGGGTATGCTCTCCATGGCCAACCCTCCATCCTCGTCCTCATCTTCCTCCTCTTCATCTCCCTTATCCATCTCTGGAGGCCTGACAGAGGGATTGGGGGTGGTCAAGGAAAAGGGCGGCAGGGCTGTGTGGGTGACTGGAGGGGTCAAAAAGACAGGAGTTCCTGATAAGAAACCTGTCGTCCAGCGGCCTGGGAAACGGCCAATTAAACGTCCAGCCCGTCACTTTAGTGATGAGGAGAGTCCAGATGAGCAAGAAACTCTGGGAACGTGTTTTAAAGATTCAGACTATGGTGAGAAATACACTCCGTGTCTTACATTTCAATTTTACAACTTTCACTGATCAAGCCATTGATTAATTGTTGATCAAATGTTTAAGTTTACCCATCCTTGGAGTCTGATGAGGAGGACCGTGCCAACAAGGCTAAGACAAAGCGCAAGAAAAACTGGGATGATACACCTTGGAGCCCTAAAGGTACCTGGCTTAGACATATAAGGAAGACCGATTTGCCTTTTAGCTTTCCAAAAGTTGATCTTTTAATTTCTTCTCATTTATAGCCAGAGTGATGCCCACACTTCCCAAACAGGATCGGCCAGCCAGGGAAGGGGCTAGAGTTGCATCTGTAGAAACTGGTCTTGCTGCTGCTGCTGCCAAGCTGGCACAACAAGTGAGTTGAGAAAAAAGCATATTGGTGTTAGTAGGATAACAATTAGTCAAAAAGGGTAAATGGGATGTCTAACACAATATGTCCAAACAAGAGCACGGTTCCATACCTTTTTGTTTTGATTGTTTATTGGGGAGACCAAAAAAAAAAAAAAAAATATATATATATATAGTAACGAGGACCGGAATATATCGGTTGACAAATAAGGGCTCAGCCTCTCTCCCAGACAACAAACAATAACTAAGCAGATGAGTAGGTGATATTAATTACTGACTTTCACTATGTCCTGGTGATAAACAAAGACCTACACAACCTTCCATCAGTTACTGAGTGATAGGTATTCAGCTCAGATGTGTACGCTGCTGCTACAGTCTTCCTAATAAATAATGTGGAGTAAAGTTATCTTTCAATGAAAGATAATAACTCTTGTTTTGTCTTTGTTAATTTATTATTCAGGAACAGAAAAAGCCTGCTAAAAGGAAGTACAGCAAAAAACAGCGTCCTCCTGCTCCAGTAGTTGCTCCTCTCCCTGTTGAAACTGAGCCAGCCCCAGCCTCCCCATCACCTGCTCCAGAGTCTGCAGCAGACTTCAGCCCAGAAAGGAGAATGGATTACTACTCTGCTAGTCTGATGGACCATGAATACACAGCAGGACCAGGACCTTTTGGCCCTGGAGGCCCTAGAGGTAGTGGAGCCATGGCCCCTGGTGTGTTCCTCACATCTCGACGACCTTCCCTGTCTCCGCAGAACAGCAGCTCTCACTCTGGTGCGTCCCCTGCAGGTTCTGCCAGCCAAGGCACAACAGGAGTTGGTCAAGGTAAGCATTAAGTTAAAACATTGACAGCATAGTTACAGATCTCTGTGATAGAATGTTTTCTAATGTATGTCTCCTTTCCACTTTAATTCAGGGAAACGCCCAAAGAAAGGACTTGCTACTGCAAAACAGAGACTTGGAAAGATTTTGAAAATACATCGCAACGGCAAACTTCTCTTGTGAGAGATGTTGGAAACGTGGCCGAAAAAGATGTTGGAAATGTGGGAATCAAGAGAAATGATTTTGTGGAAGTAGGTCTGAAGGAAATAGAAATAGTAATCTATATTTTCTACTCTAGATACATTTGTTTACTGTTTTCACCTGTTAATTGAACCCCACTATATTTTGTCCTACACCAAGTCTTCAGCACAATTAGCAGTCTGTTTTGGCACTTCACCTACCAATATCTTCATAAAGATATTTTCAGAGGCATATCTGTTACCTAAAACAGATCATTGTAATGCCCTATATATATATATATATATACACACTCACTCTGGTAAATAACTTTTAATTTTCACACAAAAAAAGTGTTTCAAAATGACAGTGGACAGTGATTTAACTAGCTAGATTAACTAGCATAATAAATAAAGACTGAATAGTTTATTTTGCTTATATCTTTTGCCATTTTTAGAGGCTGTATTTATGCAAATACATTGTACTGTCCATCTTAATTTTTTTTTAAAGGGAAAAAAAACCAACACATTGTCTAGTCAGGCAAAAATTACCCCAATCCCACAAAAACAATGAAAGCCATGCAGTTGTAATATTATATTTACTTAATTTTACCTCATAATCCATGTGTGGTATGGTAATCACAGCATGCCAACCTTTTACAAACAATGAACAAACCTAATATGCACTTGGTCAGCACTCAATATGAAACTGCAATTAAATGAAAATGTATTAATTATACAAATTTCTCACTGGCCCTGCTCAGACCTGGTATTTACATTGATCCTGAGAGATCCAATCACAAGTGCGTGTGTGTGTCCTAAATGTTTTTCCTTTGATCACCTGGGATCAGATCTCACTTCTGTGCTCTGTATGCAAATACATATGTATGTCATTGAAGTTCACTAACACCAAACTGCTGCTTTTAGCCAGTCTTGAGTGTGGTGACGTGTCCATTGTAGATGTGTTTGTTTGTCAGCATAAGTGAGAGATAGAGCAGAGACAGGAAGGCAGATATTTTTTTTGCTGAGATTTTACCCATTTGAAAAAATAACGTGGCGGTCAGTGTTTATACTCTAACCACAAACAAATCAATGTATGGGAAACACAAGAAGTGTAAAAATACTTTTGGTTCTTATTAAAGTGCAGCACGTCAGAGGATGTCAACTGAGAAGTTGAACTTAAGTGGCCCAGGACAAACTTGTGTTCACGCAGCAAAAAGAATGTGGCCACATTGTCCCAGACCACTTTCAAATGTGGTGTGAATGACTGGGTCTCAAATGTGTTCTTAATCAGTTTTGTATGTGGTTGCTTTCACACTTAAAAGCTGTTCACTTATAATTGGATCACTCACTACAAAAAATACCAGGTCTCAATGGGGTCACTGTTATTTGCTAACTAATTTTCCTCCACTGTTGCTCTACAGTTAAAATATTAAGCCGGCAATGTGATACAGTTGTATTTATTCTGATCATATTTATCAAGACAATACTTCTAGCCTGTTTTACTGTCAAATGTTTGTACCACCTCATCTTCTTGGTCCCCACTTTTGTTATTTTCCACCATTTAATACCTGTACAAAAATATAGTCATGAATTTGTTACAATTTTTTACAGTTTAAGTTGTCATTGTAAATATTTGTAATATTTGTAATTTATATAGCGACATTGGAAAAGCTGAAGAGACTAGTCTGCTGCAGGTTGCCATAATCTGTGCCCCAAGTGTTGGCAGCATTCTTGGACCAGACATAGACGTGCTTTCTTTCCACAGAATGTACTAGTAATAAAATGTTGGCAGAAATGTAGATTTAACTGTGTGAAAACATTGTGAAGGTGCGAAATATCAATTCATATGTAAATATATGTTGTAATTTAAGTTCTTTTATAGTTCAAACAGTTTGAAATCTTTCTTAACATAACTTGTACATGATACGTTGCTGTATTTGGAAAATATCTGAAATAGTTCATTTTTTATATTTGTATGCAGTAATTGTCACGCTTAGTTTGTCATGTCTTGTTAGTATATTATTGGAAGTGTTCTGGATAAAAATGCCCTTGTTAAATTTCATCAATTTAGTTTTATATGAATTGTTTATGTTCACTCTTGTGTTGGTGTGTACTTTGTGTTTTAAACATGATGTGTTTAAATACGACCTGGAAAAGATAAAATACACGTTGGGCAAAACTTTCTTTTTTCATTGATTTTATTTTAGGAAAGCAGTCACAAGAAGTGTGATTTGTGGCCCAAATGAATATTACACATCAGTTTACTAGAGAACCCAGTTTTCAACTTTCCTGCAAACGTGATGAATGCGGAGATTATACAGATACAATAAATATTATTGGGTTGTATTTAACACATTTATAGTTAATTCTGTCCACTGAAAGTAGGACTGCTGTTGACTACAGTTATTCTCAGGGTTTTTTGTATAAATTACTGTATTATTATTTTCACGTAAACCATCTAAACATTGCTCTTCCAAATACATCTAAACAAGCATTTGTTATTAAAATGTCCAATATTCATTTCCTAATTGTCAGTGAGTTTGGCTACACTTTCATATTAAAGCGAATTAAACAATATGTTTTATTACAATGGATTCTTCATTTTGCCATGGACTTTTGTGTGAAGCACTTTGTAGCTTCGTTTAGATAAGTGCTATACAAATAAAGTTGTTATATTTATTAAAGACTTCTGCTGTGTGCTTTCCTGTGCACATCTTAATGAGGCTGGACACCAGTTCACAGGCTGTGTCCCGTTGCCAGACGGAAAACGCTCTGGTATTGTTTTTCTGCAACAATTACAAGGGAGTGTCCTGAATACACACAGCAACAGCAGCAGCAGCAGGTATTCTCGCGAGATCTGAACTGTCCTACCAGTCGCCAGTGCAAGATGGAGAAGCATATGTAGCACGCATTCGAGGTAAGCCGAAATTCTTCTTCCAGGGTACTGACATGGGTTTCAACGAGCTGGTGGCTCACATTGATCGCCCTTGAAGACTCCCGCTGACGATTCGTGCCCGTCACTGGAATGCGAGAACGCGAACTTGTGTCTTTTTAAGGGTAAAGTGCGGATCTTCTGCTGTGTAAACCGCCATTTTTAATTTAGCCATGATCCCACTGATAGAGCATTGTGCGGAGCTCCGCTGCTAGCTAGCTAGGCTCGCGCGAAACCCCCCAAACACACTCATGTTCACTGTGTGTGGGTATGTGCGCCACTGCTCAACTACAAGTCAACGCGGTATCCTCGTTCAATGGCCACCCGCGCTTCTCGCGAATAACCGGTGAGGGCTGAAGTGTGTGTCGCGCTGCAGATGTGACTTTTCCTAATCTGCTAACGTTAGCCACCTGAGCCGAATTTAGGACAAGAAGTAACAGACGTTAGCCTAAACTGCTAGTGGACCTAGCTACCGTCACCCAACTAGCATTCAACTTTGCTAACGGTAGCACAGCCGATGACTTTGTCGTTACTGTGTAAGTAGCCGCCTCTAGAAGGCTGTGAGGAGATTTTACATCAGCTAATCAGGCTAACTTGGGAGTGATCCACAATTTGGGGAGTGTAGTAATGCTACTTGAACTACGGCCATGGGTGTTTTTGGATGCAGATGATTGCTAACCTAAGAGCTAATGCTGCGTTGGTGTTTTGGGGTATAATTATCCAGAGAGGTGTAGGTTAAATATATTAATATGGGTAACATCAGACGGTCTGATAGGCTTTGGATATTTGATAGCAACCTGTGATGCTTGTCAATACAACCAGCCGGACGTGTTACTCTGTAAACCAACCAAAGTGAATCTATTGTACCTGTCAGTGCTACCCTTTGGTCCTTGTCAGTCTCTGTCAGTCACCATTGTAATGACATGAGATGGCCTGAAGTTCAGTTGTGTCAAACAAAGCACTGCTGACATTTGTTGGTTATTCATAACGAGGCTTGCAGACCCTTCCAGGTCATCTGATGATTGAGGCTTGTACCTGCATAGTAAAAGCTGGTCTGACCAGAGCAGACATATTGGTTGAACTTGGTTGGGAGTGATGGGGTTTTTGGACCAATAAGATTTGATAACCTGCACATTGATGATGCACAATGTTTATGATTACAAACAAGACATCAAAGAAGTCCGGTTGTTTTTAATTATATTTATAGACTGTAAAATGAGAAGAAATTCTGCATATTTGTAACAAACAAACAGTAAAGCTGACATGTATACATAACCACACTAGCACTTAAAAGGAGGCAATGGTGAATTCCCAAAGGTGGGAATTCTAACTGTCAGTGGCAGAGAAAGCTGATTCGTTACAGTACAGTTTGAACTTTAACACCAGCAAAATGCTCATATTCAACAATATGTAATTGATATCAAGACATTAAAATGGCTATTTTAGTAGAATTTTGCTTCTCCAATTACACACCGTTCAGCTGTATCACAGTATTTCACAGTGTTTGCACATTTGCAATAAATATTAACCCAGTTCACCAGAGCTGAGCTGTTATGCAAACAAACAATAACAATATTGCTATTGTAATTTGAGTCAAGATTTTAGTGGGAAGGGCCAGTTTTATGACACAATATGAAATGATAATAAAAATGATGATGTGATTTTTGCTGGAGTCTGTACCAAACAAATATCATTTAATTCAGTTGCATTTAGAGAATGTGATTTGCAGGCCAGAGAATCTCTGTAGCACCACAAAGCTTAATTTATAATGGTAGTATGTAACACGTTTTACCTACATCAGAATTTCCGGCTTTTACAATTTGGATATTGCAATAGGCCATGTTGCGATTTTAATAATATTTCAACTACTTGTTCAGCTGTTTTGAAGTGTAGGTATAAATCTGGTTGCTTGTTTTATCAATTATGTTGTCTGAATTTCCTTTACCTGTCATATCTGATTGGATGGTTGTGTACTTGTTTTCAGATTGTTTAAAGAAACTGCTAAATCCAAGAATGACAGTGGTGGAGTTATTGAACCAAAGCAGTTTCTGGTATGTACTTCCAACCTTGTTGCTACATTGACTGAAGCTGTTATGATGGAAGACATCAATATATAAAGGACACAGTAATTTTCCATCAACCCGTGCATCTAAGGCAAAACCTTACAATTTACTTCATGAACCACACATAATAAACAAGAACCAGTGGAAGTAATGTTCTGCCCTTCTCTGTACAGCAGATGTTGGATATCTCTGGCAGTGAAATTAAGTTTTCCTGAAATAATATGCAATGCAAACTAGCTTAGGTTCTTAACATTCCTCAATAATAAACACATCATTTCATCCATAACATCTAGTTACTGTTATCATCCCGGTCATCCTCTCTATTCATCTATATGGTTTTGGTGATTTAGCAGCTGTAATTCACTTTAAAATGGAGCTCACAGGGATTATGCTGTTCAAAACACCAGAACATTATTGTAGAAAAATTAACCGATTCTATAATTTGGGAAGAGATTTAACTCCATAGAATATGTACTAGAGGAAACATGCTCTAAATACATATTTAAATGATCTATATTTTACCGCCAATGGGTTTAATTGAACTAAACTTCTTGGTATGCTCATTTTCTAAGGTTGCCCTTATCAGCAGTGAAGAGGGATTGGTGTGTCAGTCATGGATAAAGATGGCATGTGTTACATGATTACCACATCCCTTCAGATCTTATAATTTAGAAAACAGCATGCCTGACATCCCTGAAATGTCAAGACGCCTAAGTATTGTCATAGATTTTCAGAGGCGTCTTATGAGATACTGCAAGGCACTGTCCTGGTAAATGTGTTTGAAAGCTTTCTGAATTTAACAGTATTAATAATCATTCTAACACACTACACAACAACAATCACATCTGTACATATTTTTTTCTTTTTCAATTTTAGGGTAAATTTCAGTTTATAGTCTACCAAATAGCACAAAATTCAAGTTTATCAGCGATATCACTAATGAGCTTTGATCTGCTGGTATAAAAACTAGGATGATACCTGCCTCTTTGTTTCATTATTAAGTGTAATTGCCACAATCAAAGTGTTGCAGTTTTACTAATATGGAATATGAACCTTTGGTTCTTTGTTACAATCCTTTATCACTTGTGCATTATTGCTTTTGCATCAATGTGCCCCACATTACTTGGAATGCACATAACATGCCCCCCCATGGTGAGTTTGACAGATGTGAGCTTGAGAGATTTTAGATTTTAAGGCTTTAAATGTCATATTTATTGTTGTGTGGCCGTATACTGTGGGTATTAGTTGAGAGACCTGTTGGCCATTAAATGACATTATCACTGTAATTTTTCCCCACAGAAGGCCAGTTGCCCTTTATTACTATAGACTGCATTGGTGCACAGAGGCTCAGGCGTAACACGGTTCACTTTTTGCACACTACCCAGAGTCATGGTGACTCTATCAGCTAGTGTCTGTGTGCTACGAAAACAAGCGCGGATACTCTGAGAATTAATAAACGACCGGATGAACTACTTCTTCGCCGAGACGGTGGCCGGTTGATAATTTGCCTGAACGAAAACTGAAACATCACTCGCAGTGTCACGTTAGACTCGTCCGACAATGATTCAGCGACTTATTATGCGTTTCTGCCTGCTGCTCAACTAACGGTAGCTAGCTTGCTAGCTAGCGCGTGCTACGGCGGTGTGTCAGAGGAATCAGGTCGGGACTCCGGACCTCGGCAAAGTACCGCTCGCTGGCTCCAGGTATTTGACACACACCGATGTGACTGTCGCTGGTCAGCGAGTGGCGTTTACCGCTTCCTTTTACTCGAAGCGGGGATGGTGCAGGAGTGGGGAGTGCGGGCTTCTTTTGCGGCCTGCGCAACCCCGACCTAAATTAGTCAAGAGTCGGGTCAGGACAGCATGGTGAATCTGTGAGATTTGGGTTGACAGCTATGGCACAAGGGCTTGAAGCACTGGGTATGCGGTTAGCTGCATTTTAAATGTTTTTCGTTTATGACACACGTGGCTTGTTTGTGCTGATGTCTAAAGATCTGGTGGTATTCAAATGCTTTGAAGTATGTCAGGAGAAGATCGCTTGCTAACGTTACCGGTAGCTCAATGCTAGCTGGTCAGGTGCTAACATCAACTCCGCAGCAAACATGACCGATCTATTATGTCTGTCCGTTAAGCGTCCCAGTGTATTTTGTTCGTCAGACGTGTTGTTGCCCTTTCACCGATGAAAAGCCGTCCCGTTTGTGACCAGTAACCGCAGTGCTACATGTGTATAGTGACTTGTTAACGTTGGGTAAATAACGTTATGCTGTTGGCAAGGGTGACGTTAGCAGCTAGGTAACTTTAACCTGTTAGCGTCAATCCGCTTTAGTTGACAAAGGGCAAGCAGCGACGAAGCGATTTTTTTTAACATTTAGATATCGTGTGAATCTCAAGCACACAAAACGTAGGACCAATGCTGCTGGCCATGAAAAGTGGTACGAGCCATTTTAATTAACTTTGTGTCATATGTTGCAAGCCAGACACTAGCCAATGCTCTGCTTTGTGATCATCAGACCTGGCTGGATAACATTTGGTTTAGCTATCACCATTTGACCGATGATTACGATCTGTCATTTGGTATCTACCAGGGACATGCTCATACGCTGCCCTCGTCCATTGGTAGAGTATTGTGTGAAAACTCTATAGTGAAGGCTGATTCTCTGATGTGTACTTGCTGTTTAAGTACGCACCAAGTCGATAGAGCGACAGCAAGCTCAAATCGTGGCAGCGGCAGCTCGTAGAGGCACTTCCGGTGGCAACAGAAACTGCCACTGATTTTTTTTTAAAGGCAGTTGCCGCGATTGGAGGCCGCTGTCAGTTGTCCATTGCTGTCATCCTGTTTGAGGGCAACTAGCGCTGTTTGTGACTTATTCCCTGAGATTCATACGTAGTTTCTGAATGTCAGCGCTTTACTGTTCTGAGTACCAAAAATAGTTGCTCTATATTTCTCCACTTGTATTGTGAAACATGCTAGTTTATATGGCAGATTTATTTGTTATATTTGTACAGATTCCGCTTAAATGCTGTTAATGCTTGGTCTAGGTTCTGTGTCATTGAACTAAAGCTTGAAATCACACTGCTGGCAGGCTGCTTTAGGCCACCTGCCGCATCAGTTCCTACCTTTTTTGTTTTTTGAGGCATCTGCCTCTGTTGCCACACTAATTATCCCGATATATTGGTTTTCATCTGAAAAAAATGTGCGCGCTTCTCTCTTTGCTGTTTTTGTAACACAATAACACTGAATACATTTATTCAGCCTATAAGTATATATGGAGTGTGTCTGGTACTACATTACTAAACCGTTCCTTTGAGGTATTTCCATCTACTTTGGTACACTTGTAGTCAATAAATTGCTACATGAGCAGTGGCATCTCTGTGCATCATTGCTATGGCAGTTATTCACCATCTTATGTAATATTAAAGGATAAAAGGATAAAAATCATAATTTGTCCTATGGTTTATCACAGTTTACTCAGGCACAGTATGTCACACTGCAGCTGCCTCTAAACAATGTGAATGCCAATTTGTTTAATATAACCCATTTAAAACAACTTGGTTGACCAAAGTATCCTGTTGATTTACAGTTTAACCAACAGCCTCCTTTTGAAATCATAATTTCTGGCAATTCATGCATTTACAAACATATGTATGAACACTGTAAAAATCATCATTGTGGAGAGTGGGACACTGTTGTTATATGCATTTTTTCCATCATTTTTACAGATAACGTCACTGGAACATGCTGTTAAGTGGGAATTGCCAACTTATTTTCTGTAAGTAAATTTCATAGTTCAATCTGTGAATTATAGAATCTGTATCTAAAGGCATCATTTGTTTTAGAGTATATTTTTAAGTCCAATATTTGGCTCATTTGCACATTGTAGATCTAAGTAGTTGTGTATTGTAACACATTTTGAAATTCAGCATCATGTGTTGCTTTCTGATATACATAAGATTTCTCAACAGGAACAGCAAACAGAAAAATTGACAATGAAGGTCGACAGAAGCAAGTTAAAGAAAACTCCTACGGAAGCTGTAAGTATCCATAATAATTCCTGTTTGATCAATCCTAACTTCACTAGTCCATGATTTCCACATACTGTAGTTAGGCTTAGATGCACTAGCCGGGGTTGCATCTTTTACCAGTCTTTCCTTACAAGATGATGGTATACCAAAACAGCACTGATAGCAGTCAGTTGCTAACTTTTGTAACAGTAAGACAAAGCAGTGGTATGTCTTTTTAATGTAAGTAACAACAATTTTTAACTGAAAGGGCAGCAGATCACAAAAGAGACATATATTTATAGGATATACATATTGTGGGTCATCATGGTGTTTCCCTCTAGTGTGATTTTTACAGAAGAAATTTGTATTCATGTCACATTGTCACTAAACTGCTATACTACACTATTCTGTGTCAGCAGAGGCATAGGTTGGTAAAGGCTTAGATTGTCTGTGCTATCTGCTTGACTAACGTTTGCTCCTTCTGCATCAACAGCCTGCCGACTGCAGGATACTTATAGAGAAGCTCAAGGCATGTAGTGATGAGCAACTACTTGTTGAACTGCAGCACATCAAGACCTGGAATATTGGCAAGGTAAGACCCAAGGAAAACACTGATTTCAGTTTTGTCTTACCTGCTGTGTGCTTTAAAATATCTACACGTCACTCTAGAATGTGTATCTCTTCAGAGCATAAGTGATGTATATGTTTCTCATGATAGCAGATTGAACAGGGACAGAACAAGATTGTTCACTGGTTAATTGAAGCAAAAATGCTTAACTGTGTCCCCCAAATATACTTTGTAAAATATATTTTGGTGACTGTTAATATACCTGATCATATTAAGTCAGTGTATGGAACACTGATTAGTAGAAAGTGAATGCAGAGATATGGAATGCAATTGTTGATATAATCCTGAATATTAATGGAGTGATAGTGGTTAAATTCAAGATGGTGGGTTTCCATTTAATTTGTTCACTGCTGGTACATTTGTCCCAATTATAAAATGGCTATAACGACTATAGTGTGTATGAGCAAAATGGAGAAAAACAAGGCCAACTCAGAAATGTATTATTATCATCTATCAACCTAAGGGTCGTATGTTTGATTTGGGCTTGCAGTCTGTAAAACCTTCTCGTGGTCAAAAAAATGTTTTTGGGAAAATAAAAAGTTTTGAGATAACAGTCTGGCCACTAGATATAATTTGCAGCAGTGGCCTGTCACTATAATGTGACAAAATCACAATTACGTGATTCTGCTGAGAGCTTTTGATTTGAAAGGTAAACAGGATGTTTGGTCAAGTGTCAAACACTGGGCTGAGGTGAGCAAGTTCAAGCTGTCCAAGACGAGGGAGAGAAAAGAAAAGTAGCAAGAGAAAGGTAGATTTAATCAGCTAACATAAACATTAAGTCAGATATTTTATTATTACCTATTGATATTCTTATCCAAGCATACCTACCAATGTGCATCAGGTATACTAAAACAAACCGCTGGCTGGCCACATCTTAACGGAAGCACAGGATGCTGAACATTGATTTGACTGATCACTGAAAATACTTTGTTCAACAGTGCGAGCTGTACCATTGGGTGGATCTGCTGGATCGCTTCGATGGCATCCTGTGCGACGCAGGCCAGACAGTGGAGAACATGTCATGGCTGCTGGTGTGTGACCGTCCTGACAATGGACAGCTCAAAGCATTGCTTTTGGCAGTACTCAACTTCACAGCTCTGCTCATTGAGTATAGCTTTTCTAGGCACCTCTACAGCTCCATAGAGGTAGGCTTGCACTTTGTACACTCTCAACGCTCTGCCTTTGTGGACTGTGTATATGTCAGAGAGGAAAAGGTAAAATAGCATACTAACTGTAACTTTCTTTTATCTACCACTCTCATTCCCTTTACAGCACTTAACCACCTTGTTAGCATCATGTGACATGCAGGTGGTACTGTCTGTGCTGAACCTGCTCTATGTGTTCAGTAAGCGCTCAAACTACATCACAAGACTAGGATCGGACAAAAGGACGCCTCTACTGGCTCGTCTGCAACACCTGGCTGAGGTCTAGTGAATGCTATTGTTTTCGTCTTGCCATAGTTCCAGCTGTCAAGAGAAAGAACTGCATTGTTTAGTCTCTTTATTCTCTTTTGTAGAGCTGGGGAGGAAAGGAAAATGGTTTTGGTCTGGCTGAGTGCTGCAGGGATCTGCCTATGACAGTAAGAATTTTATGCATCAATCGCAAGTGTTCAGTAACTGTCTGTCAACTATTTACAGCTATAGCACTACTAGTTATGTTATAATTAAGGTCTGTCAAATTATATTAATTAACCACTATTTATAAACTATCTTCCATTACTATGTTGCCCCCCTTTGGTCCATGAGCAGAAGTACCCTCCAAGTGCAACCACTCTGCATTTTGAGTTTTATGCTGAACCAGGCCCTGAGGTCAAAGTAGAGAGGAAGGTAAAGACCAAGACATTATAAAATAATTATAAAACTTAATAATCTGTGATTACTTGTTTTGATGGCTCAACTTGCTAATCCTTTCTGAACTCTTAATTTTCCCTGCAGACAAGTAGTAACACACTACACTATATTCACATCGAGCAGCTTGACAAGGTAGAGTCGGATTTATTTTATGTCTATAACATTGGAAACATAATACCAAGGCTTCTTCAGTTAACACATGGTGTCCTTTTATTTCCCAGATTGCAGAGAGCCCATCTGAGATCATGGAGTCGCTGACAGTGATGTACAACATCCCTAAGGACAAACAGACCCTGCTGTTCACACACATTCGACTAGCCCATGGTTTTTCTAATCACAAGAAGAGGTTGCAGGCTGTGCAGGCCCGACTGCATGCTATCTCTATACTAGGTGAGTAGAAGCTGCCTTCTTTAAGATAAAACGACAAAGATTTTGCCACAAGTTTTAACTGCTGACATTTTCTGTTTCTTTTCAGTGTATTCAAATGCACTTCAAGAGTCAGCCAACAGTATTCTGTATAATGGCTTGATAGAGGAGCTGGTGGATGTATTGCAGATTACAGACAAACAGCTTGTGGTAAGAAGCAGTTTTACTTTTCTGCTACTACCCTGAAATCCAAATTAGCAGTTGCTCTGTATGTATTAACTGGTATGCGATATCTTTTCCTCATTCGTCAGACCAAGATTACCTTTTATGTAATTTTAACATGTGTATTCGCCACGATCAATGCAGCAGCATTTTCAAGGACCGTTTAAATTTCAGGATACTGAATAACTAAATTTGATCTATTTTCTTCAGGATATCAAGGCAGCATCTTTGCGCACTTTAACCTCAATTGTCCATCTGGAGAGGACACCCAAACTTTCCAACATCATCGACTGCACCGGCACTGCCTCCTACCATGGCTTCTTGCCTGTGTTGGTGCGCAACTGTATACAAGCTATGATTGGTGAGAGTTCAGCCTCAACTTTTTGTGTAGCCGTTATGTCTATGAAGCACAAGACAAGTATGAATTGGAAGTTTGCTGGTTAACCTTTTGGTTCTGTTTCTCAGATCCTCTGATGGAACCCTACCCACACCAGTTTGCCACTGCACTCTTTTCATTCCTCTACCATTTGGCTAGCTATGATGCTGGAGGGGAAGCCCTTGTCTCATGTGGTATGATGGAAGCACTCCTGAAGGTATATCTTGATTCTAATAATATGTCATTCCCAGTTGAATTTTCTTTTCAAAAATATATGAACCATTTTGCTATCTTTTGCTTTGTAGGTGATCAAGTTCTTGGGTGATGAGCAAGACCAGATCACCTTTGTGACTCGAGCAGTACGTGTCGTGGACCTCATCACCAACCTTGACATGGCTGCCTTTCAGTCCCACAGCGGCCTTTCCATTTTCATCTGCAGGCTAGAGGTTAGTTCTGCACTGGGCATGTCTATTCAGAACAAGTCAGCCTTAAGCAACAGACTCACTGAAACCTCTATCACACTTCCGGACTAATTTATCTGTTCATCACTCCTTTCATCACTTTGTGTACTTAGCATGAGGTGGACCTGTCAAGGAAAGAGTGCCCTTTTGTCATCAAGCCAAAGATTCAGAGGCCTAGCGCAACTGTGGAGTCCGAGGACATGGACACCGACATGGAGAGTAAGTCGCTATTACTAAGACCCATGAAGGGATCACACCATCAGAAATGATAAATCTATAAATTTAGGTCATAATTAAACTCTATGCTTCCCATGGATATTGCAGAGTTATACATAATCTCTTTATTATTGTATTAATCTCCCACATTATGTATTGTCAGTGTCAGAAGTTGCCATGGAGAGTAGCCCCGGACCTTCAACATCAACAGGCTCCAAACCAGAGGCAGATCAACGATCACAGAGCAGCGGCGCTAACACGCCTCGTGCAGGTACACACAGCATACACACAAGAAACGAAGACGTGTCGCTATTGGATTCTATCATCACAATGATACTCTCTCTCTCTATAGGAATGCAGTGTATCCCCCAGAGGGCAGCTCTACTAAAGTCGATGCTAAATTTCTTGAAGAAAGCCATCCAGGACCCTGCCTTTTCCGATGGTATCCGACACGGTGAGTCATTGGCATCTTCTCACTTATTCTGTAGATGAATTCAATAACGAGCATTAAAGTCATTGATTATATGCATTTAGATTTTATCTGACGGTGTTTCCTCCTCGATGTATTCTTTTCATTATGTAAATATTGACTGTGTGCCTGCATCCTATTTTTGTCTCAAGTAATGGATGGGTCCCTGCCTACCTCACTCAAGCACATCATCAGTAATGCAGAATATTATGGCCCTTCACTCTTTCTCTTAGGTGAGTACACAATAGCACCTCAGAAAACCCCCAAGAAAAAAAAGAATTGAATGTGATGACATTTCACTGTCTGCATTATAAAATTAGTGTTGGTGATGATTTTCATTTCTCTTTTTCCCCCCCGCTCTTATCTCTGTCTTTAGCGACGGAGGTTGTGACAGTGTTTGTGTTCCAGGAGCCATCCCTGCTCTCCTCTCTGCAGGATAATGGTCTCACAGATGTCATGCTGCATGCCCTTCTCATCAAAGATGTGAGTTTTCAGAGCTGCACTCTTCAGATTTCCTCATTTACACTTTAGTTTTTAAGTTGGTTGACTTGATAGATTAAAATTACATTGCTGTGATGTAAATGCTACAAAACATTTGTAATGTAGCAGACACGCATTAGACATTACATTTTAATAATTGGTGAGAACCTCCACGTCTTCATGCTGCCCATCTTGTTGCGGTATATATGTATATATATATATGTATGACTTTTAATACTAGTTCAGGACTAGTCAAGTTTGATGCTGTGGGTATTCAGCTTTGGTCTAGTTTTGAAAATAAGAAAATGCTTATATAATGTGCAAGTCAACCTGTGGTTTCTGTGAACCACTGACCGACCCAAGTCAGAGTCTGGCATGATGTGTAAGCATCCTGTCATTGTTTTTCTTTCCAGGTTCCTGCTACTCGTGAGGTGTTGGGATCTCTCCCAAATGTGTTCAGTGCTCTGTGCCTGAATGCAAGAGGCCTGCACTCCTTCGTTCAATGCCAGCCATTTGAGCGCCTCTTCAAAGTGCTTTTGTCCCCTGACTACCTGCCTGCTATGCGACGGCGACGCAGCTCTGACCCTTTGGGTGAGTTGGACTGATTGGGCTGTGTTACTCCGATATTCCTCTGTGCAACCTGCTGGAGTGAATGACATGTTCTGTGTTTGGCTTCAGGTGACACTGCATCCAACTTGGGCAGTGCTGTGGATGAGCTCATGAGACACCAACCAACTTTGAAGACGGATGCTACCACTGCCATTATTAAGGTAATTTACCCTTTCACATAAGAAGCACTCTTGAAATATCACGACGTGATTTGGCAAAATAATTAAAGGTAGTTTGGTGTTTCAGTTACTGGAGGAGATATGCAACTTAGGTCGGGCCCCTGAGTACATCTGCCAGAAACCGTCGATCCAGAAAGCAGATGGCACTGTAGCAGTGCCACCAGCACGCTCCAGTCACGCTGCTGAAGAAGCTTCAAGTGAGGATGAAGAGGAAGAGGACGCCCTCCATACGTTCAGCCAGCAGCAGGGGGAACCAGAGAGCAACAGACAGTCAGTGCCACTTGAACTGTATGACGATGAGTTCATAACACAATAGAATAGAGCAACAACTCTTTACAACCTTAACATTTTTTTTCACACAAGTCAGTTGTAAATATTAAATCAGTAGTTGTCATTTTGATGATGTGTTGATTCTTGCAGGGTGGTGGGCACTGAGGAGCGAATACCCATTCCTCTCATGGATTATATTCTGAATGTGGTGAGTGTTGATTGTTTGACAGTTTAAGCATTGGATTGGGTATGTTGTGAAGTTGTACTAGCAGTGTTTTGCATTACAGTCATTGTTTTGTGATGCTTTCCAGATGAAGTTTGTCGAGTCTATTCTAAGCAACAACACCACAGACGACCACTGTCAGGAGTTTGTCAACCAGAAGGGGCTGCTGCCTCTGGTCTCTATTCTGGGTTTACCTAACTTGCCCATAGACTTCCCCACCTCTGCTGCCTGCCAAGCAGTGGCTGGTGTCTGCAAGTCCATATTGGTAAGCACACCAGAAAGAATTTTTTTTTCTGCATTGTATTTCTTTATCTCAAATGACACACTATTGCCAATTTTTTGAGTGCAAAAGTAACTAATTTCAATCTGCATTCCCCTGGGCAGTTAAGTTATAAGAGAGTTATAAGTTTGCTGAATTTAGACTGAAACTTTCTTTCCCCCCTGAAATTCTCTGTTAGACTCTTTCTCATGAGCCTAAGGTACTTCAGGAAGGCCTGTGCCAACTGGACAGTATTCTGACGTCTCTAGAGCCACTTCACCGACCTATCGAGGTGCCTGGTGGGTCTGTGCTTCTCAGAGAACTGGCTAACGCGGGCCATGTCACCGACGCCACGTTATCAGCCCGTGCAACACCTCTTCTTCATGCACTTACCGCAGCACATGCCTACATCCTCATGTTTGTCCATACTTGCAGAGTAGGACAGGTAAATATGAATGTATTTTCTTACCAATCTGAATTGACAACCCCTCACCTTTTTGTAATAACATACAATCGCTTGATCACACAAGTTGATTGCCGCCCATCTTATGTGATTTCTAAACAAAACGGGCTACGTCAGTAATAGTGTAAAGGGAACAAATATCTATGCAGCCAATTATCTGGTGTTATTTATTTGTACTTAATTTATATAAATTTGTAGTAATCACGTATTTATAGGCTTTGTATTTGTAAGAATTACCCTTTTTCGAGCAAGTGTTTATCTCTAGAATTTAATCTATTCTTCTTATCCCTTGATTGTGATAAATGGTCAGTTGTGTACAAGTTACAATTAAGAACCAGTTTCTGAGAATTAATGATAATTGTATTTTCTTTGTCTTTGTCTACTTTGCTGTGATGGGGTCTTTTTAATTTGTGATCATTATAGGTTCAGCAGCTCTGAATGTTGCATTTTTCTTTTTCTGAACAGAGTGAGATCAGGGCCATCTCAGTCAACCAATGGGGCTCCCAGCTTGGATTGAGTGTTCTCAACAAGCTCAGTCAGCTTTACTGCTCTCTGGTGTGGGAAAGCACTGTGCTGCTGTCCCTCTGCACACCAAACAGGTGAACCCTTTTTCCTATCCCCTTTTATTTTAACTGCAGAGCCAAATCTTACCGTCTTAACACCTCTTGCCCTTCTCCAACAGCCTGCCACCAGGATGTGAATTTGGCCAGGCTGACATGCAGAAACTGGTGCCCAAAGAAGAGAAGCCATCTAGCAGCACTGCAGCAACTACTGCCTCTGGCTCCAGACGAACTGGTAAGATAACTCGAACTTATAATACATCAATGTCATACTATGTTTCTGGAACATCCACACACTTTAAATCTCCTACCTTTTATCTAGCAGATTCTGAGACGACGTCTGTCGATGCATCTGCTGGTGGACTGTTGGAAGGCATGGGCCTAGATGGGGACACCTTAGCTCCCATGGAGACAGACGAACCCACTGCAACTGACCCTAAGGCCAAATCCAAACTTACCCCAGCTATGGCCACCCGCATCAAGCAGATTAAACCTCTACTCTCTGGTGAGATAATATTCTTAACACACATTTCTATGTCTTTATATTGTAACTGATTATTCAAAACCAAGAATTAATTGTCTAACTTGTCGTCTTGTGACATTTCCAGCTTCATCTCGACTTGGTAGGGCTCTGGCTGAGCTCTTTGGCTTGCTGGTGAAGCTGTGTGTGGGCTCTCCAGTCCGCCAACGCCGTTCCCACCATGCCACAAGCACTGGCACTACCCCAACACCTGCTGCCCGGGCCACTGCCTCTGCTCTGACCAAGCTCCTCACCAAGGGTCTGAGCTGGCAGCCCCCACCTTACACACCCACCCCTCGCTTTAGGTAAAAACAGACTATCCCTAACACCTACATGTCATTTTTCACCAACTTGCACTGTACACTGGTTACATGAAGTGTGCTTTTTTTTTTTCCTGGCAGGCTGACATTCTTCATCTGCTCAGTGGGCTTCACATCTCCCATGCTGTTTGATGAGAGAAAGTACCCCTACCACCTCATGCTGCAAAAGTTCTTTTGCTCTGGGGGGCATGATGCCTTATTTGAGTAAGTCCCACTATGTGTGGTGACATGTCAAAGCATCAAATGTTGTTCGGTGATATCCAAAATATTCTCATTTATTTGTTGGTTTGCTTTTGTATAGGACATTTAACTGGGCCCTGTCAATGGGTGGGAAGGTGCCTGTGTCTGAGGGTCTGGAGCATGCTGATCTACCAGATGGGACAGGAGAGTTCCTTGATGCCTGGTTAATGCTGGTAGAGAAGATGGTGAACCCAAGCACTGTACTGGACTCACCCCACTCCCTACCAGCTAAAATGCCCGGAGTCACACCCACCATGCCCCAGTTCAGCGCCCTTCGGTTCCTCATAGTCACCCAGAAGGTCAGCATCAACCTGCCGTATGGTATTCAAATGAGTGTTCTGCTGCTAGCAAGTAGAACTTGCGAGTTTGTTTTCAACATTGGAAGGCATCATATATAATACATGGCAGTCTAGTGATTTAACTGGCAGACACGGACAGGAAAGATGGACACTGTAAGATTGATCCTTGCTCTCTTTTCAGAAAGAGTTTTTTTTCCTTTGCTGCAATCCTTCTTTTTTATACCATGAAGACAGTGTTAAGCGATAAACGTTCGTGACCTCAGCAACTGCATTCAGCAACATTTAAAATATCTATAAATGGGACAGTATCCATCAGTTAATTTAAACTGTTGTAAACATAGTTAACATGGCCCTGTTGAAATGGAACACACTCTTACGTGCATATTATTATACAAGCCTCTGGGTTTTGGAGTATTTTACTTCCCATTTATAAGAATTTGAGGCTTTACCGTGAATATATAATAATTTTAATTAATACATGCCTTTCAGAGTACTCAAGGTCACCTAACAAGGCACAACAAAAAACAATGTCAAAAACATAAATAAAAGGGACAGTGAATAAAACATGTAGTTTAGCCAAAAAGAACACAATTATACTGAATATGCCACTTTAAAAAGATGAGTTTTGAGATGGGATTTGAAAATGGAAAGAGTCAATGTTAGGAATGTCTGGTGGGAGGGACTTCCAGAGGTGGGGAGCAGAGCGGCGGAAGGCTTTAAATCCCATGGTTGTCAAAAGGGCAGGTGGTACAATGAGGTGGATGGAAGAAAAAGACCTGAGGGTGCGGGAGGGTGTGTCAATGTGCAATAATACTATTATTATAGTAACACTTTCTCTTCCTCATCAAGGCTGCATTCACATGCATCCGCAGTTTGTGGAATAGGAAGCCGCTGAAGGTGTATGGAGGCAGGATGGCTGAATCCATGCTGGCCATCCTCTGCCACATCCTGAGAGGTGAACCGGTTATCCAGGAGCGCCTGGCCAAGGAGAGAGAGGGGACAGTGCGCGCGGATGATGAAGGGACTTCTACAACTACTTTGGCCCCCACCGGGGCCCCTGGAGCATCTACAACAGCTGGAGAGGCACCAGCACCGACTGTACCAACTACTGGGGGGCCAACAGGAGGATCAACTGATGATTCAACCAATTCCACCCCCCTGCCGTGAACCCCAGGTCAACCAGGCACAACTTACACAGGTTTGTAGGAAATGTATCTAGACTGTCAATATGTTAATTTTTAATATAAAGAAACACAATCATAAATATTGAAAATTAAAGAGAAAAAAAAGTATTAAAAAAACAACTGGGGACAGATAACATACATTGGTAATTTCATCCTTTATTTTGGTATTACATTTTTTGGTATTGTTTGACTGGAAGCTTTTCCTGCTATGGTTTATTCGTGCAGCTTTGTCTATATTTTCAGCTTCCTTTGCCATTAACGATTGCGCAGGTTTCCTGCATAATTGCATATCAAGTGGGCCATATAACAAGAAGCGAAAGCAGGGTTTCTCTGTTAAACAATTTCATACCCCCGAAAATACCCCATGCACTGAATCGGTGGCCACCGTTTGTTATGTAACAGAAAGATATAGAGGGAGACAGATGTGCTCACATGTCTGCCAGCAGCAGATGCAGCAGGTATCGGTGCCATCAGGGAGAGAAATCAGAATGTAGCTGTGAAGGAAAATTGTAGGTGTTTTTGAGAGGTTATGTGTAGAATTCTTTCATTCAGAAAAAGAGTGAAAGAAAATATCCATATCCTGGCCCCCTTTTTTTTGCCCTTTATTGATGCCACCTCTGTTTATTCTGTAATGACTCGCTCTTGTTTTCTGCTTTAGTTGATGGATATGGGTTTTTCAAGAGAGCATGCCATGGAGGCCCTCCTGAACACCAGCACCATGGAGCAGGCCACAGAATACCTACTTACACACCCCCCTCCACTTCTTAGTGGAGCAGTGCGGGTAAGACTTCATGAACAGAAATGCACATTTGTCAATTTCACAAGTTATCTCAGGTAGCTGACATGTTTGCTCTTACTCTTCTAGGACCTGACTATGTCTGAGGAGGATCAGATGATGAGGGCCATTGCCATGTCACTTGGGCAAGAGGTCAGCATGGAGCAGCGCTCTGACTCTCCTGAGGTGCGTCCCTCTCACTGCGCAAATTACATTGGGGAAAACTGTTTCGCAACAAACCATCTGTTGTAGGGCTGCACGATATGTCCAATGTATCATCCTCATGTTATCAACATGCGCGATATACGTATCGCAATAGACTGCTTGAACTGCGATAAATGGTGTTCCGTATGCCATGCATTCACGCTCTGCATGTCAATATATTTGGCCAATCAGATGGAGCCCCGCTGCCCTAGATAATAAATAAAAGATATTCAGATCGACAGGTTTTTCTGTCAATGAATAATTGTCAGAATAAGAGAATAGAGATAGAAAGAGAATAACAGAATTGCGAGGCGGCTCCGTCAAATCTCGCTCCACCTCCGCCCTAATAAATTCTACTTTGGAAACTTCTAGTGATCACGTCAGGCTGACATGTGGTGTGTTACGAATTTGTAAACTTAGTCAATGTATGGAGAGCCAGAGGAGATGGCGCAGTAAATTACTGACAGAGCCAGTAAGAAATGTAACGGTCCAAACGTGTATGAAAAGACCCTAAATTAACACTGTAAGTGGACTTAGTGGCACTGTGGCTGGGCTGTGCACCTTCTCCTTGGGCTGTGGAGCTGTCCATGGTCCCTGCGTCCGTAGCCAGGGACTGTTTGTTTATTTATCGCAAGTCCTCGCGATATTCAACAAGGTTATCGCAAGTTTTCCTAATATAGTGCAGCCCTAATCTGTTGCTAAATTAAATGAAAATAATAACTAATGAACAGTTGAGAGATTATGGTTATTTTTGTGCCTTAGGAAGCAGCACGTCGGCGTGAGGAAGAGGACAGGAGAGCAAGGGAGAGGGCAGAAGAGGATGAAGCCCGCTGCTTAGAACGCTTCATGGAGGCTGAGCCACTGGATCCCCAGGAGTTGCATACCTTCACTGACTCCATGCTGCCTGGCTGCTTCCATCTTCTGGATGAGCTGCCTGACACAGTCTACAGACTCTGTGACCTGCTGATGACTGCCATCAAGAGGAGTGGCCCAGAATACAGAGATCTCATCCTTGGTCAGGTTGTTCACCAGGTGAGAGGATGAATGCATTAAAATCATTTTTGCTATTTGGATCGCACTATGTATATCTAAAGACAATGACTTATTGGGCTTTTGAACATGTTTAATTTAATTCTTTTTCATTCTGCAATCAAGGCACTGGTCAATCACACAACCCATGCTTGGCTTAAATATCTTAGTGAGAGTAAAACATGCAGATTTGCATTCAGCGTACAATTAATATTTGTGTCTGTATTTGTAGTTAAGATATTTAAGAGTAAATGTTCAAATTAAATACCTGATCTTATGTTGATTTCAACTTGTTTGTACCAGTCTAATTGCATTCGTGTTGTGTGTAGGTGTGGGAGGCAGCAGATGTGCTGATCAAGGCGGCTGAGCCTCTGACAACCAGTGACACAAAGACAGTGTCTGAGTGGACTAGACAGATGGCCACACTGCCCCAGGCCTCCAAGCTTGCGACACGAATTCTGCTGCTCACGTTGCTCTTTGAGGTAACAGAGACACACCCATAGAAAGTTAAAGCCTTGTAATGCCATTCTTAAAGGATGAAATCATTTTATGTCATTGTTCATCTACAAACCACTATTTATCATTTGTTTTCTGTCTTGAAAGGAACTGAAGCTGTTGGGTGCCAGAGTGGTGGAGAACAGTGGGATACTTGATTTGCTGATTAAGTTGCTTGAGGTTGTGCAGCCCTGTCTGCAGGCTGCTAAAGAACAGAAAGACATCCAGACACCAAAGTGAGTTTCACCCAACACACCAATCTCCTCTTGTTCTCATCTCATCATTAGAGATCCAATTTTTGTGTTATTATGTATTAACATGATGTCCTTTTTTGCAGGTGGATCACCCCAGTACTGTTGATCATTGACTTCTATGAGAAGATGGCAGTATCTTCAAAGCGCAGAGAACAAATGAACAAGGTACTAAGTTGCAGAGTATTATACTAAATATTTAGACATAGTTACAAGCATAAGTATAGACAACTACTTAGCGATCAAGTAAATAAGTCCGTCATATGTTTTGTAAGTTGGTACTTAGTGGCACATATATTTCACTGAAATTAAGTAATTGTAAGGGGTTATCATCTCATGCAACTCTTTGTACAAAATTCTAATTCTATCAACCTTTTTAGTATCTCCAGCCCAATGGAAATAACTGGCGATGGTTTGATGATCGCTCTGGCCGTTGGTGCAGTTACAGTGCATCAAACAACAGTACCATCGACTCAGCATGGAGGGCTGGGGAAAGCAGTGTCCGCTTCACAGCTGGACGCCGTAGATACACTGTGCAATTCAACACCATGGTGCAGGTATATACAAACACAATCATCTTTCTCAATTGCCAGAGAATACAAAGAATAGAGAACTTTTAAAAATTCATGGTTGATTTTTGAGTTACTATGAATAATTCCACACCTTTGACAGGTAAACGAGGAGACCGGTAACAGGAGGCCAGTGATGTTGACTGTCCAGAGAGTGCCACGCATACCCAAGCCTGCCAAGTCTGGTAGCATTACAGACTCTGAGAGAGAAGAGGCAGAGAAGAGCAAAGCAGAGGAAACTCAGACTGACCTAGACTCAGGGGCAGCAGTGGAGATGAGTGCTCCAAAGGATGATTCCAGCCAAGTGAAGGAGACCACCTCAGGCCCCTCACCTGCCCCAGAGTCTGATCACTCTCAGAGCACAGATATTGTTGTACAAGGCCTGAGTGAAGACATGACCACCGTTCTTATTCGGGCCTGTGTCAGTATGATTAGTGTTCCTGTGGACCCAGACACCCTCCACGCCACACTGCGTCTGTGTTTGCGCCTGACACGCAATCATCACTATGCTATGATGTTTGCTGAGTTAAAGAGCACACGGATGATTCTGGGGCTGACGCAGAGCTCCGGCTTCAATGGCTTCACCCCACTCGTTACTCTGCTGTTTAGACACATCATTGAAGATCCAGCCACACTACGGCACACCATGGAAAAGGTTTGTCTAATCACAATTTTTCAGTAGTTAAAGATGCTTTTGGGTAATATTTGATCAGCAATTTGTTTTTGCTGAATATGGGATTTTCTGAACAATAGCTTTAAGTTGTTGAATAACAAAAACACTTCCTAAACACTGTTGCAATAGGTTGTGAGATCAGCTGTGACCAGTGGAGCAGGCAGTACCACCTCAGGTGTGGTTTCAGGCAGCCTTGGTTCCAGAGAAATCAATTACATTCTCCGCGTCCTGGGCCCGGCCGCCTGCCGTAACCCTGAATGCTTTGCTGAAACCGCCAGCAATTGTGTCCGCATTGCTCTGCCTGCACCACGTGGAGCCGGCACTGGTGAGTATGCAAGCTAATAGGCGCTAGCTGTAACATTTGGTCATACTTTTAAATTGTGTCTCGATATTTCAACGCCTTTAAACACATACTGCATCTTTCTCTACAGCGTCTGATGATGAGTTTGAGAACCTTCGAATTAAGGGGCCCAATGCAGTGCAGCTGGTGAAGACCACTCCTCTGAAACTCTCCCCCTTACCGTCTATTCCTGACACTATCAAGGAGGTCATCTATGATATGCTTAATGCTCTGGCTGCCTACCATGCACCCGAAGAACGTAAGGAATGCTAACAAGATCCTGACAACTACCGATTTGAAGTGTATATGTAATTTTAATGTTTGGTTTTGTGTGTGGCACAGCGGAGCGTCCAGAAGAACGTGCAGCAGTTGTGCCTGGTGGTCAAGACCTGTGCCAGATATTGCAGGATGTTGGTGATGACGTTTACCAGCAATACCGACTCACCCGGCAGGGTAGCGACTTCGACTCCCAGTCTGCTTTCCATATCAATGTGAGTTTCACTGACATATAGTCCAGTTAAGCTTGCATATTAAAACATGACGTGTATTATCTCATTGAATAATAGAGCCGTGTCTCTTTGTCACAGACTCAAGTGTTTGCTGCTGATGGAGCTGTGGCTGAGTCTTCTCAGTCTGGCACACCACAAGGAGAAGGTGAGACTAAAAGTTTTTTTAAATACAATACAAGTTTTTAAAGTAACTGCACTTGTATGATACTCTTATCTCTCCTCATACTATTTTATTAGCTGTCAGTCTGATAGCTTTCTTTCGTGTAAAATACATTTTAAAGTATTGCTCAATTTGGGTTATCTTTTATGCTAGACTGTCCCCCATATTATGTGAACTGTACATGATATGTGTACTCTATCATTCTGTTTCTCAGCCTCCACACCAGAAGAGATGCGGGAGGAGAAGAAGGAACAGGAGGGAGAGAAAGGCACAAGCTCAGATGAGGGTAAAGCAGCCAAGGTAAAGGCAAGTAAGCCTCTGATGCCAACCTCCACCATCCTCAGACTGCTGGCTGAACTGGTGCGCTCCTATGTTGGCATCGCCACATTAATTGCCTCCTACTGCTACACTGCTGGACAGTCTGAACTTATTAAGGAGGTGGGTAGTTCAAATTGTCAACCCTTCACACGTCTATTTTAATGCATTAATAAATGTTTAATCTTAACCCTTATTCACCACCCTACCTCCTAACAGGATTGCAGTGTTCTAGCCTTTGTACTGGACCACTTGCTGCCCCACACCCAGAATTCAGAAG
The DNA here is from genome assembly GCA_026259375.1 of Verasper variegatus. Taxonomy (NCBI): domain Eukaryota; kingdom Metazoa; phylum Chordata; class Actinopteri; order Pleuronectiformes; family Pleuronectidae; genus Verasper; species Verasper variegatus. Next base: position 13,747,057 of record CM048045.1, read on the forward strand.
ACAAGGATACCCCAGCCCTGGCACGTCTCTTCCTTGCCAGCCTGGCAGCTGCCGGCACAGGCACTGATGCCCAGGTAGCCCTTGTCAATGAGGTGAAGGCGGCCCTAAGTCGAGCACTAGCAATGGCAGAAGGTGCTGAAAAACACGCCAGGTAAACAACATAAAAATATTTCAAGCCACCTCATATTGACAATATAAGCCATGATTGATTCATAATTCCCATGGATGTGATCAAACCCATACTCACTGTCTGACCTGCTGCATCTTTTTCACAGGCTTCAGGCAGTGATGTGCATCATCAGCACCATCATGGAATCATGCCCCTCCACATCCAGCTTCTATAGCACAGCAGCAGCCAAGACGCAACACAACGGCATGAACAACATCATAAGGCTTTTCCTTAAGAAAGGACTGGTTAACGACTTAGCCCGTGTGCCTCACAGCTTGGATTTGTCCAGGTATGATTACACCATATTCATTTAAATAAAATTACTAGACTGGGGGGGCATTACAAAAAGTGATCTGTGGATTAAGAAGGAGTTAAATGGGCCCCTATGGTGCATGTCCTAATGATCCATCCATGTTAACTAGTATATAGTTTTCTTCTTGCCTGTTGGTGCATTACTGCATATCTTATCATATTATTATTATCACCTGTAAATCAGTAGGGTTGTGTATCACCATTGGCAGGACAGTGTAACATATCACCAGCATGTATATGAGATAAACAAAATGTGGATCCGCTCAGAAAAAGACTATACCACAATTTAATCTGTGATTAGGTCATCATGGCACGCCTTTTAACCCTGGCTTTCCCAAATCACCATTTTGAAACGTATTAAGCCAGACATCGCAGTAATGACAATCGACCTTGAGGGCTTAGTAGTTCTGTTTCATAAGCAAGTTGGCTTTGCCAAAATTATATTGTGAAATAAAATCTGTATAAAATGACTCAACATTCTTCCTCTATATCATTTAGTCCCAACATGGCCAACACAGTGAATGCTGCCCTGAAGCCTCTGGAGACTCTGTCCCGTATTGTGAACCAGCCCAGTAGTCTGTTTGGGGGCAAAGGAGGCTCCAGCAAAAACAAGACTGAACATGATACTGTGGGCACTGCCAGGGACAGCAACAGCAACACTCAGGACCAAGGTATTGAGTGAGATGAGGTATTTCAAGACTCTAGATCCAGGGATTGCAAATGTGTCTTGCTGATGTGTGACATGTATTCCAGGAGAGTCTGGTGAGGCAGAGCCAGCAGAGGGCAACCACAGGGTGCAGGGAACAGACACCGACCTGATGGATGGAGAGACGGAGGGAGACACTGTAGTAATCGCTGGTCAGCCAGAGGTTCTCAGCACCCAGGCTATGCAGGTGATTGACATTTAATTACACACAATACACACAGTATCTCACCACATCACTTCATCTTTAACCTCTGTAATTACTGGCCATAACATAAAAGCAAATATGACCAACGGTATTTCTGCATCATTCCCTGTGCTTTTAGGTAGAGAATGAGTTGGTGGACCTGATTGATGAACTGCTGGAAAGAGATGCTGGCACTGTCAACAGCACTATTATAGGTAAGTCACCTATAGATAAGCTAGATGGTAAGGAAAAGGTTAGAATAGTTAGGCACAAAACCACAAATCCTCTGTGGTATAATGAAGTTAACTAAACTGTAAACTAACAAGAACCATTTTTGACTAATTAATATTGTTAAACAGTTAAAAAAGAATAGTAGTTCAAAAGTGTAACAATTGTCGTCTTTTCTGTCAAACAGTGGGACGAAGCGGTGAAGATGAATCGCAAGAGGATGTTTTGATGGATGAGGCCCCTTCAAATATTAGCCAGGCATCCACTCTTCAGGCAAACCGGGAAGGTAAGACATCAAAACATCACAACGTTAAAGACAAACAACTGCACAGTTGTCGTCTTTTTTCCATTAAAGAGGTTTAAAGAGGGGGTTGTAATGCTTTACCGATTATTACATAATTATACTTACATAAAATTTGACTTGGCTGGCACTGACCCGTGGTTCTCTCTTCCATCAGACTCTATGAACATCCTGGAACCCGAGGATGAGGAACACACTCAGGAGGAAGATTCTAGCGGCAGCAATGATGATGAAGACAGTCAGGATGAGGAGGAGGAGGAAGAAGAGGAGGAGGAGGAGGATCAGGTATGACTTAATGCATTGAGGTTAAGTAAACAATTTGTAATTGTAATTCTTGCTCATCCTTAAAACTGACGATATTACTGCTACTCTCCCTCTCAAGGATGATGAGGAAGGAGACGAGGATGATGACGATGAAGGTTCAGAGATGGAGTTGGACGAGGACTTCCCTGACATCAATGCCGCACCTCACATCCGCTTTGAAAGGTTTGACAGAGACGATGACCTCATCATAGAGTTCGACAACATGTTCTCCAACAACGGTATGCAGCATCATTTAGAACCAACAATTACTAATGTCAAATGAATTGTAATTGATTATTCACCCACTCAATTTGAATCAATAAACAAATTCCATCATACTTTTATATTAAGTCTGCTTCACACCACAAAATACCTTTTTGACAGCAGACATTCTGCCTTGTTATAGCAGAGTGGAAAATCGTTTGTTAATAATTGCTCAGTTGCTGCAAGTGTTAAGTAATCCAGTAAGCCATGCCGGTGAGCCAGCATGCACAATACCAACACCACCCTGGAACTAGCTCACCTAAATGAATTACCATTGGTTTTTAATGTTATCAATCACACATGTGCTTTTCCTGCAAAACGAGGCAAAATCTCTGCTGTTGAAAAAGGTCTGTCAGATAGTAAGTGGCTCTGCCCCCCTAATGTCTGCCTACTGTTTTCTGTTTTCCATCAGCTGACATCCCTCCTTCCCCAGGGAACATCCCTAGCTCCCACCCACTGATGGTGCGCCATGCTGACCACGGTTCCCTCACCCTAGGCGTGGCAGGCACAAGCAGCCGCCTAGCCCAGGGAATGGGGCGCAGTCAGCGGACACTCCGCCAGCTCACTGCCAACAGTGGACATACGATCCATGTCCACTACCCTGGCAATCGCCAGCCCAACCCACCACTCATTTTGCAAAGGTGAAAGCATGTTATTTTGGTGGCTTTGTTAAACAATATGTCTGCTTTGTGTGATATTACTATTAAAAATATATGTTCGTCTTCTACTCCCTTTAGATTGTTGGGTCCCAGTGCTGCAGCAGACATTTTACAGTTGTCCAGCTCTCTGCCTCTGCAGTCTCGCGGCCGTGCCCGCCTTTTGGTTGGAAATGAAGACGTGCACATCATTGCTCGCTCTGATGATGAGTTGTTGGATGATTTTTTCCATGAGCAAAGTAGTACTGGGGGACAAGCAGGTGAGGTTGCCCCATTACAATGGTCTTGGTGTTAAGTATTTGCTTGAATTTTTAACCATTTTCTTTCTTTGTCTCTCTAGGCACCCTCTCTAGTATTCCCACTGCCTTAACGAGATGGACAGATGAGTGTAAAGTGCTTGATGCTGAGAGTATGCACGACTGTGTCGCAGGTAGGTTTGTTGAAGCGCAGTAAAGATTAATTAGATATTTTTTCACTAAATATCATTATATTGTGCTACAGTATTGCAGGGGTTTCCCTACAGATGTAGACAGAGCTTTTTAATTTACAGCACAAGCCAAGGATGAGTTCTAACGTCTGTGTTTGCTTTCAGTTGTGAAGGTGCCTATCCTGCAGCATCTAGAGAGTCTGCGTGATGAGGAACTGGAAGAGCGTAGAGAAAAGAGGAGGAGGCAGCTGGCGGAGGAAGAGGAGTCGAAGCAAAATGAGAGGAGAGCCTCTGGAGCCGAACAGGCCAGGGAACAGAGCCTGCAGGTTAGTAAATAATACATTTGCTGACTGGGAATCTGACTCTGTTTACATTTTAGACATACAACTTTGAGGTCAGTTTATTTGCTTATGTCTGGTCTTGTTTTTGTCCGTAGGGTTCTGGATTGGGGACAATTAATGGTGCAGACAACACTGCAGGTACTGACATTTGTAAAAAAAAAAAAAATATATATATAATCTTTCTTGATGTTCAAATTATCCAGCCTGTCTAAAATGGACACATCACAGTGATGAGCACCCGGAGGCAAGTTGCCACCAAAGCGTGCTGTGGGATGAGGTAGTAGTTTGTATAGTTTTAGGATCACACCAGATCTGGGAGATAACTATACAGTCTACTGTCTTTCTTATAGCAACGCCATACCAGCTCGGCATCTTCATCTGCTACAAAGGAAATCCACTCCTACTAACTTGTAAAAAATGTGTATTTATCAAACTCGTATCTAATTTACAGTGCTGTCTTAAGTACCCAACTGCACATATTGACATTGTATCTCTGGTGTACAATGTTGCTTTGTATGTATCTTGTACATAACTGTTATTCTACACGTGGCTGTGCTGTGGTGAGGTAGTAAGTTGTGTTGTTGTTGGGGATCAGGATTGTGCACCCCGTTCAGGAGATAACTATACGACTTACTGCCTTCCTCAGCAGTGGCTATTGCCTTCTGTGAAGATAATGTTCTGCTCTGTTAACAATTGGTGACTATCTTGCATTGTGAAAATGTTTTCATAATTGTTAAATATTTAAGGGCCCAGTTAAACATTCAATATTAGGAGCCATTAATAACCTCTGAAAAAAGCTACTCACTTGCAACAACAATTATTTTGCATCATTTTCATCATCAGAATGAAAATCTATAAACCAGTAATCTTTAGTTCATGAAAGTATAAAAACTACTTCTGTCTTCACACAAGTTTTCTCTATGGATCTTACAGAGGGTGAGCAGGCTCAGGGTGGCACAGCGTCATGTCTGGACCCACCCAGGGTCTCGGAAGGTTTCCTCACTGCTCCCCCATCTGGAGAGGTCACCCCCACAACACCTGCTCCTCATGAGCAGGCTCTAGTCTCCTTGGAGACTGCGATCAGTCAGCAGGTCCACCAGCCAATTGCTGACCTGTTGCTGGCTGAGTCGCATGCCAGCTCACTGGCTGCTCTGGCAGGGGCAGGCCTTCCACCCTTGGCGGCAGCTGACAGACCAAACAGTGAAGCGGAGGCATCTCAGATGGAAATGTCCCCAGCACCCACAATCGGTGAGAGAGTCGGTGGAGGAGGAGCGTTGGATGAAGGCAGGGAAGGTAGATTATCTTTGAAAACTCTCTTTTATACAGACTGGCCAACAGTGAGGACAAGCATCTGTAATATAAACAATGTTGTTGATCTTGGTTGACGCTAGATCTGTCCTAAAAAGGTTCTGAGCATTGAAAAACACATCAGTGACCCATGGAACTTCAGTTCTTCAGAACTACAGTGCATTTAGTGTTATTTCCTAACGCTTCCCCTTAATGATTTTATTGTCTTTTTCTCAGCCTCCCTAAGTCCAGACATCGTGGAAGCCTCAGAGCCTGCAGTAGTGGGTGTGTCACAATCTGGAAGGGTCTCCCATGGATACCAGCAGCCCTGCCTCTGCCACTCAGGAAGAAGCTGCTCCCATCCCTGCCCAGTCCACCCAGCTCTCTCAGGAGCTTTCTGGTAGTGGGGAGAGTGGACTGACTGACAGGCAGACAGATGCAGAGACTGGGTGAGTAGTTTGTAGTATGATTCCAGGTAGTGATTATTACCCCCCTCTCTTTGCCAGCACATGCAGAACATGCTTTAGTCTGATGCAAAACAAATTAAATAAAGTCAAAATTAATTTTTGAAAAATCCACTTTCCTTTTTGCCCAGTTTTAGTTTGTTTTCAGTCTGTGCATCAAATACATTTTTGTATCCCTTTTTGAATGGTTTTGAGAATACTTGGTCCCTTAACCAAAATAATACAATGATATGGTTCAGTTAAATCTTCCCTCGGGATTGTAAGCACATTAACAATGTAAGTCATAATCATAAATATTTCATCGCACACACTTTTGCTGACTGATCATCTTTTTTTCTCTTATGTTTACAGCTCTACTTCTGTGTCATCCCCTGGGGAAATGATGCCCAGGAGTGACACTGTTTACAGCCAGTCTCAGGCCATTCAGGAAGAGCCCCTCCCATCAACCAGCAATGAAGAGGAGGACCCACTTGCAGGTAAAATGAATTGCTCCCCTTATTATATTCTTTTAATTTTGTAGCAATATGACATCTCAATGTGTGATGTTTTTTACCTTGGCAGGCATCAGTCTGCCAGAAGGTGTGGATCCCTCTTTCCTGGCAGCTCTTCCTGAGGACATCCGCCGAGAGGTGCTGCAAAATCAGCTTGGGATCAGACCACCCTCCCGTCCTCCTGTTGCCACCAGCCTGCCTTCCGCTACTCCACCTGTACTGGGAGGACCAGGGGTTACAGAAGTCAGCCCCGAATTCCTGGCGGCCTTGCCACCAGCCATTCAGGAAGAGGTGAGATACACTTCTCAGAAATAAAGAGAGATCACAGTAGACTAAAGGCTTAACTTCAAATCTACAAGCTGGAGAAAAAGATAATAGAAAATAATTAAAGTCTCAGATATGCAGTTCTGTTATTAAACATGCCATTGGTCATCTTAGGTTCTTGCTCAGCAACGGGCAGAGCAGCAGCGCAGGGAGCTAGCCCAGCAGCCTACACAGGGAGACACACCTTTGGATCCAGTCACCTTCATCCAGACGCTGCCTTCAGAGCTCCGACGTAGTGTCCTGGAGGATATGGAGGACAGCGTGTTGGCTGTGATGCCCCCAGATATTGCTGCTGAAGCCGCCGCGTTGCGTAGGGAGCAAGAGGCACGTCAGAGGCAACTGATGCACGAGAGGCTGTTTGGTCATAGCTCTTCTTCAGCCCTATCAGCCATCTTGCGCTCACCAGCCTTCACAAGTCGGTTAGGGAGCAATCGTGGCGTCCAGTACACCCGGCTGGCTGTGCAGAGAGGAGCCACATTTCAGATGGGGGGAGGAACTAACCACAGGTGAGAGAAGATTTTTCAAATTTTTTGTTTGATCCCCAAAAAACTAACTAAATGTAGGCATTAGAAACTTAAACGTCTTTTTTTTCTAGATGTTCTTGATAAACCATTATTGATAGATGATAAACTGAATGCGTTTGTTTTGTTTCCTCAGACCTTCCAGTTCTAGCGTAGACTCCTTGTTGCGTCTGCGCGGTCGGTTGCTGCTGGACCACGAGGCCTTGTCCTGTCTGCTGGTTTTGCTTTTTGTGGATGAACCGAAGCTTAACACCAGCCGTCTGCACCGTGTGCTCAGGAATCTCTGCTACCACTCTCAGACACGTGGGTGGGTCATTCGCAGCCTGTTATCCATCCTCCAACGCAGCAGCGAAAGTGAGGTTTGTGTGGAGACCTCGCGTCTCGAGGACTCTCGTGGCAAAAGGAGCATCCAGGGAGGCTGTGGAGGAAAGGGTTCCGCTACGTCGTCCCTCTCCTCTTCCTCCTCTTCTTCATCATCCTCATCATCCTCCTTAGAGTTACTGAACAGGGTGGAGTCTCGCAGCTCCAACCAGCTTTCCTGGCTCTCTGTTTCTATGGATGCAGCTTTGGGCTGCAGGACAAACATTTTCCAGATTCAGCGAGTATCGGGTAGGAAACATGCTGACCGTCACTCAGGTGGGGCCTCTGCAGGATCTGGAACACTGGGAGGACTTTCAGGTGCTGCTGCAGCAGGTGTCACGTGTGCAGCAGGTGGAGGCTCCACTGTTCACATCCACCCTCAAGCTGCTCCAGTGGTCTGTCGACACGTGTTGGACACACTTATCCAGCTAGCTAAGGTGACGGTCCAGCTTTTTTCATCCACCCCTGACACATAATTTATTACATATTCAATTCTAATAGTTAACTAAGTTGATTAAGTTTGTTTCCTGTGTACCCCCTGCAGGTGTTCCCCAGCCACTTCACCCAGCAGCGGTGTAAGGATCTGTCAGCATCGTCTTCTGACCTGGACTCGCGTCTTTGTCTGGGCTCCTCCGGGGGACTGGGTGGAGGTGGGAACTCCAGGTCAGGGTTGCAGTCTCAAAGTAGCCCCGGCTCTAATGTCTCCAACACACAGAACTCCTTTGGCTCCTCTGCTATTAATCCCCAGTCCCTGGGCATTTCCACTGATTTTTGGGACCTGCTGGTCAAGCTGGACAACATGAATGTCAGCCGCAAGGGCAAGGCCTCTATGAAGACAGTGCCTCTGGGGGGCAGTGCAGAGGCTGAGGGGGCCCAGTTCAGCTTGGAGACATCCCCTCTAGGGCAGCTGATGAACATGCTGTCTCACCCAGTGATCAGACGGAGCTCCTTGCTCACTGAAAAGCTGCTACGCCTGCTCTCCCTCATATCCATTGCCCTGCCTGACAATAAGGCCACGGAGGTGCCCGCTGGACACCCCGCCCCACAGGCTTCCCATGTGGCAACCAACTTAGGAGCCACGGCCCCAGTCACAACACAGGGCACTGTATCTGTATCTGTGGGCTCTACCCAGCCCATTGTGGCAGGCCCAGGGGCCTCTGTGGGAGCTACAGCCCAGGGTACATCCTCAGGGAGTGTAACAGCCTCCCAAACATCCTCTACAACAATCTGTATACCCACATCCACTGGAACAACCTCTACAGGTAATGTTGATTTATTCGAAAATACGATGTCATCTGTTCATTTAAACATTACATTGTAAAATTGATTTTAGTAGATAATGATGTACAGTTTTGGGGGGTTCCAAAATAGGGAAACAGAGGAGCACTCTTACCAGTTCAGAGAGTGACAACAAGATGGCCTCCAGTGGACTCACAGAGAAACAGCTTCAACTCTCTGTGGAGGTATGGAAAAGTTGAAAACTGTTTCTGCCATCATGAAATGTGTGTGAATTTCCATTACTGCTCATGGAACTATGAGCAGAGCAGGAATGACACGAATTGTATCCACGTTTGACACCGTTAGTTGTATGGGTGCACTGAGTATTAGGACTGGACTGTGACAGTCTGTCTGGTTAGTTGTACAAACCAAGTTTAAGCTATATTAAAAACAAGTAGAATTAAATGTTGAACCCATGAAAAGACAAAGGGAAGCCATCAGAGAACAAATAGGCTTGAAGTTGCTTTTTAAAACATAAAAACTAATGTGGCAATTCTGAGAGGGACGTTGTTCAGACTTGAGGAGCAACAACAGAAATATTTTAAGCCTTGACCTTGGAGTGGCCATAAGTCTGTTTGACTAGCTTTACAGATGATAGAGTCCAATAGTGATCCAGCATAGATTATACTGACAGTCTTCAGAGACCTTTGTCTCAGACACAAAAAGCCAATTTCTCATCATGATAAACATTCATAACCAATGTTAACAATCATTTACTGTTTTCAAAAGAGGCCAATTGATCTGTTTCTGTTACACCCTCCTCCGTTTTTTGTTAATACCCTTTCCCTTCTCCTTACAAGGTGTTGACATCTCACTCATGTTCAGAGGAGGGTCTGGAGGATGCAGCTAACATTCTGCTGCAGCTTTCAAGAGGAGACGGTACCACCAGAGACACTGTACTCAGACTGCTGCTGAGTGGAGCTAGACACCTTGGATACACTCTATGCAAACAGATCGGTTAGTGCTGTGAGACTGCACCGATGCTAGTCATCATCCCCCAATTCAAGCGAATACAGTTTTCTTTACATGTTCATTTGAACATTTTTTCTCTCTCTCTCTCTCTCTCTTAGGCACATTGCTGGCTGAACTAAGAGAGTACAACTTGGAGCAGCAGAGGCGGGCGCAAGCTGATTCACACTCCCCAGATGCCCCGCCTGAAGATTCCTCCATCTCGGGCAGGCTCAAGGGCAAGATGACAAGCAGGTTAGCTAGTTATGAGCCTGGTTGCCCAGTGACACTAGGTTGTTGAACACACAACTCACAGTCACTGGGCTTTCAAAAGGGACTAGCAGACTGACTCTATTTGAACTATTTTGATTTCCCGAAGTAATACTGCATTATATAATGACAGTGTCCCAAAACTACAATTTCCTTTACCTCGTATGCATTTGTTGGCTTGGGCACAGGTTTGACGGTTCGGAGAGTGTAGTCATTGTGGCTGCACAGAAACGCACACTTGGGGGACGAGAACTACAGCTTCCCTGTATGAGCTCACTGACCTCCAAGACGTCGACGCAGAAGTTTTTCTTGCGAGTGCTGCAGGTCATTATCCAGCTCCGTGAGGACACCCGGCGCGCCAACAAGAAAGCCAAACAGACAGGGCGATTAGGTAAGATGTTGTTACAGTATTCTTGATGCTTACATCCATTATCCTGAAGATCTACAGAATGATTATAAACCCTCTCCTCCCTCTCTGAATGTCCAGGCTCCACCAGTTTGGGCTCAGCCAGCAGCATCCAGGCTGCTGTGCGTCAGCTCGAGGCTGAAGCTGATGCCATCATCCAGATGGTGAGAGAGGGTCAGCGGGCACGCCGCCTCCAACAGGCCCCCTTACCCACCGCCTCCTCTGCCTCTGCAACCGCTGTCGCCGCCGGATCCTCAGTGGCAGCCCCCCATGCTCCCACTGGTGCTGCTCCCCCTGCTGGCACGGCTGCTGCTGCCACGGTTAGCATGGCTACACTGACAGCAGGCATACTCCTACTTACACACTGCACACACTTATTTTAGGAGACAATGTAACAGATAAAAAAGAACATTGTCTTCATAGTGTACCCATCACAGAATTACTGTGGTGGTCATCAAGGTTTAATGCTATGAAATGGCTAACAGCTACTGACATGCAACATATCTAATTTGTTTTTTGCCTCTATGGGCTTTGTGCGTTTTTAACCTTCATGAGCTAAGCCATTACTTGCAGTGTACATCTGTCCTATTTTGCAAAAATAGCTGTAGTTAACATTTGATGTTGTATTGCATTGAATTTTTTTGATAAACAGTCATGCATTGTGCACTCATCCAAGAGCCCTTCTCAAATGGCGTATTCATAGTGGCAATGTCTACACTTCTGCCCTGGTGAACGTTATCTCAACTGGACAGATGTGTCAGAGATCCACTGCATCATGTGCCAGTGTCTTTTAAACAACATTTTCAACTGTTGAAATTATCTGTTTGTAAATGTCCTGCCTGCTTCAGACAGTTTTCATTTCACTGATGTGTTTGTTGGCTGACATGGCTTCACGCTTTTGGCCCCTCCTCCTTCCCTACTTGGTCCAATCCCTGCACCTTTGTAGTGGATCATGAAAGTTACATTTTGCATGGCATTATCGGCCACAATTGACTACTGTGGAAAGAACTCTGTTAATTCTTCTGTGTTTTTTCTCCCTGTTGTTCATCCTCTTTCACTGCTCTATCTGCTCCTTCCTGAATTATTTTCTGTAGTCCGAGGTGCAGTCAATGTCAGAAGCCCAGGCAGCCCAGAGAGACGACTCTCCTATGGATGTGGACCAGCCCTCTCCACTAGATCAGGACCCTGCTCCTCTGGGTATGATTACAAACTCTTCACACTGCTAAAGACTATTTAAACACCTGGTGATTTGTGTTTTCTTCAGTAAATGCCTCCAGCATCCACTGAGCACAATTCTCATTTGATACATTGATGATCTAATTCAGTGTGTATTGTAAATTAATTTTCTAGATGAAGAAGGAAACAGCACGTCAGAGAGTGAGGAGAGACTTCCAGAACTCCCTCTGCTCAGTGAGCAGCTTTTGCTGGATGAGCTATGGGACATGCTTGGGGAGTGCCTGAAAGAGCTGGAGGAGTCCCATGACCAGCATGCTGTACTGGGTAGGTGGAACGCATTTCTCTATGCTATGTGCGATTTACATTGTATTGATGTCAGATGAAGCTAGTGATATGTTCCCCTAAATCATTTTCTTTAATAATCTTTGTTTCCTCAGTTCTCCAGCCTGCTGTGGAGGCCTTCTTCCTAGTGCACGCCACTGAGCGAGAGAGTAAACCTCCAGTGAGGGACACCCGGGAGAGTCAGCTCTCTCACATTAAAGATGAGCCTCTTCCGCTGTCACCAGCCCCGCTTACACCTGCCACACCTTCATCCCTGGACCCGTTCTTTTCAAGGGAACCATCCTCCATGCATATCTCATCCAACCTGCCACCAGACACCCAGAAGTTCCTTCGATTTGCCGGTGAGGCTGAGCAACTTCACTAATGCGAATGATGAAGCTTTGTTTGCATTTGTAGTATACTGTATAACAGCACTTGTTGTTCTTCCTTTTTAGAAACTCACCGCACAGTGCTTAACCAGATCCTGCGCCAGTCCACCACTCACCTGGCTGATGGGCCCTTTGCAGTATTGGTTGACTACATTCGAATCCTGGACTTTGATGTGAAGAGAAAGTAAGGGGGATTGTTTTACACTTCTGTCCTACACTGTCTAATAGCCTCTTCAAATTACTGACCCTCTGGTGTTTCTAACCATATCTGCAGGTACTTCCGCCAGGAGTTAGAGCGTCTGGATGAAGGCCTGAGGAAGGAGGACATGGCAGTGCATGTGAGGAGAGATCACGTGTTTGAGGACTCCTACAGGGAGCTGCATCGCAAGAGCCCAGAGGACATGAAAAACCGACTGTAAGGCCATTACCCCTTTTTCCACCTGCAGGGCCTCTCAGTTCTGAACCACTCAACATGAGTCATACTCTGCTCACTTTTCACTACAGGTACATCGTGTTTGAAGGAGAGGAGGGCCAGGATGCTGGTGGCCTGCTGAGGGAATGGTATATGATCATCTCTCGGGAGATGTTCAACCCCATGTATGCCCTGTTCCGCACTTCACCAGGCGACCGTGTCACATACACCATCAACCCATCATCTCACTGCAACCACAACCATCTCAGCTACTTCAAGTTCGTGGGTCGTGTGGTGGCTAAGGCAGTCTATGATAACCGGTTATTGGAGTGCTACTTCACCCGCAGCTTCTACAAGCACATCCTGGGCAAGAGTGTCAGGTATTTGAGCTGCTGTCAGTCACAGTCAAGTACCGAGTTATTCAAGACATGTTTCAGCTACACTAAAACATCCAACAAACAAAGCCATGATTAGCACTATACTGAGTGATTGGTAAGCTATATATCTTTTTATTCACTAAATGTATTTCTGTGGTCTTCCAGGTACACAGACATGGAGAGTGAGGACTATCCATTCTTCCAGGGCTTGGTCTACTTGCTGGAGAATGATGTGTCCACACTGGGCTATGAGCTGACGTTCAGCACAGAGGTTGGTGTCTGTTCTCTAAATGTTCCAATCAACTTAAAGTAGAAAATTGATTGTCATTCTTAACTGTTGAAATTGTGGTTGGACCTCAAGGGCTTGGTTCCCACATGCTTTATGATCTCGTAAAATTTGTGCTAAAGGTGTCGGATGGCATTAAAAAACTGGCAGTAAAATGTGAAGCTGAAATTCTGTAAGATGTGTGACACTGAAAGTTTCCATTTGCTCTCTGTGTGAAGGTCCAGGAGTTTGGCGTGTGTGAAGTGAGAGACCTCAAGCCAAATGGAGCCAATATCCTGGTCACAGAGGAAAACAAAAAAGAGTATGTGCACCTGGTCTGCCAGATGAAGATGACAGGTAAGACTCACCAAATCTATTATTTCCTACAAGGAGCAAGGCTCTATTGTTAATACACAATAATATTTGGTAATGAAAACAGTCAGCGCAGATGGAATCATCTATATCTTGAAATGTACAGATGTCATCTTAAATGTTCAGGGCAGATATTCTCAGAGATGCACATAGAAAGCACTAGGTGGCAGCCCTGTTAAATGTTGCACTGATCAATATTCAGCAGCCATCCAGTGGTGCTTCTGTCTGTAAGATGGCTGATTTATCATAACCAACATTATTCAGTAAAGTATTACATTTTCAGCTGCTTAATTGAAAAAGAATTGCCATCGAATTCAATTTAAAAACAGTTGGTTGCATGCCTATTGTCAGTATTACAGAAAGATCCCTGAGTGAATTCTAAACCCTTGTTTTCTAGGTGCAATCCGCAAGCAGCTGGCAGCCTTCCTCGAGGGATTCTACGAGATCATCCCCAAGAGGCTGATCTCCATCTTCACCGAGCAGGAGCTGGAGCTGCTCATCTCTGGCCTACCCACTATTGACATTGATGACCTGAAGGCCAACACTGAATATCACAAATACCAGTCCAGCTCCATCCAGGTATGGAATAGTTTGCACAAACATTTATTATGGAAATGAAAAGCCACATCTAAATGTTGTGAGAAACTGGGTATGATTGTGTCCACGTCTTACGACAGTTATCTTCATATTGTTTGAAATCAAGTAAAGCTGTTTTTATTTAGTTATTGCTCATGTCTTCCAGCTTCTAGCGTTTAACTGTCAATCCTACAGAAAAACCATTGATAAAACTGTATTAGAACAAATTTATAACTCATGCATTCCTTTATTTCCAACTTTAGATCCAGTGGTTCTGGAGGGCCTTGCGTTCCTTTGACCAGGCGGACCGGGCTAAGTTCCTACAGTTTGTCACTGGTACCTCCAAGGTTCCCCTCCAGGGTTTTGCTGCTCTGGAGGGCATGAACGGCATCCAGAAGTTCCAGATTCACCGTGACGATCGCTCCACTGACCGCCTGCCATCTGCTCATACCTGGTACACACCTATCAATACAATGATAAGAATAATAATCAACAATCGTATTCATCCTGAAATGAACGATATTGTGAAGGTGTAACTTAATTTTCTTTTTGACCTTTCTCTTTCACCAGCTTTAACCAGCTGGACCTCCCGGCCTATGAGAGCTACGAGAAGCTGAGACATATGCTGCTGTTGGCCATTCAGGAATGCTCCGAGGGATTCGGACTGGCTTAAACTATGAGACTCTTAACAAACTCAGACATGCAAACAGACAGTTGATTTAGATTTGCCTACTCCTGACACATTCACACTGATAACCTTTGAAACACACACACACTATCATAGACATTACTGGATTATTTGTTGAATGGCCTAGACTTACTGGTTTCTATTCCATATAAAACAGATAAAACCAGCGAGTGAAATGAACCGATTGACATTGCGTACAACACAGAGAGCCTCATGATAATGGCAAAATGCAAGAGTGGATTCAGAGGATAATAATGGACTAATATAAGAGACGTTTTCTTCATTTAGTTTGATTTCTCTGTACAAAAGGTTTGGGAGTTTGTTATGTTTAATCTTTTTTGTTCTCTGGTTGTGTAAAAAGAAAAAAGATGTTGTTTGAACAGGATGGTTATAAAACCTTTGGGGAAAAATATTGGTGGTTTCTTGTTGCTAATTTGTGACCTCATAAGCCTTGACGACGGGGAACCTTTTTATGGGGGGTATATGGACAACTTGAGGAGTTTGAGATATTCACAAAAATGCACTTTTCAAAGTTTTGTGGCATTTTTAAGGAAGGATGGTACAAAAAAATGAAGAGAAAACCTGAAGGAGATAAAAAAAAAAAAAAAAACATTAACCATAAATTCTAGAGTATTTTTGGCTATTAAATCGCTGACCCAGCCTTGAGCCTTTGAATCGGAGTGGAATAACTACATGAATAAATGCATAAAATTGCGTCTATTGTCTCTTTTAACAGTGTTTTACCTGCAGTGAATTCATTACATCCAAACTAAATGTCACTTCTGAATTTAACCACCAAAATACTGCAAAAAAAACCTATTTTCTATTTGGTAATACTATTGGCAGTTTATCAGCGATGCTGTGACAAGTGAAATCAATCCCACACCGATCCTGGCAGTGAATCAGACAAACTGTCACTCATGACAAAATCACTTAGGCACTGTAAAGCTTTTGTGTAATGACTGATGCCGTCCCGGAGCACGTTCCTGATGCCCCGCCTGAAGTCGGGGGGGTTGGTAGTTGGTTAGGGGATCACATTGGGAGCTCAGTGCAGCAGTGCTGTCATTTTTTTTTTTTTTTTAATGCTGCCACTGACCCAGTCTCCCCTCCCGTCTCAAACAAATCTCTGTACCTTTGATTATGTCCCCAACACCCAGTGTCCCTCTGCTGCTGTTTCAGTGCTGATGGGCCAAAGACGACAGAGACCACCAAGTGATTTCTTGTCATCGTACAGTCCTCTGAGGGTTGTGTTTTTTTTTTCCTGAGGTATTTGACGTTTCGTGTTGCTGCAGGAACTTCTCATGATAAATTGATATTAAAGTGTCCTGGCACACCTTACTTTGAAAACCTATAGGAACGGATTCATCAGGCTAGCTAGGTTACCTCATATCTGATTATTCAAATACATTTTAGATTGTGTTATCGTTAAATGTAATTTCGTGTTTTTTCGCTAAAACATCCATTTACCTGGCAGTTTGAATTTGTAAAGGATTTTATTACTAGATTGAACCTCAGTAGAACAGCATACCTCTTAAATTCAACTAAACTGCTCACGTTGATGGGATATAAGTCCTAATTGTGCCTTCATCAAGATCCTTGAATTTTTCCCTGAGCAAAAAGATTACGCAAATGTTCAATGGAGTAATAAAAGAATCTTGGATCTGCCTCAACACCAAAAATATATGGGTTCTTTTCTGGCCAAGGTCACATCCCTCCACCAGGTTTCATAGAAAGCCCTTCGGTAGTTTTCATAATCCTGTTGACAAATGGTCTTGTTGGCAGAGGTAACTAGTCGTCGTCTACTGAGGTGGTTTGTGTGGTGAAGGCCATTTTGATTTATTAATGCTACAATCCAACACGTCTAGAACAAAATAATCTCTTATAAAAAAAAAACTGTCAACTCTCTTATATACCTTTATAAGGTCCTCCATATTTTGTAGTTTGAATAACAGTATGTTCTTGTACTGTATGATTTAAAAACCTTCACATGGGGGGAAAAAAAAGTCAAAGATACTCCTGTTCTTGGTGACAGACTTGAATTCAAAGTCTCCTGGACTCAATGTGGGACGAGAGAACTGCCCACACTCCAGGGATTTGAGGTTAATTCCTTTGTGTTTCAGAGTAGCAACAGCACTCGGTTAAAGAACACTTGTGTTTGTTCTGCCGCTGGGTTTCTCGCCTCCCCCCCACTAAAGCCCTCGCATGGCTGCAGTTTGCACCTGTCGTTGCCTCTTCTCCTCTCACTCCTCCCCTGTGTTCTCCTCTTCTTCTACCTGCCCCTGCGTGCTGAATTTGTTCCACTCGAGGAGCCACTACAACACTGGAAATCACAACCCACCCCCCCCCCCACCTCTAACCCTCAACCCCCACTGACAACCTGCATACCAGTTGCAGAATGGGGAGCGTCCATGTCTGATTTAGTGTGTGTCGAGGCATGATAAATGAAATTACAGTGCTGTCAAGCAGGGATTTCAGACCCCACACTAAGCCCTGGTTTTACAGTACATTGGCCAGCCAGGTCTTTGCCCCCCCCCCCCCCCCCCCCCCAGCCTCCATTCATGTACAAAGCACAAATGCAATTTCCTACCGCTTGATTACAAATTCTGTAAGCATCTGTTGTAATTGGAGAACAATAATCAAAGAAATATTTCACAATATTCACGGTGTGGCTCAATGAGCTGTTGCAGCACTGCACTGTGCGGGCCTCTCCACTGGGTGGGGATCATTAGACCAGCCAGAGTGAACAGGGTGTTCCCCGTCAGACGGTCTCCATGTCACTGCGTTTTCCACCAAAGTCACTGCCACTGCTGTTTTTCTATTTCACGCAGGAGGAGGCAATTTGAGGCAGACCGTTGCCAAAATCTAAATAATTTGTGTTTAGCCACTGATGCCTTTAATATGCATGTGAGTACCACTGTGACACATTCAAAATCCTCAGCCTTCTTCCCCATTAAACCATATGGGAAATTAAAGGTGAAGATATATCTTGAAAGATAGTAGAAATGAACAAGAGTGCGCGTGTCTGCTACACTGAAAATAAGAACTTGTTGTGCAGAGATAACGGTGATCAATGCTCATCAGTGACAGTGGAGCCGAGGAGGAAATGAAGGCTATTAATAATGAGTCTGTTGTGCAGGAGCCAGAAAGCTCTCAGAGTGATTTGTTTTACTTGTGCTGTCTTCAGTGCCTCTGGAATAAATCACAATATTACAATGCTCACAAGGCAAAATGATGAGGTCCCTTTTTCTTTAGCAGAGAGCTGGAGAGTGGAGAGTGCAAAGGAACCAAATCAGTTCATTAGAGTAATTGGTTTAATGTTTCCAATTTGCCACAGTGATCTTTATACTGGAGGGAATTGATGGTGGAGCTTACTCACCCAGTTTTTGCCCTCTCCTCAAAAAATGTCATGGTCCTCCAGATCATTCCAAAGGACGAGGTGAGGCTGGGTGACTATGAAGAATCATAACGGGCAAAACCCTGGCTTCATTTCAGGGCAGCAGCCAGTTAACAGCATCTCTATTTACGGGGTGTGAGCAGCAGCGCTGACGGCTCGTTATTGTTCCTCCCCATTAATTCACTGTGGTTTATTCATGATAGATGTTCCAAATATACAATATATTCCAGTGGAAACTTGCAAACCCGAGACTCGCGCTGTTGTCGTGGTTTGTCACGTTTCTCTACGTGTTGCGAGGCCCCATGCGCTTCACACGGTCACCTACAGGAGCGGCCTGACGCACCGAGGTGGACGGGAGCAGCCCTCCGCTGTGACAGCGGTGTGACGGCCGAGGGAGGCTGCTGTGAATCCGTCTGCTCTGTCGTCGCCTCCTGCTCGGAGATGACTTGTGTGCGCGCCTGTTACAGAGGAGAGGATCCATATATCTGTGAAGCTGTGTGTGTGTGTGTGTGTGTGTTTCGGGCTCAGGTGGGAGCACGTATAGGCTCAGGCCGCGGCGTCCGGGACCCAAACCAGAAGTGACAGCCCGTCCACTGTAAAGGTCACAGTCCTTATTACCTCTGAGCTTCCAAGTATCCGTGGTCGCTATCTGTTTACAACATTGCATCTGCAGCCCCCCCCCCCCCCCCCTCTCAGTGGCACAGCGGTGGGCCCCTTGTGGCATTTCAGAGGAGAGGAGCCCCTGTCATACTCCAGATCGTGTAACGTGCAGTTCATCCGCTGAACGTTATCATCCACGGACACAATACCGCTGCGGCTGCCGGGGAGAGGTGTGCTGTGGCAGGAGGCAGTGACTGCTGAGGTGTTTGATGAAACCACCCGGAAATACGCTGCGTATTTATCTGTAAATACACCAGGGACGTATTTAAAGTGAGATCTCCGTCTCCTCTCGGTGACATCTCCACGGCTCCCACGTTAAGCTGCTTTTTTAAAAAAAAAAAAGAAATAAAAAAAATAAAAAAGGAAGAAGATGCAAATGGTGTGTTGATGTAACTCCAACATGGTGCATTGTAATACACGATAAAGAACAGTAAAGGGTCATCACTATTTCTGGAGGGAAAGGAGCCTTTTGAAGTAAAAGGCAGTAAACATCCCAGTCGCCCCCCCTCTGCTTTAACAATGTTTGTGCTGCAACAAATTCAATGCAAAAGCTTGTTTTGAATATCAATGATGACAATTTGAGTATTCACGAGCTGCAAATTTGTCTGCGCGACTGCCCTTATTCTGATTCTCCCACAACAACAACAACAACAACAGCAGCCCGAAGATTGGTGCTCTAATCTTGGGGCTCGCCACCGCTCGTTTGTGTGTCTGAGGCTGACTCACAGCTATTTACTTGCAGTTAACATGTCTAATGAGATGAGTGAAGTGCGGCTCATATCTGGCAGCGGGGCCCCTCTATAAGCATGGAGGGGAAACTAAATCGGAGTCATTTCCCTTCAATTAGCGAGTGATTAACGGCGGGTCAGAGACGGCTGGCTGACCTTCTGGCCGCCTAATGACTTTTAACCGGATCAATGGATCAACCAACGCTGGCCACATCAGCAACCCAGGAAGCGTGCAGGCAGTGGGGAGGCCCTGGAGGTGCAGGGAGCTGTTGAATCCACCCCTGACTGCCCGCTTCTCACTCCTGCATCTTACGTCTATCTTCAGCTCGGCGGCCTGTCACATCTCTCCCTCTCTGTCGCTGAAATATTATCACATCTATTTACACACACACACACAAACTGTAGGCTCACTGGTATCTTGAAAAAAAAACCAAATCTTTGTCTGTCTCACTCTGTGGCTCCAAGCACCTCCTCAGCATCACAGCGTGTCCTGGCTTCCCCTACACGTTTGGTTTTAACGCTGTGTTTGCCTGTGCACACTCCAGACTGTGGGGCTGCAGGAAACGGTTGTGATACTGAAGCAGTTAATGTAAATGGAATTCATCTCTACTAGATCATGAGAGGACGTTGATCTTTAGGATGTTAGAATAATCTCTGCGCCCCGCCTACACACTGTATCCAAAACCATCTTCACTATTTCAAAACACTGAGGAAATGGTTTAATGTGACTCTTTTTTTTCTGTCATGGAGACTAGAGGTGGCTTTAAATACAGGTCATATGATTTGTTTAATAATGCAGAGGCAGAAGACCAGCAAACAATAAAAATGGATTAAATGACAAAAACACCACAGTAAAATAATACATCTGAAATACTCTGTTGCTTTCTTAAGGTTGGACCTGTTGCACTTGCAGTCTCCAAACAGCTGAATGAAGCTGCTATACAATGTAGATTTAATTTTATTATTGTTATAATCACAAACCATACATGCCCCATTTTATGCCAAATCACTGATGCACACTGTAGTAAACTGGTTGCATGGCCACCAGTATATTTTGTTCTTGCTTTATTTTTCCTATTTATTGACTTGATTCTTCATTCCCTCATCCCCATGTTATTGCTCAAGACCTTAATCCTGATGAATGGTTTCTCATAAACTAGTAATTCAGCATTTTTCCCTCTGCCATCTGTGTCCACTCAGGTTTCTATTGCTTCATCCATCTGCTTATTTTCCATTTTGCTACTATTACAACACGCACAGTACACTCACCTCCTCTTTTCCTTTTCCTCCCCTCTCTCCTTTCTCGTGCACGTGACTTAAGATTAAACATTTCATCATAATTCTTTCTATTATTCTTTAAAGGTTCAGTGGTGAAGTTTCATGTTGCAGCTGAACGCCCCTCACCTCACCCTCCTCTTCCAGACATGAAAGACCACCTGTGGCTGCCTTCTGGTGTCATAAAAACTCAAAAGGTGTTTAGTGTGTCCAGTCTGGGCTACTGTAAAAAAAACATGCCGGCCTCTGTAGAGAGGACCCGCTCCTGATGTAAATATAAAGTATTTAAATATAACGGGCCCATTGTAGGGTAAAGAAAACAACTATTGTACAATTTAGATAAAACACACAAGGGAAAACATCACAAGGATTATTATCTATTCAATTTCTGCCAATAGATCCCTTTCACCTAAATCTTACACACTGAAGCTTTAAGTAAAGCCTCTATTGCAGCATGTTGTTATTTCTCCACTGCTGCTACTGCATCAGTCTGTTTCTCTGTACCCCCCCCCCTTTTCCCACCTTTTCCTTTTCTGTCCACAGAGCCTGATTTTGCTTTGCTACTAGTTCACTTTCTTTTTCCACAGACCCTGAGCCTCTGAGTGTCACTGTCAACACTGTCTGTCTTAATAGTTTTACTTGACTCCTGGGTGTGTTTTTGTCCTCCCCAATCCTCTTTTCCCTTTCTGCTTTTAATAAGTTGTGCTTTCCATCTCAATACGTCTGTCTCTCTCTTTAAGAACCTCCACACCCATACTGCAGCCATTTACTATATTGCCTCCATCCCCTCGTTTTTAAGCTGATGGAGCTCTCTCCCTCCCTTCTCTCTCCCTCCCTTCTCTCTCTCTCTCTCTCTCTCTGTTTTTTGCTGACCGCAGTTGTTTTGCAGCTCCAGTCTTAGATTGTTCATTCAAAGCCCCCCCCCCCCCTCTCTCTCTCACTCCCTCACTCCACACTCTTGTCTTCCTCCTCATATATCATCCCATCTCTCCAGCCAGTCTGCCAGCAGACTCACTTACAGTGAGTGCGGGAGGAAGGAGCTCCCACAAGGATGAGTAAGAATTCTCTGGAGATGAATGGCTCTGAGAGGGGGGGTATGAAGAAGTGACGGCTGCAGGTCACTGTCTCCTCTCAGACGTGTTTGTACTACAGAGGTCAGGGAGGTGGATTCACTCTCCTGCTCTTGTTGCTTTAAAAACCTCTGGCTGTGAGGAGGTGAAACAATCAGTGACTGGACATTATCTCTATTGATCAGTGCGGGGGAGATTTCCTTCAAGCTGAATGCTAATTTTCCCCCATCTCCCCACTAAGTATTACAGTGTTGGCTTGTGTTTTCATAGCTTGGGCCTGAGTGGAGGAGCTGAAATGAGTCAGACCGCAGTCAGATTGAGCCTCACAGTGACTATTAAATACTCATAACTTCCTGTTGTTCAGTCCTGTTGATCAAGAAATCATATTTATGTTACAATAGTTATCTCTCCTCCTGGTTCTGAGGAGAGATAACTCCCTCTATTGCCCAATTTCCAGGAACTGTTTATGACATTTTCATAAACAGTTTCCAGGAACACTCTTTCTTATGAATGGTCCATCTGCTTATTTTTCATTTTTTTTCAGTTAGAGTAAAGATACTTCATCTTTTCCTTTGAAAAACAAAACATTAGTTGAAGAATTATTTTTAAAACTTGCCTTTGTATCACCTTGTTATGTCTAGTGCTTGTGATTTAGTTTAGTTTTTGCTCTATATTTATTTTTAACAGCACTTTTTTTTTGTTTTGTGAAGCGCTTTGTGGTGCTATATTAAATACACTTTACTTAATTACTTACTTTCCTTTTTTGACAGTTCAGCTGTTCGATCCCAGTCTCCCCTATCTTCTGCATGCTGAGGGGCAAGACAATGAATTTTCTCAGTGAAAAAAAGGAACTGTATTTGATCCCAGATAAATTGTGTCCATCCCATCTTCTCTCCCTCTTTGTCTCCACTCCTGGCTTCCATCCAGCCACAGTTTTAACCCTGAACTCTTGGCCTCTTCTCTAGACATCCCGCCTCTCCTGAGGATAATGGCGGAGGTTTCTCACCTATCTGATCTGGCCTCATCAATCATCATTCCCATGCCGCCCACTCCCGTAGCGGCTTTGTGTCTCCACGCCTGGCAGATCCTGCAGACTCCGGCTGCAGATGGGCGCGCTGGCATCGTCGGGTACCAGGAAGCACAAAGAAAAAGAGGAGCAGCACAGTGGGAATGGGGCGTTTTTCTGACTGGACATGGTGCTGCCCCAATTACCTGAGCTGCTCTGAGACTTTTATTTTTAGGAACAAGTGTGGAATGAGTGTGAAAGTGGCCTTATCTTTGTCCCTTCTCTTATTTTAGGAACAGATCCAGGTACATCCGAGTCTTCACATCTGAGGGATCTGTGCAGTTTTTAGGAGGAAACTCTGACCAATGTACAACAGGCCTATTAGCTCTATGAAGCTGTGCTTATAGGCACAGTTGTGCTAAATGCTAATGTCAGCATGCTAACTCACTCTCAATGACAGTGCTGAGTTTGGTATTGGTATTATGTTAATCATGTTTATCATTAGCCTGTTAGCATGATAATATGTGCTAATTATCATTAAACACAAGGTGCAGCAGAGTTGGGAATGTCATTGATGTTGCAGGAATGAAACAAAAGTGTTGGACATATTTGTCCTGACGATGGTCAAGAATCGTTACAGTTCATCCTGAGATGACCGGAAAGAATCCAGTAGTTGTTGAGATATTTCATTCAAATTCACAAATGCAGTGCTGAAGTCAGTGGACTTCATCCTCTGGGGACCCTGAATTTATCATATAAACACTGTACATCCAGTAGTTGTTGAGATATTTCAGTTTGGATCAAACTGGTCGAATGACTGACCCACAGAACAAAATTTAACCCACAAAACCCTTTTGTCTGGCATGGCTAATAATAATACCATAAAGCTGAGTGCCCAAGAAACAAAGAATAAAGCTGCCACAGTCGCAATAACAGTGAGAACTATTGAAAATAAACTGCATAGGGAAAAAGTCATCTTAAAACAGGTTTACTGGGCGTCGACAATAGAGAGGAATAAGATCTAAAAGGTTTTGGGAATTGGGACTGAGGAGGTTTAAACAATAAACTGGTGTCAGTTAATGCGCCGGGGTTTAAAAGCAAATAAGAGAATATTCTGCTCCAGTGTTTCAGTTTTTTCGGAAGAGCTGGAGGGCAAACGGGTCCGGCACATAAATAAACAGCAATCCCAATACAACACATGAACAATGAACAACATGTTTGTCACCATGTGTGCGGGAGCGTAGTCACCCAATGACGTTTCGCAATTTCATCTTAATCATGTCACATCAACAAACACTGGCAGACAACCAGTGGATTACTGAGGCCTTTATTACCCTGAAATCAGTGCAGCTCTGCTACCCCTCCACCACCACCACCACCACCCTCCACCCTCCACCCTCCTCCCCCAGATTCAGATAAGAGACGGCAGTGATTCCTGACACATTTTTATTAACCACTGTTACATAATGTTCATTCCCAGTCACGCCTTTGACTGTAATGAACTAAAGTGGAGGTGATGATTTAGCGGCGGGATGAATTAGAGAGATGAGAGTTGAGTCAGTGGAGCACCGAGAACTAACAAAAAACTTCACACGGCCGTTATTTCACAGACACGAGCAAAGGGGAGAACAAGTGTTTTATGCTAATGTAAAGTGTGCATTAATATTCTTGGCACTGCTTGGCTGAATGTAAGTGCAGTAATAAGAGCAGCTGGACCTATACAAATCCACACTGTACACACATGCAGGGGGGAAGAGGAGGACAGGGGAGGACAGACGAGGGGGGGTGTAGAGGACAGAGAGGAGGCGAGGGAGGGAGTTCCAATAAAGGAATGGCCAGGATCCACAGAGATTGAGGTGAGGAGAGAGCGAGGGAGAGAACAGGAGGAGGACGGAGGGAGGCAGGCAGGCAGAGTAGAGGGGTGATGTCACCTCTAACAGGCAGCCAATGAGAGTCAGGAGGGGTGGAGAGAGAGAGCGGCCGGAGGAGGGTGTGTTTTTCTATCACTGCAGCATCAGCAGAGAGGAGAGGTGCACAATCAATTTCACAGAGAAGGAGAAGAGGAAGACGCAAAGGCACAAGTAGAGGGAGGAAAAGAGGACGCCAGGACTTGCCAGAGGATCGAGCATCAGCGTGGAGGTAAGAGGATGTTTTTTGTGACGGGATGAACAGTTTGTCATCACATGAGAGAGATGGACTGTGGTCTAATTAGGCTCCTATAGGTGGAGATGAATTGTTATGGAATCGTACCTTTGCTTCTTCTTACTGTTGCAGCAAAAGACGACTGGGTCCTGACATTTTAGGGTCCTTATTCTCAGCCGTGTTAATGTTTAGAAAAAACAACTAATTCAACACTTTAATCAAATTAGACAGACGTGTGAGGCAGTTTATCACTTGTAACTGTCCTAAGACGTCTAGTGTATTAAAGCCGGGTGTCATGGATAACCTGTTGGTGCAGAACACTTTTAGAGAAAAGGTTTATTCTTTTCTATCTGTTTTATTTTAAATCTGTATGAATATTCAGTGCAGCGCATGCAACAGGGTCTGATTCTCTAAATATTGAATATACAACAGTCTCATTGTACTGCCTCACTGAAGACTTAATTGGCCATCATGACAATATAACACTGCTTTACATTTTCATTGTTTTAATGTCTGATTTGTATGAAGTTAAGATTTGTGTTTGAAATTAGGTGCTCAAATGATTCAAGAATGATTTTATGGGCTTTAAATATGTTGCATCACCTTATATTTAGAGGAAAAAAACGTATTTCTCTACAATATCTGACCAAATGTCCCAACCATATAATGCAATTACTTAATAATCTGCTCTTTGAAGTTAATATTTAGCATTTATTCTGTAAACTGAGGACAATTTCTCACAACAATTCTCAGCTTGGCTTTGCCTCCCCCTCTCCCTTGCTACTTTAATATGAATATTCGTTTTCTTCCCACATTCCCCTCCCCCAGCTAATAACTGAGTAGCGTCATGTTCAGTGCAGCTCATGATTGCAATGTGCTGCTATGATTTTCATTGATGTGGAGGAGGAAACTCCACAAGCTACATGGCGAACAGCACAGCAGAGCAGACTGCAACGGGTCTGGTTTGCCTTCGCAAAGACAGAGCATGGGTAACCTTAAACCACCCACCCCAGAGGGAAGACAGAGATGAAGGAGTTTTAAAAAAGAAAGTGGTAGAAGGAAAAGAAAGAACGATTGAGATATCAACAGGAGACAGAGAGAGAGAGATAGAGAGAGAGAGAGAGATGCGGAAAGAGATGTCAGAGGAAAATAAGGGTGGGGCCGTGCACACAGCAGACTGTGGAGGTGTGCCCATGAAAAGGAGGCACTCACCTGGCTGAATGCCACACAGCTGGCTACTGTCTTTGTGGCTTATTACACATCTGTTCTGTTCAACAGCAGGAAATAGACAACATTCCACACAGCAGTTGTGTTAATGATGTAGAAAAGTGTGTTGACGAAAGCAGCTGTTAAAGATGTGTTGCATTTATGTGGTGCTTTGTGAGTGAGCACATCTTTGTTCATGTTCTCATATTTTACGCTAAGACACGAACATGTGTATCTTCTTGTATTGTGTGTGTGTGTGTGTGTGTGTGTGTGTGTGTTAGCGGTGTAGTGAACCTGCTCTCTTACTCTCCCTCCATCCATGCCTCGGTAGCCTGCAGCTTCCCTCAGATGAACATAGTCAGGGGACTGGAGGGGTGCAATGACTTGTTACCATCTGTACAACATCCATAAACACACTGAACTGCACACGTACACACAATAGATCAGGATACAGCTGCTGCTGAAGATGGTGTGTACGTGTGTGTGTGTGTGTGTGTGTGTATCTTCTCCATGGCAGCAATGCTCCAGAGACCCACTGCTGGTCACATTATCATGCTATTTAATGCAGTGGGGTTTGAATGGCCGTGGTCGGCGGATCAGACCAAGCCGTGAGCTGCTGATGTGGAGGCGATGTCGTTGTCAGAGTAGCTTGGCGAGACTTGGAGTCTATGATTACCCTCGCTACAGTATGGTGCAGAATGTAATCGCCCCTCTGACGCCGGCTGGTTAATTGAGCTGTTCCATCAAAGAGATGGATGGAAACAGGGATTTATGTGAAGCCGAGAGAGAGGGACAGAGAGACAGATCTCCGATGAAAAGAGAGAACAGGGTGGGGTGGGGTAAGCAACATATAAAAGATAAAGGTGAAGGAGAAGACGCTGGACTTCCCTTTTGAAAAGAGAAGCACTTTGCATCCTTTAATGCATGATCTCTGCAATGGGCTCTGAAGGGAGTAAAAAGGAGGGATCAGTGAGGATACATGAAGGGGCAAGGTCACAAGGGAGGATGGGCTGTGGCAAAAGAAGATTTAAAGGAGGACTTTTACACAAATAATGCGTCTGATTGCAATCAGAGACATTTGTGAGACAAAAGCGGTGCAGTGTATGGTCAGATATTTCCGCTTTTGCTGTATTATATTTAATGGAATGATAGCGTCGGAGACTGGCCTGTTTCCAACTGGCTGTAGGCCTGCAGTGGAAGTAGAGAGCTGGTGTTGTGTAGGAGGAGAGTAGTGATCTGCTCTCAATCTGCCAGTTAGGAACAACTCCAGGGAAGAGCAGCGCTGCACTGGCCCCTCGCTCCTCAGCCACCTGTTATAGCCTCGGGGCACCTTTGCCATCCCGCTCACCGAATACAGATAAATGCGCACACACACACACACACACACACACACACACACACACACACACACACACACACACACACACTCACACGGGCACGACCTCTGCAACACACACAAACAAACACACACTACAGAGATCTTGTTGCAGTACGCTAAATTACAGATCCTCCAATGTTGCCTCATCGTCCTGATTACTTAAGCATCTGCTGCTGATCAAAGACCACACACTGCACTTCCTGGGGATTCAGCTATTAAATGCAGAAACAGGGTAAAGTAAGGGTTAAGTGAGAGAACTATCTCAAAGTGTCAAGAGTGACTGTTTCATCTCAGCTTTCTTTTTTCTCCTCCTTTGAGAATTATCCTTTGTAAAGTGACAAACACACGAGCGCTGATTCGAAAAGCTCACAAGCGAAACCCCTCGCGTTGTCTTCAAGCGTCTGTGTGTCTTTTTCGAAGCCCTGCCCTTGTGTGCGCGGTTGCGTGTGCACCTTTAGGATGCTGTCAAGATGCAGAGTCGGCCGCCGCCTCCTCCACCCCTCAACCCCTCCCTGGTTGCAGCTCGGAGGCTGTTTGATTTAGATTGTGCAGATGGGAGACAGCCCACTGGGTGTCAAGTGGGGGGGGATCATGTAGACATGCTGTCAGGGTTTGGTGGAGAATACATTGTGGTGATTTAGGGAGCTAAGGGTCAGATGGATTGACAGGCCCGCCGTGGGCAAATCATTATAGAGAAATGAGGAGAAGGGGAAGGAGGCCAGCGAGAGGGAAGGATGAACATTTGTAAAAAAAGGTGTAAATGAGATAAGCAGGGAGGAAAATCTTAAGATGGAAAAAGACTGATGTAAAAGGCAGGTTGGTGTGTGGTGATGGTGGGAAGATGAATGCTGTTATGGAAGATAAAGTGGGAGAGCATCGTCATGGTAATGTCTCTGCACCACCTTGTTCCAGTCATCACTTAAGAGTCCTGTTCTCTCTCCTTAGACAGCTTCCTGCAAGAACACACTTCGTTAATCCATTTTCCTTTACTGCCTCTGTCTCTCTATTTCTTCTCGCCGTGCACCTCTCTGGTTTCACTTGTCCTATCATTCATGCAGTGGTGGACACAGGAGCCCACACATCTTAATCAAAATAATGACTGACGCTCCTATTAGCTTTTTCCCAGAAAGAGGCACTCAGACAAAGACTCATAAATCCAACTCGATTATACAATTGAACCTGCGATGGAGACTGCACCAGAAATAAAGGCGTCATGTATGGAAATGAATTTAATTTGGGAGAGTGAGTTACCTTATTACAGCTCTCAGAAGTGAGGGTATGAGAGGGGGGGAACTGTAGAATCCCCCAGAGAAACAAATGTGTTATTGCTGGTTAAAATTGCACAAGTGGAACCCTGTGGTGGATATTGTGTTCTACCAGGAGAGAAATTAATTACTGCCAAACCAATAACGAAACTGGGGGCCCCAAATATCCAAGGACAAATATTAGGACATTAAAGGCCTATGTCATCAATTTCTTTCATCATTTTGTTTTATAATTATGTTGCAAAAAATCTTCCAATTCGGTAAGTAAAAGTTCTCCAGTGTGCTCTGTATGAGCCAGACAGGAAAAGCGGCAAAGCAATAAAGCTAGGACACACAGGGTTGAATATGAATGAGAGGAGATATGAAACTCCTTGTCCGTCCTTCTCTTTTCCTCCTTGACGCTGTCCTCATCTTTTTTCAGTCTGACAAAATTATTTCTTTGTCTCTGCAACACACAGAATTCCCCTCAGCGTCACTCCTCCTGGAACCCGGTCAGCTCTATGAAAAGAAGCTTTATTGTCCACATCAGTGGATATAATTGGACTAAATTGACCCTCTGTCCACTGTGTTTCCCGACTGCATGTTTCCTCTCTATGAAGTGTTCTGTTGATTCTCAGAGATGCTTCTCTGTGTATTGGTAGCCTGTGCGTGCATGACTCGCCATCAGCGGAACCAGTGCGAGATGCCCCCATGAATGAATGGATTATAACCTACATTAATCAATGTTGGGTTATTGTCATTTGTAAAGGACGATGTCAAATGTCTCATAGCAGCATTGTTGAGAAACAGTAGCTAAGTCTGTAACTTTAATGTCTTCAAGGTATAAATAGCTTAGAAGTTAAGATATGTGTTTCCTTCTCTGCTTCAAAGTAAATTTTAATACTTTATTTTGACTCTCATTATTCCAGACAAAAAGCCCTTGGTTATTTTAACTCAAAATAGAGAAGCTTTAATTCTTATGTTTTCAAAATCCTTGTAATGTTTTGAAATGTCTGAGAGTCCCTAAAGATTTGATCAGAAATAGAATTAGACATATTTCTTAAATTAAAGAAACAAATATATTGTAATTGCTGTTATTGATGGTAGTGGGAGTCATTTAACCAAAAGCCTCCTCTTCTGTATTATAGAGCTGAAGTTTTGTTTCAATTAGTTGTTTGATGCCATTAAAACGGCGTGAAACGTCTTTGCTGAGATTCACTCGCGATTGTTTAAGCACGCATACCGGCGGGACCTCGCTATTGCCGATATACTGCAGCCTGCCACCAGAGGACAAAGAAGATTTTTTATCTTCATGTTTTGGGAGTTGTCATGTGTTCAATCATTGGTCAGCAGGGGCGGTATTGTCTTCACCTTGTTAGTGTGTGTGTGTGTATGTGTATGTGTGTGTTTGTGATCATGGCAATTTCCATTATAGCAAATGTAGCACCTTTGGATATTACCCAATAAGTCGATTTGGCAATATTGACAACATCTCAGACTCCATTGACCATATTTTGCCACTTCGGGGAATGACTGTGTCACTGTAGCACTCTGGTTTTGATTACATTGCACTGGCTGTTTATTAAGGGGACATGACAGCGTTGGGTTACTAATTTATTGATCTGTTGCTGTGAGGCTGGCTGCATTTTTAATGAATCTTTGGGGCATGGTTGGCTACTTCAGCACTGTTGCTTTGCTTGAAGTTACATCACACTGCTCTGCTGAGCTTTTGACAGGCCTTCCCAATACTGTTGGAATTTATTCTTGATCTGTGCTCTGTGTTTTTTCTTGTCAGTTTCCTCCTCTACCCTCCACACTCCATGTATTTTGCACGACTTTCATCCTAGCCCAGATTTTTTTGTTTCTGTTGCCACCACTTTAACTGCTTGACTTTAACTTAGCAATACTGTTTATTTAGGCAGTTAATAGAACAGCAGTAATCGGCCACCAGTCATACAGGTTGTGTTCGACAGGCATGGCTGAATGCTTTGTGTGGAGGCTGCAAGTCACTGTTTCTCCCAAGCTGAGAAAGTTCTCTTAGAAGACATTTGCATTCAGGCACTGAGGCGTCATCACAGTCAAGCAGTTGACGTGTTTCTCTTTCTGAGGGAGAAAGACAGAATGTTTCTGTCTTTCTCAGAGAAACATGTTCTCCTCTGAGAGAAACATTTTCCTCTGGATCGGAAAGCTTGGGTTATATTATGATGCTGAGCCTCATGCCAGAGCGTATCCAGTCTGCTGACGCATCTCAGAAGGTCGCCTAAGATTTTACTGATCAAATGATGTTCCATGAAATTTTTGGAAACACAAAACGTTTGTGGTGGGTTGATGAATAAAATCAATTATACTGAAAAAATGGAAAGCAATGTTTGGTATCTTGCAGCTGAGACACACACATAATCAGGAAAACCGGCATAAACTGTGTGTGTGTGTACTTGTACAGAGGTCTTTGTGAGGACCTTTTTGAGCCTCAAACCTACGGAGTGAGGACATTTTGGACAGGCCGCACTTTCTGACCCTCTGTCAATTGACTGTTTGAGGGTTAAGACATGCTTCTAGGGTTAAAGTTAGAATTAGGTTTAGTGTTAGGTTAAGGATTGGGGTTCGTGTTGGCTTTAGTTTAGATGTGATGATTAATGCATCAGCCAATCGGCTTGCGAGGGACACCTAGCCACCCAACAAAATCACGACTGTTTGCTGTCCTGGCTCCCAAATGATTAGAATTGGCTCCTCAGCAGAAATGTGTAGACAGCAGAAAGTCTACACATCTCCCACCGCAGGCTAAAGACACGTCTCCTCCGACTTCACCTTGGCTAAGAAGATGGTCTCGGTCAAGTTGCACTTTGTAGTTTGGCTTTTTTCGAAGCTAATGTACTTACACGATTCTTGTTGTTTTGGGTTTGTACCTTCATGGTTGAATACACTTATTGGAAGTCACTTTGGATAAAAGCATCAGCTAAATGAAATGTGATGTAATGTCATTAATGTGAAGGTAAGGAGCCAGGAAATGCATTACGCCAATGAGCACCCTCACTGTGTATGTGTGTGTGTTTTGAGGCATTAGAGTAAGTGTGCTGTTTGACATTGACTGAGCGGCGCGCATCATTTTATCACATGAGAAATACAATGTGGTTTGATACTGTTTTGGAACCCATTCATTTGGAGTGTTTACATTTAAGTGTATTGATTTTTTTTCTCCTTCCACTTGGTTTCTTCCCCTTCGCTAAACTTACACTTCATTTGAATTAACCATAACTGAAAGAGATGGGGCATGAAACACGAGCATCCGAACACACTTGAAAGGACACAGCGTCCTCAAGCACTTGCAGGTGATGCACGTAACCGGGCTGTCGGCGTTTCGCTGTCTCCGTGATGTTGTGATTGTGGGCGCTTGCAGTCGCTTTATCTGCTGTGTCAGCCATGATATATTCATTAGGGTTGGATTTCAGAGAGTGGGAGGGGATC
Source organism: Verasper variegatus (assembly GCA_026259375.1). Taxonomy (NCBI): domain Eukaryota; kingdom Metazoa; phylum Chordata; class Actinopteri; order Pleuronectiformes; family Pleuronectidae; genus Verasper; species Verasper variegatus. Next base: position 13,779,441 of record CM048045.1, read on the forward strand.
AGTTTTTGAGTGGGTTGTAATCCCCATACACTGGCCTAATTTAATCTCACCTACTGTGCCATCCTATTACACACTACACCCACCACACGCGTGCAGGCGCTGGCTGGAGGAGAGCAGACAAGGGGCGTGCGAGGTTAAAACAGGGTAATGTCAGACAAGAGGCACGGAGACAAAGAGGATTGTTAAAAAAAAAAAAAAAAAAAAAGAAGCTACACAGGAGGAAAATTGATTATGAGCAGCAGGAGAGAGATTCAGGAACAGAGAAAGAAAGAGAAAATGTCAAGGAGTAAAGAAATGTCAGACAGGAGATGAATGAGATTTTTTAAGGGGTTTTCTCTTTGAGTTGTTTGTTTTGTGTTGGCTTACTTCTCTCCCTGCAGAAGGTGCATCCTCAACTCACATAGTACATAAGAGGAAATTTGTTTGCATGTGTCGAATGACTAATATAACCCTACATATATACAAGAATAAATATGTTTCTCTCCGCCTGTTTTTTTTCTGCAGTGACAGTAGAGACTGATTGGGAACAACTTTTCTCCCAGCCTATGCAGGAGTGCAGAATCTCTCAGCTTGTGATACATTACATTTTAAATTAAACTAGCCTAAATAATTTATGAAGATATGAAACGTAATGTTAATTTGGAGTTTTCACCCACTAATAAACTGTGAAATAAACCAACATTATTATTGCCCCTAGAATTCTCTTTCAAAGTCCCACTCTGTGTAGTTTATTTCAGCCCTTAAAACTCTTCTATATTCCTCAAGATAACATGTTCAGAATGTTTGTTACGAGGAATAATTTCCCCTCATGGCCTTAAAATGGATTAAATGTGAATGTAAACCTTCCTTACTCATCTTGTAACTGAGATCTAGGAATATGCTAACATGGCCGCGCCCTTGCCCCCCCCCCCTCTTCCCAACCTCACAGCTCACCATTGGTTGAGGGGCCTCTTCCAGCTACTGGGGCCCACCCACACGTTGACAGATATTGGTTTCTTAGGTTTGTGACATCACAAACCGTGGCTGTCTCAGGGCCTGGTCATACATTCGCAAACGTATCCGTGCAGACTCTTCACCTCCCAATCAATTCCAATCAGGGCAAGCCTGGTGGCGGATAAATCATTTTCTCCCTGTGGTGAGGCAAACAGCAGCGTGGATTCATGTGGAGTTCAACTTTGATAAAATTGACTTTGCAGTATCTGCTTCACATTTGGGCGTGCCCTCAATTTTTTTTTTTAAATGGCGTTAATTTACTGTGGTGCCAAGGTGGAAATACGCAGAAATACTAATATATGTGATTTCACGTTTCAATATCGTATAAAAGGCAAACGGGGGCATTTTAACCGTTTTAAAACCTTCATTCTCACAATTGGGGGACTTGAACATTACCACAATCATTCATTTGCATTGAAATGAGTGTCTTTTACTTACTTTGTCATATTTCCCACTTTCCCATCCTTTCTGATTTGAAGAAATAAACATATCTCAGTTCGGCAACCACGTGAGCCCTTTTCTTAGAATATTTTGGGATGTCTCATGTCTCATTATATCTGTTTTGCCAAGTTGCAAATAATTTGCATGTCACAGAGACTTCACACAGCGACACATGGGCTTATATAACCTATTCTGTTGTTCTTTTTTACCACTTATGACCTACATCTCCCTCATCATCCATCCTTATCTGCACGTAGCCTGAGTAAATTAGGCCACGCTCCACGCTCCACACACCAGGCACCTGAAGAGGATGTAGTCTGTGGATCTGTTCTTGTTAGCCTCTCTGGAGGATGGACTTGTGTGTGTTTTTAAATCAGGTTGGTGTTGGGTGAGTTCTTTTTTCGAGTTTGCCCTCTGAATTGATCAGGGGTAATTGGGCATGGCGCTACAGAGAACCTCGCACAGGGCCCAATCTGCAATAATGAGACTCTATATTTAGCTTATAAAACTGTCTGTTTACATCAGCCATCGCGCTCTGTTGCACAGCGGGGAGAATTAAGCGAATGTGTTTTTGTGGCCAAACTCGAGGGGCAGACTTTCGGGTAGAGATTTTTGTGTAGATCATTTGTTGAGATCTGTGCTGAAGAGAGACGACCGGGCAGATGTAGGAAGGCGAAGAGAAAATGCCGGCCGAGGCTCCTTGTTAAAATGAGGAACAGATAAGATGCAAAACCTCAAGAGAAAACACAGGTGGAAAAATTGAAGAGAGAAATGACAAATGACAAATCGTCCAGAGATATGGAGAGAAGCTGGAAAGAATAGACGTCCGGATATTGTTACCGAGGTTATTATACTCATAAGCAAAGACTTCATCCTCCAGGCCTGAAATAACTGGGTGTGGCCGGGGAGGAAGGAGAGAAAGAATGCTTGGAGAGAGAGCAGGTTCTTTTCTTTTTTTTTCCACTACATTTTAATCAAGTTGATTGTAACATTTAAGTGTGATCCTGCTCAGGGCGACGGGCAGTAAGTGTGAGAGTGTGGAGATTAAGATGGAAAGACAATGTGGAAAGACAAAGGGATACAGGGGGCAGAGAGAGATAGGAGGGTAGAGATCCTGTAGTGATTAAAATGTCAAGTGTGTGCGGAGGCAGATGCACACCTGCCACACACACACACACACACACACACACGCACACACACGCAGCTCACCTGCATCCTCTCAGGCTGTGTACAGAGTAACTCACTAATTATACAGGAGGAACACAACCCCAAACACAAACAGTAGATGTGCCTTCAGTACGCAGTCAGCGATGGGATGGCTTCATTCTCAGTGGGTCCCGTAAATCATCCACCTTTATACACCCTCGTAACTCTTGTTTTTCCTCTCCTCCCTCTGTCTTTCCATTCCTCCTTCCGTCCCTCCTCCATCCAGTGGTCCAGACAGGCTGTGTTTTATTTATGACATTGCAGTGAGCGCTCACCTGTGGTTCAGAAGGGGACAAACATACCAATGGTGAATGTTAGTGACAAGAGATTTTTACTGGCTGTGCAGTTATCATACACACTGTTTTCCCGCATGCCTCCACCAAGTGCCAGAAAAGCTGAGTTCTCCTTTCAGTTTGAATGAAGGACAAAAGGTGTCTGAGGTGTTTGGAAAATGTTGTCATGCAAAAACTGTGTTTGTTTGGCTAGTACTACCTGGTGGGAGTTGGCGACACGCTGTACGGGTGTCCTATATATAAGAACCAGCACGATCAGCAGGATTTTAAGTCGTGCTTTCATGGGATGCAGATGGTTTAGATATCTTGGACTATAGCAGGGGATTTGGTGAACTAGAAAACTGCCACGAGAAGGTGTGCACAGGTGTGTGTTGCTCATATATTTAAATATGGGATAAGCAGCTGGCCACAGGCATCTTTGTTCAGTGTGTTTCTACCGGATACATTGTCAGACCTGGTTGGCCTGCCTCTCTATGAGAAGCTCATCAGCTGGTTGTTTAGCCGCAGGGAAAGGTCACCGCAGCTTCCTCTGCATCTCGTGGCCTTTCTCTTCCTCTATCTGTCTTTCCCTCCCTACTCCCTATCTCTCTCTCTCTCTCAATGGAATATCTGTCTTTACTCATAACTGAAGCAAAACGAGAGGGAAAGTGAGATGAGAGAGTGCGGCGGAGCTGGGGCTCCAGAGTACGGGGCAATACCCTGGAAAGAAGAAGAGGATGTTGGGGGGGGGGGGGGGGGGGGGGGGGGGAGTAAAGATGATGGTGGAGGAGAGGAGGGGGGAAGTGGGACTTTGCAAAACAATAAAAAAAAAAAAATGGAACAGCATCCATATTTTTTTTGCTTATTCACTCTGTCTTCCTCCTGGAATAAAATAAAGACAGATATACCGGATGTACACAGCCTTTGAATGGCTGACAGGAGATGATGCACACACACACACAAACACACTAGACATATGCAAACACAGACGGGATGGAACAAGTTGTCTGTTTACTCTCTTTCATATTGCGCCTTGTGAAAATTGCTGCGCGTTCCAGAAAATGTCATGTCCTTGATCTCATTGCACCACTACACAGTGGTGTGCGGACGGGCTGGAGCTGGGTAGCGACGTGGGGAGGGGGATTTGCAGAGACGACGAGGGTCTGCAGCAGAGACGTGGCTGCGCGCCTCAGATAACACTGCAGCCTTTGATGGAGTCTGGCCCTTCCTCTCTTGGAGAGCGCAAGCCGCTCCGCCTCAAATAGATCTCCACAGTGGAGTCCATTGGTAATGATTGGATTTAGTTACAAAGCAGAAATGGTTTGCTGATGATAATGATAACAGATGCGATGGGAGTTAGTCGGCCACTTAGGGTTGTGTGGGGGGGGGGGGGGGGTTGTATCGATGCTGTGCCAGCCTGCAAATTTCCCCCTAGACTGGACAGTCCCTCTCAGGCTTGATAAAAGTTGATGGCAGAGGTTGATAGAATGCTACCTGTAATTGCATTGTGTATGATCTTGGCTGCATGGTTGTTAAGATGTGGTGCAGGGCAGATAGAAGACGAGCTGCATTCTATAGGGAGGGAGGGGTGAGGTAACGGAGTTCAGGGAGAGAGAAGGAGAGAGTTTCTGAGTTTCAGATATGAGGAGTGAGAGACAATCAGCAGGGAGCAGAGGATAGAGAAAAGAAGTGAAAGCGAGAGAGAGAGGAGTGCAAATAAAAGACTTTTGGCGGAGACGGCAGTGGAGAAGACGGAGCTCTTTTATGTATGGGTAGCATGTAGACATAACAGGGAAACTGGAGAGAGGCAGAGATGGGGAGGGAGAGCAAGAGTTGGAGACACGGGAGTTGAGATGAAGGTTGAGAGTATAAAGTACAGATAGATGACGGAGAGGGGGGGGGTGGGGTGAGCGGGACGAACATGTGGGAGGGGGATGGGAGAGAAATATCTGCTGTGTGCGGGTGAGCTGGTGTCAGGAGGTTGTCATGGTGATAGCGGGTTGAGAAAAGGAAAGTGAGCTAGGTGTATTGACACCTAACCCTAGAGACACGCACGCGCACACACACACAGACACACCCATCACAAAGCACACAAATACACGCACACACAAGCAGTCTATACTGCACGCAAACTACACACAGTCACATACGACAACAAAATGAGTCAGGCCTAACATCAGTGACCTGTCACATCCTAAGCGAACACATTCTCACACTTTGTCACGACACACACCCACACACCCACACATACAGGTCTGCGCAGCTTTCCTTTTAGGACTCTGCATTGACTTCCATCCATTGTTGACAGCCTAACCAAAACCTCATCTCTAACCTTAACCATAACTAATTCATGCCTTACCCTCACCTTAACCTAACCACAATTCACAGTTACACCTAGCCTTAACCAGGACCTCAGAAATTAGTTAGCCTCATTAAGACTAGCCTCTGGTCCCCATGATGTCCTTGAGTGGTCACAAAAATGAGTACACACACACACACAGATGGCGTGCACAATTAAGCTGCACCCATGTATCAAGTCCATTGGCCATATTTTCATGCAAACTCCGTTTCCCATGTCCCTCTGCTGTCTTTTATCCTCACTCAGCCCCATTTGAATGGCAGGCAAATGTCCTTAAACTGACTTGTCTCGCCAAACAATTACCCAAACCAACCTTCAGTCTGCTGTGTGTGTGTGTGTGTGTGTGTGTGTGTGTGTGTGTGTGTGTGTGTGCGTGCGTGCGTGCGTGCGTGCGTGCGTGCGTGCATGCGTGCATGCGTGCATGTGTGCATGTGTGTTCTTTCATTCTCATATGTGAGCTTTGCTGTCTTCCTGTGTGTGGTGATGATACAGAGAGATGGGACACAAGCTAATGAAGAGAGAAGCAGCATCTCCAGTGGGGCGTAGTCTTCTGAGTCACTGAACACACTAATAATAATCTGGATTTGTACATTGATTTTTTTTAATATAGAACATTCACCACTGTGACCAAGGTGCAGGGTTCTTGTGTATCCCCTTCACTGCACAGAGTCCGTGCAGAGTTGGCCTTTGGTTCGGAGCATAGCAATTTTCTAAAATGACAATACCGATTTTCACCTTGACTTTAGAACTATGTGAACATTACTGATGTTGTACAGTAAATCAACAAATTGACTTGTAGTCAAGCGTGAAGAAAAGAATAAAATAAAGCAAAGTGCAAACACAGCATGAAGAAAAACAGATTTCCATACTGGACAAAAGACAAATCAATAGCACAGCTCACTCCGACTGTTAGCAGTTACAGTACATGTACTTTAGTTGTGTCCCAACAGAAGATGAAGTGAGGGAGAAATTGTGAATTTTTTTTTATTTCAGTCTCGATATGAGACTGAACTCTTTCCAAAGAGCTTCAGTATCTGTTATTTTCTCCTCACTCCTTCTCTTGTTCCTTCTCATCCATACACACTCTACTCCATAGACATTTACTAGCCTTACATCTCCTGCCTCATCCCCACAAGACCTTGTTTAGATTAGATGAGGAGCACTTAAGGGGAAGTGCTGCTTTTGCATCTTTTAACAAAGTTAATGGGATTGCTAAGACGCTGTTGTTGTCTGTCCTGGTTAATAATTCTGAAGATGCGCAGCACCGGGTCCTGTGATCTGTTTCGCAGCCAGTTAAGTAGTTGGTTATGCTTAGGTTGTTTTGGTTGCAAATTGCAATTGTTAATGTATCTCTCTTTTGCATTGTTATTAGTAATGAAACCGTGAGTGAGTGTGTTTATGTGTGTTTGAACTGTATGTACATGGTCGGAACCATATTTGATCTATGTAGCCTACATATACTTTCTGTTATTTCAAGTGTGACTTTTTATGACTCTCCACAAGCCCAGTATCAGGCTAGAAAAAAAAATCCAGCCACTTCCCGACAGCCATTCAACCACCGGGGCTCTTCCATGCAAATGCGTTAGCACTATGAGTGACCTTGTCCTGCCAGTAGCTCATTTCCCTGAAGTGGAGGAAAACACAGGATTATGTCCAACCTAGGGAGACCTTGACAAATTTCTGTGCAGGCAAAGTCCAAATCTTAGCAATAAGCTTACTGCAGGGAAGCACAGGGGGCAGAAATTACTTTTTGGGGAAATAGCCCCATTATTAAAAGTACTTGCAGTTAAAAACCTGGAAAACAGAGACATCATAATTTCCATCCATTTATCGACACAGCTTATCCATCAAGGGTCGCAGGGGGAGATGCCGCATTAGGTGAGAGGCGGGGTACACCCTGGACAGGTTGCCCGCATAACATTTTATATTTACCCTATTTCTGCTTTTCAAGATGTCAAACCTGTTGTGATGGAAGTCGTAGGTCACATATATATACCTTCCCCCCGCCCTCCTACTCAGGGCGTGGCGTGATGATTTTCCCTGCGGAGGCGACCGCACGTCCTTGCGTGTGACACAAGTCACGGTTGCTATGTCCTCCATCGCTGTATGGGCCACTTATCACCCGACCCGAGGGACCACTCCCTCATCGTCGTCCTCCTCCTCTCTGTCTGTTTGCCGATTGACTGAATGCGTAATCCCCCCTCAGACATCACTACCTGCAACAGCCAATGCAAGCTCCCCTTCCCCCAACCCGTGCTCTTCGTCACTTGATGCTTCACAGGCATGCACACAAGTGCACACATATGCTCCCATTCACAACAGAGGCTCACAAGATAACCTTAGGGGTCATAGCTGTCTGTTCCGCTGCTTTACACTGCATTTATGCATGGTTTACCTGAATTACAAAGTGACCTGTCTGGAAAAATAAATGTAAAGTGATTAGGATTCATGCTCTTACACATGTGCCACTGTATGGACATGCCAGCATCTGCTTCACTGGCTGATTTGCCGCTGGTGCTGTTACATACTGTTTGTGTTGTTGGAGCTGGTTTGTCGTCTCCAACTGTGTTAAGCCTCTGCATCTGGTTTCAGGGCTAACTCTGACAGATACTGATGTCAGCTTTTTTTTGCTGTCCTGTCTGGCTCCAGTTTGATCCCTGAAGGCGTCACTAGCAAACACACATACACATAAAATCTCCTCTTCACCCATCTCATCTTCCTCTAATTTTCTGAGAGATGAATAGATGCATTCTGTGGGAGCATTGTTGAGCTTCATTTTCTTTTCCAAGCAGCATCAGTCATCACAAAGGTAGAGAAGAAAAGAAAAGTGGCACTGAAGGTCAAAATGTACATCAAAATAAGAGGAAACACAAGCCAGGCTGTTAGCATCCAGGAGAAAAGGGGAGAGGCTGAGGGAGAGAGATAAAGAGAGAGGGAGAAGGGACTGTAGGACTGAGTCGGAGGCTTAAATGGAAGCAGGGAGGGGAAAGGGAGAAGGTCACTCCTAATAGCTCTTCCACATAATTTCATAATGTCATGATTGCCCCTCGTTACACAAGCTAACACCATTAACCATCTACTGTACGGAAAGTAAAGCATTACAGCCACCAAAAAAACTATGTAGGCTGCGTGTGTTCATCATCGCATGTTCCTTCTGCACGCAGAGTGCATAACAATGTGCTCGTAAGGACTCGTGTTTGTGTGCGACGCATCTTCAGCTCGACACCTAGGGTGTGTCTGTAATTAGCGCGCTTTGTGCTGCGGGCACAGAATGTGACTGATGCTGCTGCTAATGAAGCAAATGATACCCACGAGCATGCAGCAGTGAGGGGAGGGTTTATGTTCATGTTTATGTGTGCATGTGTTTAGTGTGTACATTGAGCCCAGATTTGTTTCTCATTTAGCAGACTAAAAAGATCTGATTTGTTTCCTTGTTGGGTGTATTTATGTTTCCATCTTGGCGACCTGTTTTTACCCCCTTAATTATTGCATTGAGAGTATTCTTGAAAGGAAATGGGAAAAAAATCAATATTACAGCACTGCCCATAATTTGGACCCATTAAACCGTCCAATAATAAAATCTACTGTCATGACTTTATCTTTTCCAACACACAAATGTACCACTCCTTTCCATTTGTATCTCTTTGCTTATCGATGCCATACATCTCCTGTTAAGAACTGACTGACAGCCGAGCCATAAGCCAATTGCCTTATCAGCCGTGTATCAAAGTGAGCAGCGGCTAACATGCTAGAAGCATGGAGGGCTAAAGAGGCAGCGCTCCATCTGCAAGATCTGGCTCCATTAGGTGACAAGAGAGATTAGCTGACCTGCTGACACACAGCCTGATCTCTACTGATACACATATGGACTCACGGACACAAACACACTCACACACAGGGAATCTGATCCACTATTACATTAGTGTAACACAACTGTTTTTGATCATTACAGAGCTCTTACTGGTCAGTGAGCCCCCTCTCTCATCTCCGCAATCATTTACACTTACTTTTTCAAACCATCTTTTGTTCCTCTCTTTGTTCTTTCCTTATCATCTCTTTCTCTCATTGTTTTCACTTTCTATTAAATTTTCAGACTTTTTTGTTGTCAACCCTCCCCTTTGATCTCCCGCCGGTCTTGCCCTTCTTTCTCTTTGTCGGTCTTTCCTTCCTCCGTCCCGACTTCCCTCGACTCACCTCTCCTCTTCTTTTTTCAGCCCTCGCGGATGTCTTAATGAGTCCACTCCCTTTGCCTTGAATTATTCACCACTTCTTTTATTCTACCATTCCCATTGTGTCTTAAGGGGAAAAACATCAATAAATAAATCACGCCATAGGTGGCTTCTTTTGCAATCTTGGCAGTGGGAGGGTTGACAGGGTGTTTATTGGTCTACAAAGGAGAGGGAGTGGGGATTTGAGGAGGACTCTGGAAATCTTGTACTTGGTTTTTGTATTTTAACTTTCAGTTGGATAAATCTGGATTTAACCTCATAAATCTTTGACTATAACTTAAACACTGTCTGCCAAGTCTGGGTGTTTCTGGAATCTTGTGTGCCCACATGTCGATACAATATGTGAAGATATCCAGTATATATGCACTTATATATCAGTGTGTGTGACTATGGTGTTTTTTTCTCTATGTCTTGTCAATGTGCACTGGCAATTGTGAGCGTGTGTGGTGAGTGTGTCTGAATGCGTGCGCGTGCATATGTAAGTGATACTGCAAACCTGTTAGTGTCCATGTGTGTGAATAACTGAATTTGTATCTACAAGGGGGGGATGCTGCGTGGAGACCCTGTTGTCATGGCAACCAGGATGTTGAGAGAGAGAGAGTAGGCGGTTGCCCTCATGGCTCTCCCTGACAACCTTTATTTCCTCCAGTTTTGTGTCACTCCAGTAACAACCTTTAACCCTTGTAAAAATATGAGGGGGTTGGGTGAGGCGGAGTCCTCCAAAGAGGTGAGGGTGTTGGAGGCTGAGGGAAATATGGCGTGCATTGTTTCTCCGCATCTGACACCAGTGGGAGTAGCCAAAGTATCTAACGGCCGAGCTTATGCTAATAGTGGTATTGATGAATGTGCTGTCCGGGTACCCTGATTCCAGATACGCTGTGGCTCTGCAGCTTTTTTTCCACTGGTAAATTTCCACTTGGCGTTGACCATGGATCATCAGTCTTGAAACACATGTTTCTTTTGGCCTTTTAAAGAAAGAGTACCAGCATTAGAGAGATATTGGTTTTTCGCTGCGCTGTAAAGCCCCGTTTCCATTAAAGTTCTGATTATTGAATTAATTGTCCGCAATGCCTATTGACCAAGCTAGAGTGCTACCACAGCAGTTTATTAAATTGGGGAAAAGCCGTTGAATATGGAAAAGAGGAGAAGGCCAGGAGAGGGAAAGAGACAATGAAACGTATTGTGAAAAGTGATCGCTGCAGAAAGCTTTTAGTGTCAGCTACCAAGGGGGCTTGAGAGAGGAGATGGAGAAGACTGATAAAAAGGTGACTAGAAAATGGGCGCTCATTCTTCTTGGACGGTTCCTATTATAAGACTGAGCTTTTAAACACTCGGAAGAAATGCAATCTTCACTGCAGTGGATGAGGAAAGGCACGCCTGTGTTGCGAAATGAACCGTGGAGCAGAGAGGAAACAGGTAGCTTGTGTTATTTCACATGATTTGTGGCATTTTTCTGCCGTAGTGACAAAGTGGGTCTGAGTCTTGTCTCACTGCAACAGGCTCATGCATTAAGTATGACCCTGCCAGAGAGAGGACGAGGGGAGGGCGTGAGGGAGAGAATCAGACTGCCACACCAAAGACATCAGGTATATAGATGGACAGCGTCGGTCTGAGACCAAGCCAAATGTAAGGTGAGGGGGGGGGCAAATTAATTATGAATCTGGGTGAATTTAGGGCAAATTGTGCCGACAGGAAGGGTATTTCTATGAATAATTCACTCAGTAGGGGGCCTGATCATCTACCCCCCACCAGCACCACCTTGTTCTTCAGGACCCCCCACCAGCACCACCTTGTTCTTCAGGACCCCCCACCAGCACCACCTTGTTCTTCAGGACCCCCCCCCCCCCCTCCTCATTTTTACAATCCAGTGACCCTTATAATCGCTCACTGCCCTCCTCTTCTATTACTAAAGCTCCATCAGTCCATTTGTCTGAGTGAGTGCTCTCTTTGTTTATGTCCAAATCACTATCTTTTCCCTGTCCCTTCGTCTGTCTCTTCGGAGCCCGATGTTTCTCCAGACAGACGAACCCTGGGGGGAAGAGGAGGAGGTAAAGGGGTGGGGGGCATGTATTCGTTTATTTTTCTCCCCCCTCCTTCCATCCCGCATCCTCGCCCCCTACACATCTTCGCAGCTGGAGGTGGTTAATATTTAAAAGCAAGGCATGACAAGGGCGTAAGACCTGCACACACAAACACAAACACAAACACACACACACACACACACACACACACACACACACACACACACACACACACACACACACACACACACACACACACACACACACTCACACAGTAGAATCCAATAGTGCACCACGTCTGATCAAAGTCGAGGCTGTGCTGAGAGAAAACAGGCTACATTCATCAATATAGAGCAGCTCCTTGCACAGCTGCACGACGATATGAAGCAAACAGTAGACGTGTGTTGTGTGTAGTTGGTTAGTTCAACGTGTGAAGCTCAGAACATGATTTGACTCTTGGGGTTTGATCTTGATCTCACACGTGTGCGCACACACACACACACACACACAGTTACGAGAGCCTATTCAGCATTCAAAGTCCTTGGCAACGCCCAACATGTCTACTTAATGCTAATTATACTTTTTGCAGAGGACGGAAGGGTGCAATTTCCTATCTAATGGATGGCATGGGGGGTAAACATCATAATGGTAGTGCAGCTATTTGACTCTAATGATAGAAACACTAACAGCATTAAACCGTGTCTGGGTTATTTGTGTTTTTGTGAGCAAAACGCCCCAAAGCATGAATCCATGAATGATTTTAAGATTATGATTTGGCCCGTTTGATACATGGGCTTTCTTGTGTAAAGAAGAAAAAGAAAAAGGACCACGCCCTCAAATCTCAACACAGCCCCTCACGCTCTGCAATCTCCCAGTGATGGAATGACTTTTGATGGTGCCCGTTGACACCCCAGCGGTGATAACAGTTTTTAAAAGCACTCAGGAACACTGTGGCGGGTCATCCCGGCCCAGCTGCAAACAGCCACCCCTGACGGGACCCCTGACCCTGTCCAATGAGGCAGGTAACAGGGCTGGGATTGGATCGCTGACAGCTGCACAGCGGACGCCCTGAAGAAGTGAAATCAGGCATCTGCTTCAATGTCAGTGCCTCTCACCCCTGTGATAATGGAGCGGCCACAAGGCTCCATGCCACGCACACTCTGAGGAAGTGTGTTAGTGTGTCTCAGGCCACATCAGTCTGTGCGATCAGCATGTCTGGGTGGCTGGGTTGGCCCAGTTACATGGCAGCCGTCCATGCCACTCTCTCCCTGTCTGTTTGTCTCAGCCTCTCCCTCACTCACTCACTTACTCACTCACTCCCTCACACCCCTGCTCACCCATTATAGTGTTCCCCTTTACTGCTCCGACTCAACATGACTGGAATATTCTGTGGCGCAGTCCTCCTCCAGACTGGAGCCCACTGGACCATGGCCCTTTATCTGTCTGATTTCTTCTGTCAGACCTCTCGGGGTGTGTGTCCGTCTGCCTTCCTCACTGTCTGTCCCTCCGTGCATTACAAGCTTCTCTCTCTCTCTCTCTGAGTGTGCATGGGCCGACTCCTGCACATGCAGCAAAGTCCCTTGGTAAATTGCAACTGGCAGCATGACAAGCCGCGGCCCGCCACGTCGTTAATCAGCATCCTGCTTCGCTCCAATCAGCTCTCCTTCACCATCTCTTTGGAAGGGGCACTGAAAGACAAGCACCCACCTTAGATCGCATTAACACTAGCTCTAATACCCCGACTGGCCCTGCTCCGTTTGTCTGCCTCTAATGGCATTGTGGAGAGTCTGGTTTTGAGATGGGATCACTGTAATTGGCCCTGTCTCGGGAGAACAATATAAAGCAGCTCTGGTCTATTACAGGGACTGGAAAAGAAGATGCAGAAGTCAAGGAGCAAGACGAAAGTGAACAAATAATTCACATTGATTGGAAGAGCTTTGCACGTGTGTGAATGTATGTGTGCAAGGGGATGGATAGGATTAGCGTCACAGCTGTCACCCTTTGTCATCCCCTCTCCTCCTCCCCTCTTCCCACATCTCTCCACTCCTCCCATCACCTCCCACCCTCCCAGCTTCACTCTGCCTCGCTCCTCGCTCACCTCTCCCTCTCCTCTTTTCTCCTCTTCAAACCCACTTTCCACTTTTCATTTTCCCCAGACGTCCTACACCCACTTCACCCCTCCCTCCCACCCCTCTCAGTGTGCTTGTTGTTCAATTCTTCTGACAAGGCAAGCAAGTGAGTGTAATGGCTCATTTAATCCTAATGCTGTTAGTTTAAACTGCCTTAGTAAGAGCTTAGCTCTTGTTTGGTCTTTAATTTTATCTAATTTGGGCCTTTTGATTAAGACAAATCACACACTCCTGCTTTTCTTTCGAAGATATTGTTCAATCCATGCTTCATTGATTGACATATGAAACATCCACAGTAATTAACTGGCCGGCCATTACCCACTCGATAGAAGAAAATGAACCAAAATCACCACTCTCAGTCCTCTTCTCACCCTCCACTCTTCTCCTCTTTACCTCGTCTCCTTGCCTTTCCACTCTTCAAGGTCACCCATCGCTCGGTTCAGTGTGCAGAGCCAACATCTTTCAATCACATACCGCAGAGCTGCCAAATAGGGATGCTCTCTCTCTCTCTATTATCGCCATTTTCTTTTGTCTCACATGCTACGACTTAATCATGGTGTGCTGTAACAGTTCTTTGTGTGTGATACTGAGTAGTGTAAACAGTCAGTGGGTTGCGCCACGTGGTGCCGCAGGGTAGGACAGCCTGCATGTTGTGGCGGGGACCGTCTCCAAGAGTACAGATGGAGAATGGATAGACTCTAAGCAGGGGTGGTTCGCCTCACTCACTATGACTGATAGCATCTTTATCGCACGCTCATCAAAGCACTGTCACCCAAAGTACACAACGTACCGTTCAGTTGGTGAAATGCAGCCCTGACCAGTCAACCTAATTATCAACTATTTATATGTCCGTCCTGTGTGTTATCTGATTTGACACTTCATCGGTCTGCATTTGTCTGTCCCCGGCCCATCTGGGTCTGTTCAGCTTCTCATTGTGGCCTTTCCATATGGGCCACCGCTCATTTAATTAACCAAAAGGAGAATTCTTTTTTTCTTTGCAGTAACAGGTTTAGCTATAGGCGTTGCGGTGTTTTTTTTTGTTAGGATGTGTATTGTTGATTCCTGATTGGTGTGTTAACTCCATGTTTCGATCTGTCTATAGGGCTGACCACATGGTGCAGGGTAATTTTTCTCCCATTCTGACACATGGCCCCTCTCTGCCCCTCCCTTTCTCTGCTCCCCATGTCCTCCCCTCGCCTCCCCCCTCTTCTCTTTTTATCTTTCAGAGAGGAGACCAGCAGGAGGGCGTGGATCTATAGTTAAAGAAGGAGACAGGAGGAAAAAAAGAAGACAAGAGTGACCAAAGACGGACGAGGCAATCCTGCAGCCTCCTGGAAGAGAAACATAGCCTCACACTTGCTCAGCACGAGTGTGCGTCTGTGCGAGGTTGCCCTTTTACTGTACGCGTGTGCGAGCAGGTGGCACTTTGATGGGACAGTGAGCAATGCCTCACACGCAGCGACAGCCGGTTGGCAGTAGGGGGCAGTGCTCCTCCCGCCTCCTCCTTCTCCTCCTATCCCTCGCTGCCCACAGCCAAGCAGCCATACACATACCCTCCAACTGTGAGTACCCATCCATATTGTACCATTCATAACAATGGTGGCTGAACGCTTCCATGAGGTTCAAAGATGTATTTGTTGTGTTAATTACATTGTTGATTCATCAAAGCAGGCTAATAATGATCCTAATCAGGATTAATCAGTGCAAATGAGCAGAATGAGCATGTTTCAGGGTTGAAATGTGCTTCCATGCTCAAAATACTACCCTGTTTGAAGCTTCTTTGTTTAGCGCTTGTGTGCCTGTGGTGTGTCTAATTACTCTGTAATTGATCCCCTCATACTGCATTGATTACTCCCACTATTGATCTGGTTTCCTTGGTGCAAACCAGAATTTGATTGTTGAGTAATTTAATCAACAATTGAGTTATACAACAAAAAAATCCAGCAAGCTTTTTCCCCCCCGCCTGCTCTCATTTCTTTCTCTGCCTCAATGCAATATGTGGGCATTAGGAATACAGCTGAGCTTGTGGCCCTGCAGGGAAATTGATCTTCATCTCCTCTGCTGCTGCCGGCCTGCCCACAGAGCTCGAATAGAGGGAGAGAGAGAATATCGTCTCCACTGTTGCTTTTGTTGTTCTCTCTTTATCTAAGATCGCTCACAATGAATCACAGGCCTTCACCACCCACACAGGATTTTAAAAGGATGTGTATACAAACAAGAAATCTCACATGTATGGACACTCGCGAGCTCACACACCGGCAGAGACACGTGATTACTTATTTTACTGTTTATCCCGTAAATGTTGATGAAATGCAGTAAATCTTCCAATGTAATTCCCTGGGAGGCGAGGTGACAGACGAGGTGAGAGGGCCATGGAGGATGAGGGCAGGGTGATGAGGAGGTGGAAGGAGGAGCAGGTCAAAGATGAAAAGGTCAAGGTGTCCCCTGCCTTTCAATTAGCAAGCTCCTGCCATGTCAATGAGAGTCGGTGAGGTCTGGATCCGGATCAATAATGGAGATGGGTTGGAATCTGTGTCAAAGAAGACTGGGTTAAAAAGCTACACTCAATTACAGGAAACATTATTCTGCTTATCCGTATCTGTCAATCTAACTGTCTATCCATCCATCCATCAATGCATCTATCTGTGTGTCCGTCTATCCATCTATCTATCTATCCATCTATCTATCTATCTATCCATCTATCTATCTATCTATCTATCTATCCATCTATCTATCTATCCATCTATCTATCTATCCATCTATCTATCTATCTATCTATCTATCTATCTATCTATCTATCTATCTATCTATCAAACCATCCATCTATCTATCTATCCATCAATCCATCCATCGGTTTACCCATCCGTCTATCTATCTGTCTGTCTGTCTGTCTGTCTGTCTGTCTGTCTGTCTGTCTGTTTACCCATCCATCCATCCATCCATCCACCCCTCACGTAGCTATAGATTTTAATATCTCTTTCTCCCTGTTGTTTACTGTAACTAAACTCTTTTTCCCTCATTGCCTTTTCTCTGGCCATCACTGTGGACTAACAGACCACATAAGTGATCGTAAGTGCTTTTCACTTTATTGATGTCTATCAGTGTTAATGCAGGAGCTGGCAAAGCTTATTGTGAACAACTTTCATTATGCCAGAGAGGTTATTTCCCATTCAGCACACAGTAAAACTCATTCTGCACTGCATTTGCTGTGTTATACACTTCTGTGTGTGTTTGTCCCTGTTTACGCACCTTGTGTTTTATGGTGCATGTGTGATTGCATGTGAGAATGTGTGTGTTTTTTTTTTTATTGTGAATGTGTGCCTGTGTCTATCTCTTTCTGTATGTAGGTGTGTGTTTGGCCTCATTGGTTCCCAATAGGTGAGATCCCTGCAGGGGTGCGGGGAAGAGGAAGTGTGAGGAGCTGCTGTCTGTCTGTAGAGAGGCAGCAGGGCTGTGAGATGAAAGCCACGGGAAAATAAAGAGGAGTTAAAGCGCTAAGCACCGACTTCTCTCCTCCTCTGCCAATAATGCAGCAGTGCCCGCAGCACAAACTTCAATTTGATCAGCTGAGGAAATGGGCTTATTTCCACCATCAGTGGGAATTCCTTCATTAAATTCCCTCACTCTCTCTCTATCTGTCTTTTCCTGAATCCTGTTTGTTTTTTCCCCTGCACCTCCTTCTCCCTTCGCTCCGTTTTGCAGTATATGCTCTCTCTCTCTCTCTCTGTCTCTCTCTGTCTCTCTCTCTCTCTCTCTCTCTCTCTCTCTCTCTCTCTCTCTCACACTGCCATCCTCCTCCCCTGTCCGCTTGCCTCACCATCTCCTTTGCTTTTTTCTTCATCTACCACTGCCCCCCCTCCTTTAACCTTTTACCTACATAATGTAAATTCATCTCTATCTTGGGCTCTGTCTCTTTCCCTTAAAGTCAAAAAAATAGTTGAAAAAATATTTCAATTTCTGTCTATAAGTGTTGAAAAACAGGACATAAAAACACGACACGGGCCATAAAGCATGTGTACGAATCAAACATCCTGATTCAATACAGTATTCACACACACAACCCAGTGTGCTGGTTTTTATGACTGTTATTGGGGCATTGCTTTATGGTTATTACAGGCAGTGATGACAGAGGAAGAGAAACATCCTCTGGTGGTCTTTACCCCCCCACCCCCACCCTTCAAATCCCTACTTCATTTTCACACAGGCTATTTTCCTCCTTTCGCCTATCTCTCGGCCTCACGAGGAGCCCTGTGCCATATATCTCTTTTTACATGCGCTCTCCCTCTTACATGATGCTGTATCAATTTCCTCTCATCTCATCCCATTTTCTCTGCCTGCTCCCTTACTCTCACTCTTTCCCTCAGCCTACATTTCATCCTCTCCTCTGGGGAGTCTTTTTTTAAGTGATATTGACTGAATATATTCACCAGCAGCTGCTAAACTATGAAAATGAGTTATTCTGTGCTGTATGTTAAGCCTTCACCAGTAGTCGTATAGGGATGTGTGTGATACAATGGGGTGATGCATGTGTGGAGCTTTTGCAGTACCGTGCAGCATGAAAGCAGATCATGTGGACCCAGAATGTGTGTGTTCGAGTGAGCGTGTGCATGTCAATGTAAACCATATATAGGTGTGTTACTGTGTATCGTGCATGATGATATTGTGAAAACACGACTTGTTGCGGTCCTTGCAGTGAAGAGGCCTCCAGCGATCACCACGCAGCCGGAGTCTGTCACCGTCTTCAGCTATGAGGACCTCGTCATGAGCTGCGAAGCCTCCGGAAACCCTTCACCCATGTTAGTCAGCACCAACACATCCACACATTTTGCCTAAGTTTGAAGACGCTGTATTAGTCATAGAGGAGCCGGAGCTCTCAGTTATCTTGTTATCCAACTGAGAACAGTGACCTTCCCTCTCCTTGTGCGGTTGACATCTACATAGTAGTATTACACAAGAGCACAGCTTCTCCCAGTCTTAAGTCTTGAGTTTTAATTTCAACATGGAATAAATGTCATCAAGCTCTTGAGCAATCTTTTCTCAATGTCTTAGCTGCTCTGAAGTGGAAAACTGCTCTGTTTGCAGAGGAAAAGATGAATGTCTCAATTACACATCACAAGCTTATGAGTCCCACAGGGGCATCTTGTGCAAATTTTGCAGCCATTCTTTTGTTTCCTTTAATTCACCGTGACGTGTAACAACATCTTGTGTGTGTTAAAAGCTGCTTTTAACGTCATGGGAATTATAGTTTTGTTTACTTTCCTGTTTGACTGAACACTCTGTCATCAGCGTTACTGTTTTTTTCTTCTTTTCAAGTTTCCGATGGACAAAGGATGGACAGGAGTTTGTCCCTGGCAGCGACCCAGAGCTGAAGGTTTCCGAGAACACTGGCTCATACGCATTCTACACACTCAGTAACACAATGGAATCCCTGAAGCAGTACCAAGGCAAATACATCTGCTACGCGTCCAACGAGCTGGGGACTGCTGTGTCTAATGAGGCCGTACTCATGACTGACGGTAACAGCATGCTGATCGCTGATTAATCCTAAAGAAAGCCCTGACCTGTAACTGAGACAGAGTCATGACATTTTGACGTTTGATAATTTAAATATGTAAATTCAGTCATGCTCTGTGAATATTTGCTGATATATAATCGTTCAGGCTCAGTTCGCCTTACCTGAGCAATCACACCCTTTTTATACAATATCAAATGTCCTCTGATATGTTGTCACACAAATGGCATCACCTCAGAGGAGTTACATGTCTTTTATAGATGCTGGTCGCAGTGCTACTGTAAAAGATCCAGATTAAATGTGAGCTGTGTGTTGTCAGCTTTATAATACAACGATTTACGGAGCTGTGAGCAGAGCCAGTGTATAAACCTTTACCTCGCTCTGCTTTATAGAGAGCTCATTTGTTAGCAGATGGAGGCTCACGCTGAGACCTCATCGTTCTGCCACCCTGAACCTAATTACATGCAATAACATGATAATCAGCATACACCCAGGTACACTCACACACACACGGCCCCCTGAGCAAAACTGAAGAGCACCTTTTGCGTATCCATCCACCTGTGTGACTGGATCTCTCCTGGGCGACCTCCTTCCTTTACAGTTTCCCTGACAACGGTTTCCCCAGAAACGCTCTTCGGTTGATGTCATGTGAAGCACTGCACAGTGGCTCCTGTGGGGCTATCAACAATGGGCAGAGGTGGGGAGGTGGGGAGGGGGGGGGGGGGGGTGGGAGGAGACACATGACTCACAAATCACGTCACTGTGCCTCTGCAGGACAAAAGACAACCTGGCGCCTCCTCTGAAGACGCTTTTCCTTAAAATCCTTAATGTTCCTTACATGGAAATCAATAAATAAATGTCCTCAACCGTGTTATTGTGCTTTAAGATGTGAATTTGCCTCATGACGTCTCTGCATAACACATTAAATGTGCGTACAGGAGTCATGTGATCTCTGGGTGTGTCATTTTTTTTCCATGCCTGTCTCCCTTTAGTGCCTCCGACCTTGCAGAAAGAGAAAAAGGTTACCGTGAAGTCTGAGCAGGGAAGCAGTATTGTTCTGAAGTGTAACCCCCCACAGAGCTCTATGGAGCCGATCATTCACTGGATGGACTGGAGTGAGTACCTTTCCGTCTCTGCTTCCATCACATCCTTCCTGTCTCCTGAGTCTCAGTCTATATGTTCTTTTGATGCCCACTTTTATCACATAATACAGAGGTAGTTGATTATTTATTTCTGAAACATTATGTTAAATTTTCTCTTTCTCGAAATATCTTTTGATACATTTTCTTAATCCCATTATTAAAAACAATCCTTTTGAAGGCAGAGCCAGCGTCACTATTTTACCTGTGTTTCTTTCTTCTATTTTTGGTTGTTTCAACCTGACACCTTTCTCTTTAACACTTCCTCCCTCCCTCTGTCTTCAGGTCTCCATCATATCCAGCTTAGTCAACGAGTGGTGGTGGGGAAAGACGGCAACCTGTACTTTGCCCATTTGACGCCAGAGGACAGCAGGACCGACTACACCTGCAACATCCAGTACCTGGCGACTCGCACCATTCTGCCAAAGGAGGCCATCATACTGACTGTCACCGCCTGTGAGTTTTTGACCCAGCTCCAACTCACTTGACTGAACTGAACTGTGATCCTGAAAATAACCGTTAGATTAAGAATTAAGAAGACCTATAGGAGAGGTAATAGGAAACAAATTGTAGGCCAAACTGGTTAGAAGTTAGATTTCAGACTCATGGGAAAACATTGAATTATATGTAAAATATAACAGAAGAGATTACCATTTTTTGTTTATTCATATGAAAGCTTCTTTTAAACCCCCCTTTCACAAACACACACACACACGCACACACACACACACACACACACACACACACACACAAACACACACACACACACAAACACGTCTGTTATGCAGATATTTTGGATAGCCTCTGAGATTTTTGATGCCTCCTCTGTATAATTAAAGGTGAATTAAGGTGCACTTTCATCTGCGGTGCCCGTAGCATTGACAAATTACATTTTAAATATTCAGCAGCTGCAAAATTTCCATAAACTTTTAACAGAACCCACTGTCAACAGTTTTTAAAGGACATTTTGTTCCTCTTCAAGTAGTTTATTAAAGAAGACTGAGAGTCTTAAGAAGCTCTGTGAGGCTGTACTCATACAATATCATATAGCAAGCTCATATAGTGAGCAATGCTCATAGTGACAGCATGGATGATGCTTGCCTTGGTTACCGTCCAACGGATTACTATGGCAGCTGTGACTCAGGTGGTAGAGGGGGTTGTCCACTAACCAACATTCAGTGGTTCGATCGCTAAATCCTCCAGTCCACATCCTGAGTTGTTCTTGGGCAAGACACTAAACCACAAATGGCCCCTGCTGTTCTCACAGTGAATGAATGGTGGATTGGACTTGTCAATACGACTGGAGACTGGCTCTATAAAAGTCCATTTACCAGTATTTACCAAAAAACTTTGACCCGATGATGGTGCAGGATGACTAAAGGGGGAGATGAGAGTTCACGGCAATCCAACAAAGAGATAAAACGTCTCTCTCCAAACTGCAAATATCAGCCTCATTCAAGGTGGCAACACAGGAACAGTCAGAGGATCACCACCGTCAGTATTAACTGCTCAGGAATCAGGCATATCTGCACTGAATTCCATGGCAGGTGGCAACTAATGACATTTTTCAGTCCGAACCAAAGATCCACCAACCACCTGAGACGCCAACATTGCCATCCCTAGAGCCGTACTGCCAGTGTGTACAGCAGCTGTATTAAAATACTGTGTATAGGTTGGTATATCACATCAGAACACACAGTATAATGTTCTGCATCGATGTGGGTTGAGAATCGTTGAACCAAAGTCACCTCCGTGTGGTGGCATGTTGTGCTGACCAAAGCAGCGACTGTATCCAGTAGATGGTCTCAGAGCCAACAGGGGGCCCATCGCCACCTCAGCTCAGTGGTTATGAGATGCAGCTCACACTGAGATGTGGCTGCCAGCATCTGTGGCCCAACCCGGGGTCAGAAAGATGAGCACATGTTAACATGAGACCTCTGTGTGTGTGTGTGTGTGTGTGTGTAGTGAATGTGTCTGATGATGCAGTTGTAAGGTGAATTCGGTCGAAAAGTTCTCAGCATGACTCCGCCCCCTGCATCTGTGTGTGTGTGTGTGTGTGTGTGTGTGTGTGTGTGTGTGTTTGTGCGTGTGTATATGTGTGAAGCCCCTAAAGTGGTTGCCGCATCAGCAGGACGGCAATCTGTGAATTGCCTATACATATGTATGACTCCTTCTCTCCGTCTTTGTGTTTCCACCTCTCTTTCTCCAGCCAACTCGGTAGTGCGGAACAAGAGGCCTCAGATGATGAGACCTACTGGAAGCCACAGCACTTACCACACCCTCAGGGGCCAGACCGTGGAGCTTGAGTGCATCGTCCAAGGCCTGTGAGTGTCTCTGTATGTGTGAATGTGTGTGAGCTCTGCTTCCATCAATCAAAAAACTTGAGTTGCTTCTTCTTATCAATCTTACCTGTCTCTTATCCTGCTCACTCCCCTCCGCCCTCCCCACCCTCTCTTCATTCTGTTATCTATCTTGTGCTGCCTTGTCATTTAATGTATTCCTCCTCTTCTCCCTACATGACTCTTTCTTCATTTTACTCCCTTTTACCCTCTTTTGTATATTTCCCTCCTCATTCTTCCCATTCTTGCTAAACCTCTTCTTGCTCCACTGAAAATTAGAAACATCCTGCCCTGGGTAACTGATCATACTAGATCAAACTACAATGCAGTTAATTGGAACCAAACTCTAAAAGACACACTTGCAGAAAGAACTAAAAAGACTCAGGATCAGCAATTCTGTTCTCTAAGTCCCACCAAACACTAACCTAAAAATGAGAGCACAGAGAATTTTTCATTTGGTCCCAATTATCTTCTAATCCTGGAAATCGTCCCACCACCAACAATAATCTTGCTTCATTGTCACGATTTCAAACCATTGACAATTTATTGGAAAACTTTATGAATGGTTGCCACTATTTTATTCCCCTCTTTTTGTATGATCTGCTTGTCTTTCTTGTTGTTTCTTATTTTCCCTTTTTCATTTATGTTTAGCATTTTGTAACTGCGCTATGTAAATAAAGTTGATCATTACATTTATTATTCCTCTTCAGTCCGACTCCTGACGTGATGTGGCTGAGGAAGGACGGGGAGCTGTCCGAGTCTCGAACCACGCAGGACATGTTCGACCGCCGCCTGCGCTTCAGCAACATCTCAGAGAGCGACGCGGGCGAGTACCAGTGTAAAGCGACCAACTCCCAGGGAAAGATCACGCACACTTACACTGTGATTGTGGAAGGTACGTCATACACAAATACTGTTTAATATTGCTATTTCAGAGCTGGCTGTTTTGTTGTGTGAATAGGGATGAGTCCATGATTTTACAATCTAATGGAAACTGCCATTACCCTGATTCACAGTTAATCACAACACTGTTTATTTGAATCGTTGAGTTTAGAGGTTTTGTGGTTTATGAGCCGGGAGGACCCCTCTGATCTTTTAGTTGTTCCACAAAGCAAAACACATTTGTGGAAGCTGCTTTCAGCCATTGGGCTCCTTGTTGCTGTAACAGGAACTGAGAGGAGCTAAAACTGTTGATATTTTCAAATATAAATGAAAAACCTCAAGCTATAATGTAGTGTTTTATACTTATGGTTTTACTATTTATATTTATTTTTGTATGGTTTATTTATCTTATTCTATAATTATAGTGTGGATTATTATCTTAACTTCCTTTTGTTGTTGCATTAGAAGGTTTTTAACTCGTTTTTAATTAATTTTTAACATCCTATGTTTTGTCAGCACTTTAAATTGCATTTGATTTATTTGAAAGGTGCTATATGAATAAACTGATTGATATAATCATTATCTGTCACCATCTATACGTAGAGAGTCATTTCTTCCCCTTTGCACCATAGAGTGCTTCATGTAAATGATTGATACTCAGAATGTGATGCTTTGTTTGCATTGTATGTTCAGTACAGTAATTAATATATTCTGCTCATTGTAGCTGCTCCCCACTGGGTGAAGGAGCCTGTCAGTCAATTATATGGCCCGGGTGAGACTGTCAGACTGGACTGTCAGGCAGACGGCATCCCCTCTCCTGCCATCACCTGGACCATCAATGGGATCCCCCTCACAGGTCAGCACACACAGCCAACCTGCACACACACACACACACACACACACACACACCTCAACAGGCAATCTTGAGCGCTGCACATGCACAGACAGTGTGTACCTTTTAACAGATATCGACGAGGACCCCAGACGTATTCTGGCACCAACCTCACTTACCCTAAATGATGTCAAGTTCAAAGACACCGCCATATACCAGTGTCAGGGCTCCAACAAGCACGGAACCATCCTCACCAACACCAACGTTTATGTGATTGGTGAGTGTCTGATTGTGCGTGTAACTGGTTTAACGGTTGTGTTTTTGCGTGTCTCAGTATGTGACTCATTTCTCTTTTGTGTGTGTCGTTTCAGAGCTGCCACCACAGATCCTTACTGAGGATGGGAGCACATACACATTTACAGAGGGCCACACGGCTTTGCTGGAGTGTGACACCTTTGGTTCTCCTCAACCTAAAGTTACATGGTGAGGCGCAACAGTCAGATTTATACATTAAATAAATTCACAGAGGCACAATTGCGTAGGTGGCTATTCACATGCATAAATTGACAACTGCTGAGCTGTGATTGTGAATTTCATCAGTGTGGCTGGTGTCCAACCAGGCTTTGTTCTTTATGGTAACAGCGGCTATTAAACTGTAGAGTTAATCGGCCACTGCAGAGAAAGGTTTATCTCTTACTGTGTTTGTGTGTGTGTGTGTGTGTGTGTCAGGGAGAGCGGGAGCAGCTCCATTCTGGCAGATACCAGAGTTAACCCACTGACGAATGGGGGCCTCCAGATTGCTAATGTCACCCATGGCGACGAAGGCTTCTACACCTGCTCTGTAGAGAACACCAACATATCAATCAATGCAGTGCTGGAAGTGCTCAGTGAGTGACGCATGCATGCAGACCCTAACCCTAACCCTAACCCTAACCCTAACCCTAACCCTAAAACCAAGTCTTAACCCTCTAACAGCCCTTTGAAAAAGTGAGGAACGGCCAAAATCTCCTCACTTTCCAAAAATGTCCTCACTCTGTAGGGGTCACTGCTTGAAAATGGTCCTCACAAAGGAACAGGAACACACACACACTCAGTCCCAGTATCATATTCCACCTGTTTTCTCCCTTCCAGACAGGACCGTGATCTTGTCGCCACCACAGGCTCTGAAGGTGCAGCCTGGAAGCCAAGCCATCTTCACCTGTCTGGCCCTAGTTGACCCCAAACTTGGTTCACCGCTCATTCAGTGGAGAAAGAACAATCAGAAGCTGTACGAGTCGCAAAGTGACCAAAAGTAAGACGACATTTTTTTACCCTGGAGAACTGACAATAATAATAATAAAGGATAATCTTAGAAACTTTTGACACTGTATTATTGTATCCATGTTTTATGATTTATCTATTTGTTTAGTGTAGTTGTGGGACACATACATTTTGTCTGTAATGTTCCAGTTACATAAAGAAAGTAGGACTTGGACGAAGTGATGATAATACGAACGATAGTAATAACAACTGGAAGGAGTTTATCTTGATTAAAAGAAGAAGGAAGATAACTAACATCAACTAACAATCATATTTCCACAGATACACAATAGAGGGTCCAGACCTGATGATAGCTAATGTGGAAGCAGATGATGAGGCTGTGTACACCTGTCAGGTCATCACTAAGCTGGACATGGCTGAGGCCAGTGGCACCCTCACTTTATGTGGTAAGATCACTGATCATATCCTGCACCAACAAGTGTCCTTTTAAAAACATTTGCATTGTAATTAAAGAGACCTGTTTATGGGGTGTAGAAAAGCAATGTTCCAGTCGCTGTGTTAATGAGATTATTTTGTCCCCCTCAGATCGTCCAGACCCTCCTGTCCTCCTTCAGATCACTGATCCTAAGAGTCGCACAGTCACCATCAGCTGGACTCCTGGAGACGACCATAACAGCCCTGTGCTAGGTGTGGTACTGACACGCCCACACAAACACACACTTAGAGAAATACACATTGGCACCCCCTCTTTCCCGCCTTACTCTTTCTTCTGCTCAGGCCTATAATTGTGTTTAAATCAATTTTTGTGTTGTGTAATTTTTCAGACCTGGTATTAACTTCCATCCAGGGTGATTTGATCACAAGTGGTCAGCGTTAAGTTCAGGTCTGAAAGCACCCAGATGCGTCCTCAGTGCGTCCTTAGATCTGACTCCACTCGCTCTCTATCTCTCGCTCGCGCCAACACATACACACAAACAATGTCATCAAACACATCTGTTTACACCAGGTCTGAACAGGGCCCTACACTCAAAGCAACAAATCCATATCATATATCCTCCTCCTGCAGAATGAAAGGCTGCTCTGCTTTCAGTACTTGAACATGATTATTGGTTCATCTGCAACATCAGACTTTTGTAAATCTCATCTCGACTTTGACTTTTAGTTTGACTTTATCTTGAACAAATCATTTAAAAAATATTTTTATATTTGAATACTTCTTTAACATTTAGCCCCTTTTTTTCCGATCAATCCTCGACTATTTGTCTCAACAGAGTTCGTGATTGAGTTTGAGGACCAAGATTCGAAGGAGAGGAGCTGGGAAGAGCTGAAGAGAGTAAATGGGGACACAGAGCGTGTTCGCCTCCCTCTGTGGCCCGACATGTCCTACCGTTTCCGGGTCATTGCCATCAATGATTTGGGTAAGAGCGACCCCAGCAAGCCGACTGAAATGCACAAGACACCCGCTGAAGGTAAGAAACTACGAGTTTTCATTGTCACAGTAACCGCCCCAAAAAGTACGATACTGACATTTTTTCTTACAATCACAGCTCCAGACAATAACCCTGAAGATGTTAGAAGTGAGTCCACAGACCCAGACACTCTGGTCATCACCTGGGAGGTACGTCTGTTACCTTAATATACAATATCTTGAAGAAATGCCAAACTTTTTTTTGTGTCTTATTGGCTGCTGTTCCTGTCATTACAGGAAATGGACAAACGCAACTTCAATGGACCTGACTTTAAGTACAGGGTGCTGTGGAGGCGAGTGCTGGGCAGCGGGCCCAACTGGCACATCAATCACACAGCGGCACCGCCATTCATCGTCAATGACGTTGGCAACTTCTCCGCCTTTGAGATAAAAGTACAGGCTGTGAATGAGAAGGGAGAGGGACCTGAACCAGACCCGGTCATTGGCTACTCAGGAGAAGATGGTAAAATATATTTTGAAACTATAACAACTGCATATCAGGTTTTACGGCAATACGCTTTTCTTTAACTGGGGATATTTCTTAGTAATTTTTTCTCACTTCCTGTCTCCTTTCGTGCTTCCATCATCTCTTAGTTCCCTTGGAGGCTCCAATGGATGTGGGCGTTATACTAATAAACAGCACTACCATCAAAGTGACCTGGCTAGCAGTAGACAGAGAGACAGTCAGAGGGCACTTGCTGGGATACAAGGTACTGATGCTGTATCTCCTCTTGTTTGGCTGAACGTACTCAGCCTTTGTTCTCATGAATAATATATGTTTTGGGTTTACAGCGAGGGGAGCGACAGCTCAGCTTGGCAGAGGCTTCAGAGTTCTCTTTAGTTTCAAGGTTGTGAAGAATGAAGCCTCTTCTTCTTTTAGATGATCTCACCTTCAAAATGAATCACACCGTTCAAAGTTTCTTTCTCCTGGGTCTTTGGAGTACGTTCCATTCAACAATTTAATTCAACAAGGTTTTATTTTTTCCAGAAGAAAATCACTTGTCTCTTATGGTGTGACTGCATAACTAAACATGGGCTTAGTATGAATTTAATACATTTTATGAAATGTTTAAAATTTCAAAAATAACTCAAAAACTAAGCAGTGATACCCTCTTTTACTTGCTCCAGATCTACTTGACCAGGACTGGCTCTAGGGGCCACCACCGTGGCAGAAGGGCCAAGGAGTCAGAAAGCACAATGGTGGTAGAGACTGGGGCCAACGAAGAAAAGAAGGTGATCAGTGATCTCAGGCCGTTCTCCCACTATTCGCTGGCTGTCATGGTATTCAACAGCAAGGGAGAGGGACCTGCCTCTGAGACACTGTCCTTCAAGACCCACGAGGGAGGTGAGGATGAGAAAGAGAACAAAAATGAGTGGGAGAGGAGAGAAGGGTGACAATACTGACAAGGGGGGTTGATAGATAAAGTGGGTGAAGAGGTTCAATTCACCGAAAGGGGGAGAAAACAATTATAGAGCAAGATCAGAAGGAAGAAACCGGGAGGGAGGGATAACAACAGGGGAACTGACACAGATCCAGACAATGGGTGGAGGGAAGTAAAGAGAAGCTTTGAAATTGATGTAGGGGAAAGATAGTATTGAGCAGGAAAGGCTTTATGGGAAACATTGTCAGTAGATCAAAATGGTACAATAATGGCTTTAAGTCAAGTGGATTTTAATCAGACCTGTTTGTGTTGCTGCTAGTTCCCGGTCCTCCCATGTCCCTGAGTTTGGACAGCCCATCAGAGACAGAGATGACCCTCCAGTGGACGCCTCCTGAACAACCCAACGGAGTACTCATTGGATATCTCCTGCAATACCAACGTAGTGAGCATTATTTCACATCTAAGTCCGGTTTTAATGGACAACATCACATCATCCCCATCATCACATCATTATTTTCCTTGTATTGTTACCATTCTTTTTTTGTTGTTGTATTTACTGCTTTCACATGATACTGTCTTCTTATTGCTTTTATTTCTTAATAGCTTTTAATTGTGTTAAGGACTTTTTGAAATTACACCTGAGAATCGTCTTTGTCTGTCAAAGCACTTTGTAAAAAAGGCTATTGTTATAATAATAATAATAATAATAATAATAATAATAATAATAATAATAATAATATAATCCTTTTCTAGCTAGTGAACATACCATAAATGCTTTTGTTCCAACTAAATCAATATCACCTGAAAAATGTCAAAAGCGTAGCCTCCTAATGATGCTCATCAGTCACTGACGTGTCACCCAGACCAGCGTGTGGCCCATAACAATGTGCTGAAGATCAACTGGTGATTGAACGTTTTTTTGTCTGTCCTGTGGTCAGTTGTGGAGAGTGATGACAGCCCCATGCAAGTAGAGACAATAGACAATCACACTGTCACCCAACTCACCCTGAGGAGCCTGGACCGGCACAGCCACTATCGCTTCTACCTGCGAGGGCGCACTGCTACTGGAGACGGAGAGCCCATAAAGAAGGAAGGCGCCACCACGCTGGATGGAGGTACTAACCACGTTCTTTACAGTAACAAACGTGACTCATGCAGGACCAGCTTGTATTAGATCATGAATTTGATTCCTCCGTCTGAATGTGTTTTAGAGCCTCCTTCCAACATCAGCCTGTTTACGGGAGAAAACTCAGTTAACCTCAGCTGGGTAGCCAAAAAGAGACATAGGAATGTTGACCTCCAGATACACTACCTCAGAAAGAATGGTATGATATCTACGCTATGTCCATAAGGAAACGCATATTGTACTCCAATTAGTTTTTGTCCTGGGAATAGTTATACAACCATGGTTTATGTTGTGCTTCTGCAGATGGCAGCACATGGAAGAAGACGGAGAAGGTGAACTCTTCTCAGTCTTCCTACCAGCTCCAAGGCCTGACACCCGGCTCTGATTATCATCTACGCTTCACCTACAGCAACATCACCTTCTGGGAAGCTAACATCAAGACAGACGGAACAGGTACGACAGGTGCTCTGCCTTCATTCATCCTCTCTTCTTTCATCTTCTGTGCTCTCTCCTCTGGGCTTCCACACAGCTAAATATAAAGCCTGAGTCCTACAGAGAGTGTCTTGCAGTTCCCGGCGCTGCCTGTGAAGTGCTTTCAAAGACTTCTTTGAAAGGAGAGCTTGGTTAGCCATATGAAATGATCCATTACTTGTTTGTTTCAGTGAACTGCCACCCTGTCAGAATTCATTATGCTCTGTCTCTTTTGCTCTAGATTCTGCTTCCTCCTTCATGTCGCTCCTTTTTCATCCTTTTTGCTGCTTTTGTACTTGTACCCGGTTTCCCCTTTATATAAAAAAAAACCCCCTCACTCTCTTTTCTTTCCACCTCCCTTCTCCTTTTCCCTCTACAGCCGTGACGGAGGTGCAGCAGAGCTTTGCGACGCAAGGCTGGTTTATCGGCGTGGTGAGCGCCATCGTGCTGCTGCTGCTGATACTGCTCATCCTCTGCTTCATCAAGAGGAGTAAAGGGGGGAAGTACTCAGGTAAGCGCAGCCCAACCACGATGACTGTTAAGCATTCATCAGTAGAGCAGTGAACTGTTGATGAGTATAAGTAATTGAGTCCTTGAGCAACAGCGTGAATTTACAATATTTGTCTGTCCTTCAAAGCTTGTTTGAAAGAGCAATGTCAGACAACTGCTATGACGTGATGACACACACTGGGTGTCACAGTCTGGAGCCATAAAACTGTCTGATAATGAAAATTACGCTGTGGTAGAAAAGGAAGCCAAGCACTTCCAGGAAAGCACCACAGTGAACAAGATTATTCTGACTGGAAACAAGACGGTGAAAAATTATGTCCCCGTCTTTAATATTCTCCCAAATCAGCTCTCTTCACTTTCTTATTTTTTACAGCGGCTTTAACTCCAAATAGATTGACAATTTATTTATTTTCAACCTTCCCCCTTTGCATCCTTTGCATTAAACATGAGGTGAAACAGACCTCAAAGCCTGAACGTCCTTACTTTGAGAGTAAAGGAGAAAAGAAGTGTGAAACAATAATGTCAAACTGCAAGAGTAACTGAAACCTGCAGACCACTGACTTACTGGTCAGAAAGAAAAGTAAAACAGGCTTTCATCCCTTTCCACATGTGGGAACAACAAGTGTCTCTGTCTGTTGCAAAAAACAAGAACTAACTGAACTAAACTGGCACCAACTACAGCGCATATATGGTCCCTTATATTACCAATAATAATAATAATATATTTAGCAGTTTTCAATGCAAGTAACAACAATATTCACAAAACTCCACAGAGTAAAAAAAATGAAATAAAGATACAAATAATAAAAGTCATAGACATCATGCGATTCGTCTTTTTTATAGAGATGTGCCTTAAGAAGAGAGATAAAGCAGATAACCGATTCTCCTCGTCTAATCTCTTCTGGCAGAGTGTTCCAAAGTGTAGGGGCCCTCACGGCAAAGGCTCTTCCTCCTTTGGTTTTCAGCCTAGATTTTGGAATGGCTAGCAACGCCTTACCAGAGGATCTCTGACTGCCTCCTGGCTCGTAGGAAGATAGAAGGTCTGAAATACAGGGAGGGGCCAGACACATGAAACCACATTTCAATTCACTTGATCTGGATTTTGATTTGGATCTGAACTATCAATCATCAATCAATAACATTGTATCTGTATAGCCCATATTTTATTAACTAAATCACTCAAAAATGTCAGTCCCCTAATCATGCCCGATTTAAAAAATCAAGATCCACTTATATTCCATGGGAAATTGGTGAAAGGTTCAAAAAAACGCATGTTGAATGTTGAAAAAAGTGGGGGGGAAATGCTGGATCTGCCTCCTGATTCCCATCAAAATGTAATGGATTCTTTCCTGACCTATTCTGCGTCCTTCCACCAAGTTTTGTGGTAATCCGTCCAGTAGTTTTTCAGTAATCCTGCTAAATAACGGACAAACAACGGGAGATGACCTTAATGGAGCTAATAATAACTCTGACCGTACCCAAAGAAATCGTACTTCTGAGCAACTAATTACTTAAACACAAATTGAATTATACGATAGTCATTCCGCTAAAAGTCAGACAAGAAATTAAGTCAAAGGCCGAACTCTAGACCTCATAAATAAACTGGTCTGTCTACAGATACCGAGAATATTTTTGTTCCACGCACATGCATTTGGTTTTATCTGTTCATCCGACAGAATGTCATAATTAATGTGTGAGACAGTGGCTGGGAGAGAAACATGATTCAGATCTTCCTGATAATGAAATCCAATAATCTCTCTCCTTGTCAGTGAAAGATAAAGAGGAGGGCCCGATGGATTCAGAGGCGCGGCCAATGAAAGATGAGACTTTCGGAGAGTACAGGTTTGTCATCCGAGTGCACAGCAGTTTTGTTTTTGACGTTGTTTTCTATAGATGCTTTAAATTCTAACTCCTGACAGCCCTGTTTCCCTCAGCACTGTTTGGTTTTCCTAACCCTTTGTGTTGCTTTTATTATCCCTCTTCTCCCCAATGCCTGCCTGTGCTATGCAGATCTCTAGAAAGGTATGCTCTCATGCAATATGCCCGAACCCATTTTTTATTATCCCCTGCATTACTAACCTACTGTTTTCCAAGTAAAATAATGAATTATGTAACACTGCAACTAGTACTATTTTTCTTCTTTAATCCATGCATCAGTTGGTCTATAAAACATTAGAACAATGCTTATCAAAATATCCTAAACTCAATAATATTCAAATAAATACAATGTAAGAGCAAGAAAAGCAGCAAATCACAGTTTCCTTAAAACGTGGTTATTAAAATAGTTGCAGTTGTATTATTGTGAATTTCTGGCTCGCATGTTGGCTGTTTTTTGAAAAGAAAATCTTGCTGAAAAAAGTAATGTAATCCTGTTACGAATTTTATAATGCCTCGTGATAATACTCCTTGCTTCTGACCTGTTGTGTACTCTATAGTGATCTCGAGGAGAAGCACACGGCCAGCCAGCCGTCCCTGTGCGAGGAGAGCAAGCTGTGCAGCGAGGACAACCTCGACTTCAACGGCAGCAGTGCCAGGACCATGGAGCTCAACATGGACGAGTCCCTGGCCAGCCAGCTCAGTCGGCCTAGCGAGGGCCCGGACGCGCTCCACGGCCTGCCAGACAACTCCCCACTCAACCCCACCGCCGTCTCCCCAGCCCCCAACGGCACGCCCAACTCAGTTACCATTCTAGATTAACCCCCACATGTCCACCGGGGGACCACCAGACCAAAACATGTCAACACATATGTGCCCATATGCTCTTGTTCCTTATACTGACGTGCTGATCTGTACTTTGACGACTGATACACAATCAATATATTGACTATTCAGATGCCCCTGACAGTCATCTGATGGACTGGACTGTTTTGACCAAAGGAGTGTCCAAATGAGTGGACAATGTGATACAAGTCTGACTGACCTGAAGATGTCTGTCCCTCACCCTCTTTTATCTGTGTAGTTTACAACTAATCCAAATGACTAACATTCATTTCTCTCCCTTTCTTCTCTTTCTTTCTCTCAGCAACCAACTCTATAGAAAGATAAAGACAGAACGCTGTACAGATAGAACTATGAGAGGGACTGTGGCTGTGGTCGTGTAGAGATGCAGATACATTGTGACAGGAGGGTGGTGTGTGAGGAAACAAAAGTTTCCACCAGTCTTGAAACTTAGATATTTATCATGTCTTGACTTAATTCTCACATTATTATAATTTTTTCTACGTCTAAAGCCATTTAATGTCTCAGATTGTATTTGCCAGTGACATTTTTCATGTATTTTCATTTTTATTTTCCCCATCATGTTGTGTTTTTGTGTTTTTCATTATTTATATAGATCTCATGACTTCTCTTTATCGACATAGTTCATAGATCAAGATGCTGTTGTGCAATGGTAGGTAGACTTGATGTTGGCTAATTAGTAAAATCATAAAATATGATTATTAAAATAATAAAACTATTAATTAAAACGATAGTTTATCAATCAAGAATAATGAAATTATTAATGAAGAACAATGAAATGATCAATTGAGAATAATACAATTTGAAATTATAATTTATAAAAGACGGAGCACCACCCTGGTATCAGGGACCAACAGTCAATCTGTAAAGATCAGTCTCATAATCTGAAAAAGTTCAATTAGAAAATCTCAATATTTGACTATTAATGATTATGTAACGAACAGTGAAGGTTTAAATTCGAGCACTGACTATCATAATCCAGCTGTATTCACATATATATGCGCAAATAATCACAAAATACCAGTACTTTAAATACAATAGAATGTATTAAAGATAATAACATCAATGTTAATCAATGACTAATATCCTAACAAGAATCCACGATATGAAAGATAAACCGCAAGCACTGATCAGGATGTATAACACACAAATACCTATGGTATGTCTATGAAAAACTCTAGTCAGGTCTCGCCATTTCCTTTGTCTGGCTTCAATCCCAACAATGCTTTCATCGAAACTAAGTGAAGCCAAGTTTCTTACTATAAATAACATTGGATGCATTAAGGGGAACTTGCTGTGAAGATGCTGAGTAGCATCTGGTGTATATAGCTGCATCTACATCTATCTACTTAGCCATAATACAGTATTATAGATATGTACATGCTCCTTATATGTTCCTGTGCCTGCTGGGTCTGCATAGAGCACCAGATTGATGTCATTACTCTCTCGCCTTCCCACCAGAAGTGTAATGCCATTATTGGAAATGATATTGTAATTTTTTGTGTCATCACCTACGTGTAGCTTTCTGTATCTTGTCTTTGTCTCTTTCTACACTGTATTAAAAACATTGTTGTCTCGAATTAACAATCCTTTCATACCTGTCTATCCCATAATACGCTAATTGTTTGAGGAGCATTATTTATGTATATTACAGATCGGAGAGTGGAGTCTCGTGGTCGAACACGCTCAAGTTTTATTTTCAGAATGCAAGTTGATATTGCAGACAGGCTTGATGATTTGCCAGTTGGTAAAGGCAAACAGTTGGTAGTTATATCAAATGCAGAGAATGTATTCTTTTTAGGGCTGGGTAGTCATTGTATCTACATGCTACTGATAAAACAAATCTGAGATACAAGTTACTGGAGAGAGAAGAGTGGCAATGACAAGATCGGGAGGGACAGGTTTTCCCCATTGAATGTAAATACAACCCTAAAAGATTGTTCTGATGAACCAAACCATGTTTGATAAAAAATGTGAAAAAAATGTGCAGGTTTAACATTTAATTTTCAATTTGTTGCAAGCTGTAATTTTTCTTCTTTGTACTATTGCTATGAATCCAACCTTTCCCCTTTTGACTGCAGTGAGATTTGGCTGTTTTAGCAAAAAAATAGCTCATAGCTGAGGAGAGAGGGGAAAACAAGGAAAAAATATGTTCTGTCGATGTTTTCAAGCATTTCAAAATTTAAAAAAAAGTGTACATTAGTGTCATTTAGTGATAGTAGTAGTTGCATTACGGTGAAAGCTAAGATTCCGTTCCTGCCCATAACCATCCAGCGATGCATTGCAGTGCAGTGAATATCTGTGGAGTTTTTGTCCGATGCAGTCATGAGAGGCGGCGGTGCAGTTGGTGCACACCACAGGGAGCACCTATATGCAACGTTGCTGTCTCAGCTCTCCCTACTCAAATAAAAGCTCGACACTGGCCAGATATTAGCTGACAGTCCGTGAGGTGGAGAACATGGGATGTCTTAAAACGGCCAGTGGCACAGACGGAGCTGTCTGTGTGAGCTCCCTGTTGCTGGTTATACAGACACACTCAGGACAAATAAAGGTTTAAAAAGATCTATTTTCATACCAGGAGCGAGGAATGACACAAAATATGCCAATATTCTAACTTGACTATCTGCTGCTAAACATCTGTGTTTGTCAGTGTTCGAGGGCAAATGTTAGCTTTGAATGAGGAATGAGTGTACACACACAGATACTCACTCGACTGCCACTCACTCTTTGCTTTTCATGTTTCAAGGTGAAATGTGGGGACGCTGGCATTTGCTTTCCACCATTGTTTACCCCCCCCCCCCCCCCCATATTTTATAATTAAAAAGAGGAAAAAACCTTTGAAAAAGTGAATTGGTTCGTTTAGAGAAGCTTCTTGAGAACTCTTGAAAAACAGACAGGCTTTAAACAACAATGCCCCAGTGGGAGGGTGGGGGCGAGAGAAAGGGAGGAAGAGTGTGTGTCCCAGTTGGGGTGTAAATGTGCCTCTTTGTGGTGTGTGGGGTGCACTGTTGGCATAATGGGAACTGGTGGGATCTATATGTACCATGGGTCGGCGTTTGAAGTTGGGTGGATTGTACCACATGTGGGGCCACGATAATTGTAACTGCATTATGAATCTACCACTGTAACTGGATATATGAGTGAAAATAAAGTACATGGAACAATCTGTACCAAAAACAAAGATTCCCTCTTTTGTCACCAGTGTACGAGCCAATGAAATCAATGAATATGTGTCACTTAAAATGAAGCAGTAAATATTGAATAAGTAGGATCCAATTCACTCTGAGTGTGAGCACAGCAATCGATAGGTTTTATTAGCACATTGTGACAGGAGGACGGGCCTGCTGAAGGTGTGAGGCGGTCAGCGGGAGCTGGTGTTGAATTGATAAAAGTAGTCCCTGGTGGGTTTGTTGGTGTACAGCTTCTTGTCCAGGTACTCCTGACTGGACGAGGGAGAGACACACAGAAACACGCAGTGAGTAACTGCCTCCAAAAATCTGAATTTCAAAATCTAAACCTACAAAACGGCCAGAATGTCATATCACGATCAAAAATTATTTCTCTGATCATTAAAGTCATATTTTTGCTCCTGAGGGAAGGTTGTGGTTCATGAGCAGAAAATGTAAAGCACTTGATAAACAGAAAACATCTTTCAAATCTGTACATTAATTACAATATGCAGTATGTATTCAATATAAATTGGATTTTTTGTTGATGAAAATGATATTGCATAATTACTGATATTGTTTCATTGCCCAGGCCTACCTACACCCAGAATGTATTTGCTGACTAATGCTTGAATAGTGAGTGTATGCAGTTAGCAGTATGTGTGTGCAGTGCTCACTGTGCCTGCTGCTCCCTGGCCAGCTGCATGTTGTACTGATCCATCTGAATCCTTGTCTGTCTCCTCAGCTCTGCCGCTCTTGCCTCCTCCTCCTCTGCCTCTCTGGACTGCTTCAGGAGCTGAAGGTCCCACGCTGTGTCATGAATCTTCTCAGCATCACGCTTTCTCTTAACATGGCAACAAAAGAAAGGTGTGAGTGTTGAACCTGAGAGGAACTGCTGTGAAGGATACCAGGTTCAAAAACCATTTTACCACAGTTTTTCTGAATGAGTGGGGTTTAAGAGGTTTTTGAGGATAAAACACATTTTCTTCTGAACAAAATTATGGATTTTTCCAACGTTTTCCTCAGATTTTCAACCGCAGAGGAAATAATTTGATCATTATAGCACTTTTTAAAATCTGAGAATAATTAATACCCCTTTTGGTATAAGCCTTTGGACATATGCAACCTGTAAAGAAATATCTAAAAGAAGACATAGAGGTGGATAACGAATTAAAGTCAAAAACATGAACTGTAGTGCAGATATATAATAAATACAGAACCGCGGTTTGATAAATATGAACACAATATTAACCCTATGTTTTTTGTAATCACCAGAACCAAATGAAGACCCAATGGGACATTTTGAGTCAGTGTGTTAGGCAGCACTCATCAGTAAAAGACTAAAAAAGGGAATAACATATTTTGTGTGGATGCTGTTCATCATGGCTCAACATTCTGATTGACATCAAAATGTTTTGACTTTTTCAGAAAGTTAGAACTAAAAACGAGTTTGAAGAAGAGGAGGAGACATGACTTGAACATGAACAAGTCGTTTGTGTGTGGGAAGTGCATTGTTATTCCGCGTGGCCCCAGTACCTGTCTCTCCCGGCACTGTGTCGCTCTCTCCTCATGGATGGCGCGGAGCTGCTCTGGGCTCATCCCCCTCCACCTGTCAGTCAGAACGTGGTGTGGCTTCCCTCCTCCCACCTTTCTCTCTGCTGCCTCTGCACACTCTGTCATCATGTCGGACGTCAGCGTGTGCCTCATCTCTGCAAGATTCTCCCTTTCTTCTCTCCTGTGTTGCTCCATCAGTTTCTCTGCCTGCTCCGCAGCCTGTGGAGGACAGGTCATGGTGAGGCCTCACCGGGGAACCAGGGCCAGTTGATTGGTTGTTCCCTTGACGACTAGGATACAAGCAGCAGCTTCACTAAAACCTAACCACTAATATGTGGTTACATCTAGCATAGAGTCAGGAATCAGCCAAATGGTGAACGTCCTCCTGAGAGACCCAATCAGTCAGATCTTCATGCATGTGAGTATTTATTAGAGAAACCACATAACTGTCAAAAAAAACTACAACAATAACCTGGAGGACTTGTAATGATACCTCCCAACGGGGGGGTTCAATCAAGTGCATTCAGGCAAATGAGGGGATGAGGGGAGAGCTGAATGGGGGCTTTTAAAAACAGAGAAGGCCCACACATGCATCAAAGCAGTTTAACCATCCGTGTTGCTTTGTACCAACGAATATGAATTGTCTTCCTGCAGCAAGAGTGTGCATCACTTAACATTTTCAATTAGCAAGTTGAATTTCAAAATCCCACTTGAGAACAATGCCACCGCTCAGAATCCCACTGGATTTTGCTTTGAGCGTTTGCAGCAGCAGGTGGTGTGTGTGTGTGTGTGTGTGTGTGTGTGTGTGTGTGTGTGTGTGTGTGTGTGTGTGTGTGTGTGTGAGAGAGTGTCCATCAGTGTGTGCACATGCATGTACCTGTACCAGAGCTCGGTTGTAGTCATTGTATGCGATGCGGATGGCATTCTTGCACTCCTCCTCTAGTGCTGCCTGTTGAACCCCCCTCAGGTCCTGATGCACAAGTTCTCTGCTCACCAGCATCTCTGTGACACACACATGATTTGGGTAATCGAATAATGTGTCTCATTTTTCACACGTGCATTAGCCATTACTCATTGCACAAAGCTCTTCAACAGGACACTCACACACCTAACGGCTCTATGGGACGAGCATCCGTCAATGCCACCTGGCAATAAGGGCTGTGCGTAGGAGTGTGTGATTGTTTGTGCAGGAAAGCATGAAGCATGTGTGTGATCTACAGAGGCTGTAGTGTAAAGCATGTACGCTCATCAGTGATTAAGGTGGGTTTGTGTGACTTTCTGATTGTGTGCTTTTCTCTTTTCACCTCTATGCTTGTTTCCCATGTGCCTCCTCGCGTTGTCCTCCCTCTGGGCTTGTAGATCCCTTTCTGTCTTTTTCATTTGGTCTCTCCTCACTTGCTCCTCTCCGATACCCTCTCCCTGCGTGAAACAAGGAACACATGGCTCCAGGAGTTATCTGATCATGTATTCAACCCTCTGATGCACACCATGGACCCCACCAGTCACAGAAAGCCTATACCTGAAACATTTGCATACTGGCAGGCCCCAGCTCACGCTCTGGAATGGTGATCCTGAATGCCCCCTGCAGGCCACACTTGAGATCTGCATCACGCGAGTCCTCCACCCGCTGCTGAGTGGCCCAGTACTGGACCAGGTCAGTGTGCAGAGCTGCTCGCTTCTCTCTGTCATCAGCGTCCTGCTGCAGCAGTGTGACATCATGATACTCTCTCAGTTTATCTGCAATATATTGATAATAAAAACAACTGTGATCACCTCTCATTGGTGGTGAAAGGTGAATAACGTGTATGCTTCGGCTGATTTAATTCTAACCACAGTTTACCAAAAGCTTTGTCTCTTTGTCTCTCTATATTTTGCTGATGTTTTTTCTCCTGGACTTGTTGGTTCAGAACATCGGTGTCGAGACCCATCACACGCAGGCGTGTGTTGAAAATCCGGGCCTTTCGTGCTGACTCTGCAGACCTTCGCCTTTCCACTGCTTTCTCAGTGGACTGGTCTACTGGCAAATCCACTTTGAACATGTTGACAGTTTCTAGTGAGCCTTGAAGGGAGGAGATACATCATCACATCAATGTTTATCGCTACAGTTTTTGGATTAAATACCCTTATCCTTAACTGAAGTAACAGCGTTTACCAGAAGCAACACTCTATTGTGAAAAATGTTGCATTAAAAGTACCTGTCCTGAATTCAACAATAAAAATAACAAAATCATTGTCAGAAGTATGAAAAGTTAGTCAGGAAAACTTAAAGGTTCAGTGTGTAGAATTGTGACATCTAGTGGTGAAGTTGCATGTTGCAGCTGAATACCCCTCACCTCCCCCCTTCCAAACATAAAAGAGAACCTGTGGCAGCCTTCTGTTGTCATTAAAACTCAAAAGGTGTTTAGTTTATCCAGTCTGCGCCACTGTAAAAACACATGGCGGCCTCCATAGATGTAAATATAAAGGGCCCATTCTAGGGTAAAGAAAACAACAATAAGTACAATTTAGAAGAAACACACAGCATTATTTTATATTCAATATCTGCCTGTAGAGCCCTCACACCTGAATCTTACACACTGAACCTTTAAATGATTCTAAATACTGTTTGGCACTTCAAACTGTAAAAACTCAGATTCTGAAGAAAACCTTAAAAAACGAAATGTCTCTAAATAAGTACAATCACACCGTGATCGTTGAATTTAGCTTGAAAAGAGACATAAATTCGTTTTGAATTGAACTGATCAGATTGATGATTTGAAATAGTGGAGTACAAATAGATTACAGCATAAAGTGGAAATACTTAAGTCACTTAAAGGGGTTAGTCAGGTGATGTACTTAATTACCCTCCAATATATCATCCACCAACCTTGGATAGGCTTCATTGAGTGTATATGAACTGGAGGCAGGTTCTACAGTTCGGCTTTACTTTCTCTATTGATGACTGAATATTGATTGAAAGTAGAAACTCACCTCTGACGTTAGAGCTGTGTGCAGATA
Source organism: Verasper variegatus (assembly GCA_026259375.1). Taxonomy (NCBI): domain Eukaryota; kingdom Metazoa; phylum Chordata; class Actinopteri; order Pleuronectiformes; family Pleuronectidae; genus Verasper; species Verasper variegatus. The sequence goes on from CM048045.1 coordinate 13,820,469, forward strand.
ATGTATCTGAGGAGCAGATCTCTGAGCTCAGGGCTGCTTCATGTCCTGTTGTGTTTGACGGCCCTTGGTAACCATGGTAACACCTCAACACTCTGTGCGGTGTCGGGAATAAAACAAATAAACAGAAAGACTGGTGGAGCTAAATGTATAATTATACTGCTCTCTCTACATATTTATATAAATAAAGTTATTATTATCATTATTGTTATCATGAATTATTGTCACTGAGACGCAGACAGACTGGTGCACATAAAATGATGAAGATGATGTTTAATGAATTCGTGTCCCTGAAACGCTCCCACGTTATTTGGGGCCGTAAACACCACACAGCTAAATTCCCAGCAAATCCGTCTCCTCTCGCGAGAAGCCACGAGGTCTCGAGTCTCGCGCGCTCGAGGCTTTTCCTGTCTGGTTGTAAAATGGCGCATTGTTGTCACATCTGCACCGCGGCTCTTTGACTCAGATTATGAGGCTGATTAGTTTATTAAACCAGACATGCGCTTCATGATGTGACTGACGCATAGGTTGGATATAGATTGAACCGCGATTCATTCATTTGCACGCATGCTTCGTCTGTAACGTTGCTTGCTCTGTAGACGTTGGTTGTTAGCATTAGCAACATTTTACTTGCTAACATCCACTGTGCATCTTTTTGTTTTTTTAAATATACAACAGCGGCACAGATACACCGACCATGGGCTATTTAAAACTGATAGAGATCGAAAACTTCAAGTCGTACAAAGGAAGGCAGATCATTGGACCTTTTCACAAGTTCACTGCGATCATCGGACCCAATGGATCTGGTATGTTATGATCGCGGCTAACGCAGACAGCTTGTTAGCATTGGCTAACGGTAAACACAACCCAGGGATAACCCTCTGACTTTGGAGAGGCTCCCACCGCTACCACTGCTTATTCAAACATATCTAATGTTACCAGTCTGCACCCAAATGCTAATCCAGTACTTCTTGTGTTCATGATTTGAGTGTTTAACTGATAATGCGGGTCCTCAGTATTTATTACAGTGTATCATACAGAGGATCAAAGTTAACTTCTGCCTGTGCTCACTTAGATCAGATCAGATCCAACTTGTGAAAGTGGACAATCCGCTGCTTTGCTTCTGGCAATGATCCTGTGTTATTACTCAAAATATGAATTACTGCATATTGTAAAAGCCATGAGGATAAATTTAACTGCTGGTGTATATATATACAGATAAACGGTTCAGTCAGTTTCTGTTGTACTTGTGTTAAGCTTGTTTCTCTAAACACTCTGAACACCATTTGTTGGTCTTAGGAAAGTCCAACCTCATGGACGCCATTAGCTTCGTGCTGGCGGAGAAGACCAGTAACCTGCGTGTGAAGACTCTAAAGGATCTCATCCACGGAGCGCCTGTGGGGAAGCCGGCTGCCAACAGGGCCTTTGTCAGTATGGTGTACCAGGAGGATAACGGAGAGGAGCGCTCCTTCACAAGGGCCATTATTGGTATGAACGCTTATTGACAGTTTTATCGGTGGCTTCATTCATGCATTTGGCTTAGAAATCAGACTAAAAACCTCCTTATGTCACTGATACCTTAACTTACAAGGAAGGTATATGTGCTATGTCCTTGCCTGTGGACTTGCACAGTGTCGTACAGTGTCTCTATGTGTACTTTTTTAAATGAAATATCATTGTAGCCTTCTTGTGTGTTCTTTTTTAATGAGCTGCATGTTTCTCCTGTTTGATCTCCGTCCTTTCGTGTGCATCAGGTTCCTCCTCTGAGTACCGCATCAACAACAAGGTGGTGGGCCTGCCTGAATACAGCGAGGAGCTGGAAAAACTCGGCATCCTGATCAAAGCTAGGAACTTCCTGGTCTTTCAGGTGAGACTGAAACCCTGAAAGTTTGTTGTAATCTTTATGGTGAAAACAATGAATATAGCCCGGCATGTGTCTTCAATGGATATCAATGCTTTAGATGTGACTTGCAGCAGAGGTCCATAGTATTATTTGTCAGGTGTAAAATTCATATCTGGCAACTTGGTGTTGGCAGTTTTCATTTGTAATCACAATTTGGTTCCTTCCTCGTCTTCCCTCCAGGGAGCTGTGGAGTCCATTGCAATGAAGAATCCCAAGGAGCGTACAGCTCTGTTTGAGGAGATCTCCCGTTCCGGAGAGCTGGCGCAGGAGTATGACCGCAGGAAGAAGGAGATGGTGAAAGCAGAAGAGGACACCCAGTTCAATTATCATCGCAAGAAAAACATTGCTGCAGAGCGCAAAGAAGCCAAGCAAGAGAAAGAGGAGGTTTGTCCTTTATGGTGATTACAAATACAGTGTCTGGTTCTACAGTTACTTGGATTGTATATGAAATACTTCATGTAACTTTTGCATCATGGTTTTCAACTTTATTGACATGTATGAGGAATTTAATTTGTAGAAAGGCTTAGTTATTAGATGATGTACCTTCACACATAGTAATTGCAGCCTACTTTGGCAAGGACAGTCTTGTCAATGAGATTTTTTTTAAGCATATGAAACACATTAGCTCAACTTTATCTTATCATCTGTGTGTCTCCCACCATCACACTTCCAGGCTGAGCGTTACCAGCGTCTGAAGGACGAAGTAGCCAGAGCCAGTGTTCAGCTGCAGCTCTTCAAGCTATACCACAATGAGACTGAGATCGAGAAGCTGAACAAAGAGCTGGCCCAGCGGAACAAGGAGATCGATAAGGACCGTAAAAAGATGGACCATGTGGAGGAGGAGTTGAAGGACAAGAAGAAGGAGCTGGGCCGGCTGATGAGGGAACAGCAGACCATTGAGAAAGAAATCAAGTAAGTTACTGACATGACAGCCCTGTCATTTATGCTTAATGCTCATATATATATATATATATATATATATATATATTGCCATTGACTACTTTTTAATCATGTGCCTCCCTCCACAGAGAGAAAGACTCTGAGCTGAACCAAAAGAGGCCGCAGTACATTAAGGCTAAAGAGAACACCTCCCACAAGATCAAGAAGCTTGAGGCCGCACGTAAATCATTGCAAAATGCCCAGAAGATGTACAAGAAACGCAAAGGAGACATGGATGAGCTGGACAAAGAGATGAAAGCGGTGGAGCTGACCAAGCAAGAGTTTGAGGAGAGAATGGAGGAGGAGGCGCAGAGCCAGGGCCAGGACCTCACCCTGGAGGAAAATCAGGTCTGATATGTTCTAATGTGGAATTTGAGTTTGAATAATTGATCTGCTCCAGGATTTCATTTTATTGAAACTGAAATGAATTGGATTCAACTGAAAAAAAAAAATCAACTATTATGCCTATGTCCTGGATGACTGTGTAGTCTTTGAAATAAATTCAGCGGTTTGGCATTAAGACACAATTGGAAAAGGAGCAAATGCAATTTTCAGGATTTAATGAGCGTGAAGTGCTGAGTGACACTCAATGGATGTTTTATATTGAATCTACTTAACACAACCCACTGTCCCTCTCTCCTCCAGGTCAAGCAGTACCACCGTCTGAAGGAGGAGGCCAGTAAACGTGCTGCTACGCTGGCACAGGAGCTGGAGAAGTTCAACCGTGACCAGAAGGCCGACCAGGACCGCCTTGACTTGGAGGAGAGGAAGAAAGTGGAGACGGAGGTAAATACAATAATGATGCCAGTTTTTTTCCTATGCCAGAAAAAAACTTGAATGCATATAACCAAATATTGTGTCCTTTCTCTCCAGGCTAAAATCAAACAGAAGATCCGGGAAATTGAGGAAAACCAGAAACGTATTGAGAAATTAGACGACTATATCACCACTAGCAAGTACGCTGCTCTCATGGTTCAGTTTATTTATTTTATAAGTTTCTCCAAAAATGCTCTTTCACTCACACACTCCTGTCCTGTTACCCCCCCCTCAGGCAGTCATTAGATGAGCAGAAGCGCATGGAGGAGGAGCTGACTGAGGAGGTGGAAATGGCCAAGAGGAGGATTGATGAGATCAACACGGAGCTAAATCAGGTACACAATACACACCCCAGACTTCAAATGCTGTTATACTTGCTTATATACTGTGTTCATTTTAAATGGTATCGGGGAAAGTATTGTTCAGGAACCAATACCACAATTACGATATTAGTACTGGTGTTGAAAACGTTTGAAAGATACCACCTCTAGAATCAATAATGTTTCTTACTCTGGACATTTTCATAATTATGGAAAACATTGTGTGACATATACAATAAATGATTGCTGGATATGCCAGTAACCCATACCAGTGGGTCAGCATGCATAGTACCTGTACCGGTGCTCCTATTGTCTGTTATTAGTTTCATCCAAAAAATTATTGAACTAAATATTTTGCATTGTTTGCTGTAGGTAATGGAGCAGCTGGGAGATGCCAGAATCGACAGGCAGGAGAACAGTCGCCAGCAGCGCAAGGCTGAGATCATGGAGAGCATCAAACGACTGTACCCCGGCTCTGTGGTGAGGCAACTGAGAGGCTTCCTTTGCTGTAGTGTTTAATTATCTTATGCTTCCTTCTGGGTCCAGTCAAATCATTGAACAAACTCTCCTCTTTCAATCCTCAGTACGGTCGTCTAATCGACCTGTGTCAGCCCACTCAGAAGAAGTATCAGATTGCTGTGACTAAAGTGTTGGGCAAGAACATGGACGCCATCATTGTTGACTCTGAGAAGACCGGCAGAGACTGTATTCAATACATCAAAGAGCAGAGAGGAGAGCCGGAGACCTTCCTGCCTCTCGACTACCTTGAGGTGAATACTGGAAAGAATTGATAACAGCTCGGCTCAAGGCTTTTTAGGATTTCATCACATTTTTACATATTTTATCAGCGTGAATCATGGAAATATTACATTTTCGTTTATTATTTAATGTCCGGGGCTATTTTTTCCTTTGAATAAGGAATTTCATCTTTTCGCGTTAAAACAAGGCAATTTGAATTATAGAATGGTTCATTGATAAACCTTTTTCTTTACAAAGGTGAAACCAACAGATGAGAAACTGCGAGAGTTGAGAGGAGCCAAGCTGGTGATTGATGTGATTCGCTACGAACCCCCCCACATCAAGAAAGCCCTGCAGTACGCATGTGGAAACGCCCTGGTCTGTGACAACGTAGAAGATGCAAGAAGGATTGCGTTTGGAGGGCCGTACAGACACAAGGTAATTTAGGTCACTAACTGAGGTGTCATGACGACGAGAGGACTGCAAAGCTGTCATTTCCTGCCTAATGTAGAGGTAGATGTCACCCTTATCTATCTTTCTACCCAATCTCTCCTTGTCTTCCCGTGTCCAGACAGTCGCCCTGGACGGTACTCTGTTCCAGAAGTCTGGAGTCATCTCTGGAGGAGCCAGCGACCTGAAGGCCAAGGCCAGGCGCTGGGATGAGAAAGCGGTGGACAAGCTCAAGGAAAAGAAAGAAAAACTCACAGAAGAGCTCAAGGTAATGTTGAATATGAACACCTTGATCAGGGTGGCTGTGATTTTGGTCGTATTTGCTTGTTAGTTATTTACTGTGAAATGTTATTATGCTGGAATACGGTCGACATCTCCTGTGTAACCACGAGATCTGGATAGTTGTTGATCCATAGTCGCTCACTGCAGTTTGATGGATTTTCACTTGATTTTCAATCTCAGCAATTTCCACTAAATGTGTTTCTTTTGTAGGAGCAAATGAAGGCCAAGAGGAAGGAGGCTGAGCTGCGCCAGGTTCAGTCTCAGGCCCACGGTCTTCAGATGAGACTCAAGTACTCCCAGAGTGACCTGGAACAGACAAAAACCCGCCACCTCTCCCTCAACATGCAGGTACAGCCTCGTCATTTCATTCTTCCTGAATGTTATTACTCAAGGGACTGTTGTATTAAAGCTTGTTTCATTTGCATCCTGTAGGAGAAGTCTAAGCTAGAGAGTGAATTGGCAAACTTTGGCCCCCGCATCAACGACATCAAGAGAATCATCCACTCCAGAGAGAGGGAGATCACTGACCTACGGGACCGCATGAACCTGGTGAGACTGACAGGAAGCAGGGTCCTTTTAAGAAGTCGGTTTGTGTGTATTTAACACTGCAGTGATAGCAACATGGATCATTTTGGTCTCCAGGTGGAGGATGAGGTGTTTGTGGAGTTCTGCGAAGAGATCGGAGTGAGGAACATCCGAGAGTTTGAGGAGGAGAAGGTGAAGAGGCAGAATGAGATTGCAAAGAAGCGGTGAGTTTAGTCATTTAATTTTTCCAGTTCCCGTGTAGATAATTCATTGTTCTTCTCAGATTAAGTAGTCTAATTTCTGTTTGGTCTAACCCGATTATTTTTTCCCTCAGTCTTGAGTTTGAGACCCAGAAAACTCGTCTGGGGATCCAGGTTGACTACGAGAAGAACCAGCTGAAGGAGGACCAGGAGAAAGTGACGATGTGGGAGCAAACCGTCAAGAAGGATGAGGCTGAAATAGAGCGGCTTAAAAAGGTAAACATACAAAATCAAGGATGAAAACTTCAAGGAGTTGACCCAGTAGGATTCATACCACCTCCACACTGCAGCCCTGAAGCATTGATAGGAAATGGAAGTTAAACATGGTTCTTTGTCCTAAATGGGAACTGAACTCACCTTCAAAGATCCACAGGAAATCAGACCCCTTTTAATTTTTTCACTGTTATTGTTTATTTTTCTAAATCACTGTTAACTTCTCCTCTCAATTTGGACATCAAGTTGAATCATACACGTGTCTTATCTTCCTGTAGGAGGAGCACAGACACATGAAGATCATTGATGAGACAATGGCCCAGCTACAGGACCTGAAGAACCAGCACCTCACCAAGAAATCTGAAGTCAACGATAAAAACCACGAGATGGAGGAGATCCGCAAAAAACTGGGTGGCGCCAACAAGTCAGTGGCTACACATATATCAACCTTAATATTTCTAATATTGTGAATATACATACATATATAATAAGTTACTTTTGAGTCGGTGTGTTCTAAATGTGTTCTTGTATATTCCAGGGAGTTGACTCAGCTCCAGAAGGAGGTCACGGCCATTGAGACTAAACTGGAACAGAAGCGCAGTGACCGTCACAACCTGCTGCAAGCCTGCAAAATGCAGGACATCAGGTTGCCTCTTCGCTCTGGAACTATGGACGATATCAGCCAGGGAGAGGTAGATGCAGATACATTCATGTAGGCGCTTCCTTTTATGCCATTGGGATTGAAAAATGACTTAATTATATATTTTTTGCTGATCCAGGGGAGCTCGCAAACAGAGGAGACCAGCAGCCAGAGGACGTCCAGTACTGTTCTGGCTAAAGAGGCTCTCATCGAAATTGACTACAGCATCCTGACTGAAGACCTCAAGGTTACTAGTCCAACACCACCTCTGCTTTACATTTCAAAACACAGAAAAGTGATATTTCCAGCCAGTCCCAATTTTAAGCTACACTCTTAAACTTATTAAATCATGTTGGACCTACTACAGGATACGCTTGCGGAAGATGAGATCAAGGGAGAGACAAACGCACTGCAGCAGCGTCTGAACGAGCAGCAGAGCATCTTACAGAGGATCAGTGCACCCAACATGAAAGCCATGGAGAAGCTCGAGAGCGTCAGGGACAAGTTCCAGGAGACCAGTGATGGTGAGATGGCCGAGGTTAAACCAGTTTAGAGAAAGGAAGTGGTGCCGATTCAGAGAGAAGTTCCTAATGATATCATCAATGTGTGTTTCCGTCCGTCTCAGAGTTTGAAGCTGCTCGTAAGAGAGCCAAGAAAGCCAAACAAGCCTTTGAGCAGATTAAAAAGGAACGGTACGACAGATTCAATACCTGCTTTGAGTCCGTGGCCACCAACATTGATGAGATCTACAAATCCCTCTCACGCAACAGCAGTGCCCAGGTAAGTCACAGGATAACATTGTATAACCTCCTATCTGGATTAATTTAATAGCAAACATTTAACAGTGAGTGTGTTTTTTGTCTGCAGGCTTTCCTGGGCCCAGAGAACCCAGAGGAGCCGTACCTGGATGGCATCAACTATAACTGCGTGGCTCCAGGGAAGAGGTTCAGACCCATGGACAACCTGTCGGGAGGAGAGAAGACAGTAGCTGCCCTCGCTCTGCTCTTTGCCATTCACAGGTGAGACAGTGGAGGAGAGGGAGATGCGGTCTGAATACATGATTGTGTTGCTTGGAAGTTGACAAAGATGTCTGCCCCGGCTGGAATATTGTTAACATCATCTCTCTTGCTCGTCTGTAGCTACAAACCCGCTCCCTTCTTTGTCCTGGATGAGATCGACGCTGCTCTGGACAACACTAACATCGGCAAGGTCTGTTTCAGGAGTTCAGGTTTTTCTTGATCAATGTTCTGTCTGATGTTACGTCAGAGGGTGGTTGTTTTTGACAATGATTATCACGTGAACTCATGACCTCCTGTGAATTGAAGGTGGCCAATTACATCAAAGACCAGTCCGTGCTGAACTTCCAGGCCATCGTCATTTCGCTAAAGGAGGAATTCTACACCAAGGCCGACTCACTCATCGGTGTTTATCCAGAGGTGTGTTTCTCAATATTCTCTCTATATACAAATTACTGAAGAAGATAGAGCCGTTTTTTTAATAAATGCAAATTAGAAAGACATTCAGAATTTTAGTTTTATTATCAAAGTATTAACTTATTTTCCTTCTCTACCCACAGCAAGGAGATTGCGTCATCAGCAAAGTCCTCACCTTTGACCTCTCTCAGTATCCTGACGCCAACCCGAATCCCAATGAATAGGACGAGGCACTTCCAACACTGGAATTTAGTGAGATGGACGCTCATGTACTCTATAGACACAGATCACGTAACCATTAGGTCCCACATGTTATTTCCTATTGTTTTTTTTAATGTGTATGTATTTTTGGGATTTGTTAGATTAGTGAATTATTTTAATTTGTTGTTGTTGGGTGGTTGTTCTTTATAAGCTGCAACAACCAGGATGTATGTACATTTCTACAAATCAGCCCTTTCTCAATTTGGCCAAACACGAGTCGTTATGATAACGAATCATGATATCAAAGCTTTTTAACAAACAAGTTTTTATCTTGACCAGAAATGTGTTGAAATGACCTGAAACAAGTTTTAGCTCTCATAACTTTTATACTGCCCTCTTTTCAATGGTGTGGTTTAAAGCCTGTCTTCTGTCGTGTGAACTAAAAGATGTATTTTCATTTTTCTTATGTGACCTTTTTAAAAGCTTAATCGGGAGACTGATGCTACAGATTGAATACAGTACAGATACATTCCCATGTGTTAGCTGAAACTGGCAATGCTACAATGAGATCTTGGGGCTTTGTCAAAACCATAATTATGAAACTCAAAGAAAATGTGCAGCGGCGTCTGTATATTCCCAGAGTGATTCAGAATCAGCTTTAAGCAAATGGAAAAATTTATGTAAGTGAGAATATTCTGTCCGGGCTGTTTTTGTTTCTTTTTTTTTTCTGCTTTTGATCGCTTTGCTTCAATAAATAAAATCTGAATTATTTAAGCTCCTTTTGTATTTTGTTTTCATTTTCTGATCTCAGATGCTGCTGCTCACCGTTTACTGACAATTCTTACCTTTACATGAACCTATTTGAACCCACAATGCAGCATGCATCTTGCTGCATTAGTTTCCATTCCCTAAGCAGGGAGCAGCACTCTTTGCTTTGCTCGGCAAGACTATTTATAGAGGCTCTCAATTTTCACACCTTAACTTCTGCAGGGGGGAGCGTCTAAGGCTCCATCTTCTCATCAATCCTCCACCTGCGCTCACCATCTCATCTCGGAGTCGGTCTGATTGTTTACAGGAGCAAACTCACCTGTTATGTCGTTGTTTTTCCATCTCTTCAAATCCCAGCAGGCGCTGTCAGATTTTTGGTTTGTTTACAGAAAAGAAAAATTAACACAGAAATACATTTTTAGATGATTTATTTCTTCTTTTTTTTTTTCCAATGGTGGAAACACTAGTGTGACATCAACCATAGTGGCACAGATCCAGAAGTGAAGGACAGTTAAGGTCAGACGTTGAGCTGTAACGTTGACTCAAACTGGGTATCTCCGAAACATCGAAACATGATGTCGTGTACGACAGCGAAACAGGCTGATCAGACGATAATGTAAACAAGAAAAAAAAACAACTCTGAGAGGCCTGTCCTGTTTGCATTTAGGCACGAAACATGTAACAAGTGCAACAGATTATGCCCAATGCAATTTTGAAAATGAATTAACAAGCGTCCATGAGCTTTCAAGCTAATTCCACCATACTCCAGGTATGCTGACGATACATTCTCTGTACAGGTCAAACTAACTGCCCCCAACCCACAGGTATGACATTTACATAAATGAAAAACAATTGAAAAAACTTAACCATAGCTAAAACTTAAGGTGATTATTTATAAAGATGACATGTACGTCTATGTCCCCCAAATAAAATAAAAAAGTTCCAAAGGTTCCTCATTAAAATCTGCTAAAATCAACTGTGTACAAAACCAGTTGCGAGCAGGAGAAACCTTTGTGAAAGTCATTAAAGACTAAAAGTCAGCAGGTCCTAATGAATCAGAGGACACTGCTTCACAAACTTTTAAATGTTTAGCACCAGAGCCCTTAAATAAAGAGTGTGAACTGAAAACTCAGTTGAACTTTTCCGGACCTGGATGCACAGAAACTCAGTGGAGTCTTTTCCCAGCATCCTCACTGGACTTCAGCACGATAAACACGTTGTCTGCTCCACACATTCACCGAGTCACTTCAGACATTCAAGTCAACTGACAGTGTCCTACCTCTCTCTCTCTCTCTCTCTCTCTCTCTCCGAGGCTTCAGACACTCAGCTCACTCACATGGCCGTCTTTATAAGTCTGTGGAATGGATAACCTCAACGAAACGCTACAAAGAAAGGAGAGCGTCAATCTGTTTGCTCTGAGATAAGTTAGTGTTTTTATTGGTTTCAATAAATCTGAGGTTTAAGAAGATGCTTCATAATCAGATATTGTTTCTCCTTAACTTAGTTAAGTTAAAGTCCCACTTGACAGTATATCAAACCTGAGCCTTTTTTTTAGGCCTTGAGTCAGGTTGGTAGATACAGATTGTCACATGGACGTCAAGCTTGGTAAAGTGAGGTAAGGTGGAGCCACCTGCAAGAGTAAAAACCACATGATGACCACGTAGAACTCGAGTGACAGCCTCTAAACCTTAGAGTCGGCCTCTGCCTGCTCAGGTACAGAGGGAACCACGGGGATGGGACGTCTCTTCCTCCTCACAGCGGGGTCTGGCTGCCTTGTTGCCTGTTTGGCCACAGATGGGCCAGAAGGAGGTTCGGGGACGGCGCGTCTCTTTTTGACAGAGGTCGTGCTGCCGGAGCGTTCGTTCAGGATGCCCCGAGCCATTCCTTCCATCTCAGCCATGGGGATACGCATGGCATCAGCCATCTCCTGCTTAGAGGCAGACACAAAGTCACCGTCTCTAGCCAGGGAGGCGAGACCGCCCTTCACTAGAGCCTAGAAGACAGAACAATATACAGTATTGGTTTAAATGAACGCAATACATTTTTTTCTTTTCTTTTATATTATCTTCCTTAATTTAGTTTAGTCTTTTTCAGATTTTTATTCCCATGTATTTATTAAAGCACTTTGTAAACTTGTTAAGATAAGTTTTATTCATGTATTATTATTATTATTATTATTATTATTATTATTATTATTATTATTATTATTATTACTACTCTATTGTAAATCTTTAACTGCTCTTGAACTCTAACTGTTCTGGTTTCAACAAATCCAATCAAAACCTTGAAGAAACAAATGCAATTCAATCCAAGTCTAAACTTAATCTGTGTCGAGGACAGAGCAGAGAATAGTGTTTATTATCTCTTATCTATGATGGATGGGACAATGCATTATCAATACACCATTTCCTGATGAATAATTATGATTTAACAGTCAGAGCTCTTTCCTCACTTACCTCGTGGACGAGCTGGTCGGCTGCAGTGTGGGAGCTCTGACTCTGATTGTCACCATAGTTCGGGTCATACGGGAACTGCAAAGAAAAAAACATGCATTCATACATCGTCTGCCTGAGCTCTTCTTCATCGTGTACACTGGACGAGTTCCGCTTGAATAAAATATTACCTGCGTTCTGTCTGTTCTCACAGGGAAGCTCCAGGAGCGCCTGTTACCTGAACAAGGGGGGAAAAAGAATAAGAAACATGTATTTATCGAGGACAATGAAAACATGTCTAGAGAAATCTGTCAAGAGCTGTTGACTGACTAATTAACCAGGTTGTAGCTTCTTAGTTAAGAGGATCTGCTGCTTTCCTTTGTCCCATGACATGAAACTGATTATCTTTGAAGATGTCACTCAATGAAAATGGGTTGTTTTTCACTGTTTTCTGGTATGTTATAGACTAGTATGAACAGAAAGTTAATTAGGAACATAAGAAATATTAATACAAAATATATTTGGGGGGCTTAAATCCTTACATTTTTTTATCTTATCACTTGTTTTGCCAGGTTTCACCGTACACCCAACAAAACAGCAAAATTTACAAAATTTACAAAACTACAGAAAAAGCAAAACACAATTCTTCACTCTTGACAGTGAGTGAACATTCACTGGGATTACATCCTTATAAATTTCACAGGAATCACAGGAACCCTGTTTCTGTGTCACACCTCTGCACATACCTGGCTCTGCGTCCTCACTGGAATTGGAAAACTCTACGGGGCTGCCCTCTCTTTCAAATGAAAAACTAAAAGACAGAAGCAATGAGCACGCATCAGACACAGTCACTCACACTGAGCATGTGTCATCACTGCAGATGGGAGTGTGTGTGATTCTTACTCTGCGAAGGCGTTGTTGTTAGTGTTGTTCCTCGTGGCTGAGGGGAAAAACTCGGTAGTGGGGAAGTCTGGTGTAGACTCAGGTTGGCTGTCGGAGAACTTGAGAGGCCGCTGACTGGTCATCTGTGGGGACTGAGCGTTGGAGGGTTCAGAGGAGAATGAGTCCACCCGGTTACCGAACAGGCCGTGTGTGCGCTGGAAACACCAAGACGAGCACACATGCAGGTACAGTCCCATATTAGTGCACATGGTAAATCTAATGGAGAAGTTTCCCCTCTTTATTTTACTATCAGGCAGAATCAGGACAACATTATGTGGGTTTGATGTTTCCGAATGACATTGAGAATATTTAAAGATTTTTAAAAGGTTTGTTTCAGATTGTTATCAATTATTTGGTTTGTCTGTTATTTAGCAGCATTACACAAAAACTACCAGATGGATTTCCATGAAACTTGGAGGATGAACTATGGGTCAGGGAAGATTTCGATGAGGATCTGGAACAGGAAGCGGCTCCAGGATTTGTTTTCCCACTTTCTTTTACATTGAGATATTTTTTCATGTTTTCACCAATTTCCTAAGTAATCATTTATCGATCAAGAAGAACAGGCATGTGTAGGGTACTAATATTTATGTGTGTACAATTGGATTGAACTTAGGACTGTTAGGCCTTGGCGAAGGTATGCACTCTTCTGTGTGCTACTGTAGTGGTTTTCACCTGGTAAATTCCCTCTTCTCCAGCCTCCTCCATGGCTCTGTCCAACTCTTCCTCATTCTGCAGGTCTCCGGAAATGGTCCTGTGCATCTCTGGAGCTGCCTCTTCATCGATACTCCTCAGCCCCGCCTTGAAAAACATGGAGGATTCGGAGAAATGAAGAGAAGCAGGGATAGAAAGATGAGAGAAGGAGTAGGTGAGACATAAGCAGTCCTACACTGTAAGGTAAGTGGAGTGATAATAGCGTAATAGTTCATAAAAGCTTACTAATACAATATGTTATTGATTTGTTTCCATCTAAGGTTTACAAAGAGGAAAACAATATGCATCAACATTTTTGTGCAACAATAGTGCACATACTGCAAAATGTTTAACATCTCTCTTAAATGAGTGATTTTCTGACCCCATGATGTCTGCTCACCTGGATCTCTGGGCCTGACGCGTTCTTCTTCGTGGGCCTGTAGCCGTAATACTCCTCCTGCCGCTTCAAGAATTTGCGTAAACAGTCCTGGAGCAGGAAGGTGGCGTAGAATTTCCCCACAGTCACCTCATCATCTATAACCAGACACATTACAGTGCAATCAGTGTGAGGAATACAGTTTGTTATTTTTTTATAGTGCACTGATTTTATTTATTCAGACTCACCTCCTATCGGGGGGATGACCTGGTCTAAGAGTTTCATACTGGTGCGTTTCCAGATTTTCTTTATAATGGCCCTCAGCTCCTCATTGGCCTGCTCGAAATTACCTGTTCAAAACAATCCAAGAAAAGCTTGAATGATGGAACAACAGTCTGTGCATCATGTCGGAGTAAACAATCCATCCATTCAGTCCATGCATTCCCAATGGATGGACATGAACTGTATACGACAGGTACTGCTGCATTGCACCTTCAGTTTTGATCTTGAGAGCAGTTCTGACCAGAGCAAACAGGGTGGCGTTGAAGGTGACCGTGCCGTCACTGTTGAGAGGCATGTTCATACCAACCAAACGCTGCAGACAGAACAAAGACGGAGAAAAACAGAACTGTATTTTTAAAGTATAAATACTTTTTGGTGTTTCCCCCCCCCCCTTTCTAGTTGCATCAGCTGACCTAGTTCAGAGTATTTATCAGGAGAGGAGGTGAACCTGGGAGGACCCTGACTGGAGTTACTGTGTATAATTCATATACGTTCCATGTGTAACACCCAACACCTGTAAATTGATTTGGGATATTCAATCGTATGTCTCTCTTTGTGTGTATTATGTCTTTAAATGTTCATTTTGTCTATTTGCAGTGATATGACCGACTTTTAAATGTTATTATTCAACATTCATGAACTTCCAAACTCTCCCACAGTGGGTAAATTCACTGTAGTTTACAGTTTATATAAAGCACACTTTAGTTTTGACCCTGTTTATGATTGACTGTACCTTGCACGCAGCTCGATGAGGACAGAACTTGCCAAAGCCCAGTGGAGGCTGGATGCGTCGCAGCAGCGTCACCACATCCAGATGTTTAATTCTCCCACTGTTGGATCCGAGACACATGTAACAATCATCTCAGGTGGCAGACGTTTTAATCTGACCTAATCATGGGGGTTAACTGAACATGTATCCATTCATTGATCTCAATTTGAATTCAGGCTCACGTGGCTTCGGGGTCATATTCAGCCCAGATCTTCTTAAACTCATCCAGATGATGAGGACCGAGCAGGGACCAATCACGGGTCAGGTAGTCAAAGTTATCCATGATGACAGCGACAAACAGGTTGAGGATCTGAAGCAGGTCGAAATAAAACCCCTTTCTGAGCTCTTCATTCATCATGATCATGGCTCAACTATGACACTAAATACTAATTCAGCTTAAAGGTAACTGTTGTGTTAATTGTTAGTCCTCACCAAGAATGCACAGAGACAGTAGAAGCTAAGGAAGTAGAAGACAGCGAAGTTGGACCCGCAGGTGAACTCCTCTCCTGGCAGGAAGTCAGACTTGGGGTCGCACTTCTTCCCGTACATCGAAGCCATCATGACGTCCTGCCAAGCCTCTCCAGTTGCACATCTGGATTCATAAAATGCACAAAAACCACAGTGAGAATTTAACAGTTTTTTTCGACCTGCAAACAATGAGCTTTGAGCTCTGCTCAGGTGGACTCACCGGAATAACATCAGAACAGCCTGAGGGAATGTCTGGAAGTTGTTGTTGCGGTTGACCTGGGTGCCGTCCACTAAGGCGACCTTTCCGAAGATCTGGAGGGACGTTACAAACCCAGGCAAAATGAGTGCACCCATGTCTCAGTGGCAGTCAATCAGAAACATTTAAACAATCTACAGATATTTACAATGTTTTCATTCAGGAAATAAATACTGAAGAGAGTACCTGCATCCCGATGACAGCGTAGATAAAGAAGAGCATGATGATGAGCAGAGCTACGTGAGGGAGAGCCTGTGGACACACACCAGACAGGTCAATTAAAGAGAGTTAAAAGTGGAGAATAAAAATAAACATGAAAATAAAGACAACAATTTAAATTAAAATTGCTAAATAAATAATAATAATAATAAAATAAATACAAATAAAACAAAAAGATTAAAAACTAAAAAAGTGTGACAGACCTGGAAGGACTTGATGAAAGTCCAGAGCAGGTTACGGATGCCCTCCGAGCGGTTCAGCAGCTTGACCAGACGCATGACACGGAAGAGTCGGAAGAACGTGATGGAAACTGAAGCGTTTTCTGAAGCCTACAGACAACATAAAATGTAAACACTGAAGAATATGACGACGAAGAAAAGAAAACAAGAAAAATAACCAAAAAACATTTCTAGGTTTAAATATTGGGAGAGTTCACTCTTACCGCAATTACTTGCATAGGATTCGTCTCCTGCACAAAGTAGATGTGGAGACATATCGCACTGTTACACAAGTCATATTTGATTATAGTTGTTGTTATAATAGCATTAATAAGAGGCACATAGCAGACATAGCATTAATCTGTTAAACACTATTAAGATATTTACAGTTTTAAAGTAGGGTTAATATCAGACACAGTTTTTCCACCTGTTATATGAGTTACAAAGCTTCCAGGTCTTAGTTGCTGTAAAACGAGAAAAACAGCAGCAGTTTGTAACTCATGCGAAATAAAAGGAACAAAATACACACACTTTTGATATCAGACATATTAACAGTTTTCTGTTATTAATAGTCATTCAGTCAATATTAATACTGCATGTATAGAATACAGTGTTGAGATGTAGCCCTGTTTGTAGAAACAGTATGAGCCATACTGCAACACAACACAGCTGACGGCTGGAGGCCTCATCTCACACGAGACACGTTTCACCAGCAGTTTAAACCACAAACGGTTCAGTACAGTATCACCAGGGTTTAGTAGAGAACGCAGTGATGTGCTCACACAGCAAGGCTCATGCAGCAGTGCAGTGCAGTGCAGATCAGATATTTACAGCACAGCCATGGAGACAGTACAGTCCTCCACTGGAGGCCAGGGCAGTCTGTGGAGGATAGACAGATGAGGAGTGAGACGCACAGAGGACAGAGGGATTGATGGGGACAAGAAAAACCCGAGGAGGAGAAATACAGGAGCGAGAAGATGTGACATAAGAAATCGGAATTCGCCGTGAGCTCGTGTTTGTGGATGAAAACGATGGAGATGATGCAGTGCAACAGTGACAAGAGAAAACTGCGACTGGCCAGAGAAGACACAGAGAAATGGCCAACGACAGTACTGACCAGGTCCTGTGAGCTAGTTCTGCTGGCACCAATCAGCTGTTGGGCCACCATTACATGCTTCTGGGTCAGAGCATTGAATAAATACATTCAGTCATTTCAAATCAATTCACACTATTGCCTGGGAATGTCTCATAAAGACAACACAAGGGACTTTCATATACAGCGTCTGTAATGAGAAGCTCATGTCGTGAGAATAGATTAAACAATATGTGCTTTGTCAATCGTACTCACGTCGACTTCGCTCAGGATGACATCAACGACGCTACCGATGACGATAATGAAATCAAAGACGTTCCAGGGGTCTCCGAAGTAGCCCTGTGCAGAGGGGCAGAGAGCTGATGAGACAGTGGGACACTAGACTGAGGGGAGGATTTGAAACAACACACAGCAGAGTGAGCGTTTACTCTCGCTTTGAAGGCCATGAGCTTGAGAATCATCTCGACAGTGAAGAGCACGGTGAAGATCAAGTTCAGCATGTCTGACAGCTTGGTCACATGATCGGACTGGTTACAGTGCTGGTCAGAAGGGAGAGAATATTCATTTCAATATGTAAGAGCTTTGTTTTTAGCCACAGGAGACACATTCAAGGACACAGCTTTGGCCGTCGTCAGACTCTTAAGTCACAACTAACTTGGTGTGTGGCATGTTAGGACAATTCATAGAAATCGTGGCCAACTGACAAATACAAGTTATGATAAACTGGGAGTATCCTTTAAAAATAAATAAATCAGGCCCATGTTGAAAGTTCGACAATTTGTTTCAGATTTACTGGAAAGTTGGACTTCTTCAAACTTACACATTTTAATCAATCAAATTATGCAACAAACACAGAAACACTTTCATTTAGTCAAATAAACAATTCGGCCCACACTGAACATTGTTTGTCAGCAACCTCAATACAATCACTGATGTTAAATTGTGACATAAATAAGATTTACATGCCTGCATCCCCAGACACAAGGTGTTGAGCATGATTAGGAAGAACATGAGGTACTCAAAGTAGCAGGAGGTGACGATGTACCAGACCCTGTACTGGTAGGGGTTTTTGGGAATGTAACACCTCAGAGGACGAGCCTTCAGGGCGTACTGCACACACTGACGCTGAAGAGAGACACAGCACAGACAAAAGGTGCGTTAAATATAAAAAAAGAAAAGAATTAACCGTTCTATCTTTGAGGAGCATGTTTTCGATTTTGCTGGACTCTGTCACTGCCCATGGCTTCACCTCCGACTGTCTCATTGTACCTGGTTCTTGTCCAGCTCACAGTTCTTATACTCCTGCTCGCCCTGCTCCTGGAAGGTGACAATGACGAAGCCCACGAAGATGTTCATCATGAAGAAGGCGATGAGGATGATGTAGACGATGAAGAAGATGGACACGTCCACGCGGTTGTTGAAGATGGGACCCATGTCCTCTGCGTCTGAATCGATGGCTCTGTACAACAGTCTGGGGAAACATGGGGTGATGTTGAGGGTGAGGGAGTTGTGAAAGCTCAAAGATCAGACATACAATCAGGATAATCTCTGCAGATGAAATACATAAATCATTGGATTAAAAAAGGATCTATTGGCTCCTTTTCAATCCCCGACATCTCAATATCCACGTGACGACAAGTTCTGTCTTGTAACTCAATCAAAATGGTCCCATCGAACAGAGAATTTGTCAAATCAAAATGTATTCTGTGCTTACTTCGGCCAGCCTTCAAATGTGGAGACAGTGAAGAGAGCCAGCATGCCGTTGAGCACATTGTCAAAGTTGAAGTCACTGTTGAGCCACTCTCTCTCAGCCAGCACTGTGTCCTGCAGGGAATTCTCCATGGGCTTCAAGAAGGATCCCCTGAGGGCACACACAGCGAATGGTCACTCCAAAATAGTGTTATGCTTTTGATGGATTATTAATATCCGAGGAGATGTGCGACTTACTGGCAATCCTCCCCGGTCATTTTGGACGGGTCTGTGCAGCTGTAGAATTTACCCTGAGGGGGGGGGGGGGATTAGTGGCTCAGTTAATACACATGCAGTCAGGCGTCTTTACTTATAGTACATTCATCTGGAAATGTGACCTTTTACAATTTCATTCCACATCTGGTGTCAAACCGACCTTAAAGAGTTGTACCCCGATACAGGCAAACATGAAATTCAGCAGCATGGTGACCAGGACGATGTTTCCGATGGTTTTGATGGCAACAAACACACACTGGACAACATGCTGTCAACACAGACCAACAAACAAAACAATTACTTAAATTTCCTGCAACTCTATACTTCTACTCCATTACATTTCAAAAGAGAATATTGCACTTCTACACTACATTCATCTCACTTCTATCAATTTAGAGTTACTTTTCAGTTCAAGATTTAACATAATTTTTTTTAACAATTAAACCACTGGTGCAAAATCTGTTTGGCACCAGTTGGTCCATTGGTATTAATGAAATAAAAGTAGTTTACCAATTGCATTATTATTTTTCTGCAGAACACACATTTAAGACCTTTTATAATCTCAATACATTTTAATTTTAAGTATTTTCTCATTGCTGTTTTGGTCTTTATGTTAAAGTAAAGGATGTGAAAACATCTTGCACCCAGGATACATAGACATCTTCTAATTGGAATCCTTGCAGGCGTTGTACCTTTAAGCCTTTAGCTCGGTTGATGGCCCTGAGAGGCCTGAGCACCCTCAACACCCTGAGAATCTTCACCACAGAGATGGCACTGGATCTGCAGGTAACACATGACAAAACATAGTATAAACATAATGCATGTTTAAAAAAAACTAAGAAAGATAGATGTTGGGAGAGAAAGTATCAATGGGAATGTTCCATATCTAATGTAGTCACTCACTCCATTCCCATAGACAGCAGGGAGACAGACACCACAAGCAGATCCAGGATGTTGAAGGAGTTACGGCAGAAAGAGCCTGTGTGCATGAACGCTCCGTACACTGTCATCTGTCAGTCACATACATCACAGTTACACAAATGAACACTGAGGCAAAATGATCAGTGTTAAAACTTTCTTTTCAAAAAGAGGAAAATATGCGTTGCATTAAATGTCAAAATCTTTCTACAGGTACTTACATTCAATCACTTCATTTAGTATTTACCATTCAGCATATCTATGAAGTAATATAATAATAATAATAACCTTTACATATATAACACTGTTACAATGTTACAAAGTGATTTACATGACAACATGCCTAAAGGAATTAAACAAAACTATTTAAATGCCTTGTAATCATTCATCAAATGTAGTGTAGTAGAATGGAAATTATGTTGTTTCAAAATATGATTATCTGTTATTTGATATCTTGACGACTGAAGACATTCACTAAGATGAAAGATACAGCACATGACTGTCAGTTGTATTTACCTTGAGCACAATCTCAATGGTGAACACGGTTGTGAAGACGATGTCAGCATAGGCCAAGATCTGGAAGAAAAACACAGACAGCAGGATGGTTATCAAACGCGGCCTTCTCTCAAAAGTTACTGTCTGTTGTGTCATGCTGGATCTGACTATCACCTTGTTTCTGTAGGACTTGGGATCGATGGGGTCCTCCGCTGCCAGGGAGATGGAGGACAGCAGGATGAACAGGAGGATCAAGTTGGTGAAGGACGAGGCGTTGATGATCTTGTAGCACAACTTTCGGAACCTGGATACCAGCGAGGAGCCCGATGTCAGCACACACATATCGTTTATTATAATGTTCAATATTTGTACGAGGACAGTCAGGTTCTCACTTGTTCTGAGGGCCAAAGATGAAGAAGGAGCTGGCTTCAGGCAATGGAACCGCTTCTTCCTTCAGCTGCAGGTCCGCCATCGGTCGGGGCCGAGGGCTGATGGGGATTTCGGGCTCTTCCTCCTCGTCATCACCTACCAAGTGAAAGAAAGCAGGTTCAAAATTCTCTACTTATTCGTGGTTTGTCATGTTACAGAATCAAAGAGAACTGAGGGTGAAAAAACTACTGGTGATTCTACCTATACTGAATCACATAGTGGGCTTTATATGGTCGTCACCAGAGCAGTGTGAAAATAGCCTGACTTTAGCCTCTGCTTTATACTCAGCTCAGGGAATTGGCTGAGTCTAATTATAATGAAGGGTTACTATACTTGTACTGTAACATAGCCAAGACAGCAGCACTGGTAAACAGCCAGTGTAATGAATACAATTCCCTGTAATCAGTAAACTCCTGCTGCTGCAACTGCACTGCTGAAAGAAGGAGGTTGGAGATGCAAGAGAAGTCGAGGTTACCTGGGAAGTCGGCAGGTGGGAATGGATCTTTCACTTCATTGACGTTGGACTCAAATTCATCAATTTTGAGCTGAAAAAAAAACAACAAAAACAATCATATGCCTATTGTATGTATATATGTACCTACTATATGCATGGCTTCGTATGCACTAAATTAATTTCAGTATCTAAGAATAGATATGTGATATAACACCAGTAAAACAAACACTAACCTTGGCTGTGGTTGGCATGCCCTCCATCTTGGCTCTCTGCTCTGCCAGTTTCTTAGCAATCCGCTCCCTCTCCTCATCAGTCTTGTCAGGCATTTTGGACCTGGAGGCCAAGCGGGGAAAGAAATAGAATAAAGCTGAGCAATGAGTCGACAGAGCAGATAATCTCAGCCGGGTTGTCCTCCCTTTACTCACCTTAGTAACTTCCTCTTCAACTTCTCCTCTGCCTTTTCTTTCTGCGCCGAAGTCAGACTCTCAGCCTCCGCCAGGTTGTCGACGGCGATGGCCAAGAAGACGTTGAGGAGGATATCTAATTTCCGCAGAGCTCAGGAAAACAAAATCTTTGGGGTTTTTGTTGACATGATCGATACGTATTAAAATTTGTATCACGTCACATTGTGAGTGCGCGTGAAGGATACAGTTTCCACAGACAAAGAGGACGATGAAGTAGATGGCGACCAGGATGCCAGGGATGACAGGCCCTCCATAGGCCATGATGCCATTATACATGATGGTGGTCCACTCCTCTCCTGTGAGGATCTGAGACATTTAGACAATGACTTTTCATCCCATCACAAAATCAAAGGAAACCTTGCGGAGAGTTTAAAAATGAGCAGATAGGAATCAGCATCTATAGCCTCACCTGGAACACACTGATGAGGGCCTGAGGGAAATTGTCAAAGTTACTGCGACTGGGTCTGTGGTAGGGAAAGTTGAATTTCCCCCCAAACACCTGCATGCCGAGGAGCGAGAAGATGACGATGAAGAGGAAGAGGAGGAGGAGCAGGGAGGCAATGGAGCGGACGGAGTTGAGGAGGGAGGCCACAAGATTACTCAGAGAGGTCCAGTACCTGCAAAGCAGTTTAGAGAGTGGAGTGTTAAATGACAATAAAAAAACACCATGACTTATTAAATTGAATGCAACACGATGCTTTGAGGGTTTACTGGACTTTACTTTGTGACTTTGAGGATCCTCAGCAGCCGAATACACCTGAGTACCGAGAAACCCAGAGGGGCCACGGATCCTACAGACATCATAATCATCTCCAGGATACCGCACAGCACCACGAAGAAGTCAAAGCGGTTAAACAGAGACATGAAATAGGCTCTAGGACCCAGAGCATACATCTTCACAAACATCTCGATGACAAACAGCACCAGCAGCACACGACTGGCAACATCTGTCGAGAGGAGAAGAGAGAGAATGGATGAAGCCAAGAGAAGAATAATTTATGTGAAAGCAAATAGTCATGTTAATAATTAACCTTGTAGGGCAGTGAGCTTGTGAGACTGGTGGTGGTACTCGGTCGCTATGGTCAAGGTGTTGAGTAAAACGAGGAACATCACCAACCAGTAAAAGCTCCTGGTTTTCACATACACCAGGCACTTCATCCTGAAGAAGCGATTCCAGCGACGGGCCAAGCGGCTAAACAGAAAAATAGACCCCCCCCCAGCTCACTGTGACAAACTGCTGGTGATATTACATGTCAACATTTACACATTTACAGAACAGCCGACTCACTAATAGTAGATGACTCGACTCTTGCCTTCCAGGTCATACAGGCTGTCTGCGTCAGAGTCCCCGCTGGTCAAAGGCAGCAGACCTGACAAAGAACGAGAGAGAAGAACTGTTGGAATTCGACAGTATCGCTGCGTGGGATGGGAGCTGAGCAGGTTCCCAGGTGCTCACCTTTGCCCTCGCGATCGGCATCCAGGACTTCAGCATGAGTGATCCACTCCATGTAGCCATGCAGGTCTTCATCCAGCTGCTGACGCTCTCGCAACTTCTGGAACTCTCCACGCGACCTTGCCTTTTCTCTCTCTTTGGTAAACTCTCTGAGATGTGAGACGAGGAAAAGTTAAACAGCAGAAAATACTTTTTGTTTGTTTGAGGAAAGAAGCAAAAGTGCTGACGGTAAGAATGACAAAAGGTAAAAGTCGTCTCACCCGCTGAGCACACCCAGAACCAGATTGAGCACGAAGAAGGAACCAATCAGGATGAGGGGAACAAAGTAGACCCAGGGCCATTCGTATCCTATCGCATCATTGACCTGAGAGAAAACTCTGCGTCAGCCACACACGCTGTCATCTGTTGGGTAGACTTAATAGACTTTTATTAAGTATACTTAATAAATAAATAGTTAATGATCTGTATTCTTACAGCACTTTCCTAGTCTCAATGACCACTCAAAGCTCTTTACATTACAGTTTGGTCATTCATCCGCTAACACACACATTCATACAGTGGATGTATCTGCAGCACTTTCTCTATCATACATCACTGCTGGCACAGCTGTCTGCGGAGAATTGGGGCCCAGTGTCTTGCTCAAGGACACTTCGGCATGAGGAATCAGGGCAGACGGGGCTCAAACTATTGACCTTATCGTTAGTGGACGTTCTGCTCTACCTCTTAAGACCGGCCTAAAATGTTGAGGTGTTGGTGGTTGAACAAAAACAAGTTCCCCGGCAACAAGATTGAGAAACATGGCAGTTAATGTTGGAGCAGTCACTAACCCAGTAGAGCACTTTGGTCCATCCCTCCATGGTGATACACTGGTAGACAGTCAACATGGCAAAACCAATGTTGTCAAAGTGGGTGATGCCATTGTTGGGACCTTCCCAGCCTGGCCGACACTCCGTGCCGTTGATGAGGCAACGGCGTCCGTTACCGGCCTGAGCGCAGGGAGCAGGCAGCTCAGCCTCTGCTGTAGCATAGATATCTGCAGGCCAACGAAAAGAGATCAGTATAACATAATGTACGACTTGAACTATGTCTGATTATGACTTTTAAGACATACTTGTGCCAGTGTAGTAACAGGTCTTATGCATTTTGCACTTGAAGAGCTCCAGTCCCATGATGGCATAGATGGTGACCAGTAAAAAGACGAGCAGGGCGATGTGCAGCAGAGGCAGCATGGCCTTGAGGATGGAGTTCATCACCACCTGCAGGCCTGAGGGGGAACAGCACAACCAAATCATCACAATACTGTAATAAAGATTTGGTAGCAGAGACTCAAAATGGGCCGAACACCTTACTGGGGACTCCAGAGACGAGGCGCAGGGGTCGCAGCACTCTGAAGGCTCTCAGTGCCTTCATGTCAAACCCCCCACCCTTCTCCACTGGCATGTCTGCTATCAAATGGATCGTATCCAAAGCAAAGGTGAAGAGTCTGTGTGGGGAAAAAAGATGACAATCAGCAAATACTCCTGAAGACTTGATACAAGATTCAGCATGTCTGCATATCAACACAATTCCAAGTTTTGCAAGATTCTTTGGCAGCAGAGATGTCCGCCTGCAGCGCAGAGTTCATCTTACCCCATGAAGACGATGACAAAGTCCAATATGTTCCAACAGTTCCGTAAATAGGCGCCTTCGTGGAAAAAGAGCCCGTACGCCACTATCTTCAGAAAGCACTCTAATGTGAAGATGATCAGGAAGATATACTCCAAACTCTCCTGCAGAAAGACATTTACAAACCAGGGAATGACATTTCGTAAAGCTCACAACCCTCAAATTCTCTGGAATGACTGTAGTTAGCGGCCTTGTTGCCGATGTTGATTTGTCTTGGATAAATAAAAATCCTCACTTACACACCACTCCACTGCTTATCATTTGATTTTCCATTATTTGCCTGTAACTGTGAATCTAAAATAATTTGTGCAGTTAGTTTTTGTGTGTGTGTGTGATTATTTTTGACAGTATTTGACCACTTGAAGTTGTTAACAATGAGAGCAATCTCAGAGAGATTCTCTAGTGTAAATAAAGTTGAAATTGAACGAGAGATGAACTCATTTGCTCCGATAGCCGGTCATGACCTCACACAGTTTAAACAAATCCGTGGGTCATGACTCAATGATGAATTAACCTATTTTAGCCAGAATTTATCAAGAAGGAGCTTCAACATAGAGAGATCCTGACCTAAAGTAACTAAAATCTAAGATGTTTTTACTAGATACATTTTAGGAGGGTTTAATAAAAGCATATATTAGCTCATCTGAATCTGTGTCTTTATCATCAGTGTCGATTGTTTTCGGGGACACACAGCAGACTGACACAGAGGTGCTGTAACAGTTCCTCTACATGTCAGAGTCGCCACTTTTTAAGCTTCTGCCAAGGGGGATATATTTTTGTCTGCAGTCATTTGTTTTTTTTTTGTGAGCTTTCAGGATTTCAAATTCCTCAAACGATTTTCCATGAAATGTTGTGGAAACCCAAGGAAGAAACCATCAACTTTTGATGCGGATCCAGGTCAGGGGGCGGGTGCAGATGGATATGAGGTAGGGCGTTTTTTCCACATTTCCGTTGATTTCTTAGAGAATAATTCATGGATCTTGATTTAAAAATAAAAAATCGTGTATGTTTAGGGGACTGATATTTATGAGTGTGTGCAATTTCCTGCAGATCCAAACAAAACTCCCGATCTAGCGAATTTGAATGTGGTGTCATCAGGGGACTGTCGGACCTTGGTGGAGGTATGCGCTCAACAGAGTGAAATTCCAGGTGTTGATGTGCAATACAAATATTGTCGGAGAAGAAGGGATGATGTGAGATTGGTACGGTGGAGCTCAGAGGGAATTTAGCCCCAGCAGAGTTCTTTTGAGAGAAGTTATAAATTATATATGAAATGCTGTTTATTCCCCTTTGATCCTTTCAGGTCAATAATATTGGGTTGAAACAGCCGGCAGCAGCCCCCAAGCCCCTGGTCAATAACAACCTCCAAGGCCACAACTGTACATGCATTGACAATAGTGCGTACATTTATAAACAAAATAAAGTAAGGCTGTGCTTCTATATTCTGTCGTGTACACTGTTACAAACCATGAGTGCAGTTATATGAGACTACATTTGTGGATTGTCCTGCATTCGCTGTGGTGACGCTGTGGGGCCGACCTACTTCCAACTGCACCAGTGGTGGGGTGGTGTGGTGTGGGATAGTTGTTGGGGTGTAGGGGGGCATATAGGTTGACTAGCTCCTCTTACATTGCTCACCTCTGAAGAATGGCACGCTGCAGTAAGAAGTATTTGGCAAGAGGGCCAAAGTAAAGATATTGAAGAGATGGGGTGAGCTTTAGGTTCAGGTGCCTTATAACTCATTGAATTTGACCGCAGTGTCGGTCAATTGGTCAAACAAGGTTTATGTGAGCTTTGACCCAGTGATTTGATGGAGTTGATCGAACGTGTGGAGGATTTTGTGAGGCGGCTGTATGTTGACACTTATACCAGATGTCACGGCCTCTCAGAGACACAGATCCACAAATCAAGACTCTCGCAACGAGCCTCCTCAGAACCATAACAACTGTGTCAATACAATGTCAAATATACAGAGAATGGCAAGATATGTCCACTGTGGAGCAAACGTTCATCTTTTGCTCACAAAGACACTTTCATTCTCCCCAAGTGAAGCTCCACAGGTTGTATTATTCAGTCTAAGACCTGTAATACATTATACACAGCCTCCCAGTAATGTGAACACATATGAGATTCAAATATAATAACGCCTGAGAAAACAAAAGTGGCATTCAGGGGACAAATTAAAAATGAGAGGAGTCATGAAAATTTGATCCTTGAAGTCTGCCTCTGGTAAAGGAATCTAGTATGTCCCTCTTGTGCCTTTTATATAATAAAATACACGTTTCAAGCAACATAAGCAAGCTGTTGATATCTTATTTATCTATTTATTCAACCGTGTGCAATATCGTTATATGTCTGAACCATATCTATCAATTAATTGTTTACTTATTCTTACTATTTTTCACTTTAGGTAGCTCAGGAAACCAAACTGGATGTAATGTAAGTTTGTTGAAGCCATTTAAAGGTAATTTTTCATGACAAACCTATCGAGTATGTAATTGTGAGGAACAAGACATTTAAATCTGTAATAAGATGCTGGATTATAAATTACTTCAAATACATGTTTCTGTGATTATCAGTGTAAAAGTGCCATGTGAACAGTCAAGCCAGATATAATTAGCTCAGTTTTAAAGGACTGTATATTCTATCATTGTTAACAATAGAGCTGAAAACTTCACATATATTAAGTGTACAAATTTAGGCAAGTTCTGATCACAGTTTAGGGATAAACCAATCACACGCTTTGTTGTGCACAAGTTCCTGATCAGACACACATGAGACTCCAAATAACAACAGAGTTGTGTCTGGAGGTATTTGAATTGCGTCTGGCACTGAGACCAGTGTCCATTTCAAACACGGAGCAATCTGACTTTGCTGGATTAAAGCATCTGAACACATGAAATCTTCTTGTCATGGAAAAACACTGGATTCTTCACAAATCAGAGACTATGAGTGAAATATTTAGTTGTGATTTTCCCTAGTTTTAAACCTTTGTGGTTAAAGAACTTTTTTTTAAAACTTGCCTCTTACCGCATTTTTACTCTCTGGCTTTTAAAACAGGTTGAAACTATGTTTGTGGTTTTATCTTTTTGTCCAATTTAGTTTTTAATTCATTTAATTTAATGTCTTTGTGTTGTCTTCTTGGCTGTTTTACATTTTTACGTATCTCCCCCAATTTAGCTGTGCAGCACTATGGTCAACGTCTGTGGTTTTAAGCATGGCTTTACAAATAAATTGGCTTGTCTTTTTAAACATTTAACTGTTGTTAATATGTTGCATTTTAAGCTTCTGCTTATCATTTTCTTATCGTTCTTCTTATTATTATTATTAATAATAAATATTTATATATAATCACAAATAAATATGACTTTCATCGTCCTGGTCATGATACATATCTGTAAGAAGGGGTGAAAGGATCATATTTATACTCACCAAGTTTTCGTTGGTGTTATTACTATCTTCTTCAGGCATGGGCAGGAACACAGCCAGAGCCACACAGTTTGCAAAGATGGTCAATAAGATGATGATCTCAAAGGTTCTGGATGTGGAGGCTCAGGATCATAACAATAACAAATGACGAGGACTGGTAAAATCCCAGTTTACCCCAATAAGAAATATTACCAAAGGGGATACAGTTTACCTGGAAATGACCCATGACGATAATATCAGAGTGAAAATGGAAGGACGAGAATTCATTTTTAGAAACGTTATCTGTGTGACTTGCTCTGTACTTTTTTTCTTGATGTAAAGTAACAACACATATCCTGCTGACACTGACCAGTGCCTCCAAATGCTGCCTGAAACCTCATCCCTAACCGGGCCAGCAAAGCCGTCACAGTAAATGTAATCCTGTCCGCCGTGCTGCTTCATTCCCGTCCATAGGGGGCTCTCTGAGTGAATTCCCCTGCCAGGTCAGCATCATGTCTGTGTGTGATGCCGCCGGACAGCTGCAGAGCCCAAGAATATGACCGAACCATTTTAACACACACTGCTCATCAGGAATAAAACTCTTTGGTTATGCTGTGAGCTAGTTATTGATTCTTATGTCTGCGAGCAGTATTTTTTTAAATACTATGAGTAGAACTTCAGGAGTTTTTGTAGATTTCTAATTTTACTGTAATTACAGCACCCATGTCTTGTATTACAGGATCACATACCCAAGTGATTAAACTGTGGCAGTAAAAAACTCATGACCTGGTTGAGCATATTGACATTTCCATGTAACTGTTCAGGAGCTATTTACACAACAATGACATGTTATAATTCACATTCACTGATGAGCTCTCAATCTATAGTTGATCTATTTAAAGTGTGAACATATGGAGGTTGTCATTGAAAAGATATGATCGACTGAATCTATTTTGGAAAAGAAATGTGTATAATCCAGGAATGGACTTCAGGCTAAAACAGGAAACCCCCTAACATCCCTCTGTAGCCTGCCTTGTCTTCATGTTTTAGGCCTGACAGTAATGCAGAGCAACTATCTCCACATTAAAATCAGACTGTCATCTGGTCAGGACCCTTGAGAGGCAGCTTGATTAATAGTTTCTGCACGCTCGACGTAAATAGATTAGCTCAGGAAACTCCACAGGGGAAAATACAAACTTGACTTTGACGCATGGCAGACAAATACGTGACAAAGGTCTTGACACGGATTTGAAAGTGACTTGGCTTCATCACGCTCATCGCAGGTGAACCACACAGCTGATAGTTCACTGCCATGTAGACACATTATTTCTGCATATCCTGGTTGTCAGTGTCCTTGACCACAACACAAGATGCTCTGATAACTGTACAACACCTTGAATACTGAATAATCACAATAACATTTAGATAGTAATTCTTGTACAAGACTAAATAAGGATATTGAGTTTAATTGGTATATTTTAAATTAACATTAACTGAAGCAGTCAGCCTGTTGTGAATGTGTGTGTGGTCCAGGTATTACTTAGGTTGCAGTGACTGAAATGTGTTGACAGTCATGTAATGGGACCAAAAAGAAAGACTCATTATGCAAATCATGAAATACAGTAGAGTCAGGTTAATGTTGTGGTTAGGGTTGTGGTTAGGCAAGTAGTGGTTATGGGTAAGGTTAGAATAAGTCCCCAGCAAATGTTTGAGTGTGTAAGATAAAAGGATACTTCCACTCTACGATGTTAATGCAGGCCTTGCGGAAGGGATTCTTGAGGCCGAAGAGGAAGAGGGTTCTCGCCGGTCGAGGGTTGCCCCCCGTGGCCTGCAGCTTCTTCAGCTTCTCCCTCTGCTTCCTCTTCAGCTCCTCTTCATTCATGATGACCGGCTTGGCCGCATCTGCGTTGGACGCCATCCTGGTGCTTCCACCTGCGATTAACTCCCACTCCACGAGAAATGAGTCCTCTCACAGTATAATCCCAAAAGTGAGGCACGCTATAACTCCC
The DNA here is from genome assembly GCA_026259375.1 of Verasper variegatus. NCBI lineage: Eukaryota > Metazoa > Chordata > Actinopteri > Pleuronectiformes > Pleuronectidae > Verasper > Verasper variegatus. The sequence goes on from CM048045.1 coordinate 13,850,962, forward strand.
TGCTGCGAAGGCCTGTGGGCTCCTGGCCTGCCAATCCTGTGTGCAGTCCTCCACCGACCTCTCTCCCCCTCTTCTCCTCTCCCTCTGACTTTGTCTCCCCCACGCAGAGTCGCAGGCCTCTCCTCCTGGCTGAGGGCCTCTGACAGAAAAAGCAAACCCCCCCCCCAGACAGGGGGAAATAAACAGGGGCTCAGGAGGAGCAGTTGGTCCTGCGGCAGGTTAAATTTAGACTGTGAACCACTGACGGGCCATGCTTGGGGATGGTTATGAGGGCGGGGTGGGTAAAAGGTGGAAGAAGGGAGTAGATGGGATCAAAGGGGGTTGGGGCAGGGCAGCAGTGGCAGGCGAAAGCACAAAGGCGAGGACGGACAGTTTGGGGGGGGTCTTACAGATGCAGAATACCCCCACCCGCCTCCATTTCAAAACATGTTGAGCCCTCAACATACTGTTCTCTGGTTAAACCTTAAACTGTGAAAAGAAAGTGAGCAGAGAACAGGGATGGGACGGTTTCTGAATCCAATGACACTGTGCAGGTTAAACTCAGTGTTAACACTCTGAAGAGTCACAAGTTGGTTTACAAGTTGGTGCAATCATTTCATGGCATGGTGGTTTGGTTGAAATTGATTAGTGACAAATATGCTATTCTGAAGTTAGTATATTGTCAACATTTTTTCATCCCTCAATTTAACATTTATAAAGAGTATAGGTAGGTTTAGTACATTTTTTATAACTGTATAATGTAGTTATAAGCAGATATGTTTTATTTGTCAACAACAATATCTAGTCAAGTGGGCACTTACTATAAAATAATTCTTCATTCAAGATATAGCTGTTGACAATAACTGTACTTGAATAAATACTTAAAATGAAGTTAATTGAGTATATACTTTGAGTACAGATGTAGTATTGTGCTATAAATAGATTTTACCTCTATAGAGAGTCTATCAATGCTAAATATGCAGTAAATGTAGCAAGTAAAATAACACATTGATGATAAACCAGCATTTCTCACAGTCCATTCTAAACAGGTGGCCCCCATAATGTGTGCTCTGTTGCCCCCTAGTGCCAATAAACAGTAGCAATAACTCCAGTACTGGAAAATCTACAGCAACCAAAAGACATGAAGACATTTTTTACACCCAAGGGTTTTTTTATTATTATTTCACATCAAGCCAAATGTATAGATATAAGCACTGGAATACTCCATTTATGCTAGAAATTAATAAATATAAATAAAAAACACTGATACCACTGATGTGAAATTATACACAATTCAATCAAAAACACTTCAGTGATGAAATAAAGCCCTAACAGATAAACAAATAAAGTTCAACAGTTTGTAATAAGCATGAGGTAATGTATGTCAGCGTACCTTTCTTATTTAAGCTTTGTTTTGTAAAATGTGAAGGGGAACATACAACATAGTGATGCACACAATAGTCCTTCAAGGTTCGGCCTGATTTAGGATATTCTCCACTGGCAGAGAATTGATTCATTTGAGTTTGGATTCAAAGCTCTTTTAAACGCCCCCTTCTCCATATCTCTCATTGCTTTGGAAAGAATGTTCCAGCTGGACTGCAGAACAGAGAGTGTAAACGTGGCCTTGTGCTTAACTCAGTGATCGAAAAGGTCAGATTCAGTTCAATTCAATGTAAATGATTAAAGTTAAAGTTAAAGAAACATAACTTTTACTTAGACAACGATATATCTGCAGTAGTCTCTGTTACATTTTGCAAGATGACAAAAAACAAGATTTAAGCGCCAACATCAAAGCTTTAAAATTACAAAGCCCAAAATGTACAAACCTTTACCTAAATTAATAGTGCAAACGATACCAAATACGCCCAGAGTTACAATATAAATAACTTATAATTTTTACCAAATTACAAAATGTGCAATGCTTGGCAATAGCACGGTATGCTTTCTACCTCATTGGCAAAATGGATCATTCACAAACACAAAGCTTTACCTGTTCAGAGCTAACGTCATAATTTATGCTACAAGAAAAAAATGCTTAATATTATATCATATTAGCAAAGAGCTGATAAAAAGTACCATGAAGAAGCTTAAAAGCTTTTCAGAGTCTGGCTCCACAGACAAGAAAAGTTCTTACCATCAAGACATTCCATATATAGTAGTCATTAAGAGTGTGCAAAATGGAACTGAGCATGTAGTGTTGCATCTAATAAATAGAAAATATCTGCTTGTTAGATCAGTGTGTTGAAAAGTTGCTTAGTGAGGAAAGTGACAGTGGAGTGAGCAACAGTACAGCTGGGGCCAGTGCGCTGAGCCAGATGAAGTTACCTATTCTAAACATGTTTAGAGGTTCGTCGCAGGGTTTAACTGAGCAACTTGTGGCGGTCAAAAACAGTCTTGCGTTGCTCCTGGACCTGTTTTTTCCAGCGCTGCTGTGCTCCTTCAACGCGCTCCAGCACTGTGTTCCCTTTCGCCTGGCTGCTGTCCACCGGCGGACGCATCTCCTGAGCACACACACACAAAGAACAACACTAAATTAAATACACGTGTGTAGTGTAGGTGTATAAAAGACTAATGTGTAAGATTTAGTGGCATCAAGTTTCGGCACCCTCCCTTGAGTGGCCTTCACGTCATAACAAAACATTGAAGGTCCTCTCTAAAGTGACGACAACTGATTCCCCCTAAATCCTACACAGTGGCCCTTTGAGCAAACGTGTGTTGTTGGAGCGGTTACCTCAGAGTCCTCCTCATTGTGCAGTGGCTGGGTGTAGGGGTCACGTTTGCGGATAAGAGGATCGACCAGTAGCAGAAACAGCATGTAGAGCAGCAGTGCACCCACAACAGACAGGTAAATGATGATGGTTACCTGAGATTGACAGGACAAAAAAAAACATTTAGAAATACAAACATAAAGTGAAGCTGACACTCTGCCTAGACGCTCGCTCAATCTCTGTGTGCTCGCAGCCAATCACAGACTGGGAGGAAGCAACTCTGCTGGGCTGTTTTACGTCCAATCAGGCCACTTCTGCAAGAAGCAAGCAGGGGATTTAGAAAACGACGATAATGTCTGCAAACACTGACACTCCTGCATGTTTATTGTTATATTTTATCATATTTTATCAAGGACGCAGAATAAACAGACTTTATAAAGTTTGACATGACATGTTTTGTGACATGACATTAGAGTGAGGATGAAGGAACAAATAGAGAAAATGACATATGCTGACAAAGGTCCTCGGTACCTTGATGGTGTTGCTGCTTCGTTCCTCGTACTTGCACTCACACAGCAGGCAGTACGCCTCAACATCGTGCCCAGGCACCGGCATAGGCTCCACTACATGAAGGCAGTTACTGTAAAACACATGAAAACAGTGCAGTGAGGAGTGGACCACGTGTTCAACCTCAAGCAGAGACCCAATAATGGGTGAACTATTTAAGTAAATGTCTGCTGTGATCCAGTTCTGACCGTGGCTCCAGGCAGGAGGATGTCAGAGGACATTTAGGCTAAAAACACGGTGTAAATGATGCAGTTTTGAGTCGAATTTGAATGACAGGGCTTTCGGACACTTGGATGACACCACACAAGCAGCATGGAGGCATTTTATGGTTTTTAATGTTGATTTTTTTTTTACGTTTGAGGAAGTTATTATCAGTTATTTCAATTGTATTGGATTGGGCTGCAACACTGTTTACCCCTGAAACTCCAAAAGTGTTTTGTGGACTCAAACACTTCACCCACCCCTCCATCAGCAAAGTGGTGATTGGATAATGAGAGAATTCTAATTTTGGGGGTGAACTAACCCTTTAGACTATAGGCTGAGGTTGGGGTTTCTCTTACCAATCCTTCTGGGAGACATTTCTGTTATAGATGTGGCCAGTGATGTTCCTGTATGGAGGGCAGATGCATTTGCAGCGAACATCTTCAAAGTTCTGCAATTTAAGAGGAAATTGAAAAATTGCTCAGTTCAATGCTTACTTCAACCATCTATTCATGCTGAAGCCATTTCTTTCACTTGTAATAACTAAAAACATGTACACAAAGTTCCCCTCAGTCCAGCTCCAACACATTATTTAATACAAGGAGACGAGAGGAACACACAGAGGGAAATGGGTGATGCAGGTTTTACCTTCGCCTGTGTGAAACCAACAAGATTCAGCAGAATAACGGTCACTACTGCGACTATGATAAAGGTCCCGGATCCTGCTGCACCACACCACATCTCCCCCGAGACAAGACGATCTGCACCACGCCTCTGCCAAAACACAACACACAGCCTGGTTCACACGTTCATCAGCGACATCAACCGACCATCATTGACTGCGACAACAGACGATAAAGACTGACTTCAGATCAACTAGAAAAACGATTAACTTACGCTGTATTAGAAGCTGAAGCTTTAGTTTTTTTTTTTCTTTTTTCGCTGCACTGTTGTTTTAGAATGCAAATTAATGTTGAACCATCTTTCCGGGTTCCGTTACGTTCGACGGCAATGCGCATCCCCTACCCTGCCCCTGATTGGTTTAGGTTTGAGCAAGAACAGTAATCATTGGGTAGGATTAGAGAACTGTTTCGCGGCGAGCCAATCAGAGGTAGGGTAAGGGCGGGTCTTCTCCCGACTCGGAAAAAAATATATTCCTGCAGCGACACCTACTGGACACAATTATATAAATCATCATCATGATTGCATTGGTCTAGTGTTACTCTGACATGAATCTATCTATCTATCTATCTATCTATCTATCTATCTATCTATCTATCTATCTATCTATCTATCATCAAGATTTATTGTTACATTACATACAATATATATTTAAACACATGAGAGAGAAATGTGTGACTCACCAGAACATTGTCTCCGTCAGTTAACACTGTCAATTTCTGTCCCCCTGCAGGGATTTCAAATGTAAGCCCTAACTTCTTGACCCAATCAATACCTCTATTTCCTGGTAATCCTGTTTTCACATCTCTCTGTATTGTAAGATACTCATACCTTTAATAAGCCAAAGAAATCAATGGCTCACAAATTCCACCTGAACCTCTGGTGCTGGTGGCCGCGGAGATCAATTGAGACAGTGGTTATTTCTCTAATGAGCTGTGATATCAGTGTGAACAGCACAACCCCATCCTCTGTGTAACCCCAATCATCCATGTGACCCTTCATTCAACCATTTGAAATAACAACAACACTGACAACAGCTTGTTTTATTTTCTATCTATATTATGAAGATGTGGGATATAGATTTCAGTTTATGTTTCTAATATATTTTCCGGTATAGGTACATTTGCTTTAACCACACATGAAATGGAGTAGAAGTATGTTGGGATGTTTATTACAGTGCAATACGTTAATGAATATTAATAGGAGACTATAAGAAGGTACCCAAGTGGAACATGCAGGTGCTGCTAAATCGGATAATAATAACAATTTTAAACAGAAAAGAGGGCATGAAAATATTGTATTATATAAAACAGTATTGGAATGATTAGAGATTTGGTTTTAAAGGGTTTTATTAAATTGTCTATTTGTTTTGATCTCAGGTAAAGAAGATGAAGGAGGAGATTTCTGTTATATCTAGAAACAATATGTATTAATGAACAGGACAGATATGTAGTCCTATGTTAGTGCCCAAGACTGAAAATTGACAGCCATAATAAAATTGTTTCATTAAAGCTGTTTTGCAAATACTAATTATTCTGATCTTTTCTGAAAGGTACTACAAAATCATCAAAGTGAAGTTAAGTCTAAATGATACTAATTGTTACATTTCAAATTCTTCTTTAATCTAAAATTCACAACTTCAAGCATGGATATTTCCTTGTAATAATCACCATCATTTTATCCATATTCAGGTAGATAACATTCTTCAATTTGTGACATGTGCGGGCCCATTGATGTTCTCTCACTCCTGTCAGTGTAGGCCACTCATAGCTCTTCGTCTTCTCTGATGCATCACTGCTCTTTACACCCCTAGGCCAATTACAGCATAAATGACAGGGACCAGAGTTCAGAGCTCTCATGAAGAAGAAAAAAGGTGATTCAGATGAATAGCAAAAAAAAAAGAAGAAAAGATTCATTTGAGACAGGAAAGAAAGAAATCTAGTTACCTAACATGAAATGCTTTATTAGCTCCACACAAAACAATAATTCACGCAAATAGAAGATGACAGATGTTGTGACGATGACTTTGGACTGTCCACACGTCACCATTTTAAAACAGCAAAGGAAAATAATACATAATGGAAACACTGCAGAGAAATCCACCTCATAAACAAGCTCAGAAGATGTCAAGCTCTCTAATTTATCAAGGTACCTGATGGTATTGACTGAATCACATTATTCAAAGCATTAATTTTTATGAGACTGAGAAGTGGGCAGTTTGCCCACTAGGAGATGCTATAAGGCCCAAGGCAAGACAAATAGGATTCAGACCTGCAGACTTAAGGACACTTGGGGTGTAGGTGGACATGTAGCGTAAAATAAAGATTGAATATGTTTTTTAAATCTGCAGCTGAAGCTACGTTTGAAGCGTGTTAAACAACCCTGATTATTTTTTAATATGAAGGGAATTTGATAAAGAGCAGGCATTACAGAATACTTAGAGCCCTTTAGTGTGTAAACAGTTGTTTAGATACTGTAACTAAATGTTTTGTGTAGTTTATAACTTCCAAATAAAGTCATACATGACCTGCAGGAGGGAGATAACTCTTTCTGTCCTTATTCTTCCTTTTCAATACACACCTCAACCTTTCAGCTTGGCTCTTTTTGACCTTTATCTCATCATCTGCAGAGTCTTTTTGCTCTCAACCCTTGCTCTGTATTATGCTTTTGTAGGGAACACTGTTTGAATAACAAGGCTATCTCTGGAAACCCCCCACTCCTCTCCTCTCCTCTCCTCTCCTCTCCTCTCCTCTCCTCTCCTCTCCTCTCCTCTCCTCTACTAACCTCTCGGCTGAGGCAATGCATTGTGGGCAGCTGGACTACTCTAATAGACACGTGGTAATTACAGTAGTGGGAGGCAGCAGACAGTGGTGGTCCAGGGACAGCACAAAACTATAAATCACGACTCCTGGTTCCGCCCTCCTGAGCGTAGCCGATCACGCTCAACCAAAAAGCAATTCTGCCAACATGTGTTTGCACATTTGTCTTCATCAGCCACTGGCTTGTTTTGGGCCCCTGCAACTGAATTTTTCTCTCCCGTGGTAACAAACATGGACTAGTTCTCAAGTGCTTTTGCTTCCAAGTCCGCTACATTACAGTGAACCCACAATTAGCCACACTTGAAATGCAACAACAAAATTATACCGCATAAGCAAAAAGCAGCATCATGAACTGTTGAAGAGGGTGTTTTGTGTTTACTTTGAAGACCATCAACTGCTGAAACAAACAAGAAAACAGCTATAACATGCAAAAACAAAAATACAACCTCAGTAAATAATCACAGCTTTTTCTTATGGTTTCTTCTTTTGGAGATAGCATGAGATGCTTCCAGGAGAAATGTCTGAATCAAAGAGGTGCAATAGGAAAGGTGTTAGAAAAAGCAGGCAGCGGTGGTGACTCAGAGTACAGTGTGTGTCCTCCCTTTACTTTATCTGTATGGACAGCTGCCTGTCAGCCAGCTGAGCCCATGTAGGGGAGAGGTGTCTGCTGAGGAGCTGGTGTCAGCAAGGTGAGAGCAGAGCCCGGCTACGCTGAGCCGAGCTGAAATGGATGCAGAGGAGAGAGCGTCTCCTGCCTCTGAGGGACACAGATTTTCAGCGAGGAAACAGAGACTGCTGGAGCAGGAGAGACTCAGCCAGACAGAACATGAAAGCCAAGAGCGGCCATGACACATGATGGACACAAACGCAGGAAGAGAAGCTGCCTCCTCCTCCTCCTCCTCCTCCTCCTCCTCCTCCTCCTCCTCCTCCTCCCCCTTTCCCCCCTGCTCGCTATTCTCCTTCAGAAACAAGACCTCTGTAAAAAGGGGGGAAGAGATGATACTCGAATCACAGTGGCCACCGGTTGAACTCTGCCCTCCTGTAATGTGTTGTCTTTGATGATACCCGAGATGTTTAGAGGATGCGGGGAGGCTTCAAAGAGAGCTTCACGGGCCAATCAAAGAATCGTGGCGTGTTGGTAGGAAAAAAGAAAACAGCAAGCTGCCAGAAATCCACATGCATCTTTCAAGACAGACCAGGGGTCAGGCAAGAAGACAGCTGAAAACAATAGCGAGAAATGAAAGGTGACATGAATTGAGAGGTAGATAAATAGCTGCAGGGGAGGAAGGAAGTATGTGATGTAGGCTTTGGTCTTGGAAGAGCTGCCAGTTGGTCTAACGAGACTTGGCAGGCCAGTCAATAGACTGTCAGCTATTAATGCCCACATTCCAGTGACACCAACACCCAGTTTAAAACTGATTAATATATCCAGTGGTGCATAGAATCCTTAATAATAAAATGCTGCACACCGGGCTGACAATGAGGAAAACAAACGAGATGCAGGTTTTGTCACGCGTGGCTCAACAAAATGGAGCTATAGAGAAATCCGACACGACACTTCTTTCTGTGTCAGCTGCCTCAAAGAATAAGGGGAAACAAGCTAAGGGGTCAAAGGTCACACAGAGTCGAGGGGTTTGTCTGACAAAACACGCACAGATCATAAAACGTTGTCAAATTGAATCCTGAGCGAGACCTCACCCATGGATCCTACTGTCTATGGTGGGGGTGGGAGTGTTATTGCAGTAGATGGACAATTAATAGGACAGTGATAATCTAGTCCATGCTGCCCCCCCTCTACTCTATCGCCACTTATTCCCTTGCTGTTGCCGTTTGTGATCCACCTGCCCCAGCTGCTGGCCACATCTGCAGGCATGATAGATTTAATCCACTGGGGCCTCTGCCTCCAAATGCCACTGTGACTTACCTTCCTCTTTTTCGGCATTTGCTGCAATCTGACCTGGCAGCTCAATGGTGAGCCACAATGGACTGCCCCCGGCGCTTTTTACAAACACAAAGGAAGCTATAGCACCTAAGATGTAGATAAAAGGGAGTATAAATGCAAGTTACCATCTTATTCTAAGGCAGACAGTGTTGCGTTTTCTCTCTCTGATATATTCTACCTCTCTTGTAAAAACAAGTGGCTTGCAGCGAGTCAGATGTAAACAGGGGGGTCTGAGACCAAACTTGTCCTCTCACAGATTCAAAAATCAATAAGCTCCACTTTCCCCCTCTATTCTGGACACACGTGTGGAGCGAGCTTCAGCTGACTGGGCCCAAGAAGGAGGCAGGGAAACAGAAAGAGGTGTCAAGGAGGCAGACAGAGAGGAAAGAAAGGATGAGAGGTAAAACGAAAAGAAAAAAAAAATCAGAGGAGAAAATGAGGGTTAATCAATTCATATTGTGAAATGACAGGTTGAAGTTAATGGGGTTAGAAGACGTTTCTCCTTGTAGACTGGAAGTGAGAACAGTGTTTACAGAATTAAACATTTATAATAAGAAAATTCAGCGATTACGTGTCTTGCCAAAAATAGCCTTCCAATTACTCTGTGCAAACAGAAGAAACAGTCTCTGCGCAACTTGGTTACTGTGAAGTCTTTGGCTAATGCAGAGCAACAGCAGCACTGTCTCTGGACAGATCCTAGCTGCTGATCTTTTCAATGTTGAGAGCACAATAAACAAAAATCCATCCATTTGGATTGTCTTATGGGAGAGGTAGGTACCTCAAAAGATAATGAGACATACACTATCATTATGGCAAGAGCCCACTAGACATACATATAAAATTAATATAGTGCCAATCATTTATTTTTGTGGGCAGCACTGTTGCCTCACAGCAAGAAGGGTCACGGTTCAAATCCCGGTGTGGCCGGGGTCTTTTTGTGTCCAGTTCGAATGTTCTCCCCTTGTCTGCATGGGTTTTCTCCAGGTACTTCTTCCTACAGTCCAAAGACAAGCAGATTGGGGCTAGGTTAATTGGAGACTCTAAATTGACGGAGGTGTAAACGTGTGTGTGAATAGTTATTTGTTTCTATATGTTGGCTCTGTCTATACTGGCGATCTGTCCAGGGTGTACCCCGCCTCTCGCCCACTGTCAGCTGGGATCGGCTCCAGCTCCGCCTGCGACCCTCAAAAGGACAAGAGGTGTAGATAATGGATGGATCTGTTTTTGTAATGTGTGTGATCTGATCCCTTGGCGTACTCCACTTTATTTGGCATTGCACTCCTATAATATTGATGCCCATGATGGACAGTTTAGAATTTTAAAAAGTATTGAAATTGTACAGAAATGAAATGCAGCAGAACCAGAGATATCGTGTTGATTTTTATCCGATGCATTCGTCTCCCCTACGGAAAAAACTGGCCTCAAGCTGCTGGCCTCAAGCAGAGATGAGGAGCGGGCTGCAGAGGAGACGTTTTATTTGAGGCGCTTCATCAGATTTCATGCAGCTCCCTCTGGAGCAACATGAGGCTTTATACAACTTTTATTTAACATGTGCATTCGAATAAATGTGTGGACCTCTCCTTTATGTGACAGTCAACTTGCTGCACAATCACTACACCTTGACAAATATGGGGCAATGCAATATATCGGTGCAATTCAAATTTCTTATAAATGATGCAGAGACCTTGCATTACCTTATTTGCAATAGTCACACTCCTCTCTCGCGTGTTTTATTTTTTTTTACGAACCAATTTCTTTGCATCAATTAAATTCGCATCATCTCTGACACGGCTTTGCACTTATAGGCATCATACCTCACTCTGTCTCTGGTCCTTATTGACTTTATCAGTGTGGGCTCTCACTTAAAGGAGGAGTGGAGAGGCTGTTTAACAGTCCCGAGGAAAACAAGAAGCCGGGATTGCGAGAAGACAAAAGAATCAGAGCGAGAGAGAGGTAGTGGTTTAGAGAGAGAGTGAGATAGAGAGAGAGAAAGGAAAAGCCAGAGAGCCATGATAGGGTGGGGTTAGAGGGAGACGCTCCACTGCCTGGCTGACAAACAGAGGGTCCCTCCAGAGCCAGGCAGATGAGAAGGAGAGGAAGAGAAAGGGAGAGGGGCGAGAGAGGAAAGGAGGGGAGTTTGATGTGGGCAGTCAACCCCGCCACCCTCCAACAGCCTTCCCTCTCTTCCTCCATCCCCCCCAGCAGAAAATCCATGCCGGCTCTTAGTATTCCTCCCATCTCTTGTGAAGGCTCTGCGGAGGGAAAGCAGACAAGTGGATGGCGAGCGAGGCCCAGGCCAGCCGTGTGTGATGCTATCTGGGAGTTTTTTTAATTTTTCCTCCCATCTCCTCCTCTTAGGGTGGGGTGTTTGCTCAGGGTTGACAGGACAGACAGAGCGCCCAGTCACTTCCACCGGAGACACTTCCTCCATGTTCGCCCGTAACCTGCCCTCTGTTTTTAAACCTGTAGGTCAGGTCTACTCTGTGGACCACCTGATCTCAGACCTGGACCTGTTAGTACTGATGTGATTAAACAACCAGTGCAAGTACAATGTCCGCTTGATGGATGGTTCACTATCAATTCACTGTGTTCGCTTCAGTCACAAGTTGATCTAGTGTAAATATGACCTAGACCCGCTGTCATCCATGACTGTGGAAAAACTGACCCGCAATGTGTGTGTATGTGTGTGTGGGTAGTCTATTCCAAGGTGACGTCCATGCTGACCCTTTTCTATAATGTAGACCATAAAATGTTTGAATTGACTTCCTACTTTACACGTTGCCCTTTAGTTTCATTCATTTCAAACCTGTAAGAAAAATCTACTTGTTATACTTCACTCTTAAAAGGTCTTCTGTCACAAAGAGCACTGACTCACATGTTTTTACATCGATGAAGACAACAACAGGTGAATAAAGCATGGCGTGCTGGAGAAGAGTTTTCTGACCTATAGGAACTTCGCATAAATCTAATCTCACTGTTTGACATCACAGTTAAAATTACTCATCTATAAATATGGCTGGAACTGGTTAAAAATGTGTTCATGGCTTAGTTTTGTTCTCAGCAGCCAACTCTCAAGAAATAAATGTAGGTGGACCAATTCTGGTCTTCAGCCATGCTGGTAGCATTGCTATATTGACAGCATGGTATTGACAGCCTGTCGGTTGGTCACTTTACCACTTTGGACCAGATGAAATGTCTCAACATTCAGATTGATTGTCATGACATTTTGTTCAGACAGTTACAGACAAACATGAACTCCAGGGATTTGACTCCTGATGACTTTGATGATCCACAGAGGCACATTTGTGTTTTAATTAAAAGTTTTGGACACTATCAAATGAATTGCCGTGACATTTGGTTCACCATTCAGGATACATTTTAATATATTTGGTGATAATAACACTTGGTGATAATCATCTAACTGCATCACCAGGTCAAATATGAATATAATACTCTTCATTTATGATCAAATACAACTAAATGTTTCTCAGCTTCTGCTACGTGCATGCTATTTTTTTTTACGATACGTCTGATAAAAAAGAAAGACGATAAATTGTCTGCAGGGATTGATTTCCTATCTCGTGCGAATCTCAAGCTTCACCACATGTATCCTATTTAGAGTAAATAATGATTGCCTGGAAATGTATGGAATTTGTTTCAAAATCTTGAAATCGTCAGCAGTATTGTAAACTATGCAACATGAAATGTTCATGTGGGTTAAAATGAATGACAAAACCACTTCTGCTCTGTACTGTCAATGTGTGTGTGTCTGTGTAGAGGCCAGTATCATGTATGCACAGTTGACCGTCCCTTGGATAAATAAAGCTTAAATAGGTAAAGTGACTGTTCTCCACTACTATAGTTGCCTTGTTAAAGTGATAATGATCTTTATCTTTTACTGCATTTACACAGAGTCCTCCACTGTTCTCTGACAGAACGTGGTGTTACTGATCCCCTGTGTCCCTATAATCCCCATTACCACTGCTGCGTCATGGCTGCAAATCCACAGACGCACAAAGCTTTGTTGTCCGTAAGCATCCTCTTCCAAAGTAGCCGGTTTCTCTCTCACCTTGAGCCCGGTTCGTCATGCCTGTGTGATCACTCTAAAGGTCACAGCTTGTAGCTACTGTCATTAGCTGTCACTCTTCCACACTCCCTCCTACTCCCTGCCTCTCCCCTCCTTCAAGTCGCTCTCTGTCACGCATTTTTTCCTCTTTGGCTCTGGAAGACAGATCAAAGTGGCATCCTTAGTCGGACTTTGAAGGTTAGGAAAAGTGAGAAGCAATCCCGCTGCAGAACGAGCCTGCTATGTGTCTTTGTGCATGCGTGTTATCTGATGTCCAGATGTGCGGCGAGCGGAGACAAGCTGATCAAGGTATCTCTGCTGGGAGCCCAGTATCTTTGAGCGTCACGGCGACAGTATGCCTGTTGCAATTACAGTTGTGTTTGAGCGAGCCTGTGGATATTGGAAGATCCACTGCCTGAGGGGTAAAACGAAAAAAATGGGTTTTCCAATTCTTCAACAGCTGCTAATGAAGGCCTAATATTTAGAATTGGTTAAAACACAGAATATTGTTTTTTCCTCGGGGAGAACGGTAGCACAGCATTGTTTCCTGAATACAAAGAGTGTTTAATATACTTAATTGTGTGTGAGAACGCCTATGAATGCACATGAAGGAGAGAAAGTTCCTCTTCCTCTTCCTACTGTGAGACAGTAACAATGGGTCTTAAATTCCACCACACACAGCGTGACCACGTGGTTAATTGAAACATGTTTGAGTGAGAGGAAAAAAATGAATGAGTAAAGAGACAGCAAACACAGGTGTGGTGTTTTATCTGTTGGGGAGGTGAGGGGTAATCACTGCAAACTTTAATCAGTTCAGATCAATTATTCATGGTCAGGGGCCTGGCGAGCTGATTTCTAAAATGCCCCTTCTCATTCTCTCTCTCTCTCTCTCTCTCTCTCTCTCTCTCTCTCTCTCTCTCTCTCTCTCTCTCTCTCTCCCTCTGACAGCCCTGTATGAATAATTCAGACTGCATTTACACAAAGAACTCCATCTCTGATACCTGATCAGTCAGTTAGAAACATTATGCAACCGGGAATGTCAATTATAAATGGGGAAATGGGTCTCCTGGTATGCGCACAATATAAAAGCAAAACAAAGCCGCTCAAGGAGAAGCAAGAGGATAACGGGGAAACTCTCGAAGAACCCCAAACTTCAGGGTCTTTGGGAGGATTATTATTCATTGACAAATGAGTTCTCAGCTTTAATGGGCTCAACTAAAGTCAAGATTGCTCCTGCGGCGGGCCTCCTCTCATCATCCATCAGTTTATCTATTCGTTATAACTGAACTCCATCAACAATGTGCGCTGCATCAAACCGGACATTCAACCCCGCTCCATTATCAAGCTTTAATCATTTCTCTTGCAACTTCCTCCTCCTCCTCCTCCTCCTCCTCCTCCTCCTCCTCCTCCTCCTCCTCAGAGTGATGCTACTGCTTCATTTTCATCCTCATCAAATCACCCCTGTCGCTTCCTACTGCAGCTCTGTCACTGGCTGCCGCAGGCTGTTTATAGTCATATTAAAACCCTGGTGCCGGTGTATGAGCACACACTCTTGTACCTCAAGGCCAGGACTATATGCACCGGCCACAGCAATTAGCTCTTCTCTCCCCGGCCGTCTTTCCACATGGTCACCGGTTCCCCCCCTGCTGGGCGCAAAGTCACATCCCCCTCATCCATCAGTAACTTAAAATACATCTGTTAAAAAATATTCATATCCACATTGATACATTTGTTTCAAATTTCCTAAAAAATAAGTTAAACTATGCTTTTGAGACTTTTCAGAACAGGTATTTATAGCCTTGCCAATATGCTGAGGTTTAGTATCTACTGTATAATGTTTACCTTGTACATCTCAATTTAGCATGTTAGCATGTTAACATTCGCTAATTACAACTCAAAGTAAAGTAAAGTAAAGTAAAGTACAGGGTTATGCTGATTGGAATGTCATTAATTTTTCAGGTATTTTGACGTAAACTGTCGTATTTTGACAAGTTGCATATGGAGCTGTATTAAACTAAATGCAATTAATCAGTTAATGTTGTGACAATTCATCTAAAACTATAATCGTCAATCTCATGGTGGAGATAGAGAGAAAGTTAAATTGAGCAGGATACATACAGCAATGTTCCGATATCAAAGTGATTAAGACAATAATCTGAATAAGTTACATACATCAGCATTTACTGATTTAACCCAAATAAGATCATACTCTGATTAAGCAATAGTCAAATTGTGACATGTGTATTCTGACCTTAGTCACATTACATACATGTATCGGTCTTAATTGCACTATAACGTCCTATTGAAGTTTTTACAGCATTTTTGTTGAGGTGCTACTGGTGCTGGAGGAAAAAACTGTTGATTACCAAAATCAGAAGGATTCATATTGTCATATCTTTTTCCTTGCAATTCCTATGGTATAGAATGATAATAACTAAAATAATAGTAAACTTAATGAATATAGCACCTTTAAAAACAGAGTTTACTATGTGCTTCGACAGCAAAGCAATAAGCAAATACGAGGAACATCGGCAGGATGCAAAGTGACAAAAAAGCCAGTTAACAATGTTGAGTAGTGTTCAAATTAAATAAATGAATATAAGACTATGTCATATAAAAACGTGATTACATAAAAGCAGTAAAAGGACAATAAAATAAAATAAAAGTTGATAAGAAAACTATTAAATTGATTTTTCTGCTTCATTACAAGACATTGTGGAATACGCAGCCCCAAAAGTCAGACTGAGAACTTACTGGTACAAGGGCAGAGGAGGATGAGTGCGAGAAGCCGTGGTGAGGCGGAAAAAAAGCAGATAAACAGACAGTGGAGGAATGAGAACATGTAATTCTCGCTCTGCCCAATTTATCATGCCATCCCTGACAGCCACCGACCATAAGTCATCAAACTATCACTCTCCATAATTTGCAGGGATCTCTCGTGCCCTCCCTTCCCCTCTGCCTGCCCTTGTAATGCATTCCCATGGCACGCGGTCAAACCGCATGCCTGTTGACACTCTAAGCTCTTCATAAATGCAGTGTAACCACACCAGGTTTGACTTGACTGATTGTGTTGCTGCGGTGCATGACAACAGGTACAGTGCGGGGAGGAGAGAGAAAAAGCAAGATGTGCCGTTCATGCCACCCGGTGTGTCCTGGCGATTCTGCATCTCACCGGCTGGACTAATGGGCTATCACAATTGACATCTCCATGGGAACGTCCCACTGCATCAGTAATACACAATTCACTGCTGTTTACTTTCCTTCCAATGATACCTCCCCCCCCCCCCCCCCCCCCCCCCCCCCCCTGTACTGTGGAGACATTCAGAGTCAGCTATGGTTGTTTTTGTGTTTCTGCACCTTGGATTCCAGCAGTTTTTATAAAGACCACAGATCAATGCCA
This sequence comes from Verasper variegatus, assembly GCA_026259375.1. Lineage (NCBI taxonomy): Eukaryota > Metazoa > Chordata > Actinopteri > Pleuronectiformes > Pleuronectidae > Verasper > Verasper variegatus. The sequence continues at coordinate 13,867,325 of CM048045.1, forward strand.
AATGTTGTTGACAGTAATTGTGCAGCATAACCGCGGATAAGGATACAATTATTATTTATCTACAGATTATCGACTGCGTGATACGTGTTAAAGCAGTGAGAGGTAATACAACGAAAGATGTGAGCGACCTGATCATGACCGAGAGGAATTATGGGCCAGATAAATGTATCATTTCTCTGACAGCATGTGTCTTGGTTGGGATAGCTGGTCAGTCCATTCATCCTCGTCTTGTTGCTGTCAGAGCCCGGCGGCAGACGAGTGATGACCACTCTTGTCAGACCAAGTCTGAATCCGTCTGAATGATAGAAGTGTAGTATGAGCCTGTGTGGAAGGAGGGGGGGGGGGGATCAATTTCTTTCAGTCTGTCCTCTACGTCTCCGCACTTTTCCTTGTCATACCTTGGAATTCATTGTATTCTGACCTCCCTTGAAACAGAGAATTTTTATGTTTTCCCCCCGCCACTATCTGAATGTTAATCCACACCTTTCATACAGCGGCAAGATTCTCACTCTGACATCTGTCCCTGCTGTGTGTGTCACTTCTCGACCTTTTCTCTGTATGTGTGTCCATCATCTCTTTTGTCTGCGACTGTTGGCTTGGATGATCTTGTGTGCTTCGCGTGTTTGTTTCATGGCGCGGCACAGGAGGGGATCGCCACCGACTCGGGGATGCTGTGAAAATGTCATTGTTTGGTTGTGCTCTGCTTTATGACACAGTTTATACAACGCCGATGATTTCTCTTCCCCCCAGCGTGGCCTTCTGCTTTGTCTGCCTGGAATCAGGAACGGTAAATAAGTGGTAATGGGAGTGAATCGGAGGGGAAGTCAGCCAACGTCTTTCTGTCATCACTTTAGAAGGTTGCGACCCCAAAGCACGGTGGCACAGAGCTGCTAAATTATTCAGGCTGTGTCTCAAGCCCTGATCTCTGGAGAAGACGGGCCTGTGATTGCTGGGAGCGGACTGAGTGACATTTGCACATGAAAATCGCCTCTGTTTCCCCCAAACACCCATTTTGCAGAAAGGAAACAGTGGAGGGACCCTGGTTGTGTGTGAGAGGGCTGTGGGTGGTGAACGGTAGCGCTGAGGAGAGGGAGGGTTGACAGAGGGGGGGGTGCAATTAGAAGAACACCGCTGCCTCAAAACGTCAACACACAGCAGTGGGGGCATTACTTCTGAGCAGTTAACAATCAGACTTGGCTGTAACTCCTAGAGAAACAAACTATAGGAGAAAAAAAGTTCTTCTGTGTGATGAAACTGCAGTTCTGGGTAAATGAATATCCTAAACGTGTCAATATAATGAGCATGAAAGCAGCTTGAAAATTGGAGTGGCAGAGCAGGACCTAGGGGACTAGCTGACTCATAAATCATCTTTCTGAGTGGGGTCAAGGGCCATTTGACTGAGACATGAGCAGAAATGTGATTATAGTTATGGGAATATTTTCTCACCGATAATGCAATAATATCATCTGCACATCCCAGCATGCATATTGATTAAACGCCAGCTCAGTTGTGTACAACGAAACACAGGATTGCTTGGATCAATGCAAAAAAAGAGGCAATGTGTTCCAAAAGGCCATTGCATGCTATCTCAGAGAAAGGTTGGACATGCTTGTAATGATGCATCACACTGTGCAAGGTTTGTATGTGTTGCAAAGCCAGCAAAGAGATCCAAGAATCCTTGCACGAAGGTTTGTGTAGTCATAATTTCCTATAATCTTCGGTAGATCGTCACCGAAACAGTCCGCACCACCCAAGTTGTTCACTGTTATTTGGCCAATTAAAGCTGGAGAGCTTTTGATTAATCAGACTCCTTCGAGAGTGCAGTTAAAGTGAGCGAGTAGCAGAGGAGAGCGAGAACATCCCTCTGTATGCCGGACCATGTCTCTGAGCTGTAGGCGAACGGGAGCCGGGGCGAGGGGAGGGAGGTCGGGGGTGGGGAGGTGCAGGCAGTAACTGGCCCTGCTGGGAGGGTGTACGCAGCTCGAGAAGAGGGGAGGGCGAGAGTAGACGGAGAAGGAGAGGGTGGAGCGTTGGACAGATGACAAATTGTGATTAATAAATGTGGTTCAGGACGGCAGTGTGCAGGGTTGTTATTAATAGAGAGAATTAGAGTGGCTGTGCAACTCAATCTGCACACTGTCACTCTGCATCAGGCCCCATAATCAGAACCTAATGAAACAGCGCAGCACCAGGATGTAGACACATCCACACCGGTGCACGCTGGTTACAAATGACTGTACAGTAAACACACGGCTCAGGTAAGTCACAGGGTAAATACAGCGAGTCACATCAGAGTGCAAGAACAACGTGATGTGTGGATGAGTGGGTCTGAAGAAACAAAACCTCGTATTTGTCTTTGATTTATCCTGCTAAAAATGTGACTTATTTTAGTAGAAGACCTCCATTACTTTTCAGCAGCTGTATTTGAAGGGGTCAGACCAAATGCGCATGTTACTCTAAACATACAGCATGTGTGGATTTGTATTTTACTCCACGTCTTTTTCCTCATCTATTACTGGTTTTATCCACAACCTCCCAAATCACCTCTTTACACCCCTAATGACCTCAAAATTGATTTACACGGCAGTAATCTACATAGCAGAGAATGGGATCTTAATAGCTGGATCCCTGTCAGTGTTAACTGTGGAAGACGTGAGCAGTGGTTCCCCCGGGAGAGACGGCCCTCCGGCAGCTACGTGCCTCTTGAGGACGATCTGTCATCATCCCTCAGAGCTGATGCACAGTATGTGTTGGTCACACTCCCTGTGCTGGGGTGGATTGTGTGATGGTGCTACTACCTCAAAATAAAACAAAATGTCACACATACAAAACCCTAATATGACATGTGACACATATCACTGACTGTGGTACCTATTACTACTCTGCTAACAAGAAAGGTCTGGTTTATTTTTTGCCAAACATTTCCTAAATACAGGAAGTGGTGAGAGTTATTTGCTGTGGATGGCTGAGTTGAAGAATTAGAATGTCTTTAACAAACTAACAGCCATAACAGAAGAGAAATATAACATGAGTAATGTGGCCGTAAATAATTTCCTGCTCTTCTCCCACTTGTTTACACAGAGTAGAGGAGAGAAAAGTTAGAGCTGAAATTATGCGGGCGTGTGCACAAAAGACAGAGATGTATTCTTGGTCCATCATAATATATGAAATTAATTATTAAACAAACTAATAACTCAAACAGCCCAGTGCTGATTCTCCTATGGCTCTCTTTTTCTCTGTTGGTGACACTGGAGACTGTGCGGTGAGTCAGTGACGTCAGGCCAAGTGAAATGATAAAACAATCGTGCTGCATAAAAAGGACATATTTCATCAACATAATGCATAATGCTGAAACTTTAGGTGAGCGTGAATACTAAGGGGAACAAATGAAGAAGAGAATAGGGGGAGAGGGAGACAGATAGCTGAGAGACATGCGCATATTTCAATATTAATCACCTCAGTAATATTTTAACAGGCTTTAAAAATCCAATCCTGAGCATATTGCCTCTGACTGTTGGCAATGATAATGTGATCGACGGCGCTCAGGAACTCTGAGCATTGTTCTAGTGGGCCAGACTGACTGACCCGCAAACCGGCACTGACACAGCATTTAACTTGATCCCTATACGCAGCTCAGCTACAGCAACAATTCCCAATGGAAATATCACAGGCCTTCGCTCCCCACACCCTCCACTGCCTCCACCTTAATTTCAAAATCCAAACCATCCCTGGGAAAAAAAAAAAAAAACACCTTAAAACTCCTATCATCCACCTCCCCATGTCTGGTGGGATCACGCGGAATGATCCCCCCCCCTATTCGCCAGACGATGGTCATCATATCTGAGGAGAGAGGGGTCGCGGAGGTGCTGGTTGATGAAAAGGCAGTCATCAATACTGTATGTAGACCTATTCGCCCGGCTCCCACTGCTTCAGCCATTAAAGTTTAAACTCACAGATGTGTGGTGGTCCCTGTCAGACAGGTGACACAGGAAGGACTCCAAGGAAATTATGATATGCGCTAAGAAATCTGGCCAAAATGTCCCCGATATAAAAAGTAATCACCAGTGAATGTGACTTGGTGGTAAATATTTCAGCTCACGCCGCCTGTTACATCTACCGTCATTTTAACAGAGAGAAAATGACGCAAACAATACAAAACATGGTCTTCCAACAACAAGTGGTGCAACTACTCCATATTCATTTTTTGCACGTGTCTATATGACTGTGCATGTGTGTTCGAGTGAGGGCGTATGTGTGTAAGGTAAAGGAAACGGAGAAGCACAACCTGTGGGGCAGGGTGTCTCACTAATGAGGCTTTAAAACTGTGGGATGCGAGCCACACGGGCACACACACACACACACACACACACACACACACACACACACACACACACACACACACACACACACACACACACACACACAGGAGAACAGTCAGTGTCTCCGCTCCATCCCTCACATTATCACACCGAGGCTGCTTTTACCCAGTCACCCTACTGTCCTCTCTTCCATAGCGTACAGGAGATGAAAACATCTGCCTTCATCTGGCAACGCTTCATCATCAAACCATTTTGCCTCAAACAACAGGTGAATACCGTGCCTGCAACAGGAGACGGATTGGAAGCATCCGTGCAGCCTGTATATGGTCCTTGTTTGTGTGAAGGTGAAATGAGATGGATTTAAACGATCATATAGAAATAGCTCACATTTCAGTTTCAGTGTTCATACGTTTGGCTGAAGAGTCAAATACACAGATGATGGTGAAGGAGAGAGAGAGAGAGAGAGAGAGAGAGAGAGAGAGAGAGAGAGAGAGAGAGAGAGAGAGAGAGAGAGAGAGAGAGAGAGAGAGGATCGATCTAACAGGTGTTGGCTCGGACCAAACACTGCACTACACTACACAGTGGACAGACACTGGATACCAGCGGCTGAATCACAGTGCGCCCCTCATCCTGGAATTGTGTCAAAAAGTGCTCCAGCCTGTGATATTTTAAATTTGGGCTTCACGTGCTCTGAAGTTAGCGGCATTTAAACTCCGATTAGGAAAGAAAAGCGGGGATTAAGCACCGATTGAGAAACTCTTGTCACTTTCCCTGCAGCTCCTGCGCGCCCGGCGGCTCTCCAGCTCTCCATCTCTCCATCTGGAAACTCCAGCGCTCCTAAAGTCCTTTCTGTTGGGACGCGGACGGAACTGATGCAGACACAGATAATTGTTTGATTCCACTAAAAAATGTTTCGGGATCGTGAAGTGCAGATGGTGAGTTTTTCTTTGTCTTTGTCTAGGCTGCTTCTTTAAGCAGTTTTAAATTTAACCTTAAACAGAATCACGCACAGTGGATAATTGCGCATTTGGTCATAAAATATTAAATAATCATTTTGCTTATTTTTTGGAAATATTTATACCAAATTTTACAAATAGATTTAAAATATGTTTTTTTGATTTTGTTTTTTATCTCGATCATTTCTTTTTCACCATTCCTTGATTCTTTCTATAAATTAAATATGTTACAGTGGTAATTTGGGACGGATCAATAATTGGGTTTCTTTTTTTTTTTACTATTATTTCCAGATCCAAATGTAACCAGAGGAAGAATCACAACAGTGAAACATCACCTGTTCAATGTGGACAGTGGAAATACCATAAGAGTGGGCTCATAAAATGACTGTGCTCTGCAGAAAATACCTCTGATGAACTTCTGCCACTAAGTGGCTTTAAGTGAGACATCCACATGAAGTGATATCCTGTGCTTTGTAGTGGGGGCTGGAAACAAGGTTTTTCTTTGAAATCAAACAAAACTGGGAATTCTCTATTAATCAAACAAAACAAACAGTTGCACCTCTCCTTCCCCAATGACTTGAGTTTGGCACCAGCTTTCATTTTAGCACACTTTTGAAAAGCTCTGCCTCCATAATAACTCCTCTCAGTGCCGGCCATGGTTTCTGATTGATGTTGCAAATTGAATTGAACTGGAGAACAACAGGAGAGGTCAAAAAAGGTGAGACAGACCTCATCAAATAAATTATGTTGTCTGTAGCGTCTCACCACAAACCTGAGAATACACACTTTTTCATCTATTTGCCTAAACACTCTGGTATGTAAAGTTTTTTTAAGGCTTTAAAATATCTTGTTGATAGATCCTCTCTGGGTGTTTCCCTCCTGACCATCTGCCATTTTGCCTTCTCGCTCATACGTGGCCCAGTGATACACTGTTCACTCGTCACTCCTTTCCACATTCTTCTTCGCCTATACGCACCAAACTGGTTCACTGAGAGGCTTCATCCTGGCCGGCACTATTCCAGCCAAGGGGGAAGAGGACTTCCTGACGCTGGCCGCTTCGCGGCTCAGCCGCAGGAAACGTGTCATTGGCGCTGCTGTAGGTGTGGCAATGGTTCTAATATTGTTGGTGGCCATTCCCCTGCTGGTCCACACAACCAAAGGGGGGAACACGGGAAATTCAGGGAGCCATTATGAAATGCTTGGAAGCTGCCGGATGGTATGTGACCCTTATGCCACGTCTCAACCAGGCCAGGAGCTGACAGCTGTGTCTCCAGCGCCCCAGGATTACTCTGGGAAGAAGATAAAGTCAGGGCTTCGTGGGCCGCCAGGGATCTCTGGTCCTCCAGGAGTACGTGGACCCCCTGGGGAGCCAGGCAAACCAGGTCCTCAGGGGCCCCAGGGTCCAGGTCCTGGTGGCTATTCGCCCTCACTCTACACTCCCAAAATTGCCTTTTATGCAGGGCTACGCAAGCAGCATGAAGGGGAGTGAAATACTGAAGTTTGATGATGTGGTGACCAATGTCGGCAACTACTATGAGCCCAGTACCGGCAAGTTCACCTGCCCTCTGCCTGGCATCTACTTCTTCACCTACCATGTTCTAATGAGAGGTGGTGACGGGACCAGCATGTGGGCTGACCTGAAGAAGAACGGACTGGTTAGTAAAACTATATGTATGCATGTATGCGTGTGGGTGTGTGTGTGTGTGTATACGCACATATGTGTTTGTATGCACACACACGATCATGTAACTGATTTTTTTTCCCTCTGTTGACCATCCTGTGTTGCCATTGACACATTCACCTCTGTGACATTGAGCTCTTCAGATTCAGAGCACATTCCGCTGCTCAGCTGGAAACATGACAGCCAAAGAATGAAACAACAATCTATCTCCTCATTACGGGGGAATCCATGATATACAGACCCAAATTTCAGCTGCAGATATTTGCATTCCCACATTTACTGTGGCTAAATGACAAGTGGCAGAATGCAAACGCTGCCGCCAAAGGGAACTTTCTAATTAGTGAATATCATGCACAGAGCTTGATTATCGCATAAACAGAAGTGCAAAAGAGCACGGCAGAAATGTCTGTCAGTATGTGGACCAGTCAGCTTACACCTCAGCTAAATAAATAATGAATGTAAAATTGACAGTCCACTCATCCACTCCCTCATTCCCCAGACACTAATTAAAGACAGAGCGGCTGATGGGGGGGATGAGGAGAGGTGGGATAAATCACAGGGTTTTTATCAGAGGACTCCAAATTCAGGAAACATTCTTCAAGTCGCTTTATACATTCATTCATTCATCAAGGACGCTAAATGCAAATACTCTCCACTCAGACCTCTCTCGCTCAACATGTTGTGTACCAAGACTCGTGCATATATATTTCATCACCACGGACTATTTCGTTCAGCCTGTGAAACTGAGAGATGTGAAACTGAATGTTTAAAATCATTCATCACCCATCAAACATCACTTTATTTCGCGCATGACACCACAAAGACGAATATGTTTATGACTGCCTGCCTTCTGTCTTGTATTGTCATTCAAGTCATCGTAGGCTGCTAAATCATTTATACGTCTTAGATTAGATCCCCTTTAACACTCGCTATACTTTCCTCTGCTGACCCCTCCCCCAGCTTGTTCATTGATTCTCCATTAATTATCTTTTCACTCAACTCAATTATTTAACCTCAGCGAGGTCTATCTGACACCCGTCAATTGGCCTCCTCAAACAGTTACGTTTAATGGAGCACTCAACTAACAAGGGATCTACCCAAACGGGAGCCGTGAAAATGGAGTGTGGGATTGGATTGCTGCAGAATGCCTGATCATGTTTGGAGTTAAGTTCAGCGGCATGTGGGTAATCTGCCCGAGGCCAGTCAGAGGCTGGGGTTTACTAAATGGGCACAATGTTTGACAGGTTGCAATCCAGGCTGTAGAATCAAATAGTCTGTTTTTATCACTGCCCTAGGTGCTGAAACATTATTGGATATTTTGTCTACCCATGGGGTTTTGTTTCATCAAAAAAAAAAAAAAAATGGCTGGCCGCAGCTACAAATCCTCCACCTTCCTTTTGCGATTGAGTTTGAACTGTCACACCTTAATTAACAGATAAGGTCATTTGCAACCTTGCATTTGTTAGGCAGCCGTTTCGGCAGATTGAGGATCAGCGAAAGAAACACGAGAGATTCAACACGGCACGGACATGCTGAGGCGTCCGTGAAAAGGGGCGAGCAAAACAAAACAAGTGAAATGTTGGAGAGATCAGGGGTGGAGCAGAGGAAGACAGATGACTTAATGGAGTTGTGGAGACAGTGGGCTGGTAGATGAGGCTTCTGGGAGGCTGGTGGTGAAGGCCAGGATGAGATCAGGCGAGATGACCAATGGACACCCACTCAACGTGTCTCGGGTTGACAAGTGATCAAGGCCGGCCAGAGAAAGAGAGAAAGCTGTGTTCATGCACCAATCCAGCAGCTGACACATGTTTAACAGCAGGAAAAATGATTAATTCTGATAAACCAATAGATTTTTCCTGGAAAAATTAGATGTTTCACACCCTATGCTACTGCTAATGACGTTTAAATAACACTGCATTGGCTGATTGTCTCCGACTTGTGTCATGTGACGTGAGTGTGGTGTGATGCAGCGCCAGGAGGATGTGTTGGGCTGTGCAGGACTGGACTCCTATAGATCCGATACCAATTACCTTCACTCAATCCCCCCTCTGTAAACCCTATACCTGCTCACACCTCAATCTAACTTTCACAAGTCATCGCCGCTTGACAGGGGGCTTCATAGTTTGGGAAGGAGGTTGTCACACTTCAGCTGATTGACTCGTGTGATGCGAGTGTTGGCTTTACGTCCTGTTCTTGCTCAGCTGTGTCATTTGCACGTTCAAGCAACGCGAGGCACACTTGCCAACCCAGTTTGGGATCATGATACTTAATTATTTAATATTATCATAGCCTTGTTGCAAATAAATCGTCCTGCATGCCCTTCCTACTGCTGCCACCATATTATAAATGTGCTTAATCACTCTATTCTTAATTCACTGTTAGGGATCGATGGGTTTTATGCTACTTAACATTCCGGCTCGGTAGCAAACATTATTAGGACGGTCTATTCTAATGTTGCCATGTTTAACGCTGTGAGGGGTGGTAACACATCATGTGCACATCCTGAGCAGAACCTCTCCCCTTCCCCTCATTAACTGCAGGCTATGTGAGCTGCACACCTTCTCATTTACGTTCCCATAATGCACTGCTGTATATCTATATCAAATATTCCTTACACAATGTACAGTGAAGACAAACAGATACTGGTTCGGCTCCTATTTAATATCTCCCCCCTTTCTTCCCCTTTACCTATCAGAGTCTCTTTTAATAGCCCAGTTAAAGGTCAAGTTATTTCAGAGTAGTCTTAAAATGTCATCACTCACTATAATGACCAGTACCTGCATTAATCTCCCCCAGTATAGAGATATGCTACAGGTAAAATATAATTAGCCTTACTGCCGGGGGCGAGAAAGAGTTAGATACATGGAATTTGTCACATGAAGACAAGTCAAATGTTGTCTTGTTAGTTAAAAAATGAAAGCCACTAATTAAGATGAGTCCCCTCCACTCATACTGTGCACAGGTCTGACCGTTTCCGTGCCGCGGAACACAGGCTGTAACTCTGAATGGCAGGTAATAGCAATCGGAGGTACGGTTCTGCCACAGCTTGTCGCCATGTAATCCCCGCACTCCCAGAGGAGAGGGTAAACCAACTCAATAAATATTCTATTTCCACAACATCCCCCCCACCCCAACCCCAGCGGTCCACAACCCTCTTGCCATGTACGGGAGTCCCTTAGGTAAGTTTAACAGCTACTTTTCTATTGTCTCCACTCTAAGAGGTCAGTATATCACAGTGAATGAATCCTGTCAGTTTTATTACCAGTGGAGCACAGCAGCACAGATAAAAAACAAGACTTCATATACCCCCACATCTCCCTGGTCTCACAAAATAGCTTCGCTTGATCAGTCCCCCCCCCCCCCGCCCACCCCACCCTTGCATTTCTTCAACCCTCTGGCCCTGTTTTTCTTTTTTCTTTTTTTCGCCTGTCCCTTCTTTTTGTCCATCCTTGTCTGTCGTCTGCAGCGCAGCTCCACTTGTACAGAGAATGACACCGCAGCTGCTCCCCCTCACCAACACCCCACCCCTTTTGTGGTCCCCTCTCCTCCCAGGCGTGTTTACTGGAGGCCCTATAATGAAAGGGCTAGGCGGAGATGGAGACAGCCACAGGCAAGCCCTGGGGGTCCCTGCCTCGCGGCTCACAATCCTTCCAGCTCCAGAATCAGCACAGCGTGCAGCCTTGGTTCACATGGATCAGTTTGTGTCCTCCGGCCGTATCCATCTCCTCTGTCGGCTTCCCTTCCTAATCCCACCACGGCTCTCTGTCTGGTGTCTACATTAATGGATGCCCTGCATTGTTCCTGGAGCTGAAGCACCAATTCATATATCTTGTATTGACAAAAGGATCTCTACACTGAGCGATGTAAATCATTCTGTGGTACAGACATAACATTTCAGGGATTAAGTCATGAGAATCTGAGAAGGCCAGTGTGGGATCATGGGTCTCCCCACTTCTCCCTCCATTACACTGTCTGGCCAAAAATAATGAGCAGGATGACATATGCCTGGTGTCAATAGGAAGTGACAACAACAGCATCACTGTCAGAAGAGGCCGAAGATGCAAATATGATATTGGCTGTCACTACATATGTCAAGTAGAACAACAATATAACCTTTACACTTGACAATAGATTGGTGTCATTATTTTAAGAGGTGGTTTTATGGAGGGGGGGGGGGGGGCTATGGATTATGCTCAATGTTTCATCACACTGTGGATAATTTGTCTTGTTAAAACAGATAAAACTAGAATGACAGTCGTCAGAGTGTGTTCCTCTGCCAAGGCCCAACATGAAACCACATTTAAAGTCAATAGATTCTGATTTGATTTGGCTCTGCATCACATTGCACACACACATTAACATCAGTCTCCTTAACATGCCTGATTTAAAAACAAATCAACATCCCTGAATTATTCTTTGAAAATTTTACGAAAATGTGAACAAGCAAAACATCATGTCACAAGGTTAAAGAAAGTGAAAGAAAAGTTCCTGGTTCCGCCCCCTGATCAGGATCCAGACCAAGATTGAAAAGGTCTTCCAATAAGTGTGTGGCAATCTGTGAAGTAGTTTAACAAACAAAAACCGCAGATGAAAACAAAGGATGTCAGGTGACTCTAAAATCCTTTTAATTGTATAAGTTTTGATATGCTGTTTTAATGAGGGCCGTAAATCATTTTGTTTGCTTGTTTATCAGTCAACTTATTGACGACAGAGCGGTGTAAAGTGCTGCATGGTGTCAGCAGGCATGACTCTTATTTAGATTTGGGCTCCTCGGGTCAAATATATATTTAAGATGTTTTAGTGCATTTAACTTCATAAAAAAACAACAAACATGTTTGTTTTATGTACCAGTCTGTTAGTGTTATTTTTAAAATCATATTCAGAACATCATTGTTTGCCTGTTCAGCTCCTTTTAGAATAAGACTTTAATAATCTCTGAAAAGAACATCCCATGTTACAACAGCAGAGGAAAGAAAGAAAATATGAATAAAATTGATTTTAAATAATAAAATAATGAATTATAGAAATTGAAGGTATGGCATGGAAATGATAGATGCAATATATACATTACATTACCTTGTAATGCTGTAGAAAAATGATACAATTCTAATAATAATTTCCTGGTCGTCAGTCCAGGCATGTTTGAGACATACTGAGGAAGAGGGTATCAAACGTACACTTCCTGACAGTCCCACCTTTTCCAAAACTCTTGCAACACCCGGTCAGAAAAGCTAGATCTGGGTGCCCTTGCTTATTTAGATGTAAGAACACCCCTGTGGACTAACACAATATGAAATCTAATAGAACAAGACCATTGTAACAGTGGAACAATAACTGTGGACGGTTTTATTGTGCAGTTGTTGAGCTGTGGAGCCCCGGGAGAGCGACTCCTCTGCCCCCTTAATCAATCTGGTTTAGAGGGGACAGGGACATGCTTAACCACTGGTGGCCAACGTGCTCTATGTTGGATGTAGCATCCATGACCTGAATCTCATTTGAGGAGACCCGCAGATAGTGTCCAGGTAATAGAGCACATCTCCGGGGGGGGGGGGGGTGATAGATGATGAACACTGTGCTCCGACGAGAGCAAAAATGTTTGAGTGCAGGGGAAAATAGCTTCTGTTTTTTTTTTTTTTTTAAGTTACAGTAATTCGGGCTGGCTCTGTCGCTGAGTGATTGACTGTTTTCAAATTGATGCATGCTCATTGGGGAGAACGGGGCCCCGGTGATGGGGATGACATGATGGTAGTTGAGTTGCAGATCATATTCTGTGGCTGTCACGGAGTTGTGCGTGGCTCGTCTGGCTGCTGACATAGATTGAGTGCTCCCGCCATAGATGGACACTGAGTCAGACACAGGGCCACTGATGGCTGACATATGTCTGATGATGGGAGCTGCTACACCAGAATTATTGATACATCCCTCTAAGGAGGTTACTGAGTGCATTTGTCAGAAACACTTTAATTGTTTTAGTAACACTTTAAATAGAACCTTAAAGGGTTTTACTGCAATAAAGCACCATTTGAGACTTTTAATTATTGATTAATCAGATTAAATAAAGGGCCTTGATAATATTTAATATTTTGCTTGAGTACATAGTCCTTACATTAAGCCCCAAACAGTTAAAAAAAAACATTGCTCTTGTTATGCACCCGATTAAAAGTAGAATTGACCAAGAATAAATGAGCAAATCCTGTTTCCTCTACAACTGTAACTAGATGTGAGCTTGTGTATTTAAATGTCCACAATGAGTAAACCCAATTAAATGTGTTAACAAACAAGTAAAGATCCACTGCCCGCTGGGTCAATAGGACCGAACTAACACACAGCATGCAAATGTAAAACTGTCTGGCTCCGGCATAGCCACTCGATAGCATGCATATTGAGCTGGGACAGCACTGTAAGCAACAGGTCAATAGCTGCTCTTTCTTGGCTGAGCCGGTTTCCCCATAGACAACCTGTTGTCCCCACTGAGTCCGCTTATCTCCACAACCCAATCAGATCACCATCCTTTGCTCCTTTACACCGAGTCCAGCTACAGCCGATCGATAAGACGCAGAGTGGCCTGTGTTTCCAGTCCACATCTGGGGTCACAGGTCACACTCCCATCCATCTGTGATGTCATACTCGTGATTGTCTCATTTGAAGGTTGTAAATAATTAATTATAACCCAAGCCTGGAGAAGGGGGAAAAAAACAACAAGATGTAATGAAAGAAGAGAGTGAGATGTGGTAGTTCTGGAGCGGCCGAGGAAGTGGCGGTGACATTTGCGAAGTGTTTGCTCAGTTTGGTCCGTGTTCTAATTGTCAATCCACATGTCCCCCATGGGTGACAGGTGAAAGCCAGCGCCATCGCTCAGGACGCTGATCAGAATTACGACTACGCCTCCAACAGTGTGATCCTGCATCTGGACGTGGGCGACGAGGTGTGCGTGCAGCTGGACGGAGGCAAGGTCCACGGAGGGAACACAAACAAGTACAGCACCTTCTCCGGCTTCCTCGTCTACCCAGACTGAATCTAGTTGTTACTCATGCAGGGGAGAGGAGTGGTTAGAGGAACATCAACACACACAGAGTACAAACTCACACGTACACAGACATGTATGTATGCAAATTCATGCAGATGCTCAGACATGCACACACACACACACACACACACACACACACACACACACATACACACACACACAAACACACACATCAACACCATTTCTACATACAGACACACCGAGATTCCAACAGACAGAAAGGTGAATTAAGTGAAAATCCAAAATGTCAGTCATCGTGACAAGCAACTGAATTTATTGGCGCCCATTGTGTGCAAACAAACTTGTACAGTATGAGTGCACATAGAAATTGCACGTTGTGGCTCGGAAATATCCAAAATATTATAATGTGTTCCATATTAACTGACATTGTGATAACTAGAATGTAACAAACACCATCAGTGTGATTGTTTTTACAATGCAATAAGGGTATCAAGGGTGTCATTCACTGAGATGACAAAGCTGACAAATGCACACTTTATTCCAGTCTTCACTTACACTTCTCCGCTCTCCATTTTAATGACCTCTAATCGAATGGCCTGTCTATATTTTGCAACTCATCTTTATAAATATTTTTTTTGCCCCCTGTGCTTCAGAGGGAATTACACCAGTTGAAATTAACCGAGCCCGTGTTGGGATTCATTGGGAGAGTGCTGTTCAAAATGAGGCAATCTGAATAAAATACAGATGTTTGACCTACAATTCCTGTTCCCACGACGACACAGGATTTAAAGAAAAAACAAGAAAGTATTAATATGAGAAGTAAAGACAAAAAGAAAATCATATTTGATGGGTGGCACATGAGGGTGATGAAGTTTGAATTGACAAGTGCATTATTGACAATAGTATGTGTGTGTGTGTGTGTGTGAGAGTGGAAATATAATACAGATACTGTGAGATACAAGGGCACCAAAAATGTGACAGCTGCAGTGTTTTCCTGACATTAATTGTTGTACAATACTTTACAGATTGTTGCTGTAATTACACTGCCATACTTACTCAGTACTTTATTTTTGAGAGACCCTGTAAAAGTACCATCATATGTATAAACACAGTAATCCTGGGACGGGCTGTCTGGTATGTCGAGCAGGTTGAGCAGACAATATTGCTATTAAAAATATCTATACCTACCCTGTCTGTGTTCTTACGTGTATTCTGAAGTCGTGGTCAATCAGGGCTGAATAAAAGCGTGCACGTTCAACAGTCATACGCACAGGAAGACACTTGTTCAGTTTTATTTGCAGCGACCACCGTGGAGAGTTAGATATACAACATTGCCGTGTGGACTCGCAGCTGAGATCGAAGCAACAGCAGCTGACCACAGCCACCGCCTGCAACAACATGGATTTCCAATATGTCTTAAGACACTGTCTAAGACACAGACATTAATACCTGTTATATTGATCTCAGCTTATAATACACCCAGGATCTACAACATCCAGCCGATGTACATTTTAAATGGAGCAATATAGTGATCAATTGTACAAACACACCAAAGTGGATCAGTGTTGGATCAAGGGTTGCTCTCACTGATCAGCAGTTTGAATCCAGGCCCATTTGTTGAAAAGCACCAGTAACAAGAAATAGATCCAGGGAATTATTTCAGAAATAATATCAATAGAGTTCTCTGCATTTATTGATATTCATACAGTGATGTATAAATTACAACATTTTCCACCACAATTTGATTAATCCAACAATTATATTTATCATATCATTTACTGTGCTAATTATGATTAAGTCTATGTTATCGAATAAAAAGTTTAAAAGGTATTTAGGTATTATTAGGGATTTCCTTTTAATTGTTAAAAAATTAATTGGAATTTAAGTGTTGAATTAGTCAGTAGACAACTGACAAATATTTCTCTGATATTAACAGGTCTATGATTTAATAATAAGTTAGATGCTGACTGACATAAAAACTGTGTATTGAAATTGTGGGTGTTTTTTTCATGTTATAAACTATGGGATATATGATCGAACAATAACATCTAAAATTGCTGTAAAAAATGTATGCAAAACATTACATTGATAATTATTTATACTATTATGTTTTCAACAGTGAATTTCACCGTTTTATTCAAGGGGCAATCTTAAACCAGGTGAGAAAGAGAGACATCATCCCAGCATTAGGAGAATGAATCTCAAATACCTCTTATATCATTGGGAAAACATGTAATTAGAGCGGAGAGTCGATGGCGTTCTGGACTTAAAGGATTTGGTGAATCTGTTGCTCCTGAGCTGAGAAAGTGGGATGCAGCTGTGCCAAGCCTGGGCCCAGCCCCCGGCTCTCGTTCCTGGCAGATTCCAGCTGAAAGTTAATTGGACGGGGAGAGGTCTGAGACAGGCTGCACTGAGGCCCATTAGCGATTCCCCTGTCGAATGCAGAGCCATGAGGATCACAGACTCACAAATAGGGAGGATTAAAATAATCAATAGCCTTGACTTCCATCGACCACACACACACACACACACACACACACAGCGTAATTAGTGGACAATCTATTCAGCGGTGGACTACGACACCCTCCTGAACCTTATCCCACACACATAAGCTCCACACTCCGATAACTGTGGTGCCTAATGAGGGGAAATAGTTGTGGCTGCCAGTGAGGAAAAATGAAGAAAAGGTCAGAAAGAAAGCATTCTTCTGCAGCTCTAGTGTTTGCCACCGATGATGTCTCGGAGAATCTACGACATGGCGACAGAAGCAATAAAATCAATCATTTGTTGATATAAGAGTAGAATTTTATTATGTTCCTTAAGATTTGCAACAAAGGAGAAACAAATTTTGTCTGCAATAACATGAGGACCAAATTCTAGACACGTGGTTTGTTTTAAAATCTTCAATTGGCTCATGGAAACACAAAAAGTATTAGTCCTCTTATATATCTGTGTATGTTGTTT
This sequence comes from Verasper variegatus, assembly GCA_026259375.1. Taxonomy (NCBI): domain Eukaryota; kingdom Metazoa; phylum Chordata; class Actinopteri; order Pleuronectiformes; family Pleuronectidae; genus Verasper; species Verasper variegatus. The sequence continues at coordinate 13,884,233 of CM048045.1, forward strand.
TTTTTGACAAATTGGCCAATTTAAAAGGTTACAGCAGCAACACTGCCCTCTTGTGTCAATGAAAGAAAGTACACATACATGCACTGTGCAAAAGTCCAATAAAGGCCTCTTGTGCATTATTCTACTGAATCAAACAAATCCACTCAGAGGAGCCAAGATAAGTTTTCAGGGAAAACATTTATTTAAATGCAAACAACATAATTGGGAGCAACAGCCAGATTATTTGTGGTCTTTTGATGGGAATGTAAAGGCACTTCTTAAATTAAATGTGGAAAACTAATCCATGGAATGAGGAGGGGGCAGGAATGTAGAGGCCAACTGCAAAAAGAGGGTTTATGTGACAGGGTAAAAATAAAAAAACAGTAGGATGATCTTTGTTTCTTCACCCGTTCATCACCATCCTGACCAGTTCTGTAAAAGAGATAAGACAAAGACAATGTGAGTGTCATGGTCTAGATATTTACAGAGATCTACTCCAACTGCAGCAACTGGAGCTATGGCTGCCCTCCTCAACCAGGTTAGTGGTGAACCTGGGTGGGACATGCTGCATGTGGGGGCAGATCCCCATTTCCGCTCACCCAGTGGAAAGAGGGTTTGAACTGGGCACTAAGAGAAAGAGGTGAGGAAATCATCTCTATCTCCAATTCAGCCAAAGTATTAAGGCCATGTCTATGATCCAAGAAGAGCTGGTTAGAGAAGCCATCATCGCTGTACGCTTTCCTCTAGTTGAGAAGCACAGAAAAGGGGAGAAGATCAAGGCAGCTACAGTCCAGTCAGAATGGGCAGCTACAAATTCAGCTTCCGTCAGTACAGAGGAGAAAACAATCAGCACATTAGCCACTCATTGCAATTCTCTGGTTAGTAGAAAAAGGGACTGGTTCACTCTCCTGAAGCTGGTGGCTATGTTTTAATGTAAAACAATGTAATGAACTGAAACATCTAAATGTCTATGAAAAAGAGCAGCACCTCTGACACCAACAGAAGAAAGGGCCTATTTTAATAGCACCGCTGACATGCAAATGAGATTAGAAGAGCTGCTTCAGGGCCACAACACCAATCAGCTCAAACGACTCAACGGTGGCCACCAGGTTTTGCCTGAATGAGACCAGTCTCTTCCCTGTGTCCACCATATCCCCATACAAATGGAGGGGGGTCTCAGACACATGCAGTGGGGCATGCTGCAGCCAGGGGCCAAGACAGAGGGCTGCAGGAGAGACAGAGACAGAGCAGCAGGAGGCTACGCATTGGTCAAAGCCTCAGGACTCAAGATGAGAAGGACCACCAGGGTTTCCCACGGGCACCTACAGGTCAAATCTACTTTTGCGATCGCTCATTTTTGCCAATATAAAATGTGATCACTACAGCTGATTAGTGTTGGAATGGCCTGATGGGTATTATTTAAGACATAAAATGCAGGAAAGCCTGGGGGTGCCATCTCATGTATACCCAATGCCCGTACCGGCCCTCAGCCTGACATGATGTGGCGAACAAACGCTGTGGAGGAAGAAGAGTTAACAAACTGTCAGCAGTTGACATATATACAGGGTGTGTACAGAACACATATTAGACAGTAGCTGTCAACACGAACAACATCCCATCATAAGATTGATCATACATCACTGTTTCGTATTATAAGTGCTTCTAATGAGTGAAAACACAATATGTGAATTTACACAAACTCAAAATGAAAGTTACGCAATATTTCACGTCAAAGCAAACATTCAGAGTCACATATGAAACAAGCTTCAGCCTCACATTGCCAGATGACATACACAGGATTAATAAGCTCCAGCGCTAATCGTCATTAGCACACTGCAGGGTAGGAAACATTCAGCTGCAGCTTCTCACTTTGAGCTGGTGCTGAGGGGCCGCCGTCGCCAGTTAAAGAAACAAATGTGCTGGTGGTGTTTCATATCAGCTATAACTAAGGAACTGGATCTCAGGACTAAATGAAACATGGCTGTTGTCAGTCTATGCACACTGTTATCTTGTAAGTAAGTTTGCTTGAGGAAAAAACTCCATTCTGCAACACCACTGTACAACCATGAGTGTCTCTGCAGATTCAACTAATTAGGGATTTTCCAAAATAAACTTAATTTATATATCAAAACATTTACTTTACAGACTTATGACCTTCAGCCCTTGGATCAATAAGCTCATAATAGAACAAGGTGTTTGAGGTTAACCAGTCTACATCTGATTTATTTGAAGGTGTCAGATACACAGGGTATTCAATCAACATTTAAATAACACAATATATATATCATACCTTTCATATCATGAAGACTGTCAGCTATCAGTGACATCTGATACTGGGTACAATGGTTAGTTTGCCGATTTATTGTAATGTCACACCCCATCAACCTAAATCACATTTTTGTTCCCGTATATTTTTATCTCACCTTCATAATTAATGCACCCATTTGCATCTTCGTGTCCCGCCAACAGCGTCTCCACTTCCTCCTCTGACATTTTCTCGCCTGAAAACGAAACATGAATATGTTTATTCATATTATACAAGTGATTTAAACATTATTTTTCAAAATTACAAAATACGTTAGACGTGCAAAAATAAAATACACGCAATAGAAGATTTGCCAAATACTAAGAGTCTCACTATCAAATATACACATCAGTTTTCTGAAATGCAGAATTCATTCTCAAAAATGTAACAAGTTTACTTTTGATGCTATGGACATTCAGATTTCATTACAACAGATGTGCAGTGAGCTTTTCATTCTGAAGATTGCAGTATTTTCCCTGTAATAAAAAGTGCCAGCCATCTATTTAAGGATGATCAAAACAAAATGGGACTTGCCTAGTGTGGTGAGGACGTGACGTAGCTCTGCTCCCATTACTGTGCCGTTGCCCTCCTTGTCAAAGACACGCAGTCCCTCCACAAAATCCTCCATGGAGCCCTGGTCTTTATTCTTAGCGATGGCCTGGAACATGGGCAGGAACTGCTCAAAGTCTAGCATCTTGCTGTTCATCTCTGCAAAAAAGACAAGAATGATTAAGGCTATTTTCAGTATGAGCCTCTAGAGACATTTTCATGATTTACATTTATCATACACCACTCCAAGCAAAATATATCTTTACCCTCACCCTCAGCCTTGGGGTTGCCCAGGACCTTGAGCACCTCAGCGTTGACAGGGTTCTGTCCCAGGGCCCGCATGACGTCCCCACACTGGCTGAAGTTGATCTTCCCATCTCCTGTCTTGTCGAACAGCAGGAATGCCTCCTTGAACTCTGCAGGTTACAAAGACATGTGAAAAATACTGTGGAGATAAGCAGACAGGTATGGAGGATTAATAGGGATAGGGAGAAATTTGCAAAAAAGGTGAAATCAGAAAACAGAAATCAGAGCGTGAACAAAATGAGAACAAGCAGACAGAGAGCACAGGTTATGAAAAATGAGAAGTAAAATGATTACGTTTTCTCAGGGGAGGCTTAAATTTAAAAGAGAAAAGAAAAGACAGGGCACAAAGCACCACATGGACAAGCCTGCTCAGGTTTCCTGTGCCACTCTTGATAGGATAACTCTAGGCAATTTATTCAGGATAATAAATGTATCGATTAACTCTACATCATAAAAGAAACGCCAATACATTGTTTCCACACACAAAACTAAATTACATTAATGTGATCACTACTTCATCTGGAAGAGTGTGGTTCAAACATTAAAAACTCTGCTGGTTGTCACTGCAAGAAACCCTCTTACTTCCTCAAAACAGCAAATAAACGTGTTAGTCAACTGGTCAGTCTGAATTTTTCACTTCACACTAACTATGTTAAACTATTTCAATGCAGCACTACATGCTCCTTTTATGTAGTATGAACACACAAACACTAATCGGTTACTTTTCTAAGCATCAAATGTCTGAACTACAATGAAATGTGGCAACAATGCAGCAGTAAATATATAAACTGTGACTAAAATAACTAGCAATGGAACAAACAAACGTGGATAAAATACTTTATAATAATAAATACAAAATGTGGTTTTGTTCAGACGTCGATTTTTGAGCTACGGTTTGGTTCAGATCCCTCCTTAAAAAGTATTTAAATTTGCATGTGTTGTGAACACTACTGTGCTTCAATGTTTGACCTGTTTGACCGAGAATCTATCTGGCAGACTGATCTTTCAGATGGCTTGGGGTATTTTCTTCCCCACCCATTTAAGTTTCATCTGACCTCCCTTCTATTATTATAATATTTTACAGCACTGCTGTCTAGTCAATACGACTGTGGGCTGCTACTACACAGGCACACTAAAGCATTCACAACAACCACTAAAGCATTCACAACAACAAGTAATGAGTATCTGTGTTGTTGTTTAAGTGGAGTTACAGAGGCTTGATCAACAGTCAGCAATGAAGCAATCTTGTTGTTGATCAAAGGGTTGCTTAACTTAGCTTTGATCCACATCAGGTAGTCTAGTTAAGACTGATAACAAAACACAAAGCTCTGCTATGATCTAGCAATCAGGGAGACACAAAGTTGTGTTGCACAATATCCGGGTTGGCAAGCTGTTCCTAATTTTATGGGCCGAGCTATTCCTCCCCAAAAAAGCTCAGGCACTGTTGTGGAGTTCTTCCTGTTCTGAGGAATGTGCCTCTTCCCCTTCTGGTGTGTGAGCACTTTTCCCAGCACCATATTTGGTATTAGAGGAGTGGAGGAAAGTAGGAGGAGAGTGAGAGTATGGCCTATTATGTCAACAGTGATTAAACAACCCAACCCCTGGACAAAAACCATCCACCACTGTATCCCGCACCAAAAAAGGGCACGCGCGTGGAGATGAGCAGCTTGAGAGATAACAGACACAGCTCTGGGCAAACTGACACAGCCAGGAATGACTACGATCCAACAGAACAAGACTTATGGGGACAGATCCTAATGCATGACTGGCCACATACGGTGGGGCCCACTTTCCAGTGGTCTTACACTTTGGGACCCCACAATACAAAAACACTGCAACACATGGTCAAAGCTGGTCAGGGTTATAACGTTATGTGCACAGTATGACTTTGACGAACCAAACGACAGTGCAAAGCGACTCTCATTCAACACGTAGAACAATTTGCTTGAACCAAAAGCAACATGCAGATCACACCCTGAACACTCCCGAGATAGGCGCCGGTCTTCCTCTGTTAAGGCGGCCCCCTCTTCACTGACTTACCATGAATCTGATCCAGGTTAAATTCAATCTGGAAAGGACAAGCAGTTGCAAGTGGAAAGTGAGGAAACAGCACGGAAATAAAGGAGGAAACAAACCTAGCCTAACCACGACTACTGTGACAGGCAGGTACAGAGAGAGAGCAGGGTGATAGTGGAGGTACAGGGCAAAGTGTCATTTGATACCAAGCGAGAATGAGGGCATGCAAAACAAGCTGGATTCAGGAGTGGAGTGGGGGGGGGGGGGGCGTCAAAACACAAATTCACAACTCACCAACGATTTGATCTTCCGAGAAGTCAGACTGTTCAAAGAGAAATCAGGCTACATGAAGGCTGTGGCAAAGCTAGCTCAGGTTAACCTCAGAGGCCCTTTGAGCACATTTTCGTCTTCTTTACATTTACCCCCCAAAACAAACATTATCTAACTACACCACATTCAGTCCCCATTAAAATACATGCAAGTGTTTTAGTGACATAACTAAGTTCGCTGTGTGATTGCTAAGTTTGTCCACCGTGCAAAGCTAACGCTAGCTTCTCGAAAAGTTGCACTTCCGCTAGCGAAAAGCGAGACGACTGAGGAACAAATGCACGGCTCTGCAAAGCGGAACCGTTCTCCCGAACACAACGACCACATGAGCGGATTACACACGAGCGGCAAACCAAGTGGAAAGAGTGTGGGGTCTGGAAACAAACCCACCATGTTCCCGTGAAGGCTGAGGTGTGTCCCGGGCGTAGGCAAGAACGAAGAATGTGACGGAGAGTCGGAGCAGCGCAGGGTGACAAAACCCCAGCAGCACCGTCTGCGTCATAGAAGCTATCCTACCCGAGATGGGCGAAGACCCGCCCGTTTCCTGCCTGTGATTGGTTTAGATTTAGGTAGTGAGCGTAATGATTGGTTAGACGTAGGGTGTAATAACAAGGTAAGCCAATTAGAAACGTGCTGTGGCGTTTCGGTCACCTCGGGTGGGGAAAATAACGAAGGAGGGGAGACCAGACAGCCACGCTCCATATATAGAAACAAACATCAAGGTGTAGTGTGTTGTTCACTGTTACCTTAGTTATGTTTATTAATACTCCCTAAACTTTCCATTCTATAAGTGAGATGACTGTTATATAATCTATGGGTTTAATCTGAATTTACAGAGTTTAATTTAATCATAAAGCAAGAGGCCTCAAAGTTAAAAACTGTGTTGCTCAGTTTGCTCTCACATGAAAAGATGAAGGTATTTAAACACTTGAAGTTGCCTTTCGTTCATATTGCTGTATTGCTTAGGTCTTTTTTTCTGAGCTGTCTGACCATCAGACACCAGAATATGATGATATTATAATAGAGACAGTATCTTATTTGCAATCTTTGTGGAGAGTTGTGAAAGTATCTGTGTACTTAGATATGTGAATGTCACTGTCTTATTTGTGAATGTGTAAATGCATCTGCAAATGTGCTCAGATTTTTCAAATGTGCTCGGGAACGTGAACACCAATCTGTAAATGTTTACTGGGTTCTGAAAGTATTTACACAAATATATAGATGTGAAAAAGATTTGTACACGTGTAACACAACAATGTGCAATTGAGGACTGGTTGAATGGTTGTTTGTCTCTTTACAGTTTGTCAGCCCTCATGCGATATGCGGTTGACCTGTCCAGGATCTACCTGCCTTAATGGATGGGAGAAAACTGTAAGTATTTGGCTTCATGTTGTCTTTCCACCTCAGGTATGCCTCTCAATTTGTTGTCTTTTTAAAAAATTCCAGTCCTCTTCCAGTGTGTGTGGCAATCTGTCATCAGTTTGATGACGGGGGGGGGGGGGGGTCTCTTATCTTGCTTTGCCTTGAGGCCAGACAATGTGTAAACATTTGCAAATCTCTGTACAATTTATGGATTAGTGTGTATACATGTACAGATCTGAACACACATTTGCAGATTAATTTACAGATTCACAAATCTGAGTGCACACATACAGACACTTGCAAAAACTATTGCAACTAAAAGTCTGTTTTCATATTTATCTGCTGAAGGTGGAACATTTCTCTGTGCTCTCATTTTATTTGAAATAAAAATGACTACAAACATGGTTTTGCAACATGAAAACCAGTTTAGATTCAATCCTGGCAAAACTGCAGAGCTTTCAGTGAAGTAGGAGACATCTTGTGTCAATTCATTAAATGTTGGAAATGAACAATATCTCCATATTTATAGATTTAGAATCGTTTGATAAAGTTGACCTTAAGAATATTTGACATGGTAATTAAGGAGATTGTAGCATGTCGGAAAATGTATAAAACACAGGGATAATCATCACGCCCTAAACCTTGTAAAGTAATCGGAGAATCATTAGACCTGATGGTGACATTGTGTGTCACTATGTGGAGTTTGTTTGACTTTGACCCCACTTGAGTAAATTAATGCACGACTGCAGTGAATGACTTTGCTCGGCTTTGCATTAAGGATGTGAGTGTCTGGCCATGCAGGAATGATGGATTACTTTAGGCCAGTAAGATCATGGACTGAAGCCACATCTCTCTACAGCCCGGCTAAAGTGCTGTCTTTGCCCAGCAGGAGCTCTGGCCTCCTGTCATGTCTGTGATCCCACTGGGAGCAGAAGCGGGTGAATCTAACATGTCCCACATATCCTCACAGGCGAAATGGGACACTCCAGTAAATCATGGCATGCACACTGAAAGCATGAGGGTGGCAGCAAAGCTAAAGCACCAACAGAGCATGTTCATGCAAAGTCTAATGTGGGCATCAGTTGTTTGAGATATTCAGTTTATCTTTTACATACTGTAAAAATTTTGTCTGGTTGAACTCTGCCTGTTTTGACTAAGTACACTGTATTTGTAATGTTAAAATCTTTTCATTTAACAGTGTGGTCAAAGAGCCTACTTTGTTTACAGTTAAACAGCTGATGAAATTGGAGTAAACTATAGATTACATAATAGTATTAGGGCTGGGCGATATGACTTCAAATAAATTTTGTGATTATTTCAAACTTTTACCTCGATTTTGTGTGTCGCGGTTCGCACAAACTGACGATCACATTTCTTTAAAGGTCCAGTGTGAAAGATGTAGGTGGCAGATATTGAATATAAAATAATCTTTGTGAGGTTTTCACAATATTGTAATTATATAAATTGTACAAATTGTTGTTTTCTTTACTCCTGAATGCTGCCATGTTGTTTCTCAGTAGCTCAGACTGGACAAACTAAACACCTTTTGAGTTTTGATGTTTGAAATGGGAGGGTGAGGTGAGGGGTATTCAGCTGCAACACGCAACTTCACCACTAGATGTCCCTAAATTATACACACTGAACCTTTAATTATTAATCGATGATGGCGGCTCATGAATCCGGATCGTTCTGGTCACTTCAACACTGATGTCGTGGCTGGATGTGTGAACTGCGTGAGTGCAAAATGTTGGACTTTTTTGTGTTTTAAATACTCAGCTTTTTAGTAAATCAGACAAACAAAGTCAATTTCAAGTTCTGTAGCCTACCTTTTCTAATAACATCTGATTAGGGTTTATTGTTAACGTGTAATGTGAGTGCAGGTCAGCGGCAGAGGACATGCAGCAGGGTGATTGGGCACGGAACATAGCGGAAACCCAAACAAATATTAGCCAAATTAACCGACATGAGCAAAACTATGTCGGTTAGAGATTATAAATGTCGGTTTTGATCCATTTTCTGTTAATTGCCCAGCCCTAGTATGTATATGTATTTCTTTAAATATATTAGTATATATGCATATAGATTATGCATAGACAGACTATTTTAGAGTAAGTCAATTTCTGAAGAGACTGCATCCATTCAGTAGAATCAATAATTTCCTGTTGGATAAATATAAAAATACTCAGTTAATTAATAACCTTTTCTTGATTACTTGATACCTAATTTACTGCATTGTATGGTGGCAGCCAGGAGATACTACTACCAGTATATTAGTGATAATCCAACATAACGCTCAATTCTCTCTGCTGTTTTGGCTTCATGGTCCTGATATTGTGAGTGCTGCATCACTGTCACGCTGTCATGTTCAATGGGACTGTTGAATAGAATGGATGGCTAATGTTATTCGTAACGTCTTTGCTTTTCCTGCCATGACAAGTAAATCTGTCTGGTGCGAAGGAGGTCTGTGACACAGTTTATCCAGAGGTCAGCTTCTGTCTGAGCCCCTGGACAGAAGCGTTTTCACAGCGGCCAATCTGACTTAGCAGGGACAAGAACAGATGAAGTGAAAGGCTCAGTTCCACTAAGTGTCCCTGTAAACCATGTCAATGTGCCAGCATGCATAAAACCAGAACCCTCAAAATAACTCAATGTAGTCATTTTTAATATCATCAGTAACTTTTACTGCTCTGACAAGTCAATATAGAGGCATTAGACATTTTGTCTTTTTTGCAACAGTTGTGAGTTTGCAGCTCATAAAGGAAAAGCTCCTGATTTTTTCCAATCACATGCCTGATGGAAGAAATGGGAACATACTGAGGCAGGAAACAGCCTCTTTCTCTCTAAGGAGGCCACTGACTGACAGTCTCACTCTCCTTGCCCCACTTCTTTGCAGTCTCTCATTGTAAATTGATGAAGACCATTTGGTCTATCATAGCTTCCAAGTCACAGAAAGCTACAGCAAATAATCTGCATAAGATGTTTTTACACTTCCACACTACTGACAGCAGCACTATTTTGTGTTTCTGGCTGATATTTACTGTGTTGGCTAAGGTTGCTAAACAATATTTTGCGAATGACCTGAACAAATTATTCCAATAGACCTATTTTTATGCCCCACATTAGCTTTGTCACAAAATGATACTGCAGCAACCCCACTCACCTCCAAAGTACTGGGGTCAAACGGTGAGTCTGAGGGACGCAGCATCCTTGGTTTCTGCTCTAGAGACGCTTTCGGTGCCGCAGCAGTCGCAGGCATGCAGGGGTAAGGGGGACCCAGTCTTGGTTGGGTCACTGGTGAAGGAGATTTCTTAATTGAGGATTCTCTTTTCGGAGCCATTCCCTTACACCCTGAAAAAAGCCCTAAACGTATATGTCGTCTGAAATCTCTGCACCCGCTGCCGGTATGTCTGCTGAGAGGAGTGTTCGAGCTGTGAAGTAAAGTGTGTCAGCTGTGTGTGTCCTGTGCACAGGAGGGGGTTGAGGGGAGGCAGCTTGATGATGCCGATGATGCTCTGGGACTGGCAGGTGGAAGAGGCAGAGGTGGATGCATTGAATAGCGTGGGAGCAAATTTATAAAGGAGAGCGTAGGGGTGGCGATGAAAGCTTGAGAGTAGGATAAACAGGGGGATATATATAGAAAGAACCAGGCTCAGCTGAATGACGCTAAGCACATGCTTTTATTTGGGTCAGAAATGCAGGCAGCAGTGAAGCGGCACCAAGCAGGGTTTCTGTGTCAAGCTTCACTCACAGATGATAGACCAAATCATACCAGTCTCTTATGTTTGTGAAAAGAAGTGTTGTGATCTGATGGACAAATGCACTGTCTCATTGCAGCTAATAGGTTCTTCTGGTTTGGATGATGAAATAGATGTTTTATTTATCTTGCTCCCGAGATATTCACTTGCTCTGGTTTCCTGCAGAGTGGGCGGCACCGGTGCTACATGCCCAGAAACAGAGGAACGGAACACTAAGGTGCCAAAGAGATCACCGTGAGATTTAGACTCCACAATGTGTTTTGCTCTGTGAATGCTCTGTGATCCTTACACACTATTTTGGACCATACAGTGCACAAGGAGCCTGTGATGTCAGTTGTGCATAACTGGATGTTATGTTGCTTGTATCTTATTTTGTTTGTTTTGACATATGATATTGGTTACCATTCATTTTTGCTTTGAGGTTGACAGGGACACAACAATTAGAATTTGAAGATAATTTTTCCAAAATAACGGTGTTTTTGGGAAAAAACTTCAATACTCCAATGTATTTATTTATCAACTATAGATAGTCAGCAGTATTCTTTTCAGATACTTTACAGTAGGGCTTGACGATAAAACAATAACAATATTGCTTTCATCAATAGCAATCTAACAAAAGCTTAAATCGATATCATGCTTATGCATCATAGAAGCACAGTGAGGAGGATAACACATAATTGGTTTTAATGTTGTCCCTCAGATTTGTAAAATGTTTAACTCTTTATGTAGTATTGGTCCTTCTCTGCTCATATAGAAGAGTTTGATACCACAAACCTCAACTGATATGAACATTTTTCTCTATCTAAATTGTTTTGCCATAATGCCCAGCCATATTTTACATATAGTGCAAAATAAGCCTATACAATGCCCTTCTTCCTGGGTGTAAGATGTTGCTGTATGCCCAGATTGCAAAGTTGTTACCTAAAAAAAATTTGATTTGTTTTTTTAGGCTGTATAAATACAATTGACATAACTTAATATATATTAAACACAAGCCAACTGTATATAAAGCTCCACCACAACCACTGTTCACAAATCACAGTGTTAATACAACAACCATTTATCATACTTGTGCTCATATGATATTGATTTTATGTTGTGGTATTGAGGTAGTGTTTACATGCATTGGTAAAGTCAAATTAAAACCACAGAGAGATCGTCATTCTGAAGGGTGCCACTAGATGTCACTGTTGCATAACAGGAAGCCCCACAGAGCCTGAGGACTCGTTTATGTAAAAGGTATTGATTCGCAGATCTGTCTCGAATAGAAGTTGAATTTATTGTAGAAGTTTATCTATCTACCTACCTACCTATCTGTCTGTCTGTCTGTCTGTCTGTCTGTCTGTCTGTATGTATGTATGTATGTATGTATGTCTGTCTGTCTGTCTGTCTGTCTGTCTATCTATCTATTTATCTGTTCATCCATCCATCCATTCGCTTTACAACTCCTGGCGTCACTCCACCCGCTCCTCCAATAATCGATGCTCTCCATTGGTCCGTGGATATCGGGCACAATCCATCGCGCGCTAAATGGGCCTTGAAATCACCGTTTATGCGACTCGAGCGTCAAAACAATAGCGACACGAGACCCTCGCTGTGAGACCAACGGCCCTGCTGACGCTGTGAGCTTCATCGGCCGATCGAACATGTAAAATAAGTGGAGGAAAAACACACCTCCCATCAAAGTCAGCAAGACCAGACCTATTGTTAAAACGACAAGAAATATGATCCAACAACATGGGACAATATAGAATAGATTTTGATTGGGCTGATTTGTTGTGCTAATAGATTCAGCTCAGCCTCCAGCCTATTCACCAAGCAGCTGATTGCTGATGAGTCTGCCGAGCAGACAGCTCGGTGTCAAACACGTTAAGAAGATTAGCAGTGCCTCACGTTTTCCTCATCATTTGAGACCATAATCCACCGCAAGAAGCTAATAATAAAAAACAGCAATATCCTACATGTCTGCTTTCAAATTGTAATTAGGAAATTGAAATACTATCCTACTCCGGTGCCTGCATTGTTCTTCGCAGGTCTGAAATTGATTTTCAAAATTATTAGGCACTTAATTGGAAAAAAATTACCCACATCATTTTTCCCCATCTTTCATTTTGTGTTCGGTGTTGTGAAAGCAAATTCAATTACTGCAACTTAAAGGAAATGTTTCAACAGATCCTCTGAGGTGCCCCAATTGACTAATGAAATTATGGCAGTTCTCCCACGTAATGTCATTCAGAGTCCCTCCCCCCCCCCACCACCACAGCAAATCTCCAAACCACCTGATTTATTTTTAATGATATTACACCCCTCAGTCGGCTGTGTCATGGTAATAATCGGGGTGCTCCAGCTGCCTCTAGATCACATTAGCCGGGCTTAATATTGACAGTGCCGGGCCTACTAAACAATGAGGCTACGGGGATAGGGAGCTTAGAGGCTGCCTCGCCAATGGGCATACTGCAGGAGGTAGAGGAGATGCAGGCCAGGATGCTCCAGTTCCCTATGCCCCGGAGGACTGGTGCCATCATTAGGCGGCTTCTCCTACAGTCCTGTGGAGCTTTAAACCCACAAATACCAGATCCAAACCCCACCCAGACCCCAGACATCAAAACCGTAGTGACAAGGGACCGTGAAAGTAGTGGCAACTTGATTCGCTTCTATTCTTTGCCCGGATGGGGAAACCTGCCAGGACGACACCTCAGCAGCTGCAGTGTAGGTTCCCACTGTGACACATAGTCCTCGGATAAGACGCAGGGACAACTGCACTGGAAAGTTCATGTGGTGACAGCAGAACGTTGGCTAATGAAATTCATGTTCAAGAAATATGACAACAGTGTCCATGCAGTTAAAGAAACTTTTTTTTAAAATTCAATTTAGTAGAATTTTGTTATTTGGGGTCGTATTCCAGAAAATGCAGTTTAAGGAAAAAAAATGCTTTTGAAATCTGAATTGATTAGAAAAGTGCTTTTATCCGTTAGTCTAATTTACGTTGGAGGCTTGTCTAGTTGCTCTATTTGCATAATGGTCACACTGGGAATCAGGCTAGGCCACTTGTGGGACACTTGCACCTGATCACAGAGACACTATGGCTTTTTGCCAATCACACCTCTGCAGTCGATACTTCCAATTAAAAAAATCACCTGCATTTATCATTTTTATTTGTCGGTTTGTTCAAGATCAGGTAAATGTCCCTGTACTCCGAGGTTTTATCCTGTGTTCCAAATTGTTGTTTGGATCGAAGGGGATTTTGTATGGGGGCCCACAGATTACCGTCGTTGATTAGTGGTTGGGTGTAATCCTTTCAGCCCCTCTCTCTCCAAAACACCCCTGGGATATGCCCGTCTCCCTGAGGACCGGCAGCGTGGCAGATGGATCCTCCTCCCCCTCTTCTGCCCCCTCTAACAGCTCACCCAAAAACACTGTTGATGTCCTGGGACGGCGGTTGTAAAGTATCCTGAATATGAAACCACAGGCACCTTTGTTTAATGGCTCTCTCCCCACTTAGTGAGAATTGCCCCCAGGCCTGATTCCCATTCTGTAGCTATATTTCTGGCCGATTGGAATGTGTTCCAAATCCATTAGCCCAGAGGAAGACGAATAAGCTGCAACCAATCTGCTCATGTTGCCTGGATGAAATGCGGCGATAGATCTTATCAAATTTTACTTTGCGATCAAGGACACTCTTAAGTTGTTGCCAGTATAGTTGTATGGATATGACAACCCATTCTCCAGAAATGCACGTGCTGGTCTGAAGACAAACATGGGATTATATTCCCATAAGCAGACAAAGATAACTGGGTTAAAAGTCCAAACACACCTTTTTTTTTTTTAAGTCTCCAGCTCGTGTGTCTTAATTGCACTGATACAATGAGTAGGCTGCAGCTGGCACAGTGTGAAAACATGCATCATCTATGAATGCACTAGACTGAGACATAGAAAAAAGCACTTAAGCACATTTTATTTTAAATGTCTTCTTACCTCCACCAAGGAAGTTGTGTTTTCACCCTGTATACTAGTTTGTTGGTTGGTTGATTTTAAAGCAAGATTACACAAACACTACCAGATGGATTACCTTGAAACCTGGTCTGCAGATGTGGCATGGGTCAGGGAAGGGCTCGTTCAATTTTTGGTGTGGATGTGCATCAGGGGGCAGATCTTTTTTGTGAGATAGAGGGTTTCATCATTTCCATGTTTTTTCCTATAGGAAATAATCCATGAATCTTGAAATGAATCTTGAGTAAATCAGAATTTTGGTGCAGCTTGAGTTTAGAGGACTGTTGGACCTCGACTCTACTGTGTGAGTGCCATTCAAATTTAAATATGATTCATGCTGAAAAATAAACCAATGGTGAAGAGTCAGTTTTCATTGGGAGATTTAACTGAGGTTAAAAGTCCATGAATCACAGCTCTGTGTTTGTTGGTCCTCACAACTTCAAAAGGCTGTTTGAGGGTTAATACTTGATATTAAGGTTAAAATTAGGTTTAGGTTTAGGGTTAGGGAAATTTATTGTGAGTGTAAAGATAGAAGCATGTTACTGTGTGCGTGTGTGTGTGGGTGTGGGTGTTTGAGAGAGACCACTGATGTTCCTCAGTGTGCAGAGTCAAAGTCTGCTGTGTAACTATATTCAGCCTCTATGAGCAGCAAATGAGCTTTGACACGCACACTCACACACACACACTCAATATTACTGTAAAGCATTAAACATACACAGACAGATAAGCTGCATGCAAACAGGAAATATTTGCTGAAACGTTTGGAAATCTCTTTAGCATTATCAAGATACAACTTAAACATGTGTACAATTAAGTAGAACTAGATGATAACAAACTTTTTTATTCATGTTTTACAACAATACAATTTAATCTCTCTAGTCTCACCACCCTGTGCCACATCGCCCCAACCCCTCACAAATCCTGGCTCTCAATATCTTTTATGATCACTGCAAGGGGCTCAGCTTTCAGGAGCAGAGCCGGGCGCATGTGTGTAGAGCTTTAATTCCTATTGTGTTCCAGCAGTCTTTGGTGTGTGTGCGTGAGTGTGTCTGTGTTTTTGCAAAAGAGGGAGAGGGAGATAGAGATGAAGAAAAAAGACAGGAACAAGGACCCATCTGTCAACACTGCAGTGCACCAATCCCTCCCATTCCACTCCGAGTCCCAGGGGAGAAGAGCGAGAGACAACTCACTTGTGGCAGTGTTTTTTGTAAGGAAGGGGGTTACCCCATTACTAGAAACAACAGCACTTAAAAAGATACTGCAAGACCTGTGCTGGTACTCTTTTGGGCAAATCTGTACAGAGAAACTTCTTTTGGACAGTTCATGACTATGCATTTATGAGCCATTCTTCAACACAAGCAAAAAAATAAATCCCCCAAAATCACCATCTGAGTCTTTCTTCACATACATTTCAAATATCTTATAGAAACAAGTTAAGACGGCAACGAACTGGATCATTTTGTATTATAATTCATTTCTTTTCAAATACCCAGGTCACAATAATGCAAACTCATCAAAAGTTGGATCAGATCAGATGTGCTCATCATGACCTCTTCCAGAAGATTGGCTTATATGTTATTGCTGAAATGGGAGCAGGGCAATTCCCTATCTGCTAGTCAGGCAGTCATTTGGGAAACCAATGGGGATTGTGGGAGACTGCTAGACTCCAATTCCCCATGCAGGCTGCAGGTGTGGTGGAGGCCACACACTCACTCATGGGACAGAAGGGCAGTAGTGTGTTTGGAGGTAGTGGGGGGGGGGGGGGGTGTACCTGGGGAACATTGAGCACGTCACATTAGTCTAGAGTTGTGGCCGTACACATGTCTGGTTCACACACACACACACACACACACACACACACTCAGCCTAACCCCAAAACCGTATTCCTTATCCCTAACCTTAACCATGACCAATTCGTGCATGTACGTCCATCTTCGTGACGCACAACAACACTTTTAACTCTTTTACATCAAAATTAACTGGTATTTTTTAAATGCTGGTAAACTCGCTACAACTGCGATTGACTCCTTTCCCATTGCCACCAGAGGAGTTCACCTCTCTGTATATTTTGCTTGTGGTTGATGTTTGACATCATGAATGTGCCAGAAACTGAGAAGCTCTCTGAACACGCTGCCTTGGCGGTGTTGCATTTTGCATGATACAAAGACAAAAACATGAAAATACTGTTAGTACACCAACCTTCATGGCTATTTAGGCGCCAAGGACGAGAAGTTCATTGTGCTTCATGACATCGCACAGAAAAAGTGCAGCGTCAGCGTCTAGACTGCCCAAAATAAAGAAGAAGAAGAAATTTGCCATTAAAAATCTGTATGTGTACTGCAGAGTCATCTGACCAGGGAGGGAATGCCGATTATATCCATTCCCTAGTTTTTTCACCCTTGGCTTTGCCAACTGAGCCCCTTGTACGCCAAAGTTATCCATGGCCACACAGTTTTATCTTTGTTAGGGCACTCACTGACACAACAGTCTTTATACCCCCATACCCCAGAGTTAACCATGGCCAAAATGTTCCTTCCTCTGTAAGGTTTATAACTTACACAAAGATAAAAGTACAAGTAGGCTTCACCACACACACACACACACACAAAACACTGGGCTTCTCTCTCTCTCTCTCTCTCTCTCTCTCTACAGATGCCTTTATGGCCACAGTGACCAGCAGTGATTAGGCCGTTAGTGAGGTGCGTAAACGCTGTTTCAGCACGAGACATCCTCTTGTGCGAGCGAGTGACGCGTGAGCATCCAAGCAACAGATGCACCCCTCCCCACACACACTCACACACGCACACTCACACCCCTCCTAACGCTTCCTACATGCAGCCATCTGTTCGGCTCTGTTCAATAAATCGTTGGAAAAGTGCCTGTTTTTTACGCGATGTTGCCGATTCGCCACGTGACCACACATGATTCCCCCGGACCCTGGATAGTAAGGATCACACTTAGACTCGGTCCACGCACGGTGTGTGCTGGCAAAGTTTAGTCTCAAGCACAGCTGTGCGCAGTCGCGCGCACAATGGGATCAATGCGGGGGCACGTGCGACTCGCGAGACCCCGGCGGTCAATGGCCGGTGATAACAATAGACCCCCACTGCGCCGCGGCTCGCCGCGCACGAGGACTGGCGGGGCGCTCATTATGCCCTGGTATTTATGGTCAAAAGTGGGAAAATGCTCAATATTGAGATACGATTATAAACAAGAAACGGCCATACCGTCGTTTAAAGGGTATTTACGGGTTCTGATGAGTGGAAGAGTCAAGTCTTCTGGGGCCTGTCAGTGTTAATGAGTTTATTAAGCTTTATTAGTAAACAATAAAATAAAATTACAATTTTGTATTATTGACATTTAATGACTTCCTAATGTAAAAATGATAATGTTTCAATTCGGAGTAATACTGTATAATAAGTCTATGAATTTTAACCACTTCGGTTGGTTTGATTGGCTCATTTATTCTCATCCCTTTATTTTCTTATAATCCCTTTTAATTTGTTTCTTACTTTATTGTTTCGTGTTGCAGTGGGAGCACTGTAGGCCACATGGGGAATGTTCATTAGTTCTAAATAAAGTTGAGTTGTTGTTTACTGTGTGCAAGTACCTGCAGTCTCTTCATAACTGCACCGATCATTTCAATAAACGGACCAGTCCTCGGGGGCCGAATATGACGCTAAAAATGCAAGAAAACAATTGAATGAGCGGATGAACAAGGCACACCTGCTCTCCGCGCACCAAGCTGTCAAAATCACTTAAATGCGCACACACGGAGGAGCGTCTCTTTACGCAGCGATGACCGGGCCTACGCTGTGTTTAATTAAGTGGAAAATTTCTAATCCAACCGACTAATGAAGAGATAGACAATCGATTAAGATAGTTAACACAGGACATCAAAACAGAATGGTGTTTTTGTTTTCTTTTTTCCGTGTCCTACATTTACACAAGTGTTAAGAATAAATCAGGGAAGGCCTACGGATGCAAAACTTCCTTTCAGAGGGTCATTCCAGATCAGATCCTGTGAAACTAAACCAACTAAGTAAGAAAAGAAAACATTATATTATCTGCTAGAGTCGATGGAATTTTGACATGATGTGATACATTACATCTGATATTTGAAATTTGTGATGGATGCATAACTTGTTTAATGTTGGTAAAGTGTAAAAATATTGTGGGATACAGGGAACTTGGCATCAGAAGGAGGGGATGTTTAAGAATATTAGTTTTTTGCACTTTAAAAGCACTGCAGCAATAAGCAAATAGACTGTGACCAATGAAAGTGTATATGTCCAATGGGTGTTTATGTGCATCTTAACTCCATTGTGACATCATGGGCCTTATATTGCAAAGAGGTGGTCTCAACATCCCTGATTAACATATTTAATGGTGTTTCCCAATATGCGCACATTTACATTTACTGGACCTCCCGCACGTGCACCCGGGCGCGCGCCTCCTCCTCCTCCTGTCCCTCACTCATTTGCATGCGGGTGAAACTTCTGGCCACGAGCCCGCCACGCGCGTTTGGATGAGTTGATGGTGGGTGGGGCCGCCAAGAGGGAGGGGCTTCACCCGGTTTAAAGCAAAGAAGAACGAGCCGGGTCTGGACCACTTGGATATGAAAGTTCCATGCACACTCATGGATGTGTGAGAGAGAAGAGCAGCTCAGGACACTTGCACATGCACGAAGAGAGAAACACATCAGCCACTCTGGATTCGTCACTCAGTTGCTGCAAGTCTTTTTGAATTAGACAGTTTTTTTTTTCACATCACTTCACAGAGAGCAAATCCAAACAGGTGAGAATTTTTTATTTATTAAAATCACATTAGTGAAACCAGATTTGGGATGCTAAATACAGCACTATATGGACGCATTTATATTTTAACCCTGAATAGGTTAATTTAAGAATGCTGAGCTATAAAATATAGATTTCAAGTCTTATATTTGTATTGTTCAAGTAATTATGCTAAATGTTATCCAGTAGCACACAGTCCAGACATAATTCTGTCTTAACTTATGAATTTATAATTGCAGTTGCCTAATCTGTCCCACTTATACGCCTTAGTGCACAATAATTAATTGGGACAGTGTTTTTCAAAACAATAGCACATACTCTGTCCCAGGTCCACATTTCTCTTGAATAACAATACAGCCTATAACGTTTAGGCTCTAGTTGTGAGTTTATTTTGTAAAATGTGAAAGTTTTATTGAAATGAACTGAATTCTTTTTAAAGTTGTAAACTGGGTGGGAGCGACATGTCCACGTTGGTCTCGAGGTTGCCTATTTAATCTTTTAGATTTAAAGTAAATCCCGTCATGTCCCAGATTAACAGTGTCTCAGAGAAGACTACAGGATAAACAGCAGGGGTCACTTTATTCTAAAAACAGCCATTTATTCCTTAATATCAGAATATCACACTATAATATGCGTTGAATAATTTCATGGTTTCTTCCAAATATTTGTTGGACCTAGCTCTGTGAGTGAGAGCGGTGACCTGTCCACACTGCAGTGCTGAAATATGAAGCACTCGTTCTGTAGCTTATGGAACACAAGTTGCCGGTTTCAAGTTCTGTCCCTTATCAATCACAATACATAATGTCATCATTATGTATGTTTTTTGTGAAAAGCAACAACAGATATTAAAAACTGGATATGTGGTATTAAATGATTGAACGTTTTCATGTTGTTTTTCCTCAGATCAAAATGATGACCAAACCATTTGGGAAGAGCGGGGATGTGAGTGAGCTGGTGAGCTCCCTCAGCTGGCTGGAGGAGGAGGAGGAGGAGGAGGAGGATGAGGACGGCAGCTCACAGGATGGAGACGAGTACCCAGACATGAGGACCCGCCTTGGTCTGAATGTCCGCTCCTGCACAGAGCTGGGCAGTGAAGATATGGAGGAGGAGGAGGAAGAGGATGGACAAAATGGAGAGCAGGGTCCCAAAAGGAGAGGCCCCAAGAAGAAGAAGATGACCAAAGCACGACAGGAGAGGTTTCGTGTCCGGCGGGTCAAGGCCAATGCCAGAGAACGCTCCAGAATGCACGGGCTGAACGATGCCCTGGATTGTCTCCGCAGAGTTATGCCTTGCTACTCCAAGACACAGAAGCTGTCAAAAATTGAAACTCTACGCCTGGCACGCAACTACATCTGGGCCTTGTCCGAGGTGCTTGAGAGTGGCCAATCCACAGAGAGCCATGGCTTCATGGAGATGCTGTGTAAAGGTTTGTCTCAGCCCACCAGTAACCTCGTGGCCGGCTGCCTGCAGCTGGCACCCACTCCGATGATGCTCAACAAGCTGGAGGACAAGTGTGGAGGCCCGGGGGTGGGCGGTGTGGGGGGTCAGGCTGGCCATCCCCTCAGCTACCCGTCCCCAGGCCTTCCCAGCCCCCCCTATGGCTCCCTGGAGGCATCCCACCTCCTCCACATGAAGGGATTCAAAGGGCCTGTGTACGACAACCCCTCCTCAAACGAGTGCAGCAGTGGCACCCCGCCATACGACGGGCCCCTCACCCCTCCCCTCAGCATCAGTGGCAACTTCGCCCTGAAGCATGAGCCCTCTCCCCACGAGTCGGAGAGGAACTACACACCCCACCCCGGCCACCATGCCCACTACCTCATGTCGCACCACTACCCCACCTCCACGACAGGTGTCCTACCAGGTGGGCCTCAGAGCCACCCGCTCTTTCAGGCTTCACGCTACGAGCTGCCCCTGGACGTGGCCTTTGACTCCTTCACTCCCTCTCACCTGGTCCCCACTCACATGGGTAACATCTGAAATGAGACGAGTGAAGGACGAGTGACTGAAAACTTGCCAGGGGAGACGCACTGCCCCTGAACAAACTGCTGTAAGAACAATGGCCAACGTAACTGTACAGAAAATAATGGTTTCCATTTACGTTAGTACTCTGGGAGAGCACTGAATGCTCAGAGAGAGAGAGGGACTCGTCACCTCAACTCAATCTACCTGATACAAACATGCACCCATAACTTTTTAATATTTTATTTATTCTTCTTTTATATGTTGTTATTTGGATTTAAATATTTCTATTTAAGTTTCCCCCTCAGTTGTTGCGGAGTTGAACTAAAGATTAGTTTACCAAATCACCCTAAGCAGCACACAGATGATTCGTGTGCAGGGTTTGAACAAAAAAATTTAAACTTCTGTATGTCTACATATCAAAAAAAAAAAAAAAAATGATTGAATAGCCATCCATCCTAAATTGTGCACTGAGGCCTACTGCCAATGTCCCTCTTGCCATAAGAAAAGCAATGCATTTATTTATATCTGTATTTAATATTTATTTTGACATGGTCTTGTCCTTTTTATATTCTCAGCACAGTTTTTTTTTGTTTCACTGTCTTCATGGTTTATTGTCAGTCACAGGCAGCTGTACTGTATTTAAATTATTTATTTGAGCTTTTTCAGGAACTTGGTGTCACAACGTTTGTCATACTGTACTGTTGTAAATATTTTGCTGTTTCGCACTTAATTGAATAAATATTCTTATATTATATGCTATTTCCATAGTAACAATGCTTTCCATGTGTTTTCTTGTGTTATACTGGACTTAATAGAAAGTCTACACCTCCCAGTGTAGATGAGTGGACTTATATGAAGCTCCAATGCATCAATGAATATGGACACCTAAATATTAATTCTGTAATATAGTGACATTTCCCAAAACAAAATGGTAATTTAGATAGATGTCGGTGAACATTCTCCAGGTTCTGGTATTTCTAAATGTGATACAAAAGCATTTGGGCTTGTTTGAGGTTCTTCAAGAGATTTGACCTCTCGGGTTCAAAGACTTCTTCAAAACTGAGACTCTTCATTGTTCAGCCTGAACTGAGGAAACCTTTCAGATGAGACTATGTCTTAAAGAACATTAAAGAGTTTCAGTTTCCTTCGTATAGCACGAACAAATAACTGAAATAGACATTTTCACAGATTTTGCTATGTGGTTAGATGTAAGTTTTCCTGCTGTTCTCTAGACCCTATAACGTGCATAAAATGATACAAGGCAATATAGGAATCTATCGCTTAACACAATCAAGCTCAAAATATTATTATTATTAATAAGTATCATCATCATCAATTATTATTATTATTATTATCAGTATTAAAGTCTTTTAAGTGAATCAACGGCTCCTCATCCATCATTCTCACCCTGAGAGTTCCTGTCAGTCACTTTCATCTGTCTTACTGAATTCACATGCAACAGTCCCGTGATTATACAGCTTTGCAGTTCTTCAATTCAATGCAAAGTAGTGTTTCAATATAAAGCTGGAGAATCTCAGCTTAAAGAGAATTTTAATCCCTGAGGCTCTACTTCACAATTGCTAAAATGGACACACTGATAAAACCCCCCAATGAAACTGCACAAGTTTAAGTTGATGGAATAAAGACACACTTTGTTGCCAGGCAAAAGAGATCTATTGCTGGATCTGTATGTGGGTGCGTGTGTATGTGGGTGTGTGTGTGTGTGTGTGATGTCATTCAGAGGCTTGCTCCAGGGTTTCTACCAGGTCAGGCAGGAGGCTGTTGTGGGCCATGGGAAAACAGCTCTAGGGAACAGGTGAACGTGTCACAGAGGCCTTTCTGAGTCCCTATCCTTGGCTTCTCTACCACATGTCCCACTTTCCCATCCAGCTCATGCCAAAACACTGTAGGGCAAGAACTCATTCTCAAAGAACTCATTCACATTAAGTCAAAGAGAGAAAAGCATCAGATTTCTGTTCAGAGACATGACATATGGATATGAGAAGCTAGGGTTATAAGCAGACACTTTTTTAAATTTACTTTGAGAGTTAATATGATCTCAATATACAATAAAGATTGCAGCATTTTAATTCAAACTTTAGCACCAAGGCAGTAAAATGTACAGTATTCCAACACCTATATTACAGATCAACTCCAAGTGCCAAGGTTCCTAACACATTTATATCACATTAAAATCAAAGCGAATGACAAAAGTCTTTGTTTTGACTTTAATGACCACGTTGAAGGACATGATGGCTCTTGACATTGACAAACAACGTGGTGCAAAGATGGAGTGGTGAGTGCAAGCGCCAATGTGAGTGAGTGTGTTTATCATTGTGCTCCTTCAGGCAATTGTGAGGACGGCAGTGTGCCCGGGAGGCTGTTGTCCAAGAGGACTTTCCCCCTCTTCAGCTACCTCTCCAAAGGTTTGTCTTTTCCAGTCCAGGCAACAGTTCAGAGAGGCTGCAGGAGAAAAAGGGAGCGATTGTTTTACTGGGCGCCACTGGTCCATTGTGAATGCAGCCTGTTCTTTCTCTTGACCTGTGACCTGTATTGTTGTGGGGTTTCTCGTTCGGGGAGGGCAGACAGCTGGGGGAACTGCGGGGGGGCTGATGGACAGCTGGGCCAATTTGCAGGGATAGAGAGAGAGAGAGTGAGAGCGGGATGAGAGAGGAAGAGGAGAGTCAGTGTGTTGAAGGGGTAAAAGGGGAAGAGGAAAGAGGAGGAAAGGGCAGGGGAGGTGAACAAGGTCCTTGCTCCTCATTCACGAGTTTGCGCTCTCTGCTCTTGTGTGTCAGTCTTGGCATAAGAATGACACATAGCTTTACACACAGGCAGACATTTGGCCTGTGAGAAAGTACTGGCAGAGTTAGCTGCTGGCGTACACCCTCTTTGTGCCTCTGCTGTTTTGTTTCTGCGCAAGCGGCGGGGGGCAGGGTGCGTGGATTATCCTCCAGAGTCCAAATACATGAGTGGGTGGATATGGAAATAATCCACGTAAATTAACTTTGGCTACAAGATTACAGAAACCAGAGATGCCCGACTGTCCCTTGAGATTGGGGAAAAATAGTTTGACGGTTACATGGAACAATTTAAAAAGATATAGTTTTAGTATTCAATTTACATTTTATTGGTGCAAGCAAGAAAATTCTGTCCCATTAAAGTTTATTGATTGAGGTGTGTGTGACCCTGCTGTACTTTGTATTACAGACAGTGCACACAGACTGAAGTGCATCATATCTATGACAAGGGCCATGAGGGATGTAAGAGAACACATGCTCTGTAATGCCATCTTGGCCGAGGTGCAGAGCACGACCTGTGGCTCCGTCCCCCTGGGAGCGTGAGGTCATGTCGGATATCAGCCCGTAGATAATCAATGTAGCTGCACTCAAACTACTGATCATAACATTTTTTTGTGATCTTTGTGGATTTTAGTTTTACATACTGCACATTATAAACAACACGATCCCTTATTACAATTTCAAATGTTAGGATTTGATGATAATTCACTTTGACAGGGGAAGTTGAAGAAAAGAGGATATAGTTAAAACAGAATTTGACCCAACAGAGTTTTTGAAGTGCTGTATGAAGCTTACACTCTCTTTCTCTCTCGTGCTCATATTCTAGTCTCTACGTGCAGCACACTTAATCCACTGGCCAAACAAGAGTTGCTCCCACTAAAATGAAAAGGTCCTGATCCATAGGAGCGAGATGGAGGGATAAAGCATTGTGATTAAGATAGTATTAATGGGGCCATAGGAGGCTGGAAGGCTTTAATCAGTGTCTGTGTGCCGGTAATCCCTCTGCCTTTAAGCTGGGGCGAACACAGTGACTCCCACCCCCTCCTCCTCCTCCTCCTCCTGTGCCACAGTACGCACACACACACAAACAGAACTCTGTGGGGAGCATATGAGCGCCCGAATTGAGAGGTGGAGCATGCACTCTGAAACAGAGACGCCCAAGACTTAGACAAGCAGCTGGTAGAAGAAAGACCAAATAGATGGAAACAGAGTTGTGGGCAACGACCGATGAAAACAATGAGAGATGGTGAGGTTGGCATCATGAGAAGATGTAGAGAGACGAGGCTTGGGTTCGTCAACAATTATTAGCAATTAGCTGTAAATAAATATAAATAAAATATTGCCTTTTATTACCACATCACATCCAACTTTATCAGCTTAATAATTTTTAAACTAAAGTCTCGTGAGACATGAACAAAATGAATTCCAGCTTTAAACTTGAGTGGCACCCCACCCAATAGTTGCACCAAATTGCACATGCTCATGGAAATCAGTTCTCTAAATGTGCCTGATCTTATCATCAAGATCTGTGAAAATGTAAAAAAAAAACACCACCCTATCTCGCATAAGGAAAAATAAATCCCCTGATCCGCCCCTTGATCTGTATCCACACATGAAATGGCTTCTTCCTTGACCGATACCACATCCCTCCACCAAGTTTAATGGAAATCCATCCTGTAGTTTTTGTGTAATCTTGGTTAAAACACAAAAACACTGATAAAAATGCAACCTCCTTTATAATCTCCTTTTCAGAGGTAATAATACAAATCCGAGGATGGTTCTCTACATCAACATCTTGAACAAGAACACCACTACCCTGCCCCCTTTAAAACTTTGAGTAAAACTCAAACAACTATGTCAGTTTTGTCAGAGAACACAATGATAACGAAATTGATTGACAGCTTGTTACAAGAGAAAAAGGAAAAAGGAGATGGATGGGGAGGGATGAGGGCTACTTTCAGACTCATTACCTAAGGCAGAGGGGTGTAAAAGGTGATATTGTGTGCACGAGGGTACGGGGTGCACCCTCTCCTTGCAGAGTTCTCTGAGAGTATTAGGGTGTTGGAGTTAAAGAGCTTCTAATGGGATCTGGATGCTGTCGTGTTTACTCTGGCCCCCCCCCTCTGTGCACGCCCACTGCATTGTAGAAGTTGCTGGGCTTTGGGACACCACAATGGGCTGAGTGCAGGGACAGATGGAGGTCCCTTTGGAAGAGGGCACAAAAAACACAGCCGAGGTAGGAGGGCCGATGGTGTCTGAGAGCGAGCAGCCAGCACGCCTCGCTGCTAGAGACGTGGGAGAACATTAAAGAGGCGGAAGAGCTGAAAAGGGATTTTAATTTCTTGCCAATTGTGATGCAAGGAAGAAAGTAACTTGGCGTGTCCCTTTGTTATCTGTGAATGCAGCACGATAAAGACAAATTCACGTGGCTCGAGATCAGGACCACTGTGAGGTCGTGGCCACTTGGTCATCTGGCCTGTATAACCATTTATCCTGCCTCAGGTAGAACTTTTCAGAGTGAAGCAAAGAAAAGATTTACAGTGTGAAACGGGCTAAATATTTGCGATGTGAGGAAATTCTGTTCATTTAGCTTTTGTTTATCAAAGGTTATACCAGGTCAGGCTGTTGGGGCTGAATACTGAAGTCATTCACTTAGGGTAATGCAGTGTGTGGAGCATGAAGGGCGACGGCTCCATGATAGATGCTGATGAGGAGCGAGGAGAAGCATTGGAGGAGGGTAGAGGGAGGTACCAGTCACAGGAGCAACAGATGGGGCCTAAAGCTCAGGTTGTAAACTTTCTGTTGGTAACATCTGTCCATTTGTCCATCTGCTACACTCTCTGTTTACAGTTTGTTTAGCAGAAACTCATTAATTAGAAAAATGCACGAGAGGCCACTGGTGTAAACCTTTTGTCACAGTTTATTAATTAGATACGGAAAAGAACCGAATACGTGCACTGGTGAAATGCAAATTCCTATTAGCCTAATGAATCATTTTAAATGCAATTTAATGGGTTTATAATTATAATTGCAAAAAAACTGGGTTGGGAGGAAACACATGAAGCAACCCCCCCCTCCTCATTTTGGGATCCAATCAAATCAACAGTGTTGCACCATTCCCACAGATAAGTGTATTTATCACATCTGTGCTTCTCTGGGACAGGAGTCCCACAAATATTGCACAAATATTAGTAGTATTTTAGTATAATAAAGTAATAAAGTCCTGACAAAGAGTTATTAGAAACCTTACATCACCTATGGGTATTTTACTTTTGTGGGCCTAAAAATATTCCCTCTTCAATTTGCTCCACAGCGAGCGGATAAAAGAGAATTAACCAGCAGATCTGGGCTCAGTGGCCAGAGTGTTACATTAGACATTAATCCAGAACAGTGGAAGGTTGGAGAAGGGAATAGCATCTTTTAATCCCACGCTCCATCCAAGCCAATCCTTTCATCGCACACAGGAGAGACTCGCTCACGCTGAGCCCGACATCCTGTTACTGCTTCATACAAATAAAACGTGTAAATCTCAAAACTTTACACCAACTCTTGCAAATAATTGAATGGTAACCCTTTGGTCTTTAACGGCTCAACAAGACCAGTGGAGCATTACAGAGTGGAAGGGCTTTCTAGAAGTGTTTACTGCATGAGCACCTTTTCTGTGCACTTTCCATTGTCAGCTGCAGCATCCTTCAGTGTTTCCTGAATCTCAGGCCTCCTCACGGGGCAAGGCGAGTGTCCTGTTGAGCCCTCAGTGCTCACTGTCCCTCTATATGTAACAGATGTTACTGGGGCAACAGTTGGTATTGAGAGGGAGGGGCTTCAGGCCATCTGTCCAGGGTCAAGGTTTGAAAAGGCCTGGTCGAGATGGTGGCACGTTCAGGAAAATGGTAAGTATTTGGTTGTAAAAGGGGGAATATAGCAAGCATTGTAATCCCGCTCAATGTGCGCTTTCATTTCATGCTGCCTTTGTGAAGGTTGAGAGTGTAAGATTAGGGAACTCCACAAATTGTCTGGGACAGGAGAAAAGTGTGGAGCTTTTAGTGCTAAAGCACCATCTTGTGGTTCAACAAACTACTACAAGCAAAGCTTCATATTCCTCAAAACTTTATTGATTTAAACTGGTATTGCATCGAACTACTGAGTGAAAACCACAGGCTCTTGTAACACCTGTGTGCAGTTTCCTTAAATCTCAGAGTCAAACTGAGATTTAAGCCTCTCAAGCGTTTGGTCGATTTCGTCCCGTAAATATGCCATCTTCTTATGACACACTTTCCTCTGGAAAACATCAGAAGCAGAAGAACGTGAGGAGAAATTGCAGCACAAGTATTAAACCCTCACTTTGTGTCATATAATCTACACAGACACTTACAAGGAAGACCTTTAGCCTCTTTTTCTCCATGACATAGAATTCCCCCACAGTTAGCTCAGTGAAGTCTTTCTTCATGGTTAAGAATCCACAGGCAGGAGAGCGTTTTACATGTTCAGTCCTGGGCGGGAGAAATGATATATAGAGACGATTATATTAAACTGAGAGTGGCACATAAAGAGGAAGGATGTTATCTTTTAATATAATGCAGTTCACTCGGCATATAATCCTCTGTAAAAGCAAAAACCACAGAACTAAAATATGTGTAATGTGGTAATCTGCTGCTCAAGACTGAGAAACAGCTGCATCAAGTAGGAATTATGGTTCAAGGTTGCATTATTGTCATTAATACATAAAAAAATGAAACAACAATGCATATAAATATAATGTCATCCTCAAAGACACGATGCAGACACTTTAAAAGACACAAGGAGACCAGTCCTATGGTAGACAAATGCAGTAATATAAATTTAAGTGTAATATTATAAATCAAATAACAAGAAGGCCTAATAAATGCACAAAAATGTGCAATAATTTTTTTTATTAAAAACCGCAAGAGTTCAGATGACTGTGCAGAGAGTGTGTAAGCTGTTGCCTGCAAAGAGGAGGTTAAGTTTCCATCGACACTTTTCATTTATTAATGTCTTAGATAGCCGCATTACACCAAAAATACTGAACATCCTCCCACTACGAAACCTGGTGGGAGGATGTGGTATTTATCAGGAAAGAACCCATTAGATGTTGGAGCTGATCCGGATCAAGGGGTGGATCCAGACTTTTTTAAACTTTCTTTAACTTCGTGAGATGGGGCACTTTTTCTTTTTTACATTTTCACCATTTTCCTCAAGGAATAATCAATGATATGTGTGAAATTGGGTGCAGCTTGAATTAAAGGGGCTGTTTGATCTTGGCAGAGCTATGCTCTCTTCTGAGTGCTATTCTAGTTACAAAATGAATTCTATAATAATTCATTCATCTGACATTTACCCTGTAACAAACATTTTTTAAATATACTTTCGGGCACTGAGGCTTTTATTGAGAGGACAGATTCTAAGCATGAAATGTTGAGAGATAGTGATCAAGACATGGAGCAAAGGGCTGGGTCGGAACTCAACCTGCAGCAAAGAGGACTCTGGGTATGGCTAGCACTCAGTTCTGAAGCTACAGCATCGGCATAATATTCTTCAGTGCCTATATGAATGTAGATAAGGGTAAAAGGTGGAGGCCTGAATAGGTTGACTTGCTTTTCTTACCAGGGATCATCATCTGGCTCCCAACCCTCGAGCTCAATCAGACAGAAGAAACAACAGGCGACATCAGGCTCATTCTCACTGGGGCAGTGGATGAACCCGGCCCTGGCCATCTGATAGAGCAAACACACAGCAACAAACGCCTTAATGTCTTATCAAATAAAAGCCAAGCACTAACTGAAGGAATGATATGTGCTGATAACTCAATGACAAAGACAGTAAGTGTGATACAAAAAAAAGAAAGGTCAGAGCTAAAGGAGGACAAGTGTCAGTGCAGTTGATCTCCTTTTAACAGGTTTGGAAGTTATGATCTGGTAACATGGGATATAGTGTTGCTCATCAAGTGAGGTGTCAGCAGCTCGTCCATCACGGCGGGGGGGGGGGGGGTCCGTGAAACTGAATCTGGCACCTGCTTAACCGTAAATCACAACCTGTCACAGCCTTGGATAAAAAGGCTGCGGCGTAAAATGGCTGTGAACACAAGGTTGAGGTTTACTAGCTTTCACTAATTATTCTCATAAAACCCACAGTTATGTAATGTGCAGGTTTATGTGGAATGGGCTGTATTCTGAAGAGCTGTCTGACACATCCTGTCTGAAATGAGAGGAAACATCTGAGATACGAGTCTGACTTCACACAGACCTGATAAAACACACATTGCCCTACTGCACTGTCAAAACTAACCATCAATCATTAATGGGTTTTTTTAACAATAAATCAACAAATGTTCAGAGGTGTCAAGAAGTGTCATGATCTCTGCCACGGCAAAGCAAGTGTCCTCCTCACCTTCTCAGGGGTGCAGTTACATTCCTCTCTAAACGGCCAGTCAGCAAAGCTTTGTTCGCGTACATCCTGACTGTACATGTTGTCATAAAAGCAAAACCTGGTGCTCAGTACTTCTATGCTGGCCATATTTTTCAGCGGGAACGGGCTCAACCCAACGTGTGTCTGAAGTCACAATGGCTCCCCGATGGCTCCACACTGGCCCTGCACACTGACACAGGTGATTTCAGTTTTCCACTGATGGAGGCCTGCTCAGGTTCGAGGTGGGCCGGGCTGCGATGGGGGATGTGAGGTCACCAGACTCATCTAGAAGAGGTCTAATCAGGAAGTAGTCATGGTTTTCACTATTTGACTGTTTTTAAAAATAGATTATCTTGGAAGTTTCTCATTTACTTCACATGTATTTGTTTTGTATATCCAACTTACATGACACAACAGCAACTGTAGTGCTACATTACACGTTTTTTCATGCTGCATGTGTGTAAGTTCCCTCCAAAGTTCATGAACTACTCCGGCTTGTATGTAGGACATCTGATGAGTTGAAAGTATACAACACAATATTTTGATTTTAAAACATAAAACAGAATGGAATATTTGTAACCTTACATCACCCTCCTAGTAACATTTATTTTGATTCACAAAATCCAAATCATCCTCCAGATCCACACCAGATTTCACCTCAGTAGAACTCTTCGCATTTGTCTGATTTCTTTTCATCAAGATCTCTACATTATGTCTTTAGAAATTCACAAAAATATCAAAATGTTAAACACAGTGAGAAAGAATTCCTGGATCTGCACCAGTTTAATGGATCTTCCCTCACATATCACATCCTTCCACCTAGTTTTGTGGTTTTTGCTTAACCTTGCTTGAGGGGTGACAACATAACCTCCTTGGCAGAGGTTACTAAATGAATTTCATTACACTGCACACATCAGGATTTATTTCTAAATGCTCTCAGATGTGAAGGACATTCCTACTTGAATTTTAACTCCAGCCAATATCTTTCAACTCCTTTTTCAATTCAGCAGCATCGCACAGTCAATTCTTATTATGTGTTTTTTACTGGTACTTTGAGGTGTAACAGGGACAACTTTGAAAGTCTGAGTTTAATTTGACTCCACTTGCCAAGATGAAAATTATCTTTAAACTATTAACAACACAACATGAAAATCTCAACATAAGAACATAGAGTTCCCCTTAAGGTTTCTTCTTCCAGCTTTCATTTCTAATGGAAAAAGAATAAATATGAGAAAAGTTCTCAAGTTACTCATCTCAAAGGTAATTTCATTAAAAACAATTGTTTTGTTTTGGAAATGTGTTCTATTAACAAAACCTATTTTTGTAATGAAATATATACAATCCAAACATGGATTTTTTTAAATTTCCTCATGCAGGAACTTACTTAATCACCTTAATCAAACGTCTGATCCCCAGACGTTTTAATTAATTATTTTAATTAACACTTATACACGTAGGATTATATAACATCTATCTATTCAAAATTAAAGTCACGTCAAATGTAATCCTTTCTATCTATTCACATTTGACTTGTGATGAAATCTCTTTCTTTTAACCTGCACCTGAAACCAAAAAATGAAACCAAGAATAGACAAAATAAATAAAATGCTGACAATTAAATACCATAAAGGATATTTTGATAGCTATCATAATATATAATAACACATTTCAATATATAGAATAAATAAAAGTCAACAAAATGGGACAAAAACTCACAGATAAGATATTAACGGACGGATAAAAAAGTAAGATTAGTAAGCTTCTTATTGAAGCAGATCTCTAAGAAATGAATCACATTTTCCAACTGAGAGAATATATAAAAGGTAATGAAGTCGCGCTGACCAGAAATCCAGTTGTTCACTTTAATGGTTTGAGGTGTGAACTTTACCAGTGTGTCTGTGAGTGTGAGAGACAGCCTTGGTCCACAGTGTGTCCCTGTAACTCTACCCCTCAGGCCCCTCGGTGCTGAAATGTGCTAACAACTGTAAACTAGTGTCCTTTTCCCCATCTAACCTTGTGCCTTTGGGAGTGCGGAGACACAGTGCGTCTGCGTGTAGGATTTTTTTATTCGGTGTGCATAAAACCAAATAGTCTGCAGCCCTGCGCCTGAATTGACTGTACATGTCTTGACATCATTTTACATGGCCTCCAGGTGGCCTGTGTGGTGGGTGGCTGCTCTCTGCAGACACATGCAGACTAACATCTACTTCTGAATTTCTGCATGTGCCTGTCACTGTTGTCGCTTGACATTTTTCCATACATTGCTCTGTTTCTCTCAGCTTCTGATGTTTCGCTCGACATTGCTGCACCATAGGTGTGAGGTTTATCTGTTTGCCCTCCTGCTTTTTCTGGTGCAGAACGTGGCCGTCGAGCATGTTGCACCAGCGGAGACCTTTTGTGGAGGCTTTCGTTAAAATAAAGGCCCACAACAGTTATTGACACATGCTTGAGTGTTTGCTTTGTTGGTTTCCATCTCCCAATGGGTGGTCCTCCATGAGAGACAGTGGAACTCTGTGCCACAAATCACCTTTTCACAGGTCGGCGTTTCTCCTCTCTCTTTCACTGCACCCTACTTTCAATCCTTATTCCTTCATTGACATTTGACTCCCTTTCCTTCGCTCCTCGCCTCCGACTCTCTGCTCTCTCCTTCCCCTGCCCTCACTTATTAAGGTCTGCCACGATTAGCTGCTGGAATCTCCTGCTCCAGCTTTGTTTTCACACAGGGCTGAGAGTTTGAGGGAGAGAGGGCGGGAGGAGATAGGAGGATGTAGAGGAGGGTAGGTGATAGAAGCAATGTGTTTGTGGTCTCTATTTCCGCCATGTCCTTCGCATTGCCTTATGGGTGTAAGGGTATGTTGTTTGCCTACGCAGCTACTGGAATCTTTTCGGACTCATGAGAACCACTGAGGATTGTTGGGGTCATTTTTGGTTTTATATCGCATGTGAAGAGTTCTTGCCACTTTCATGCTGCGGGAAGGAGTTGACACAAGAAACTGTCGTGACTCAGTTTGCCTGCAGAGGTTCAGAGTTTGGACTCACTCGGTACAAGTAACAGGACTAGAAGAGCAGTCAATGTGGCACACAGGTAAGAAATCAAATCTAATTCTACTGTGTCTGTCGGCTTCTATTTCAAATGATCTGGCATTGTCCTTTTTCTTGATGTTATAAATATGCCTCGGCACAGCACAAACAACTTTATTTCAATGAATGATTAGATAAATGCATGTAGGTGCATGTATGTAAGTGACTGATCTTAACTCTCAGCTTGAACATGTGCACGACATGAGTCTGTGGAGCTGAAGACGGTCCTGACAGCTCCACCTGTCCTCTACTGCCATCCCATCTAGACTGAACATACACACTTTTAAGCAGAGCTGCTAGTATCTTGTGTGTGAGCGTGTGTGTCCATGTGTAGCTGTTTGTGTGAGAGTTGGTCAGTTTGGTGTGAGCCCTTTTTAGTTGTTTGTTCAAAATAAGGTAGAAAAGTAGACGCTGTTTGATGAGACTATGTTTTGTCGCAGGGGTTGAGATTGATCCTTTTTCATTTCATCCATCCGCCACGTAAGTCTAGGCTGAGTTTAAGAAATACACTATGATCTATGGAGAATATAATCAGCCCAAATTGCTCTAAAATGCAAACATCATAATGTAATGACAACTTGCAACATTGCAACCTAAAGTATTTAGTCTAGTAGTCACAGCACAACAGAAATTACTGAAGCAATGCTTCAATTTTAGAGCTCGGTGTGTGATTTCAGTGTCGTTGGAAAGAAGACATCCTCTCCTCCAGTGCTGGTGTAAAAATGTCAGGGATGTGTGAGAATGTGACAGTCAACATCGACATTCTCCGTCTCTGTAGGAGGCGTGGATTCACAGGACAGGCACACCCACCTGAGTACACACTCCTCACAGACACACATCCTAATTTTCGTCTGAATCTCTCCTCAAATTCCGTTTTGCTCGAAAACTGTTTTGCTCAAAAACTGTGTTGCCCAAGCATGAATGTAAACACATGAAACTAGAACTCATGCATACTTCCTTTGCTAAGGCCCAACAGTCTCCTACTAAAACCACTTTTGAAATCACTAGATCTTGATTTTTATTTGGATCTGCACCAAATTTCACACACTCATAAATATCAGTCCCCTTAATGCGTCTGATTTGTTTTTATCAAGAACCGTTACTTATTCTATATAAGAAATTAAGGAAACTTTTAAGGAATGCCCTCGTCTCGCAAAGTTAAAGAAAGTGTGTGGGGGGGGAATCGTTGATCTGTCCTGTGATCTGAATTCGCAAGAAAATGTCATGGTAACCTATCCAGTGATCTTTTGCATAATCTTTCTTACAAACAAACAGACAGTACTTTCTGATGGAGATAATCAAACAACTGGCTGCTGACACTAAAGGAGAAAAATACTCAGAATCTGGAAAAGAAAAGAAAATTGAGAAAAATATTTGTTTTCACAGTTTATTACCATAAAGAAAAATGTCCTCCTTGATTTCTTGTCATTATTTACAACAAGCAATTACATGTTAAAGCTCTGTCTGATTAACAGTTTGAGTAAGCTCTTCTGAATAGTAAGAAAAAGCAGGTAAAGTAAGTGGCAGGTAAATCTCAGAAAAAATACAATTATCTTTTTATATTGTATCTTAGGTATTTTATAGGAAAATCGACTTCTGTTCACCTCTCTCTGTTTCTGAGTGTCAATAGCCTCTAAGCAACAAAGCAGTGTATAACACCAAAGGCCTGTGGGTATCCTCATTTTGTCAAGTCTTTCCTCGGGAACAACCAATGCACAGGATATATACTGTTCAGCTTGGTCACATTTCCTGCACATATCCTCACCTGATCAATAGTCTAAATTTAGTGAGATGATTATCCCTCACATTTGCAAACTGATATGCTCAACCGTCAGACTTGCAGGCTCAGGCAGGTTCAAGGGGAATGCAAAGGTCTTTCTGTTCGTACTTGGCTGACTTCTGTGCTACGTGAATGTTCTTAATGAAGCCAGTAAATGGGATGTGTGTCATTATTTCATATATTATCGATTATTAGCTTCACCAAAGATTGTATATATTTTCACCCCCTGTCCGTTTGCTTGTTGGTTTATTTATTTAGGGAGCAAGGTTACGCAAAAACAACTGAAGGGACTAGGACATTTTCTTTTCCCCACTTTTAACATTGAAAAATCAGGCATAGGGGACTGGTATTGATGAGTTGGTTCCAAATAAAAGTCTGTATTTAGTGAATTTAAATGTGGTTTCACAAGGGGACTATTTTAGAGTTTGCACTCTACTGAGGGCCATTCTAGCTCTTCTTCAAGTAACACAGTATATTTGAATCATATTTGATAGTCTAATAAACTTCGGGAAATGCTTTGCCACGTTGTGTGAGGAGGAACAAGTATGCTGCCTGACAGTTGCCTGGCCCCCTCACCTTTGACCTTCGAAGGCAGTCTCTAAATTCACCACCACAGTGCCAGGACACACCCAAAGCATGATACGTGACCTCGGTGCGGACTCCCGTATCAACACAAATCCTTTTCATTACATCATGCACGCAGACTCTAGAAGAAGCAAAAAAGAGTGAACAAAAATTTCTAGAAAGTCCTGCAGGCGCAATGAAATATGAGCAGAATTTATGATCAACCAAAGCTGCATTCTGACACTTGCCTTTGAGCTGCTGAAGCGACGTGAGTTAGTCTGTCTGGAATTTTTCACCGAGTGTAGATTTATTGTGTGTTTCCCTCCCTGCAGGATTGAATGAAAAAGACAGATTATAGCATTATATGATTGGTGGCATCTGATGTGCTCCCTCCCTCAGGTGTGATAAACCCTCACAGACTATTACTGCGCATCATCTTTACAAGTCCCTTCACATTTGATCTGCTGCACTAGGGCTGTGTGCACTTTGCCTAATTCACAATTCTGCAGATAAAAACATTTCCAGTAACAATATTGGCAACGGCAGCTTTGTCAAGTTTGTTGCGTCGACGACACAGCTTCCTGCTTGAGTAAGGCGTTTCTGATTCAGTCTGACAGGCCATTAATACCACACCAGCTGCCTCACGTCTCTCTGGTTCCCTTATTTACCCCTGCGTGTGCTGACATGGCTCTGGGAACATTATAGCCTCTCGTTTTATACATTTTTCATTATGGAACTTCCCATGTAATAACAGAGTCACTCAAACTGGAATGATTCAAGAGATTTTTAATGTTCACTTATGAGGAATAATAATCTTGTGTTGACACGCTTGCTCCAGTAGAGGGCAGCATAGATTAACCAATAATCACTGTGCAGGTTCAGCGTTTGTGTTTGTGTGTGTGGGTGAACAATTGTATTAAAGGTCCGGTGTGTAAGATTTAGGTGAAAGGGATCTGTTGGCAGAAATTGATTATAAAATAATCCTAGTGATGTTGTCACTAGTGTGTTTCATCTAAATTGTACGAATGTTGTTTTCTTTACCCTAGAATGGGCCCTTTATATTTAAATACTTCATATTTACACAGGGAGCGGGTCCTCTCTACGGAGGCCGCCATGTTTTTTACAGTGGCCCAGACTGGACAAACTAAACACCTTTTGAGTTTTTATGACAACTGAAGGTTTCCACAGGTTGTCTCTCATGTTTGGAAGGGGAGGATGAGGTGAGGGGTGTTCAGCTGCAAAATGCAACATTTAACACTAGATGTCACTAAATTCTACACACTGAACCTTTAACTACATTATGGGAGCTCACCAACTTTGTCCTCATCCTATATGGTGGCCCCTGATGTGCAAAACACTAAGAAGTGGACAAAACACTATGACAAAATAGAAACTTCAATAAAAAAATATAATAACCTTGCCGAGAAACCACATTTTAGAAATTGCAACCACAGGAATTAAAGGAAATAAAACTCCTATTTACTTTTAGACAATGCTTTGTGACTCAGTTTCCCTTCAGAGGCATTGCATTCATTATTGTTTAGATGAAGAACACATCACACCAACTGAACCTGTCTGACTCCATCTCTTTCTCTTATGTATCATCTGTTGTCCCAAAAAATATTTTTGCATTGTTATTACTGAAAAACTGTCTATAAACAGAACTTTACTTTACGTGTCCTTGATGTCTGGATACATCCTAGTGACTTCTTAACAATGATAAAAGTAATGATGTAAGCTGATAGTTTTGAATGGAAAAAAGAAACCTCCAGTTTATTTACTTTTTTGGTCAAAAGACTGCATGTTAGCTGAATATGCAAAATTAGAAGAGCAACTGGCATATAGTTAAACATATATGGATTATAATAAAAGAAGCATTTGAATGGGGAACTTCTTTACTTATAGTTGGTCCTGGATTACACATTTCCTAAAACCTTTCAAACCTTTCAAATTAAATAATGCCATTATTCATTTAAAATATTCCCCCCTTAAGATTTGCTCAGTAATACCTCCCCATGGAGGTGACAGAGGTCAGCCCATCATCTTCAGTTGGAAACAAAGGAACCTAAACATCCAATTTCCTTCCCTCCTCCCTCTCGCTTCCTCCTGTTTCTCCCCATCGCCCCTCAGTTCACATACCTGCCCAAAAGTGACATCTGTCGTCCCCTCTGGTGGCCTTGCCTCCTCTCCTCTGGCATCTCATCCTTCCTTCTTCTTTCCTATACGGATGATACAGGATCTCCCTGCTCCGATTCCACCCTCTCATCATGACACCCATTAAAGTGGCGCTGGGCCCTGGGCCCCCATTGGCCCGACAGCACATTAGCACTCGGCCCATTGAACGCCAACAAGGACCGGCTCTGAATTATTGATACCAACACAACTAATGAGGAAACCCTATCTCAGCTCTTTTGCTGACACACAAACACACACACACATGCACATTGATGGACTGGCATGCATTGCTGATGACTTTTGTACCTGGCTATGTGTCCCATTTTTTTAAACTGCAGACATGATGTGTGTTTGATCTAAGGACTCACTGGGGTGAATTCCTTCTCTAATCTGCCTGTTTGTCCTTTTGTGTTGGAAGAGGTTTGGCCCACATCTTCCACATCCATCTTAGTTTTATTATTTATGACATACGACAAACTACTTCTCTGTTTTTGATCTTGGTTGGTGGTTGTGACTGCAGGATGAGTTTTGTGCACCTCACTGTAGCTAAGAGCTGCCATATGCTCTATAATACCAGCAGCTTTTCATCAGTGGGGTTTTTTTTTTGTTGCCCAAACGTACAATCTGTAAGGAACTTGCGTGGGTGTTTATGGACCCCTAAGTGTTTACATACAATGGATTAAATGTGTGCAAACCGAGCTGCTGTGCAGAGAAGTACTGGAGGTGTCAGCCAGCCTCCTTAGTATTCACTCCAACACCCTGTGACTCACTGCCTCAGCCTGAGAGCGTGAGAAGAGGGGGGGGGGGGGGGGGGAGAGAGATAGAAAAAAAGAAAAGAAAAAGAAAAGGAGAGAGCAGGACAAGAGGAGGTACTGTGAACATCAGGCCGCGTTCTCCCCCCCCCCCCCCCCCCCCCATAGCCCTAGGCTCACGTGTTTCTATCTGTGTGTTTGCAAGCATGCCTGCCCAAGGGGATTAATTTTTTGACAGCTTTGTTAAGCCTTCTCTTAAGCGCCGAGCTTCTCAGTAACATTGTGGCTGTGTGATTTTCAAAAGGTCTCTCACTCTCTCTCTCTTCCTCGCACTCTGCAGCCTCCCTGTGATTCCTCTTTACAGGGGGGGGGGGGACTAGAGAGAGAAGCAGAGAGTGGCTCTTGGACATGTCAGAAGACGTTGTTTGAGTGGCTTCTCGGCGTGAAGGAAGTGGACCATGAGAAGCTGGCTGTGAAGCCCCCTCTTCAATTAGTGGCCGCATTGCTGTGGTCAACAGTTAAATTCTCCCACAGACCTTCCTCTCCTGAGTCTGTGTGCAGCTCTGTATTCCATCCTCCCGGTTGTCTCTTCTTGTCACTCCACGTCTCTTCATCCCTCTGTCAGTTTGTATTTAGTTTAATCTCTGCCCCTCCTTCTCCTGCTTCCTCTGCTCTGTCGCTTTCTATTTCATCTCTACTCTCTTGCTTGCCATCCCCCCCCCCCCCAACACACACACACACACACACTCCAATCCCAGTCTAAATTCCATCCCTTTGACGAACACAGGGGCTGATAAAATGTGTAACCTTGCCTGGGCAGGTTAGGAGATGGAGGGAGAGACAGAGCCACACAGATAAAAGGTTAATCCTTTAACAAGTCCACATACACATGGAGTCAAAGGACAGCGAGGGGGCGGTGTGGCAGACAACGAAATGCAATAAACAGCTCTGACAATCAGGGGAAGGAGGGTGACGGGGGGTGAGAGGGAGAAGCGGCATTTTTCAGTCAAGCTCTGTGTCTCCTTCATGACTTCCACTCTGCATGATGACAAGTGTTTGCTGCTGCTCCCATTGGTCGAGGCTGCCACCAATCGGAGCAGAGGCATGTAAGGTGCCTGTAGGTTATACCCAACCCCAAAAACAAGGAGCAGGGAGAGAGAGAAAGAGAGAGAGAGAGAGAGAGAGAGAGAGAGAGAGAAAGAGAAAGTGAGTGTGTGTGTGTGTTTTACTAGAGAGACCAAAGCAGGCGCCGACTTGACAGAGCACTGAAGACCTTCCCTCTGAAGCTCCCAGTGAGATGATACATCTGAGGGGAAACTGCATGTCAGCTGTTTGCTGGAGACCACTGCAATTCCTCCTGGCTGCTGTGGAGAAGAAGATATTGGCTGTGTAGCCGCCCCCTGCGATTGGCTGTCACACTTTAGGCTCCCCCTCCTCTCTCTGACTCCCTACTTCTCCCTCTCTCCCTCTCTCCCTCTCTCTCTCTCTCTCACTACCCTGTGCTTCTCACCCCCTCCATACTGTCCTCAGGCTTTACCTGAGCCACAACTGCAGAAGCTCTGGAAACCCCCCCCCCCACTCCTCCACATACACACACACATACACACACTCGCTCTCTCTGTCTCTCACCCTCACCCACACACAGAAACTCAGCTTTTCACCTGGAGAGGACAGGCGCTAGGGAGGACATGTGCAGCAGCAGCAGCAGCAGCAGCAGCAGTCTCTCCTCACATCCAGTGCTGCCTCTCTGAGTTGCCTCTTTTTGGAGAGTGGGGAGAGGAACTCTGAAAAGACAATTTGGAGCCGTTCTCCCTTGGAAAAAGCAGGAGAGACAGGGGCAGTGAGGGATCTCTTGTCAACCCAGGGACACCAAAGGCAACACACAGCATGATTTTAGGTGAGTTGTGGCTTTTATATTGGGTGGACGGAACTTTTTAAAGGTCAGTCGTGTTCTCTCGGTTCACTCGTCCTTATTCTGGACCAGCAGCACCTCTTCATTACTGGTGTGCACTGCTTGGTTTCCATCCCACACAGACATCCATCACTATTGAGCGCTGGCTGGGATGAGCCGTTAAATCATGGTTAGTGGATGTAATTGCTGTAATAGTGTGCCATTGATGGGGCAGGTGTGAGTGATGACAGGGAAGGTCAAAGTGGACTGTATCATTATGGGCTGTTTGGTCACATGACCAGGCTCCACCATTCTCCCATCCTGCTTGTAGAGCTGTAGTGACAAATATGGCTTCACACCAACGTATTGGATAACCATTGGAATGCAGATGTGTACAAACACTTGATTTGGACTTAATCACGCACATATGCATTTCTTTAGGGAATTGACACCCAGTTTCTCTGCACACTTCTCCTCTATCCATCCTAATCGGTGATGAGCAAACAGGTCATCACACAAGTGTCCTATTGTAAAGAAAAACAAAAAGATTCGGTCCTCTGCTCGCTGCACTGTACAGCTTTGAGTTATTCTACAGGGTTGCGCTGTTCTGAGTCAGCCGGTGCTTTCTTCTTTAGTATTCCGCTCTCATATTGGCCATGTCTGAGAGAGAGGGGATTCTGTGTGGTCTCTACAAAGTCAGCCTGTAAATTCACGCAGACGACGGGAGCTTCGCATCTATGTCTAGTGAAATGACTGATCCTGGATGTATGGATATGATAGCAACAACGTGTGTGTTTGTGTGTGTGTGTGTGTGTGTGTGTGTGTGTGTCAATGCTCACCAAGCAACACATTGTGTTTGTGTCAGCCTGTGAAAGTCTTCTAATTCGTGTAATGTGCCCCGGAGACTTGTGTGTGTTTAAAGTGTGTATGTGTTATGGGCTTGGCGAGAGGCCACTTTGTTTTAACGCATGCCTGGGCTGATTCCGGCGCTGCTCCGGCTCCTCTGCTCTCCCGGGAGGCATGTTTTTCAGGCAGACATCTCTAATGATTATAGGGAGTCATGTTGTCAGAGGTGTGTGAGTTTGACGTGTTGAAGAAACTCCTGTGAGCGAAAGGCTCGAAGCAATTATCAAAGTTCATGCTGAACAGCGACAGAGGAACTTTTGCACTTTCTCCAGTTTGTCCTTTGTTTCATTTCTGTCTGTGATTGTGTTTGTGCCTGGGTTCCATTTCCAGGTAATGCGGCCGCTTCAGCCCCAGTTAACAGTTAGGCAAGCACTGTCTTGATCAGCTCGCAGATGGTAGAAGCTCTCGTAAATGATTTTTGGTCGGGACATGTTAGCGGCAGCTTTAACCCTGAGCTGCAGCTGTAGCACGGTAACAAACATTGGGTAAACTCGCTCATCGGAGCAATGGTTGAGTGTAGGGTAGTTATTACAGTGGGTCTATTTCAATTGTGGCGGGAGTAATAAAACATGGAATGTGACTTGTGTTGTGCAGTATCATGTTTTCAGCCTCTGCTGTCAGTGTAGCTGCACTGCACGGCAGACATTTACAGCAGCCTGAGTGGTGTTTAAACAGCGATAATGTAGCTGTAGCTCAGAAATGCCAAATCCATATGTTTTTCGTCACTTCTAATGGTGTGAGGAAATCTTTTCTCCGCGCACACACAGCTTAAAAAGCTGACGCCGGCTCCTCCTTATTATTAAGTTGTCAGTCAGATAGGTATCTTCTATTATTTCTGTCTGAAAATTGAGTTTTTTTCCAGTCTATAACATTCTGCTCTATTTGCATGATGATGTGGCAGCTGAGCGATTTGACATTTCTGGTTTCTTCCCCCTGAAAAGGGTAATGACATTGTAATGACCTTTACAATTCTGGCGCTGGCTGATCTGGACCTCCAATCAGCAAATTTACAGATTCACCTCACTGATATAAATCTGCAAGGTTGTGATATCGTATCTCTGACAAATGGCGATATATGTATGTCATTCAAATTTTTAAAGCATGTGTAATATGAATGGCGTGCTTCTGCCAGCATTCACCGAATGCATCATTAGCTGTGTCTGTGTGGCTAATAGTCGTTTCCTATCCGTTGTTTTGTTTGACCTTGAGCAAACACCCGTTCCTCATGCGGCTCCGTCCTTGATATTGTATTCACAAATCCATGATAACTAGCTGTGTCTGCAATCCGTGGCCCTGGCAGAGGTCTTTGGCCACTGTGATAGTGATGACAGTCCTGATGCTGATAATGGCATGGTGTGGTTGTTCTGTACAGAGTGCTCTACACAAAGCCGCGGGCAGCCAGCTTTGCTCTGCCTGACATGGGCTCTGCACCAAGTTGGGGGTACGGGGCTGCTGCTGCTGTTGTGTGTGTGTTTGCCTATTTAACTGTGAGTGTGTGTCATCTGGACAGAGAACAGAGCAAAGCGGAACAATGGTGAGCTGATAGAGAACATGATCACTGGGCTCCTGTAGGTGTAGAACCTCTCGATACACTGTGGCGTCATTGTGGCCAGCCGCCATGTTGAGTGACAAAAAAAGACTCCGCTTCCAGCTCGCTGATGCCCGGAGGGGCACTCCTGTAGTAATGTCGTCTCGCTGTCACCCAAAATGCTGCATGATGATTGTCTGACGAGCGTTCCTGGGACACTCCATTCTGTTAGCTCCATCTCAATGTGTTTTGCGAAGCTTCAGTCACAACTGGTTCATGTTATAGTGTTGTTCTGCGGCTCATCTGACCTGTCTGTTTGAGTCAGCGATGACCTCCACAGCTCAGGGCCACGCGGTCTGTCTGTCTCTTTGTCTTTGTGTTTGCGGGCCCACTCCGACCTCATCTGTCTTCATAAAGTGTGTCTCTCAGTTGACCTGTCTGCATAGCTATTGCTCATTCCATTCACCGAGCTCTTCTCCCCCCCCCCCCCCCCCCCTCCCTGTGACTGCCTGCACACGCCAACCATGGCTCTAGAGGTCAGCTCGAACAAACACCTTAGAATATGTCTTTGCGCAGATCAGCAGTTTTCCCTCCCTCCATTTTCTCTGTGACCGCCTTGCTCTTTTGGTTTATGTCAAACTGACACAGTAATTATAACTTCTTAATGAGCCAGATATTTGGTATGCATAGTACACTGAGTCCCTAGGCTTCTTTGCATTTCCAAGATATAACTGGAACGCCTCATTGCAGCTAAAACTGGAGGATTCTGCAGTGAAACATGCTAAACAGTCATATGCATTGCTTCTTTCCGGTGCTTACCAAGATATCAACAGTCCTAAGTTAACCTTTGAATGATTAATCACTCTGTGATCTCAGTTGGATGTTCTTTTATT
Source organism: Verasper variegatus (assembly GCA_026259375.1). Classification (NCBI taxonomy): domain Eukaryota; kingdom Metazoa; phylum Chordata; class Actinopteri; order Pleuronectiformes; family Pleuronectidae; genus Verasper; species Verasper variegatus. The sequence goes on from CM048045.1 coordinate 13,928,377, forward strand.
TAAGTTAGAACTTAAAAATGGAGTTAGGAGGTTGTTTCCTGATTCACTTTTTATAGGTGATTATTTGTTGAAATCCTCTTCACGTACCGATAGTCATCGTTACATAAAGTTGTCCTGGCCCACGCAGGACTGTGATACACACGACCAATCATCTAATTTGGACCAAATGAAATGATTTGCTGGTGTACTGGTCTGTCGCTAGCTGACCTGCGTGCCTAGCAGAGAAGACAGCCAAAAGTTAGCGAGCAAGTCACAGAAAAGTGTTCTTCTAGCAGCTTCTAGCGCGCTCATGTGTTTTCCGGAGCGTAGCTATGTCACAAGGGCAGTCGGGACGGATGGGATGTATCAGTGTAGCCTGCTCCTGCTAGCTTTCCCAGGATTACCAACCCGCACTTTAATGTGCATGCTTTACATTTTCCCAACAAGTGGGACACTGGCTTCATATTTCACCACATTGTTTTGCTGAATATCCTGTTTCTCTTCAAGGGGAATATTTTTTTTCTGGCAGTGACTCGGTGTAGATGAGCTGGTTCTCTACGACCCAGCTCAGCTTTCAGTACCTCCTCCATGTGGCAAGGCGCTCATTGATAAGACTTATTCCCACAATCATAATTAGAATAAGCCTCATATCTCCGGGGTAACCTAAGATCCAAGATTAATGTGACTCTGTATACAGTGTCTGTGCATGTGTGGATTTATGTATGTGGATGGGTAGAAGAAGAAGACGTGGCTGCTCTCTTTCTCTTTTCTTGTCTTTCTCTACATCTGTCTCACTCATGGTTTGCAGAAAAATCCGTCCTCAGTCAAAAAGCCACTATAACAGGTCTCTTCTCCTCTGCTTCCTGCCCTCCCCTGCTCTTCTCTATTGCTCCATTTGTTTATGCTGGAGTGACTCTATGTCAGCAGGTTGTCAATATTATTTGTAAGAGACTCTAATAAATAGGCCTGTTATTGGACTGGTGGGAAGACAACCCATTGTGTCTGTGAGTGCATCTGTGTAGTTGTGCGTGCGTGTGTGTGTGTGGGCGATCAGTGTGTGTAGCACTGCAGAGGGGAGGGAGGTGGAGGTGTCAGTTCCTCTTACTCCCACCGCTTCACTGGCGTCACTGCAGTGCCCTCTGTCAATGACCATTCATTAAAAGCAAAGGCCACAGCGACACGAGAGTACGCACGGTTTCAATTTGTGAATTTGAGTGACGAGGCCTTTTCTCTTTTCCCTTTTTACGCAGAACACACACTGAATGTAACCATGATGCAGCTCTTCGGTGAACTCATATACATAAAAAATGTGGGCTAAAGTTTACACGCTCACCAGCGCCGGCACCTGCCACCGCCAGCAGCTCGGTGCTGCTGCTCCGTGAAGCGCAAAAATGCACCTGTGCGTGATTATGGTGTCACATTAGTGCATTCACCAAGGAAGCCTGGCTGACTTCTTACTGGGAGTCCTGGGGCTACAAGACACCTGGGAGTTGAAGCCTGGAAAATGTTCTGTATGCTTCAACAGTCGCTCTGATCACAAAGTGGAAAGAGGCACAGATGATTCTTCACACTGCAGCTCTCTAGGGTTTACAAAGTGCCACTGTTGCCTTCATCATGTAGATTATTTATTTTCCATCTCCTTTTCTTTTGTAAGTCTTTGTTTAACTACACTTTTACTCAAAGCCCGAACCTATTGATATGTTGATTGGCAATTATATTCTTTTGATTTATGTTCATGTTCATGCTGAACCTTTGATCTTTGCTTGATTATTAGCAATGCAGTTACGTGTCCACAACCTCCTCTTACTCCTCATCTTGAGATAGTCAGGACTGAATGTCTTAGTATTCTGTTTAAATACGAATAAAGGTTATTATTTTTGCTGTTATCATAATGATATAACAATCGCATACTTATTCTGTTAAGGAAATTTGGGGACAGATTTTTCAGATATATTGATTGATTGATTGATTACAGACCAGATTGACAAATCTGGTCTGTAATTAAGAATTTATTTAAAAATAAAACCTTATTATAAATAACTATGTACAAAGAAAACACCAAATAGCCAATGACAACAGAATATCTAGAACTTGAATCAAGAAAATTAACAATTTTGTAAACATCATTGCACATCTTAGCGATATGTCTGTGAAAGGCTCATATCGGCTGAGATTATTGGCAACCAATATATTGATCGGGCTGTGTTGTACGTGTCATACAAGTGCAGCTATACTATATTGGAGAAACATATTTTCATAACGACCATGCTTGGCAACTTCTAAAAGATCATTGCATTTAAGATTTTCTAAATCAAACACAGCCCTCTCGGAAAAAAGGAATGTCATCTCCCTCTGTTTTCACATATGAAATACAATTAATGCCGGATCCAGTCTTTGTGTTTTTCTCTTTGAAAATCACGCTCATCGAATGTAAAAACAATTTCATCAATCAACTAATGTGATAATTCAGTAACAGTGGTGAGAGGTGCTTCACTAACAATTTCCCGAACAGCAGCCAAGCATAAAAAGGTTGAGCAAAACTAACGTTTGGCGGCGATGGATGTTGCATTAATCATGTCTGCTCTATTTCTGTGTGCTCGGTGGAGAAGATCGGTAGCAGAGGAGGGGGAGAGAGAGAGAGAGAGAGAAAGGCAGACATAAAATAGAGTGAAAAGTGTCCTCATGAAAGAGAATTACCTCCATCCAGCTCTGGGGAGAGAGGAAATTCCTCTGAGTGCAGTTGAGATAGGGTTTCACACAAAGACCAAAAGAGAAATCAATTCTCCTTGAGATGCAGCAAGGTCAATTCATAGGGGCATGGCTGTAGAGGAGAAAGCTGAAGGGAAGGAGGAGGAGGAGGAGGAGGAAGAGGAGGAGGAAGTTGATGAAGCAACCAAAGAATGGGAGAGCGGGGCTGAGTGAATAGTGTAGGAGGAGAGAGACTTAAGGGAGCGTTGAAGGGATAAAGTCGGGGAGGAAATGAGCATCGGCGAGATGAGGAAGACTAAATATGTGGTGAGCGGGGGGGAGACGATTTTTCGTTTCAAGCCGGCCGATGGGGAGAAATCTATGCTTCCTTACTGACTGGATGCATTGAACTGTAGTCTCTGTGTATCATCTGACTCATGCAGAGGGGAATTGTGAGCAGTGTATCTGACACACTGTCGGGCATGTCATCCTACAGCCCTGTGTGAACTTCACTTATAGCCACAAGGACGTCTCCTCTCTCCGTGACCTCATCCACCCAAGCAGCTCGGGCTTTACTAGCACAGGGTTAGCCAGGCGCACAGACTCAAGCAATAGTGCTTTTGCTTCCAAGAAGCCTTGAGCTTGCATTTAATCCTTAAAGTTACATGAACAGCTCAAAATAGCTTAAATCTCCAGCCTCAACGCCTTCCCCCAGCCATCAAAATCTGCGCTGAGTGTTTTAATGGTTTCTGTAACGGCTGATGAGATGCAGAAAGTGCAGGGTGATTAAAAAGGCGGCAGTAGGCTGAGGTCAGACCTGCCCCTTGTGGCATGTTGCCCATTGACGGCGACTGTAAGAGATCTCTTTGGAAATGCTTTAGTTCTGTGTTCGATGAGAGCCGGGGAGTTCTCTCCCTAGCAGGTAGTTACGGGATCCGCGTGGCGCAGGGCTTAGTACAGGCGTCTGGTATGCACACCTGTCTCCACACAAGTTCTTCCCTGAACAAGCGGCCCTACCCCTCAGAGAGGAAGTGAGGGTGGGGAGGAGAAGGGGCTCTGCCAGGACCTGCACCACAGCACCCTGCCCCTGCCTAGGGGCAGTGCGGGGGAGGAGAAATGGAGGATCAGGAGGGTGAGCTGCCAGAGGTGTGGATTAGAAGGCTGTAAGGGACACAGGGGTAATGTGGTATCTGAGGTCATCCATTTAAAGTATGTTACTAAGTCTCTACCTTGTGGCAGGTGTCACATTTAGGTCCTTGATTTCCTTTCATGATAAACACATTTATTTGATTTATTTTCTTATAATTGGTGGATACAAATTCAAGCATTGGATGTTAACCAGGACTGAATTCTAAAATCTCCTGCTGACAGCTTCTGCGTGCAGTGTCTGCTATCGGATACAGGGATGAATATACTCCTTCTTATATGCTCAACACCGCTCTCAGCTAACACAGTGGCTGTTAACGTAGTTCAAGAGCGCACTGATAAAATGTAACACATGGATACGCAGAGAGGAAGGATGGAAACAAGCATTTCCATTTAATTAGCATAGTCAGGATCGGTGCAAATGGCCCGGACGAGACAGGAGGAAGCGACTTCACATTGTATTCTTCACATCTGAATAATGTTGGTTAATGTTTGGGCTTGTAATTGGTTTGCTTATTAATTTAGCATCAGGGATTTGACAGCGTGTCAAAGCACAGCAGTAACGAGCACATATATATTATCACAGCAGTGTTTCGGCCTCCACCCTAAATTTTTCTCATTTGCTCCAGTGATAGCTTGTGTAAATGTGAGAGATTGTATTTACAGTAGCACCGAAGATGTTTTTTGTCTCTTTGCTGCGCCAATAATCACCAGCCAGCCACTGCCACAAATCTTCATTAAAGGATTAGCCGGCAGGGAGACAGCTTGTGTTCCTTTGCTTTTACTGGTGGCCGTGAATCCAATGCTTTCAGCCCTGGTCTCTTGCCTTCCTGTCTCCTGTCACTGCAGCTCACCTGAGAATCTCACCCTCACACCACGTGCGCACCGACTCTTTATTTGTGCCCTTGTCTTTGTCTCACTCTTTACCCTCCTCTTATCATCTCATTCTATCTCTGTCTTTGTCCTGCATATGTTTAAATCTGCATCTACATCATGCTCACAGATCCTGTCAGTTTGTTCCCTTGAGGTGCATCAGCAGCCCGGTGGGCACTCATACTCAAGACAGAACAAATTAAGGTCACAGCAGGGAGAGCCGAGACAGTGAAGGACAACATGGTCTGCCAAGTATATCTGTGTGTAATGTGCATATATATATATATATATATATATATATATATATATATATATTTATATACTTGCCTCTTGTGACTTTTAATCGTTGGCACGACTCCAGAGAGATCTACTGTCAAATGACTCTGGTCCTGTTCAAAGGAAAACTGACCCTCATTGCACCATTTTGCAGGATAAAAGGGGCCACCCCCCGTCTTTGAATTCAGGCTCGAAAAAACAGAGTGATGAATGCTCTTTTGAAGGCGCTTTGATATCACCTGATGAAGACCACAGGATTAAATTCCCTCTTGTTCCTGCTGGGAGCGTTGTGACTCATCTCGGGCTGTTGTCGGCCCATCAGTGCTTCTCTGATACCCGAGGGCTCCTGTTCACACACCTTGGTGGTGAACATACACAGAAGCCATGGACACACTGCTGAAGCAAACTGTTGTCTCTTTGTTGTCTATGGATAGAAAGACTAAAGCTATATGTTAAAGGCTGGTCCCGATGGGGTCCAGAGGCCTCATCTCTGCCATCCTGAGCCTCAGACCTCCCCTGAAGGGCAGTATCGTATTCTGCCTGACTGTGTGCGCCTGTGTAATCCATAGCTGCAGGGAGGGTGACCTTCACAGCAGGCAGCCTCACAGCAGCCTGCGACACAGGCACTCAGGGAAGAGGACAGGCTGGACACGGGGGCAGGACACGGCAGTTCTCTGCACGTCTGCATGTGATTCTCTCTTTTTCGTGCAACTGCCATAATGAATATTTAACTGTTCTTTTCCTAAAGGCTGTTTTAAAATCTTCTTTAGTGATTCCCATTTTTTTTATATCATTCGAACAAGGTTGGACTTGAAACATCTTTGATATCTGTCATTTTATGTGCTGCAGGATCTAATGGAGTTAAGCACAATATATAAACAAAATAAAAAAATAATACCGACTCTTTTCTGGCTTTTATCTGCAATTGGAATGGATACAATTGGCATTTACTCCCAGGTTAAATGACTCTGCAGTAGACTGAGGTTTTCACCGACTGCGGCTCAGATCAGCAGTGAGGAAAACGTGACACCCAGGTGAACACGCAAATTTGGCAAGACAGCGAGGCGAGAGCGCTCCTCAATTTTTGGCGCATTTGTGACGTCAAACATGACCAACCGGGCGAGAGGCAGTGGGAAAGGAGCCAATCACTTTAAGCCGGTGTATCCGTTTTTAGAAAACCTGTGTATAACTGCAACTTTTGGTGTAAAATATTAATCGGTGAAAGTCCCATCGTTGGCCATTAAACCATATCCTGCGGTTCCCTGTTTGTCTTGGAGAAAGATGCTGTTTGCTATTTTTTCTATAATGGCTGTTTGCATCCAGTGCACCCTGCTGCCTGAAGTAACGGTGAGACCAGAGGCAGAACAAGTTATTGACAGTTGTGTGAGTAGATGACGCAGCCAAATAAGTCCCCGCTCATGAATGATGCATGTCCCCACCGGCTCTGATGGAGAAAGAGAGCAAAGCTGGATGACAGCTGGGGTGCTGTGTGTGCATGGTGCAGAACAAGGTAAGACTCTTTATGGTACAGTCCACCACTCTCTCTCCCTCTCTCTGTTTTTCTCTCTCCCTCCTTTTTCTTTCTTTTACTCCCTCCGTCAAATACACACAATTTAAGGGCTTCTCAGTGGAGATGTTCCTCCCTTGGGTCTGCATTGCCACACAGTGACCTCAAAATGGTCTCCTCAAATGCTCCGTCTCTCCCTCCCTGCCGTTCCTCCATAGCTTCTCCCCCTTGCTCTGTCATCCTTTGACTCCCTCTCTCTCTTTCTCCGTCTCTCTTTTAGCATCTCCATCTCACTGAGCCCCCTCTATTTTCGTCAGAAACAATCACTGTATTTTCCGTCTCACTGCCCGTGCTGCCGCAGTCTGAGACTCTGATAGCAGGAGAGAGGCAAAGAGGGATGAGAGTAAAAGGGGGGGGGGCGTGGGACGTGCAACACGCAGTCAGGAACGGGAAAGGCAACATAACGGTTTGTTGTCATCGGCACTGTAGCGTCACATCTGTCTGTCCTTTTAGCAGCGCACCAGACTGTGTGGGTGAGCTGTTTGTCGGTGGCGTGAGGCCACTGACACCGCGGTGACACCACGGTGACAGTGGCTAAAAGCACACACACACAAGGACTTGTAAAAGCATGCAAACTGCATATGCAGACTTCATCCTCGCTGCTGAGGGGAGACACTTTAAGTTGCTACCACGATGCTTATGCACTGATTTGGCTTTGAGTGCTAGCGTACCCAGAATAAGAGCTCCCTCCACAAGTCAGGCCGGGAATATAAATTATATCCGAGACATTAAGAAATCTTTGCCATAGCTGTGGTCAAATCTAAAATAGCTCCAACAATTACAGTTGCAGCCTTTGATTTGCACATGTCATATATCGAAGTATTTCAGAATAGAAGCAACTGGGCAAACAGGGAGGGGTGAGATGGAAGTGAACACTGCAGTCTGCGTTTTTTCCTGTGGCTGTTTGTATTGTTGCAGATATAAACCAGTGTCGCAGCTGATCCAGTTTTGACACATTCACAAACATGCACACACACACACACACACACACACACACACACACACACACACACACACACACACATATATACATATGTCAGCATTGGCCTGAGGGATTGCATCAATATTCATTGGATCTGAAACTCTGACTTGTCCCATTTGCTTGGTCCAAGACAGACAAGGGAGGGTATTACTTGGAGGATAATTGCTGGTGATAAACTACCTCTTCAGACACTGCTACATTGATTTGGACAGAGCATTTGCGTAAGGGAAAGTAACAGTGATAGATTTCAACACTTTGCAGATGGACCCGGCGAGCATTTGAATAAAACATTGCGTATGCACAACATTGTTGGGGAAAGCCATTAACGCTCCGATTAGTTAGAAAGTGGCTAATGCAGACAGCCGGTGTGTAAAGCTGTGTGTCTGTACAGCACTCAAACAAACACATCAATCTGACTAACAGTGTGTGTCAACATGCTCCATGATTACCATTCTAATCCCATAGCAGCTCACAGGAGACCACAGGAGATCATTACCGGCAGACAATAGACCCATACGCACATGTGGAGTTCATTTTCCCACAAACGCTGATATTCTCCATTTTACAGACCATTTGTAAAATTGTGTTTTTGACAATCAGCATAATGTAAATGGCTGCTGAAACTCCTGTTGTGCTTTGCTCTCACATGTACACACACACATACACACACACACACACACACACACACACAAACAATGGATCTCAGCAGTAGCTATTCAGGCACCAATTTTATAGCACTTCAGCAGTAATGTCATGTAAATGTATTGTGAGTGTTGGAGATTTCATGGTGTGTTAGTGGAGCAAGCAGTGCCTGGAGGGTAGGGAGGGGGACTGTGATGTGTGTGTGTGTGCATGTGTTCATGAATGTGTGTGCGTGTGTGTGTGTGTGTGTATTTGCAGGGTACATTTTGTTCAGGTGCTCTGCGTCTGAGTCAAGAGCCCCTCAGTTTGTGCTTTTTAATTTTTTGATGTTAAATGGAGGCCCGCATGAAGGTGGGGGCAAAGGGGACAGGGCAGATGTGTGGTAGTGGGATGGGGGGGTTATCCTGAAGATATTTGAGTGAATTTTAATAGACCAAAAAGTGCATAATCTGAAGTGACAGAAGTGACCATGAAATAATGTGTTGCCATGTGGCTTTTACACCTGATGTGAAAACATTATGGTCATTATGAAGAGTAAGGTCATTACTGTTTATGAAGATGCTTTTGCACTTTCCTGTTTTTAAGACAGTTTCCCCCGTTTTGTGAGGCGAAGTGCATTAGCAAGATACTAAACCCCAAATTTCCCCTGATAGGGACATTGCTAGATGCACAGGAAAATTGTTGTTTAATTACAAACCATTTTGCAGACATTCCACCAGTTTTTGTGGCAAAAGTAAAGCTGTAATATTGATATATTGAAAAATACAACATATAGTAAAAGGAAAAATGAGCTGTATAAAACATACATGTTGATGAAATTGATGGATAATACTAAAAGTTAAAATTGCTCATTCCCATATGGGGTCCCAAGTAAATGTCTGACTAAATAAATGCTCTTCTTCTCTCATTGAATAAGATAATTTTCAGAGCATTTCTCTTGTTGGTGACTAGCACTATATGGTTCCTTAGATTTACTGCGGGTGAAGCAGATTTAGCGCTTGGCCACTGTATTTCTTTAAAACTAAATTAAACTTAGAAATCCACGTTTACTTTCACAAAGCTCGTATTCTGCACTCCGCCACACTGCAGCATTTTTTACTGGAAAGGAGCAAAGGAAGGAAGTTAATTGTTAGTTTGTCTGAGCTTTATGAGTGTGAGACGACCCAAAATAACATAAATCCACACATTCATACCAGAGAGCTACTCAGGCAGATTAGTTTAGAAATAGCTGAAAATAACAGTAAGGAACAGTTACTGTTATTGTTTAAAAAAGAAGATTCATAGACCAATAAAGCTCAGTGACTATAGCCTCCTGTAGTTGATGGATGCTTTGTTTCACAGATAAACCTGAACACGTTAACCTAGCACATTAATAATGGCATTAGTACATCTATCCAGTCTTTTTAAATTAGACCTTGTAGCATAATGTGCTTTGTGGATTGCCGTTTGTGATGTGAAAGCCCCATTATGTGTTGTGTTTTTTTTGTCAAAAAGTGAAAACACCTTCATACAGGCAGACATGTCTAGAAAGTTCACGAAGCACCGATCACATTATATAACGATGGGACAAACAGTAGCAAATGTAACATTATGAGTTTGGATTACGTGTGGCTTGTTGACACTCTTGAGAGTTCCTGTGTGCAACGTTGTGCAGATTTAGGATAAGAGCACTTCTGTGAGCTTGTCATCCTTTGTTGTCACCAGGTCTCCCCAGGATTGGACATGTGCTGGCGCTGCACATCTGCACACACCTCCGCACACACGCGCGCGTACACACATGCACACTCACTCACCGCGCTAACACTGCACTGTCCTCCAATATTAATACATGAGGGTGATGATGCTGTGGGACTGTACACATGTCACACTGTCACTGTCACAGCCAAGCAGAGGAGGGGAGAGAGAGGTGGGGGCGCAAGAGAGAGAGAGAGAGAGAGAGACAGAGAGGAAGAGAGAAGGAGGGGGCTAATTTTGGATGCATGGCATGTGGAGTTAGGATAACCATCTTTTCTGCAGCTCTCCTCCGCCACACTGTTTGTTCAATTACCATTTACTGCAGAGAAAGAGAGGGGCACTCAGAAAGAGGGAAAGAGAGAGAGAGAGAGAGGGAGAGGCAAGGGGAACAGAGAGAGGGAAGAGCAAGGACGATGGAAGGAGAGGAGGAGGAGGAGGAGTGGTGCTCAGTGATGCAGGGGATGAGGAAGTAGATGCGAAAGAGTTGGGGAGAATAGAGTGAGAACAAAAACAGAGGGAGAAAGAGAGAGAGAAAGAGAGAGAGAGAGAGAGGGAACAAGCCAAAACAATCTGTATACAGCGGCAGGGCGAGGAGCAGAGGACACAGGGTGAGATGTGGTGCAGAGCTGACAGAAAGGAGAATGTGTCACATACAGGTGTCAGGTACAGGGGTCATGTCCCGTCGGTGTTTGACCGTGTCTGCTCCAAAATGTCACACGACATCGTCTCGTATGTGGTTTTCTGAGAGTTTCGCGATAAAAGGCGGCAGGATTTCCTTGTGTAACAGCCTCGCACATGCAGGGCTTCTGTTATGAAACACCGCCACTGTCTCTGCTTTGATAAGTGTCACGGGCTGTGAGTGTAACTTTAAAAAAAACCCATATTCAAACAGACTATTCCCAGCTCTCTGCATGGGGTCCCAACCGTACCAAATTGAGATATACAGAGATGAAGCTCGATCCTCCAGCTCCTCTCATCAAGTCTCCCCCTCTTTTCTGCACCCCCCCCCCTCTTTAAAATTCTAATCCCTCCCTTCTCATCCTTCTTCAACTCCCCCCTTCCTTCACAGTCCTTCTCTCTCTTTCTGTGTGTGCGTGTGTGTGTGTGTGTCCCCTCTCTCTCTAGTTGGCTCTGGCTCCAGTATACAGAGCAATTACAGAGATGATATCCACTGTCAGTCAGCGGCTCACAGATGAAGCCGGGCCTCTTTAACATGCTAATGGAACGCCAGATTCAATCAGGCCTTTGTATGGCAGAGGGGAGGGCAGCGCTGCTCATTAAAAAATAAATAATAATAACAATGAGGCCCTGGCCAAAGAGGCGAGCAGCACCGAAACCGTGGCGTTGAACTCGCTCCCTGACTCTGCTCTCTCAGAAAACACCACTGGACCATCATCCCTCTCTTCCACCCGTCCTCCCATCGTCCCTCTGAAAAAATGCCAATGGGGGGGGGGGGTCGGTGAGTGTGAGGGAGGCGCAGGGGGAGGTGGAGGAACAGGTCGAGTGTGTGAGGGTGCAGACTCCTTCAATCATATGACAAAACAAAAATAGATTATGTCAAGTCAGCACTCTGTCTCAGGTTTTTGTTAATCGTTCTCCCTGTGTTCTGTCCCTCAACCTGTCCCTCTCTCTCTCTCTCTCTCGCTCTCACACACACACACACACACACACACACACACACACACACACACACACACACACACACACACACACACACACACACAGACCTTAAACATAACCCTAACCCATTCATAACCCTAATCAAAACCTTCCTTAACTTTAAAATAATATTAGGACCTATATAGCATGTTGATTAAGCCAATTTCAGACATGGATTCCAGAGGATCCAAACATTTCCAGTTTAGCTTCCACATATAAAGCGATCAGCAGGAGACTGTCTGGGTTAGAAATGTCTGGGTGGACATGATGGACGCATGACATGACCTTCAAATTCCATTGCAGAAATCTCATGTTTTTCTTGTTTACAAAACATTAACACACAGGCTTTTGAATCTCGTCTTTCTGTTCACATCTTCGTTGGCGTCTTCTTGGTGTATAGCACGCGTCTATTAACATTTTTCCTGCTGTATTCTCACCTGGGCTCACTTGGTAACTTTCCGGACATTTTACTTGGGGCTGGCAGTAAAAGTAACGGATAATGTCTGGAGCAACTGACTCCGAATTTTGTGTTCCCTCTGGAAAATTTCAGGAATATGTCCCTTTCTTCTCTCCATGTCTGCGGGCAGCTGTAGTGAGCAAGTCAGGGGGGATTTTCTGCCGTTTGCATAACTCAGCGAATCTTTTGCTTAACAGAGATATTGAAAAATGGTATCATTCTTGACATCTAACAGCCAGAAAGCAAATTAATGCATTTCCCAAAATATTGAATTTGAAGTTTAGTATTTATTTGCAATAGCACCACAGTGATCTAGTATTTGATGTTACTGAAGTAGGAGGAATTGAGAGGGGAAAAAGGGTCTGAACGGATTTGCAGAGGTCCTTGCTGCCCCTGTTGTAAGTTACGCAATGAGTCTGAACATGTCTACGACGATGACGCGGTGGGGGCCTTCTTAAATGTCAGTGTGAGCCGAGGAAATGTTTAGCCACAGGACATCATATTGGCTTCAGCAGGGGTTTTGATTCACGGGGATGAACGTCTGATGTAATTCAGCTGTCACATTTAACAAGCATATTGCACCACATTCAGCATCTGATATCCTCATTACTCTCATTACCGTGCCGCTTTGGAGAGCCGTTCAAAAGCCCAAGCTCCTTTCATCCACCGTACGCTTTGTTTGAGACCTCTCCGTGGAGGTGTGATTCATGGACGCTCAGATCCTCTTTATTCGCCGTGAATCAACACCGGAGAGTGGAAGTTTGTTTGTGAGTTGGTGCAGGGGTTTATGTCCACATGCCCACAGACGAGAGATTTATCACAACCGAGATCAACCCGGTACTCACTGAATAATGCATCACCTGACTACCGTGGAAAGAAATATGCTGAATATGCCTCAGCAGAGCAGAAGGTGCGGGAGGAGGTGGGGAATCTCGTAAAGCTTGTTCTCAATTTAGCTTCAGTGTACGAGACAACAGAGGGATTGCGTTGCTCACATGTCTTGACAAATGAGCTCAGGTCTGTTTCAAGGAGGTTTCCCTCTGTCATATAATGAGCTTTGCCAGGGGAAACTGCATCCATGGGGGACTTTAGTGTGTGTTTGACTCAAAAAGTCTCCAGCATTCTTTTAAAAATAAGTTGTTGTATTAACCTCCATAAAATCCATGGCGGCTCATCCTGATATTAGCAACCCTCCTGAGCTGCCTGCAGTTCTTTATAGGGGGAGATGATGGATGCTGATTTAAACAAAAGTGTCATTTGTGGTCACACCACTGCCAAGTGACATTACAGAGGAGACCCCCCCTCACCCCCCAGCACTTAAAGAGATTGGGCTGTGGTTAGAGTGGCCAAGGATGAACGGAGAGCACTGTGTTAGAGGACATGCCCGGTTGTGAGGCTACTCCATATTCAAAGACAAAACACTGCAGGGCTGCAATGAAAGCAGGGGTCGTCAACCACAAAGTATCCTCCCCCCACTCTATTTGGCTGATAGCATTTTGCCCTCTACCCTCCCTGGGGACTGGAAGAAATGAAATGGACTGGCAAACACAGGGCAGGGGTATATTATGGCTCAGTATTTCTTTTTTCTAATCTCAACATCCACCCTTTGCCAGCCCATCATGCCTTCTCCTGTTCTCTTCGGCCTTAGGGCTGGTGGTATAATCTCATAGAGAATCTGGCGCCATTGTTGCTCTCCCCCGAAGTGTATTTGGGTTGATCCACTTGTTTGTGGCTGAGTGATAGAATTCCATACCTGAGGGCGCAGGATTCTGGGAGGTGCATGGGAATAAAGTCCTGGCTATTGTTCCACCTGTGGCCGCTGCCTTGAACAAGGGAAGAAGGGGAGGAGATGGGAGAGACATGTGGGTTTGGGTGTGGGGGCTGGGCGGCAAGGAACAAGTAGGAGCAGTTCTGAACAGGCGGAGGACAGGTGGAGAGAGGGGGAGAGGGGAACAGGGGGAGAGGATACATGTTACGGTGTGCTGCCTTCTTAGGCTCAGAATGTCACCTTGTCCTTTTCCCCCCTGTCTCTCCCTCTTTTTCTGGTTTTCTCTCTCCATCTCTTTGTGCCTCTTCACCTGTGCACTGATATACAGACAGCGTCTCCTCTCTCCTTTCTACCAGTGCTGCATGTCTAATCTCCCCCCACTGCAGTGGATCAGTGTCTTTCAGCAGACACCACAAGGTACACTGCTCGTGTTCCTCCTCCATAGCATTCCAACAGTACATCCATCACTGACTAAGACTGCGCCCTCAGCCATGCAGCGACATTCAGACACATCTCCGTTGAACAAACTCTCTGATCATCTTACAAACCTGACTGGCCGTCAGCCAAGGGAGGAGCGTTCATTACAAAAGAAAAATACATAAAAAGACAGAAACCTGAGAAAGAAAGAGAGAAGGCAGCAGGGGATTTAAAGAGGACGGGGCTGTTGGAAGAGATTAATTTGAAATCTGCTGTGAACCTTTTTGTGGGTTTTTTTGCTGCTGGATGATTCAGTGAGTCAAGCAGGTTATTCCCTATTAAGGTGTGATCACTGAAACTGCTGGACTTTACAAAAGAGTAAGCTGATCACAACATATACAAATCTGGAAATAAACACTATGCACCAAAAGATCTGTCTTTGAATTTCCAAACCTGTCACCTGTAGGCTAGACAGGTGAGGACGGCACCAAATACTGTCAGCTTCAATTCACATTTTACATATGTGTGTAGAGAGTCAGAGCCAAGTATCTAATGTCCACAGAAACTTATCATACTAGTTTTCTACAACACTGGTCTTCTGTGAAACATGAAACTTTTCAGAGCTACTTTTTTAAACGTCCAATATGTAACTTCGGCAGCTAGTGGTCCCTCAGTCTAAAAAAAATATCTAGTTTGATGAATTCACAAAGTAGCGTGGGATAATGGGAGTCTTCACCACCATCTTTTGTCCCATAATCTTCTTGGATCGCTTGATCCCTCTGTGATTTTTGTGCTTCATGAATAATTGCGATGTCATTACGAGTGACCAATACAATCAGTGGGAGGAAAAAACTGCCGACTGGCTAACTAGCCAACTGGCTAGCAGTGTGTTTTTCCTTTCTCATAGGTTGTTTGCCCCAAAGGTTAAAGCAGTCTGTCTCCATAGCAGAGATGGGCAAAGCCATGAGTAAAGCGGTTATGACACAATTTAAATTCTCCGCACTTTCTCTGGAGGAGGAGCATGTGTGAACGCAAATGTACCAGTGAGAGCCTCTGGATTATCTGCGGACTTCATCTGCCTGGCCCCCTTTTAAGTCCGTAGAAATTCCGTAGAATCTGATGAGAGTACACAGCAGGAGTGTCCCTGCTGGATTCACAGCGAGAGAGTGGGGGCGTTGATGACACTTCCTACAAAAAAAAACTAAAAGAACAAATCCCAAATATCTCAAGGTGAAAAAACATTGTCGTAGAAGACACAGGCGAAGATGTCAAAAGAATTTGTGGTGATAAGAGCTGACTATCTGTCTGTTGTAAAACCACGTGATCTCTGCAGTGGAATTAATATGAATTAATTCCTGCCTCTGCCTGCTGCACCCGGCTTCACCACCTCTGGCTTGAATAACGTGGAGGATTTGTTGCTGTTGTGAACACATCTGTACTGAAAAACCTCGCTGCATTGTGCATGTGTGAAAGACAAACCACGGGTGAAGTTCGGACCATAGACCATATATATCATAGGTCTATTTGTAGACATTTTAATGAAGATTTGTTACATATTCTATCTTTAACAGGCAGTGATTATTCGATTTTCAAGGGTTACATTTTTTGGTAAAAGGTCCACGTTTATACTGGGATTAAAGTTACATAAAACAGGGTTAGCTGACCATGTGGGTTAGGATTAGTGCGAAAGGGGAATGAATGTGAGCCTGTGCCCTGACAAGGGTAACCACACAGGGGTGTGTGTTTGCTCATATTTGTGTGCTTGTTTTATGCGCTCATTGTGACCCTCTCTCTGTGTGAACGCTGTGGCCGCGCTGCGTGCCGTGTCTGTGCAGTTGGCCTGCATCGAGCTGTGCTGCACTGTTCTCTCTGTGTTCCCATCATTCCTGGCTGTCCTCATCCATTAGCCCTGACAGCTATTTTGTCTGTCATTACTGACCTCAAAACAGCACCAACACTCTGCGTCACCACACACACAAACACACACACACACACAGGCCGCACACTTGCTGATCCTTGCACTGCGAAATGATTATGTGCCTGCGCTACAGTTTAAACGTAATTACATCGTTTGCTCTCATCGCAAGAGGTGCTGCAGTGATAAATATCACATCGGAATGTAACAAGACCAAATTCATAATATTTTCATTAAATCTATTCAACCCGTCCTGAATGTGTTGGTGCAGGTTCCAACATGAAGCCAGACGTATGGCTTCTCTCCCAACGTGTCATCACTATCTTTATCAGATATTGATTTAAGGTGGAACCAGAGACAACCAAGTCAGGGAAGAAATGCACCTGGATCAGTTTACCAGCCCACCTTTATTGCCCTTTGATGGATAGATAATACAGATCCTACATACAATCGAAAGAAAAATTACGCAGCCAAAGGATTTAGCTTTGCAGAGCCGATTGGAGCGCTACAGCATATCTACAGAACAAATAAGTAAGGTCACGGCAGAGATCAGACCACTAGATGTGTGCGCTTGTGTGTGTCTGTCAGTGTGCGAGTGTGCTTATTGTGGTTGTGTGTTGCAACAAAAGCCAACAGTCTCCAAAAGTTCAGTCACTGCTGGACGAGTAGCCAGCCAGGGATTTAACAGAAGGATTTAAAGGGGGTGTGCATCTGCTTCTGTGGCTCGATCACATGTGTCTGACCTGCACTGTGCATATTTCCTCGCATTGTGGCGCTGAGGACCGACAGGCATCGCAGGCAGGGGTATCAGAGACACACTGTCTTCACCCTCATTCCATTGCATTATATCCGCATCATGCCTCCTCCCCGAGCTTCCATCGTTCTTCACTCTATCTTTCTTGGAGTCCCCAGCCAGCAGCTCCTCTGTGTCTACCAAAGATTCAGACTGGCAATTAAATCCTCCTCGCCTTGATTCAGCTACTTAGGAGAGATCAAGGTAGGGTTTTTTGTAGGTGGGGGGGGGGCTTTTGGGGGCCTTCCTCTATCATATTATCTCCCTAGGGTGTCATTACCACCCCATTCCACTCTGTCATTATGCACGATACTCCTCTGTGGGCGAGACTGAGGGTTTACCTTGCCTTATATGAAGTATGTCTACGTGTTTTTTAATAGCTGGTATGTGTGCTTGATGTTGTTTGTTAGTATTTTGGAATAAAAGCTGCTTGGAAGTCCCTAGTTTGGAATTCAGTTCTCTTATCAGATTGCAAATGGCAGCAGATTGGCTCTCTGCTGTGTGACTGTGTGAAGGGAGGGGACTCTTACTCATTTGTCCTTTCACCTAAAAATGTAAACTATGCGTGTGAGACTTTGAAGCTGCTCTAACTTTGTTTGACCTTCACTATGCTGGTACTTGGGCTTTTTTTCAATTCTAGCCACAGAGCATAACACCACATGCGTGCACGTGCTGCACCAGGCTGTACTTTACCCGTACTTTAGAGTACAATGAAATTAGGGAAATTGCTGTTCTCAAAATTGGTAGGTTGGGTAAAATCTAAAAGACCTACAATTAGAGGGGAAAGTTTAACACCCTCCCAGTGACGCGGAGAAAAATGTACAGACACAAACATGTTGATTGTGGTGCTCCGACGCCCGCAACACAATTAAAAAACAAAGCTACAGTTCATTTGTAAGGCATTTAGGTAAAGCGTCACATTTTACTACTGGCACGGCACACTATGGAATGTTTGCAGTGTGTGTGTGTGTGTGTGTGTGTGTGTTCATGAGTCTCACTGCGGTGCTTATATTTGGATTAAGCACTGAGACATGTTCTGACTAATACTTAGCCCTGTGCTGAAGTCTTGAGCAGCAAACACTGTATCATATCACAGTAACTAAGCTCTCATAACCTTTTTTACACTTCCCCACAGTGTGCACACTGTCAAGAAGACACACACGCACACACACACACACACACACACACACACACACACTTGTACTTCTGCCTTACTCATCGACATAATGCATTCCCTAATCCCTGACATTAACCATGCAACTAAATGCCTACATCCCAATCCTTATCCTAACTCTAACCTAAACCCAATTCCACCCAAACTTAAAAGTGTTTTTCTGAAAATGAGGACCAGTCAAAATGTCCTCACTCCATAAGGTCTATAACTCAAACGGGTTCTCACACACACACACACACACACACACACACACACACACACACACACACACACACACACACATGCACAGACATACCTTACACACAACACTAATGCATACAGAGAAGCCAACTCTGATTTGTGGCACTCACACAAAGTTTCAGCTCTCCCCGCGTAATCCTCTCATTAGAGCGTAGCATAACACCAGCAGTTCCAGGCTGCAGCAAACCAAACAGATCTTTATCACCATCCACCTGCCTTGTGTGCATATATTAACCTTCATCGGAAGCTAGAAATTAACATACCGTGATTAGAGGAGATGGGGGAGATAAAGTTTGATAGGAACATGCAGTTATATTTTATAATCATTTTCAGATGCCAAAGAATGGACTTGAAGTTGCTGCTCTGACATTTACAGAGGGGCTCAGCAGCACCCTCTTGTGGTCACTGACAGTCAAACCTGCTCCAGTTTCGGGGGTTTAAAGGTTTAGCCTGCTTGTGTGAAGGTGGGAAGCTTCACTGTGTGACTCCCAGCGCTGTGTGAGCCTTGTTTACCTCCTCCGATGAGGTGCATCGTGAGTCAGACACTGTGAGTTCAGGCTGAGGCAGCGATCTGGAGGAGGGATGCTGCTGCCACCGCTGTCTGTGAGGGGAACATCCAGGCAAGCAGCTCAGAACACAGCCACCAGAAATATAGAAAAAACCTTTAGGACTGATGATCAAGGTGACAGGGGAGGCAAACTTAAAACAGAGTCATATGCCTTATGATGGACACAGGTATAAAGCCAGTGTGACATGTGAGTCAGAGGAATGTTGCCTCTGAAGGGCCTGACTTCATAATCCTATATGTGCAAACCTAAGTGCACTGAGGTGTAAGTGTGCATTCAGTCTTTTGGAACAGTGTGTGTGTGTGTGTGTGTGCACGGACATATGTTTGTGTCTTCAATGTGTGTGATCAAGCATTTATCTATTACGTACGTATGCATCTGCCAACCTTAGATTGAACCTTAGAAGATTGTGTGTGTGTGTGTGTGTGTGTGTGTGTGTGTGTGTGTGTGTGTGTGTGTGTGTGAGTGTGTTATTATCTCTGTACCATTCAGCAGAGCTTTTGGCGAGGCCTGTGATCCTGTTGATTGGGCTGGTGGTCAGGTGAAAGGGAGGCACAATGTCCTGCTGAGCCTGAGACTGGAAGGGAATACTGAATGGAACAGGACCAAATTTTCATTCTCTCTCTCTCTCTCTCTCTCTCCCTCCTGTGCTCTGTGTCCACTCTCTATCACGCTGCCTCCGACGCTGAAATGAATTGGCTATTCCTGTAGTCCTGGGCACAGCTGTGTACAGCGCCGAATACACACTGAGCTGATCATGAGGGAGGCGAGAAACAAATTTAGAGAGGGAGAGCGATGGTCGGAGAAATGGAGGTGGACAGCCAGACGGATGGGCAGCCATCCGTCACACTCTACAACACATAAGAAACAGTACAAAATCTGACAGATTCTCCTGATCGCAATATGTAAAAGTAAACCAGTCATTTTGGTCATGAGAATTCTCCCCCTGGTCCGTGGTTATGAAACAGTCTGGCAACCCCAGTTTGTTTCTCTGCCATGAGTTTGTCAATGTGCAGACAGCCTTCATCCTCTGATCTGTCAGACTGGGTCTGAGCAGCCGCTAATGGTGCTTCTACAGTACCAGTCTGCTGTTCCCTGTTGTGTGAGCAACAGAGAGAGAG
This sequence comes from Verasper variegatus, assembly GCA_026259375.1. Lineage (NCBI taxonomy): Eukaryota > Metazoa > Chordata > Actinopteri > Pleuronectiformes > Pleuronectidae > Verasper > Verasper variegatus. The sequence continues at coordinate 13,948,374 of CM048045.1, forward strand.
CGAGAGAGAGTGGAGGTTTGATGAGAAACTATATTGGGGTCTATGAGGAAGCTCCCAGCTCCTGGTCTCTTCAAATCATCCCACCGTCTCAGAGTTCTGTCAACAACAAACACATGGAGCAAGGGGCAGGTTTTCTCCGGCTGTCGTTTGTCTGAAATCTCACTGCACCACACACACAGGGCTGATTAAGACAGTTATGATCATTACTTGGTGCTTGGCACAAACCTTTGAGAATCCCCCCCAAAATATACTGAGTTGTTGTTTTATTAATACCCAGTAAGGCACTGTATTGTCTATCACAGGTTTAAGGTTCTTCTATTTGTTTTTAAACCACAAAAAGGCCTGACCTCTAAATACATATCTTCTCTGGCTCCTTTCCACTTCCTTAGTCGAGGCTGAGGGGTGAGGGTGAGGGTGCGTTTTCTCTAGCTGCCCCCAGTCTACTCCTATTCTGTCGACATATTTAAGACTGGACTGAATACTCTGGGCGTTTGAGTGTCCTTTAGTTGTTTTGATACACATCATAAAGCATTTTTATTTTGTTTTATTATTTTCTGGTATTCCGCATTGTGTCTTCTTTAATTGTATTGTGTTCATAAATAAACTTGACTTGACTATTATCAGATGTATTGAATCATATCTGTGTCTCTGTTGGCGATATTCCAACATCAAGTACATCGACAGCTAGGACTAAACCATGTGTGTGTTTCCTGATGTCCCCCTCCCCACTGGGCCATGTGCAGGACAGGTGCCCGCTTTACGGCCCTGCAGAAAGGCAAGTTGGCAGGCTGACTGTTACCGCCTCGCTCTCCCCGGCCTCTGCTGCCAACAGCCCTGGCACATCTGTGCCTGTCCAACCCACCGTGTGCCAACTTACCCCACTCTCATTGTTCTCTCCTGAATGCGCCCAACGCCCATGGGAAAGAAGGCTGAACACAGTGTGGCACAACCTACACAGCCTGTTAGATAATCTCGAGACATGAAAAGATTCTCTCAGCCTAGATTCTAGAAACAGCTTTTTGTTTTGCAGCATAGGCAAGGAAAACCTCCGACAGGGATATTTTTAAGATTCTTCCTCTATCAGCTTCTGTTTCTAGAGTTAGACATTCACAACAGTGAACACAATTCTGCACAAACAATTACTGTTGAATATTTGTACGATGTAATGCAGTATCTTATAACAGTATGGTGCTAACGATGGGAAATTTGTTTTAATTTGTAATAGTTTCAGAGGTTTGTTTTCTACTATCATCAACAACATTTCATAGTCAGACATAGGGACACATCAGCACAATACATAGGCAGAAACAATATAAGAAGGCAATGATCCCCAATCTATTATTTGCACTTTACTGTTATGTTGATTTCCTCCAATTGTACAAACCACACAGACATGCATGTACACACACACACACACAAACGTATTTCCAGAGTGGAAGCGGTGATGTGACCAATAGTAGATTTATCAGGGCCATGCAGGCTGGCAAATTATTCCAAATAGGAGAATCAGTCACTCTCTTCTTTGATCTCTCTGCTGCCTGCTCTCTAATTGTAACCCTCCTTCTTTCCCCCCTTTCCACTCTGTCTATACTGCACCAGTTTTCATGTTTCATTCCTCCCCCTCTGCCTCCACCTGCACATGGCCAGTTCTATCCTTTCTTACTGTCATCTGTGTCTGTGCGGAACAGCAATGCAAGTATGGGTTTTTGCCGGTTGTGTCTTAAGTGTGAGAGCTTATACAGACACACATATGAATATGAGCTGCAGCCACAAGCTTTTAGGCTGTTTAAGGGCTCTGGTTATATGGGCGCTGGTAGAGCAGGGGATTCCTGGCATGACTGAGGGTTTAACAGCATCCAAATCACTGACCGAGTCCTGTCTGCTCTTCCAGACCGGCCTGTCTGTCAGTCTGTCTCACTCGGGCATTTACGCATAAGTGGCTCAAAAAGTCAGGGAAAAGGACAGCAGGAGGAAATATGGTGATACACATAGTAAAGACACTATTTATCCTCACTTACTTCTGTGTGGTGCAATTAGCTTTTTTGGTCTTAATTTGCACCACAAAGGGTTAAAGCCTTCAGGTTTTGCCATTATTGATTGCCCATTCTGTACACAATTGTTTTTATTTATCTATAAAATGATAATCAGGTAGGTAATGAAATGACAGAAAACAGTATTCTTTAAAGCCAAAGGTTGCATCTCCAAAGGTGCTTGTTTTGTTCTACTGACAGTCTACAACCCCTAAAAATGGCAGCTTGAGATATTACGATACTAATACCAGCATCAGATTCTACCATAAATGCTGTTTTGGGCATCGGCGAGTACACAAGTGTGCAGATCCAACACCATGTATTTCACAAATATATTAGTTTCACTCAGATAAAATTTAAATTTTCTTTTCCCCGGAATCAATTCTTTGCCGCTCCAAATCACCAGAGACAAAGGAGAGATGATTTCGAGGAGTGTAGCGTTAACCAGAGCTATAGCTAACATGTTAGCAAATTCAGCAATAGTTCACACTGGATTATTCCACGTCCCAAGTAAAACGGCATCATTTACCATGTGTGCAAGTGGGTGACAGCATTGTTGCCAATTACAACAATATTAATCTCATAAAGCATTTGTAAAGGGTTGAACCTGAGCCAGACCAAAAGACAATGACAGCAACCATCACTTCCACACAGGGTTAGTAGCATACAGCTGTTAAAATATGTTCTATACGTTTTTTTGTTTTTTTTGAAATGCACAGGGATTGGATCGGTATTGGGAAAGACAAAATAGTATTGGAACATCTGTAATTACTGCTATAAAATAAAGACAGAAAAGCAGCTGTTCAGTAGGCTACTAGTGTGTTACAGCTGTGTGTGTGGGGGGGTGGTATGTACACGTTAGTGCAGAGTGCTGTGGTTTTATTATGTCATTTGATTGACTTTCTCTGTTGTTACACAACAGTTGTTTGAAATAACAAGCACTTATGACTGAGCGTTTTATTAGCTCTGGCTCTAATGCAAGATTTTGTCAATGAGCAGAGCCGAGCCTGGTGGGACCACATTCAAATATGCACTTACTCACAATCTGCGCAAACACACATATGCAAAATGAAAAAAACATTGTGTGGGTCACACAGGCACACTGATACACAACAATTTGTTTGATTTACACTGTGAGAAGGTCCCCAAAGAGGGGTTTAAATTAATGTGGGTAATTATACACTGGGAGAAGAAAGCAGCCACACACTTGAGTTACACACACTGGCAAACACACACGTGCCTACCCCCCCCAATGGGACAGACTGTCTTTGCTTCAAGGACGACTGCTCCTTTCTCTCCTGGCTGATCCTCAGCTCCGTTCACTTTATACTGCAGCTCCTCCTGCTGCTGCAGAGACATGTTGTGGTCCCTGGTCAGCCAGTCTCTGTGTGTGTCTGCATGCCAGAGGCTGACTGACCCACTGCCAGAAACAGCCTCCGTGTTCAAGTGCAGACTCGCTGGGGAGCGGCAAACATTACTACTGTGCAACTACAGCTGACAGGGTGTCACTCATTCTAAACAAAGCACACACGCACAAGCACCAGGCTGTGTATCAACATGTGGTATAGTTTCCTAATAAATGCGTTCAAGAGGCAGTGGATTAATCATCTTGTTACTGACGCAGACCCAGAGGAGCAAGCTGCCTCAATCGGTCATGAAGGGGAAAGGTAGAGGAGAGAGCAGCTGAAGGACCTCCCATCCTCTGGCATCACAGCAAACGGCATCGAGGTGGAGCTCAGTTTAAGAGACTGACAGAAGATTGGCTGGCAGGATGTTTGTTCTTCTGACAAATGACTTGGAACAACACACACAAACGCATCACTGGCCAGTTTTAACACTGAAACATACTGACACAGAAATGGAGTGGAGTGATTGTGAAAGTCAGCCTGTGAAAAAAAAAACAATGCACCAGCTGGAAAACCAAGGCAGCTAACTGGTTTCTGATACTAGAAGAATAGTTGTGTGTGTGTGTGTGTGTGTGTGTGTGTGTCGTGCATTCATACATGTGTGGAAGAACCTCCCTACCTAACTAGAGGTAATGATGCAGTCCTCTCCACCTCGAGGCCCACAGATGCGCAGCAGAAGGCAGCTGGGCTTCAGCTGAGACAGCACTTTCACCCAGTCTGACAAAGTCAATCTCTCTCCATCTTTCTCACCCACTCCCTCTAATCCAAACTTTTGTACACTGCATCTCCCCTCACTATCTCTCTCCACTCCGTATCATTTCCCTGATTACATCGACATAAAGCTCGATGAAAATGCAGAGGTGTCACATAATGACCAAATTATCATGTGAAAGCGTGGAGGTGGGCAGAGGAACAAATTGCTGTAGGAAGCAGAGTGAGAAACAGCAAGTAACAGAGAGAGAGAGAGAGAGAGAGAGAGAGAGAGAGAGAGAGAGCGTATATCTTAAAGCAGACCCAAAAAGGAAAGCGGCAGAGCTTTAAGTCTCGGGGGAATTTGAAAGCCACAGAAATCCAGTTGCGGATATTAAGAGGCTTAATCTAAGAGCTTGCTGAGGCTGAGTTTTGCTGTGTGGGTCCCATCACTATCATCCTTGACAGAGGTTAAAGAGGAGACGAGGGAGGGATAAGGAGGAGAGGTAGAGGAGGCAGATGGGAGCAACAACGCGAAGGGGGAGCTCTGTATCATTATGACAGCATGGCACGCTTTTGTAGGAGAATTAAACACTGACATATAGTGCACAGGTGTGTGTGTGTGTGTGTGTACCTTCGTAGTAGGTGTCTTTGTTCTTCTATCCCATCAAACAGTATGTTGGATACAGTCAAAGCCTTCAGGAGCATGTGTCAGACGGGAGTAGCGGAACCAGAGTGTATGATTCTTTCATTCTAAAATTAGATGCAACCAAGTGATCCAACTCTGGTGCACGGGTCAGGTTGACATGAAGCAACACATGCTGCGATGAAACTCATTATCATCGAGCTGCAGATGTTTCCCAAGGGAGGAGAACAGGAGAGAGGAGAGAGGAGACGGGAGGCAGGCAGGTGGAGGAATCCCCACTGCCCCTGTGGCATTTATTTTCTTCTCGGTGGCATTCCTGCTCCATTTGATGTGAATGTTTTAGGCTTTGGTGCTGCAAACTCCGTAAAGTGTATAAGTCTTGTCAGTTTGTCAGGAGAAACCAGGATGTCTGTCCGCAGCAATCACTGCAGCTCTGTTAGCGGAAAATGCTTCTTTTTCACACAGATTGAAGCTTGCGTGTTCCACTGGGTGCCACATAACTTTTCTCTGTCCATCGAGAAATAATTTGTTTTTGCAGGGGCAAAAATGGTCCATTGTGCTTTTTGGAAGTCAGTAGAACATTTTCAGCGAACAACAGCAAACAATTTGTTATTTTATTCAAGAAATATATCTAGGACATTTATTACTTGCACAAATGTCTTTACGTTGCTGAAACAACCATGGGAACGTTGTGCCTCTGAACTATGTTATACACTCAGGTATAAAATGATTTGTATATTTATCTATTTCTGCCTTTTGCGTTCTTGTAGGAGGAATAAACCGGGCAGGAGCGGCGGTGCCGACGTTCCTGCGGACCCCCACGATGATCCAGCCCCACCTGGACTTGAAGCCCTTCCTGCAGTTCCCCATGGAGACCCAACATCCTGCACACAGCATGAGCCTCTTCCACAACTTCAGCACGGTGAGAGTTGATGCAGATACGCAGACACACACACAGACACTGCAGTCTTTTAACTCAGCCAGTGCAGTGAGGAACACACAGGATGTCTAGCAATCAGCCTTGTATTGAATATAGGACATTAAAGTTGTCATTGTAGTGTCTGTGTATTTACCTTCATGATGATTTCACAATCCATGTGCAACTTATACATTTTTAATGCTTTTGTGAGCTTTAAAGTGTCTTCTAATTGTTGAATTGCTGTCATACCCACATTAAAAATTCATTCTATAAGGGAAGCAAGACATTCCCGAGACTGTATTATTTCTTGTACACACACACCCTTCTCCTATTCCTTAAATCAAAGACCCGAGAATTAAAGAGCGGCTCTAAGGCCATCCTTATAGCTATGTACTTCAAACATCGCAGTTTGTTTGATGTGGTATTTATTTTAACGGAGAGGGATCTTCCTGTTTCCCCAGGCCCCGACTAACATCTTATAATTTAGATAAGACTGTGGAGACATTTGGCATTTCCCCAACTCAGCATAATGGGCTGCCTGCTCCTCCAGACTCCATTAGGGATTGTCAACACATTTCTTGTCAGCAATATGTAAAATAAGTGAACCTTGTATATATGTGCAGTATGTGGGGCACTGCTATTCCTGGACCATGTCTGCACCCGAGTTATCTTCTGCGTGTCATCCGGGGTTTAGTTGGCTGTATTCTGCAAAGACGAGACACAGCAATCTCCTGTCACTAATTGGAATTAACTGGCATGTGCTGTAGCCACGTATGTTACTACAGGGATAGTGACACAAGTCCAGACACTGTTAAACCCCTTTTTAATGTCATTTTAATTGCCCTCCACGGGCCATGACATAAGTGGGAGCTCTGATCTTAAAACTGCAGTGCACCCAGCAGACATGGATTAATAGAGATGCTGAAATGATGCAGGCACTCGGTTTCCTCTCTTGCATCTGTTGGCACAGCCCTGAAACTCATTGTTGCTCGCTCTTTCTTCATTTTTTTCTCGCTGCCTCTGCGGCGTCTCCCCTCCCCCCCCCCCCGAATCTCTCTCTTCCTTTTTCTGTAACATCCCTCTGCTCCCCGTCTTCATCCTCAGAACATCAACTTGCGTCTGAGGGTCCTCAGGGACGCAGTGAATGTTAATAGCTGCTTTTGCCGCTGCTGATGACTGCGAGTCAGGCCTGAGGGGGGGGGGGGGGGGTGTTTTACAGCCACGTGTCCAGGAGATGGGGCCATAGGAGAGGTCTTGGAGGACAGTGAGGACCTCAGTGCATTCAAAACAATGGAGGAGTTGGCTGTTTGTGGTGCCTGAATTATCGGTTGCTGAATAACTTGAGAATATTTTGAGCTGTAAATAAATTAAAGGATACAACTGACGCCGTCTTGATGTTTTCAAACAGATGAAGTCGTGGCCCTCAGCTTTCCCAGAGAACTTTTTCTGTTTGATTTACTGCTGTGTAGTTGAGTCCGTTTATACAGGAAGTCCCAGAGTTAATGAGTTTGAGTTTTATATTTTATGTGTTTTGGGGCTTTTGGGCTGGAAAATGTTTGAACAATCGTTTCCTCTTCACAACTGTATGAATGGAGGCTGAACTACATTATTATTTCACATTAAGATGTATCTCTGATGCCTCTTGGTGTCTGCCCGCACCGGCGCACTGTAATAAATATGGATATTCACAATATTTCAGTGAAAGCACAGCGTAATAGCAGCAGTTACAATGAGAGATGTTCCCGCACAAAGCTGGCAGCTAGTTATTTTATCATTCTCTCTTAATAAGTGATCTGTGCTGAGTTTGTACAGTCTTAATGAGCACTACTTCACGTTGAGGGTTATAATCCTCGCAGCAGAGGAATGGCCTCTCCTGAAGCCATATACAGCTTTAATGGTGCTCTAATGTGATTTGTCCTCTACCTGCCTGTCTCTCTCAATGTGCCTGTAGACAGTGATGAGGCTGAATTATTTATCTGCTGAAGCGGGTCCTGATATAGACGAACACGCTCACACACAGCTCTGAGCCTCTGAGCAAAGTCAGGAATTTCTGATGAAGGTGTCGAATCATGCAAAGGCTGCGCGCTTACTTGTTGAATGTGACCTGCCGTTGGTCCAGCTTTCATCTCTGTTTCCCTCTCCTCCTAAAAACAGCGTGGCTCCTCCTTCATAACACTTTTATCTCAGTATTAAACATCCTAGGACTCACTGATGTTTGATGCCTCTGCAGGTTTCACACTGAGGTGGATCAGTCAGAACTAGTAACAGTTAAAGGTTCGTTGCAGTTCCTGGTGGGGCTCACAGTATGTGTAACGGGCCTATGTGAGAGACGTCACACACTGTACCACTGTTAAAAACCTCATAGTATTGTGTGTATTCACACATGGTTGAAGTGGGGGATTTGTGGGCCGGGGCAAAAGCTCCACTGGCTGATGATGACATTTGATAGATGGTGTGAACTTGGGGAAAATGAGAAAAGTTGAGCAGGAGGACAGTGGGACACACAATCCTCGGCTGCATCTGGATCTGGACAGGCTGAGCATGCATGAAGAAAGGGGATAGAGAGAGAAAGAGAGAGAGAGAGAGCAAGAGAGAGAAGGGGAGGAGAAAACTGGGAAGCGTGGTGAGGGGACTCGTGAGACAGAGAGAAAGCAGCTGAGAGGAGAGGAGGTGGAGGCTGAGCAGAAAGGATAGGCACTGTGTGAGGGAGAGATTTGAAAACACCCTCGCAGCAGACACTGGTAATGCATCATTAGGCACCAAGGTTTTTAGTTAGTTAGTTGTTTTCTGAATTAGCATCTGAGCAGGAGGCTGAATGAGTGAGGAAGTTGCAACACAAGCTCTGAGTCTCACACATGCTGAGACCCACAAATTCACCTCGGCCAGTAGCACACACACTGGACCAATGCAGCTCCAGGCTCCTACCGACACGGAGGAGAAGAAGGTGAGTGAGAACCTGAATATTTGGAGCTTGTTTTGGTTTCTTAATCTGGACGTAACTCAGACGTGGTGTAGAACTTCAAAGGGGTGTTTTCTTCTTTATCTGGCGGCGTGCATGACTCCACTGTGACTGCCACAGTGCATGGTTCCTCTAAGAGTCACACAGCAACATGATTCGTGTTGATGGAATTCAACAATTTGGAGCATTTTGTTGCAGGAAATTTATCAAACATGCAAGAGAGAGAGAAGAGAAACGACAGAAAGGATGAAAGAGGGAAAAACAAAGATTGGGGAGAAGTGAGCTAAAACGAAAAAGAAATGAAAGACAGAAGAAAGAGGATGTAGATGAGGTTTAGGTCAGTAGTAAGTCCCAGAGGATGCTTGGTTGCTCTTTTATCTGTTTCTCCACTCCAGAGGCTCTGTGGTAAATAAATGCTCTGCTGTGTTTGGGTTTTAAAGGCCTGTGGAGCTGTTGATATGACTAAGTGAGTGACTGAGTTATGCTCGAGGTCAGTGATCTGTGTGGTTTACATCCAACTCTCTCAACATGTCCAAACATCTCCGGACTCTAAGTGACATGGAATTTTACAGAACTCTCAGCTGAGTTTTATTCAACAAGACAACTGTACCTATTATGTGCTAATTGTTTTTTTGTAAGACTGAGTGGACTTTGCAGCCAATTTGAAACCCCACTGTTGATTTTTCTCAAAACCGGTCAAAGCAACCGAGCGTGTTTTGGAAACTTCCTCTTCAATTACATCATAGCGCTCCACTCTTATTTCATGAGGACATGTTTTGGAGAGCGTTGGGAGAGGCCGTGTGAGCAGCCATCCAAAAAGCCTTGTTGGCAGCTGGAGTTACTGGATGGATCGTTGGTGACCCACACCCAGAGTGCTGCACTGAACTGACTGGATGGGGAAAGGCCCATGATTCACATGTACAGTTACTCCACCTCTTGTTATTGTTCACATTTACTGGAAGGGGCGATGATGGGTAACAGCATGGACGCCCTGAGTATGGAGTTAAAGTGGCATTTGGTGGTTTTTGGACTCAAAACGTTGAGTTGATTGTTGATACAAACGTGTGTTTAATTGCACTCATTGTGTTGGTTTCAGATGGCTAATGCATAATGATATCATCCACCCCCACTCCTCAGTCCATGTGAATCCACAGCAGCAGCAGCAGCAGCAACAGAGCTGACGCTGTGTTTCTGGGGAGAGACATAGAAGAAGTCATGGAATGAGGAGTATGGTGAAGAGAGCCAAATGTGATAAGAATGTGCGATGTGAGGATGTCCGACCCTGGGCCTCTGCTTCACTCTTTCTCTAGCTCTCGTCCCCCCCCCCTTCTCTTTCTACTCCTCCAAATACATCTTCCTCTCCCACTCCTTCGCTCCTCCAGATGGTGTGTTTCTCGGCTGTTCTGTCACCCAGCTAACCCCCCCCCCCCCATTTCTTACTTTTATTGTTTACCCTGTTTCTTTGCAGTTGCCGAGGAACAAGCTCTGTGCAGAAATTCAAATTGTTTAAACTTGTCCTTGCTATGAGGATATTCATCTCGTCCTCTCCAAACTCTTCACTCTTCAGGCAAAGAGTCGTATATATCAAGACTATGGCTCTGGGTGTAATGTAGCTTGGTAATTAGCTAAATTAAACACATTGATGACCCAAATTTAGTCTTTTAGAATTTGTCAGGCCCCCCAAACCCACAGACTTGCATCACACTTGGAGAACTCTCTGGAACATTCCCTCTTATGAATTCAAAACACACACACACACACACACACTCCATGTCCATATTGTTCTTTTGGCCAGACCTTTTGTTTGTTGTCCTTTCTTTTGCACACCCGTACCGAACCACATCATCTTCTAAATGTTGCTTGCTCTGTCTGCAGACCTCCTGCCAGACAGTTGTTTGTTATGGAAATCCAAACCAGTCATTGACTCCAGACTAATGCTAAGGTCTATTAATTATGACCGCAGTTTAAATTCAGCTTCAAACCCAGATAAATAACTGAAATGAAGCCCTTTTTGATGAGTACAGACAAAGCCTTTGGTGTCTGGGTCAGGATTTAAGTCGGAGGCTTAGCCGACGACACATGCTAAAGAAAGTCAGTTAAATTTATACATAGATGACGGACGTCCTAGCTGAGACAATTAGCACGGGGACAGTATGAAGCTACAACTTGGTCAGGAGCATCAGCCTGAGCTTAGGTAGGGTGCAACAGGTGTCTCAGTTGTAGCAACAAGCTGTCAACAGTGTTGACCAGTGTTTGCTGACTATAAACACAGACGTACAACAAACACTGGAAAGACGCTTTAAACATTTGAGTCTTTGGATTTAATGTGGTCTTTGTAGAGGGGCAGAAAAAACTAGGGGCCTCTTTACCCCACACTGTCCTCTTCCATAAGAGTAAGTGGGCATAGCACAACATGACCCCTGTCATGATGAAGTATGAACTGTAGCTCACAGATTCCTTATCTTCTCTCTTCTTTCTCTCTGTCTCCTCCCCTGTTATTTTCTGTCAGATGGACCCGGTGCAGAAGGCCGTGATCAACCACACCTTTGGAGTTCCTCTGGTGAAAACCAAGCGGCCAGTCATCTCCTGTAACGTCTGCCAGATCCGCTTCAACTCAGAGGTACAGGGTCGCTGAACAAACACACCAGCACATACACAGCATTTCTTCCTTTCTGCCGTCATGTCTCATGTTGTTTCATTTTCTCTAAGCGGCATTCAATATGTTGTATTCTTCAATCAATCAGTGAATCAAACTTTATTCGTGTAGCCCATATTCACAAATTACAATTTGTCTCATAGGGTTTAAAAAGGTGCGACAGTCCTTAACCCTCAGCATGAGTGACACTACCAAAAAAAAAAACTTTAACAGGGGAAAAGAAAAGAAACTTTGTTTAATAGATGCTGCGTGTAGCTGAGCACATCAACAAAATAATAATACTTACAACATCGAAAACATTAATGTTTCAGTATTAAGACATACGAAAATGTCTAACAGAGATGAAGGAGCAGTTATGGCAACTTTAATGAAAGATGTATTGCCAATGATAGTAGCATACATGAGCAGGAATATTGTATATCTAAGCAATGAAGTTGTGATCATAATCCAACATCACAATCCACCACCACCTTTCACAAACACATTATCCGGAGGAATGTGTTGGAGGGCTATCTATCCTATTTGTTCTCCTGAGAGCACGTACTGACACAGAGGATGTGGTACATTTGTTTGGGCTGTGTTTTGGCAGACGCGATCCGAGTGGAATTTATTTGTTTCAAGACAGCTCAGACTTTAGAAGTGATAATCACTGCAGCACAAAGCCTCAGCGGCAAGGAGCAGGAGATGGGATTTTATTTCCAGCTTTTTCAAAGAGATTTTCTCTCGCTCGTCAACATGGACGAAGCTTGATTGAGATCTTGAGCGTGTGGAAAGTTAATTTCACATTAGCATTAGTCATGACGTAAAATCTTAATTATGTTTTTTATGCTTTTCTATAATTCTATCAATTAATATTAGCAGCAGTTTCATCTGTTTGTCCATATGGTGTCGTTTATCCAAACTCGGAATGTGATTTTAATGGGATGGTGTGCCCCTGGGCAACTTGCATAGATTACTGATGGACAAAATAAAGCAAACAAAAATCATATGGAATCATTTTATGTGCAGTAACACAACTCAGTATCAGTTTTGTCTTTTTGCTGCACACAAGGACAGACACACAACAACGTCAGCGCCAAGTGTCATGTGTGCAGCATATAATTTGGCTGATTCTCCATATTCGGTGGTGCAGACTTCAGGTCTAGGGCGTGCATCCATCCACAATACACAACATTAAGGAGTGGACCCGTGCTTTAAATACTCCTCAGGTCTACAATCATGGTTTCCGTGTGGTCTGGGAGCTGCAGGGCTGTGCTGTGAAGCCTGCTCTTTGGACAGTCCTCTGCTGTATATCCTCCAAGGCAAAGGAAACAGAGATGTTTACACAAAGAAATACTTAGAGACCTGCAGCTAGCCATCAAATAGTGGCGTCTTTAGTTAAGACGTGTCCTCTTGGATGAGGTTAAAATATGCAGCGCATCTGTGTAGAATTTAAATACATAACGTAACAGTAAATGTGTTGTTTTGAAGCAGAGAGCGAAGAGGAAAAGACAAGGGAAACCTTAAATATGTCAGGATTTACTCTTATCATATATGTAGCACAATGTAAACCATATTACTGTGTTATAATCCTTAATAGAGCATTTCTGACTGTAAAATCTGCAGGGATAAGTGGGTGAATACTGCACACATACACATCCTTGTTCACCCTCAGGATGGGGATTGCAGGACTACGCCACCTCTCTGTTGTCATTGTCACTATCACATGTGCTTGAATAAAGCACCCACTGCGACGTAATGTGTCCGCAGTGTCACCCTTGCAGCAGCCTGTAGTTGTTCCATTCTGTTCGGTGGGAGAAAAACTGGCCTCCATATTGCTGTAGAATTACTTCCCATCCACACTCTTCGCTGTTACTTTCAAATGAGGATGAGTATTTCAGGAAACACATTGAAGAATCCTGCGATGCCGTTTCCAGCCTAATTTCTTCCAGGTCTGCCCTTGATATTGACATTTCTCTGTCTTTATCTGTGAGCGGATTGGGTTTGCTCAGGTCGAAGACGGAGATGAGAGCTAACATATTATGTCGTAATCAATTTATTTGTCTTCAAAGGATCCAGTTCTGGCTTCTTGCACCCGCCCTGTGCGCCCCTCATTTCACGCATCATTTTGCCATCATTTACTCATCTCATTTGATCTTTCTCTTCTGTGCCTCCCCCCATTCTACACCTTCCTCTCTCCCAGCAACCTTCCCCCATCTTTCTGTCCGTCTCCCCCTCTCATGCTGCATTATTTACAGTGTAGAAATGCCTAAAATTGCCTGCCACTACTTATTATAAGATGCATTTGTCAAGGGCATGGATTAGTGTCTGGTTCTGCCTGCCCCAGTGCATCTTGGGAAAGTGGGAGTGAGGAGGCTTGGAGGGGGAAGGAGAAGGGGGGGGTTGTGCCCCACTGTCAATGTGTTGCGCGGTGCCGTGAGGTGCTAAACGGGGGTTTCATGCAGAATAACCTTGGAGGCGTGCTGCATTAGTGACATCACAGGGTCCGTCGCGCTGCATTGACCAACGTCACAGCCGCTGCAGCAAGATTTTGGCTGATATACTTCCCTTGTTTCCTTCCTCTTCCTCTCTCCTTGAGCACTCTCTCCCTCACTCTGTTTCTCCCTTGTTTTATTTTTTCTCTCACTTTTAACTTCCTCTCCTTTTTTCTCCCCCCCATCTCATCTGGAGCTGCAGCTGTAGCCGGGCTCGAACATCACACAGCTTTCCTCTGAAAATCAGAATCATGCTGGGAAGTGATAATGAAATACGGTCATCACAGGCTGATGCTGCGCAGTGTTTCGTGTCTGAGTTTTTTTCTTTCTCTTTTACATCGTTCCGTTTTTCCGTCCAGCTCTTTATATCACCTTGTCTTGTTCCCTGTCTAGGAACTTTATCTTTCCCTCACACTCTCTCTCCTGCCAGGACCTCAACCTGTCATTCAGCAGCTTGGCAGCTGATCCCCTAGGCTTGGTGGGAGAGGTTAAGAAAGCCTCTTGTGTTTGCCTCACCATTCGGCACCATATACATTTCTATCTGCCCGCATTCCCTTTCTCATCTGAGAGATCACTTTTCTTTCAGCTGCCCCCGCCCCTATGCCGTGACCCACCCCTCTTTCCACCCACGGCTCCCTCCACCTTGATCTGGCGGCTTTGCTAGAGCAGCTCCTTAAGACCCCTCTCACAGGGTACAGTTACAGCCCGATTTGTCTTCATGATTTACAAGACTCATGTGATGTTCTCAATCACTGCAGCCCAAACCCCTGGTTTATCCTGCCAGCTCGTGTCCTGGATGCCACCAGGCATGCATAAGGCAAACATACACAACCAGGGCTCACATGCATAACTCGTCGACCCCCTGCCTCCTTTACCGAGCCAGTCGATCCTCGCTCTTGATCCTGCGGCCGGCGTGACGTCCTGAGTGTCAGTCAAATTCTCTAAGCCTTTCAGCACCTATGGCAGCTGTCAGCCGCTCTTCACGAGTCAAGACCATGACGCTCCCTCTCCCTGAAAACGAGCTGTAATCCAGCCACTTAACAATCATCTTCATCATTGGCCCCTCGATGCGAAAAGTATTTGGCACAACTGCTCATACAGTGGACTCGTGGAGACAGCAGGGAGCGATCTGAGTCAAAGAGGGGAGATAAAGTGCGGGTGAACAGATGGCAAATAGGGTTTCATGTATACCACCCGGCCAACGTGTGAGTGTGTGTGCGTGTATGACTGTGTTTTTGTTTTAAAGTCACCATACTGTGAGGCCATACCACCGGTGACAGCTCAGTATAGGCAACGCACATCTCGTCCACCATGTTGTCCCCGACTCACATACCTCTCTGCAGACACAAACAAACACAGACTGGAGACAGACTGACATTCCGGGAGTCTCCTGTCAGATGACTCACCTCTGTTGTTTACGCGCCGAACAAACACATTAGCTCGTAGCTTTTTCTATCTGTATAGTAGCTGCAGCTTCTGTAAAAAAAAAATCTTTTGGCTTGAATGCCCGGTGATCTCCAGTGTCCAAAAATAAAAGTGTTTGGGTCCATAAAACACTTGAACGTAAATAGTGATCAATTCTTCAAACGTAAAAAAGACAACAGAAAAAAACATAAAATGCCTCCATACCGCTCGAAAAGAGAACGAGGTTCCGGAGGAGGATAACAACGCGGTGTAAATGATGGTGTTTCGAGTGGAATGTGAATGTCGGGGCTTACAGACACTTGGATGACAGCACAGGAGCAGTATGGAGGCATTTTATGTTTTACCTTTGTTGTTTTGTAATATTTGAAGACATTGTCACCATTTACTTCAATTGTATTGGATTTGGCTGCAACACTGTTTACCCCTGAGACTCCAAAAGTGATTTATGGACTCAAACACTTCACTCACCCCTCCATTTGCATAGTGGTGAGAAGATAATGAGTGCATTTCCATTTTCGGGTGAACTATCCCTTTATGTCTGGGACTGTGCAGAATCCAGATATTCCCGTTGATAATATGTATGGTAATAATGCGTATGTGTTGTAGGAGGTAGGGCCGGTCAGTGAGGGGGTTTATAGGTTCTCCAGGCAGATAGCATGGCGTCATACTGTCGCTCAGCAGGGCTCTATTAATGTCAGCCAAGTACAGTAGAGGCTACAGACGATGTATGTCACTTTGAGCTGAGTTAGTCCAATGGAGACAAACAGATCACCCACAATAGGCATAAGTCTGGATATACTGCATGATTTATTTATTGTTAAATTGGAAACCTGACAGTAAGAGGACTGAGCTGCAGGCGGGGCAGACAGGTATATGTCTCAGGTGTCTCCTTCACTGCACCATTGCATCTTTTTTGTTCCCATGCTTGTAATCAATCTGATTGTCCACTGTAAACCTGCCTGCTGTCTGTGGCTCCAGTCTCAGTATATTGGATTACATCATAATAACATAATGTGTGTCCACTGTTTTTTTCGCTTGCAAAATTAACGTGTACTATTTCCTGTGTTCTCTTATAGAGTCAGGCAGAAGCGCATTACAAAGGAAACCGCCACGCCAGGAGAGTCAAAGGCATCGAAACCTCCAAGAGTCGTCCTCAGGAGGGGGACAAGCCTCACACTGTGCCCCCCATCTCCTCCCCATCTCCGCCCGGACCCCCGAGCACCATCGCAGACATTGAGCCCAGCAAAGCGGGTGAGAAAGCAGAAAATAGTGCCAGGACTAGAAAGCAAAAAATAACATGTGTCTTTTGTTGTAGAAATAATCATTTCAATCCATGCAGTATGTTCGGTGGCTTTTATCGTTTTGCTGGAAAATGAAATGAAAAAATGTGCAAGAATAACAAAGGCATTTAATCACTGCAGCTTTTTGCAGTGTGTTGTTTGTCTTGTGTGCCAATCAACTCTGTGTGTGGTCTGATTTGGCACCGGCATTATTTTTATGCACTGACAGTGTTTATTGGATTGGAAAAAAATAATGCATAAATGCCTAAATGTGACTCAGAGTTCCGGTGAAGTTGCGTTAAAAGTTGAACACCGACGAATCAATCAGTTCCTGTGAATCCAGCACATAAAATGTAATCAAGATATTAAATGGTATTAAATTGAGCTTTAAGCAGCATGTTCACGTCCGTTTACAAGCACTGGGCAGTCAGTTCTGCCAAGAGGGAAAATATTTACATCTCCAACCATAGCCTACTTTAAAATAGAGTATGAAGAACGTGTATGAAGCTCAAACAAACAGATGTTTACTGTTAGACCATCAGTTTGCATCACAAGCTTTTCTTTTTCAGTTTAATTTAGTACAACATGCCAGGGGATCACTTTTTATTGATCCTGTCTGGCCAACAGCTGAGCAGCAGCAGAGAGGGAGAGAGAGAGAGAGAGAGAGAGAGAGAGAGAGAGAACCAAACCCAGATGTCAGGTGTGTCGCTCTCTGAGTGACAGGTGGATGAAAGTAGAAGCATTATCACCCCACCACAGATAGTCCTCTGTATTAGTCCAGTCCAACCACGGCGATGCTTTGTTCAGCTGGTCAACGTGAAGCTGGTTTGGCGCTCGTCCATTTAGACTGTGAGTGGGTGTGTTGGCATTGAGCGATGAAAACGTGGCAGTTTCTTGCCATGTGTTTGTCTTTATGTGACTGAGTAAGTGTGACACCACAACGTGAAAATAGACCATGTTGCTTGAGTCCAACGTGGTAATAACGGGAGAAAAATAAAGATGACACCATTGTGGAATGGGACCAGAAGCCAGAAAGCACAGATATAACAGCTGATCTGAAATAAAGTGAAGAGTAATTTCACATCTGGCAGAATTAGTTGGTTTTATTTTCTCTCTCCCTGTCATGCTAATCTTCCTATTTCAAGCTATAGTTCAGAGACTGGGGTACATGTGTGCCTCTGCCCTTCTCTTTTCTCCACTCAGGAGATTTTCCATTGCCTCAGTGTCACCGCTCTGTCTTTGGATCAAACACGAGGGAATGAATAGACCAGTCGTGTTTCGGTGACATTTACAAAAGGTTCCTGTCGCTGACTGTTTACCAGACATTTCCACCTTATTGACAGGAGGGCACAGAGCAAAGATGATGAACGGAGATGAAACAGGTCCAATAAAAAGCAAATATAGCCCGAGCGCTGTCTTTGACTTTGAAATTTTACTATCCATAAAAATAACATTTCAAATTTATTCTTGCTGTTCCAGAGTAGTAAGAAGCAAGCCCCTTTCTTTTCACTCACTCTCCCTCATGGGAGATCTGACATCAGCTCCAGGCCTATCGCCATCAGTGAGACTTCCTGGGGTGAGCTCCAAAAACACGAGGAGCCAAAACAAGCCTGCCATGATTGAGATCTGAAAGTAGCAACATGTGAAAGAATGCCTTTTTCCATCCAAGCGTTTTTCTCGTGACCCTGGAACCTCATCTCTTCCTGATCTGCGTGCGTGCTTGCTTACTTGTGCGTGTGTGTGTTTGTGTGTCTGTGTGTGTACATCCTGTGTGTCCCACCGCTCTGTTCATGACCTCAACTGGTAATTCATGCATCTATAGAACGGACACATTGGGCTGTGTAGAGTCTAACACAGGTCACGCAGGGGGCAGATACTTGGAAACTGACAAGGACACATTGGGCTACACACATAGGTTTATGCACACACCAATGTGGTTTGGCCTGTGCAAGCCCTTTACACATGGAGAAGTACGAGGAAGAAGAATATTTCTCACAGTGCAAATCCCTTAAAACAGCGTGTGTTTCTTGTGAATGGTTTATTTGTTGATATGGGATATTGAACAGTATCACAGTATCCTGAGACATTCAACAATTACACAGTCCAGCATGGCAATAATGATCTTTTCTTCCACGCCACATCATTTCTCGTTAACACAATCACATGAAATAGTGATGGCCATAAACAGGATAGAACATTAAGTCCTTGCTGACGGCTTAAACAGTGGAAGGTCAGTTATGCTTTTGTTTTACTCTTGCTTCTTCAACATAATGGCTGCCGGAGCAGGTCGGGACTTTTACGGCCCTTCACGGGTTTGTGGTCAGTGTTATCCCCAAAGACGAGGCCTTTGGCTCTGGGGGATTTGGCCTGGAGAACTGAGGGTTTGGCCGATGGAGAGGCAGCTGTTTACTTGGAGAGAAACCCTGCTCTCCCTCCCTGCCTCCCCATTCTCTTCATCCCTCCGCTGCCACTCCCACACTAATGAAGGGCCCTGTTAAAACCACCCTGATATTATAGCGAGCTTGAGTCCACACAAACAGTCGCAGGGCGCGCGCACACACCCAAGGTCAATTAAACAGAGGACTTGCATGTGAGGGCTAGGGTTGCACGGCAGTGAGGTGACTGCAGTGTCGACTTACACGGCGCTGATACATTTGCTGTTTGTCTTGGACTTTTTAGTTTCTGGGAATTCACCCCAGACTTTTTCTCCGTGGTGAGCTATTTGATGAAATGTACCTGCAATAACACGGCTATCTGCTAAACATAATTTGCGTGTCAGTGTGTATGTGTGCATTTGTGTGGGAGTGTGCGACTCAGAGTTCAGATGTAGGCCAGACGGGGGAAAACAGCACCAAGCTGCATAATGAATGAGGCTCAGGTCTTGCATTACGTTTCGTTGCTCGTTAATCATTAAGAACGGGCACTGGCAGGGCACCAGCAGGGCACTGGTGGCAGACAATGTCATCCTGCCTATGTAACTCTTACCCCTGATCACACTCACACACACATACAATGATACAAACCTGTCCTACAAATTGCCATACCCACACTCACTCATTAACCCCGTTGCTGAGGCAAACCTGTTAATTTGAAACTGAAAGTAACGTAAACCTCTGTAATCTGGTTACCTGGATTTTAATTGCACTGTTTTCATTGGATATTTACATTAAAAAAGCACATGTGTCGCTGCATAATGTTGTTCCCACACTCAGGATTAACTACGGCCATAACTCTGTGATTTTGCTCTCAACTTCACATTATTTATAACATCAAACATGGGATCTCTCACCCTCCATTCATTCCTCTTTCGCGTGACCCTGGAACCTCGTCTCTTCCTGGTCGGCCTGTATCTTGCTTACATGTGCATGTGTGTGTACTTGTACTTCTATTTTTGTGAGGACCAGTTTGAGTTATAGACTTCATGATGTA
The DNA here is from genome assembly GCA_026259375.1 of Verasper variegatus. Classification (NCBI taxonomy): domain Eukaryota; kingdom Metazoa; phylum Chordata; class Actinopteri; order Pleuronectiformes; family Pleuronectidae; genus Verasper; species Verasper variegatus. Next base: position 13,968,288 of record CM048045.1, read on the forward strand.
AAGGAATATTAAAAGCTTACACAGGAACGCTTTAATTTTCTGATCAGATATATTTTAAATTTCCAAAAAGCTTTTTTACGAGAAGATAGAATGTCCACCCCTAAGGAAACGGGATGAACATTGACTGCCCCCCCGCAAACAATGGAAGTTCCTTGGGCCTGAATTTGAATTGGTCTGGATTCAATCCCGTGGCTTTATCAACAGAACCTCTCCCCACGGACTGCATACTATACATAGCTTTAATTTCCTGAAGCAGATTAAGTCCATGCAGACACACCAGGCTGTAGTATAAAGCATCTGGACTGAGTTATCTCCCTCCGCTGACCTCTCCCTGTGAATAATCCCTTCTTCTGTTTGGCTGTGAGGCCAGCTACAAGGGGACAAAGGTCAGTTAACTGCCTTATCAATCTTTAATTAGACTTACAGCACTTTCTGAAGAATCCAGTAACTCTGAAAATTGGATACTTTGAGATTTGGGTGAGGAAAAATAAGGCATTTTGTCTTCTCTGTGCAGAATCTTTCAGGCTTTGGATTCTAGACACTGAATGTGACAAAAAGAGACACTCACTCACTGAGAGGAGGGGATTTGGTTTTAAGACAGACTCAGTGCATTACTGTGGCTTCATTGCTAGGCAGCCTAAAGGGGATTGGCCTCAAGCTGAACTTGTACTAAGGGGGGTGAGCGTAGGATACGTTCAGTGTGGTATGAAGTGTAATGGTGACTGGATGTGATGGTTCGGCGTGGCGCACCTCCAGGTTATCCCTCACTTCTATCTGGGCAGCCACCTCTGTTCTCCCCTCTTGATTTTAACTCAGACCACATGTTATTGGCTCTGCGGATCCTGCGTTTGTTCCCCCACATTGTTATGAATTAATGGGCATGTGTTTGTGCTGTGTGTGGGCAAACGTCGACATCCATATTGGAAATTACTTCTGCATAGTCATTCTGAGCTACTCAACCCAACTAGCTCAGTTGCACAGTGGCACAAGCAGGCACATTAAGAGTCACAATTACCACTTCAGGCCTGCACACAGCACTTTGATCCTGCTTTATGGCCTCTCTATTGCTGCAGAGAGTCGGCGCAAGAAATGATTTTATCCTTTTTAATTAAACATCTGTTTGACAAACGCCACATGCAGCCAGCAGCTCTGCAGCTGGAAACTCTCTCCATGGAAAGAGAGGGAATTTTGATCCTGGAAAGCGGTGGAATGGAAAGCACTCAAAATGGCATTTTCACCAGAGATGATGCAATAGAATAGGCAGAGCAGCTCTGTAGTTATACAATGCACAAATTACCATATAGTCACATAAGAGTCTCAGGGTGGAACAAAAGCAGAAAACACCACGGCCCATATATGCTCTCTGTCATGTGACAAAACGACAAAGCATGTGATCCTTAAAAAGGAAACTGAGTAGTTAAAGTCAATACGTCTTTCTTCACAGAAATACTCCACGTTATCCCTTTAAGACCATAATCCACTGGGGCTTTTTGCATTGTCTGTCTTTGGCGCTACATCCTGGAGAGCTCGAGAAAGGGGCCTGCTGGTCCCTCCTGATGGGAGTTGGGAGTTCAGAATACCCCACCCAAATTTAGGGGGTCTTTTTTCAGCCAACGCCCACTGCTTGGTGAATACCGAAGGCATTGCGCATGGGAGTGGCTGACCAGAAACATGTGTTTGGAAATGTATGTATAAACATGTTCCATGGGGGAAAAGAGAAAAAACAACAAAGACTACAGAGAGGGAGAGAGAGCAGAGGGAGACGTGTGCAGAAAGAGAGAGCAGAGCTCACCTAATGATATTTTCTTTGGACTTCCTGTACTGACCTATGACAAAGCAAGTGTCATTTAGCTTCAACCCCTGCCAAGAACAGCAGGTGTGTAGGAAAGAGTGGAAACATGCACATGCAGGCTGAGCTATCTGTTTCCTATTCCTCGCTTCGGAAGATATTCAGACCACATCAGTGAAAGATTGGCCCGCAAACTTCAAAAAGCCTTGAAACATATTAACCACATGGCCATCCCTTTAAACACGTGGGACATGGGTTTTCCTCCTCTAAACCACTTTATGTGTAACTTTAATTAAAAGGAGCGCTCTTTGAATGGGCCTGTACAGTAGGAAATAGAAAGCACTTCCGCCTGTGAGCACTTTATGCTGGTTTGTCTGATCTGTGGAGCAGCCTTCCTCGTTCAGCTGGGTGTTGTTTACCCATGTGGTTTGACATGGTAGAGTTGAATTCCAGCTTTCACCACAGAGTTTAAAGACAATGGCGTCCGACTCTCTTGTGTGTGTAATTAACTTTTTGGACACTAAAAGTGCTTATATTCTTCCCCACGTCGCATTTGACGCTTACTTTCTTTCTCTCCTTTGTTTTTTGTAGATGAACCACGGCCTCTTTCACAGTTAAATGTGCCCCTGCTGGCCCCGGGGCCCCTTCCCACTCTTACCGACCCGCCCACCACGCCCATGGACACCTCCGTGCCCACAGTGTGCCCCCTCCTGCCCACCCTCACCCCTCCCTTGATCCCCCCTTCCCCCTCCCCAGGCTGCGGCAGTGGCAGCGCCACCTCAGAGCAGCTGGGATCCGGAGCGGGAGCCGCCGGCGCTTCAGCCTCCAGCAGCCCGTCCAACCCAGAGACAGAGGAGGACAAGGCCAAGAAGCTGCTGTACTGCTCACTGTGCAAGGTGGCAGTCAACTCATTGTCACAGCTGGAGGCCCACAACAAAGGTGAGTTCATGTGTGAGCTCTCATTGATGCCAGAAATGAACTGGCAATCAAACCATGAGAGGTTGAGGGTGATTCTCTTTGGATGTTGTGTTGAGTTTCTGGTTTTTCTCTGTGGTTGGATTCTCCAAACACTGCTGATTTTGTTGCTGCAAACACAATGTTTCCAAACCTATGTGTGTCAAAAGGAATTTGTCCTCGACTAGTCGGGGTCGAGAGGTTAGAAATGGGGGAGAGAAGAGAGGTGGGTGAAAAGTGGGGAGAGAATTGAAATTGAAATGAAAATTTCAAAAACTTTGAAAACTTAACATCACTGTTGCCAGGAAAATCAAATAGTAACTTCATAAAGAACTAGAATGTCCCTCAGTAGAGTGAATTCCTCTGCCAAGGCCCAACAGCTCCCTTTTAAAACCACATTGAAATTCACATCTGCACCAAATTTCACACAATTTCAGATCCTGCTCAATAACAAACAAATGCCGATGAAAATATATCCTCCTTGGTGGTAATCACATATAAACTAGTGCAGGTAAAGATTTACGAATATTTAATGGACTGATGTATCATATTTAAATGAGCTAATCCTCCTCAAAGTTGCACACACACATAAAGTCGTTTGAAGAACTGTCCTTAGTAGGTGTTTCAGGTTGAGTGCGACCCAGCAGAGGATGCTGAGCATAACACTGATCAGCAGATAGCTGATCTGTTTGACACTGTATGGGCAGCACCTCTGTAACCGAGCCTTGATCTCCTGGTTCCAGCGGCTCAGTCAAGGTGCCTCACCTCACCTGAGAGTGTCCTGCTCTCTCACACGGCACGCTGCTAACACATCAACACCCCAATCACACAAGACATATCATTATCTAAAAGACAGCTTTCCCCCCCACTCAGAGACTCATGATTTATCTTGTCATTGGCAGCAGGAGACATTAGAAAAAACAGTGTTTTGCATAGCCTGGAGCCTTTCTCTTGAGAAGTAGTAGAGAGGGATGGTTTAGGCGTGTAACCACTGTATGGGGGATTTAGAGGGAAAAGAAAAGAAAAATAGTCTGTTATGTGCGTGAGCTCACTACGACGCCAGCCTCAACATTCAGTCAGACAGCTTTCACACATGACGACACTTTCTCAGGGGGTCCAAATATCCCCAGAGGTTCTGTCTGCCTGCTTTAATTCTTTATGGCCTACACACTTCAGCGCTGCCTGTGACCTTGTTTACCTCTGAGACCAGTTTCTACCTGCTGGATCCTCCACCCTGTCTTCAGGGAGTCGTACTCTCCTACATGCACATCTACTCCACATAGAAAAACTACAACGCACAACAAGGGACAGCCTGCACATCAGTGTGACTCAATCCCGCTTCCTTTGAGGATTGTTAGAAGGCAGCCAACCGATACCTCTTGATGCTGAAGTGTTAATCAATAAAATATGGACTCACTTCATGGTCCGATTAACCCGTGGAAGGCTTTTAGAATTCACATTATATCACACTTTGATTCATTCTGTAGCATCAACTTCCTAACAGTACATTTGCATTACATCTGCCCATCAGCACATTGACTATGTACATGCACATGGAAGGAAAGCAAGAGATCAAACACACAACACACACACACACACACAGTATATTACAGCTTCTAAACATAACCACATGCCTGGTTAGATAATTAATAAAGTTTATCCACTGGATTAATAAGAGAGGAAATGGCTGAAACTCTATGAGCGAAATGATCTGGAAGCAATCACCCTCAATCATTCTCAAAATCACTACGGTGCATGTTAGCATAGTTCCAACCTAAAAGCATATGCTGTGCAGACACAAAGACACGAGCAGAACTGTGACACAGAACAAACTGCAGAGAAGACCGACGAGAGAGAGAAGAGAGTAAGATTGATGAAGCCTATGTCATGTTATTTTAGTATTTATGCAGTTTCCTGTCAACACACTGCATGTTTTTGTGTTTGCAAATGCTCCTTGCCTCCATGTGTGTCGGTTTACGCTGTGAGTCAACCTTACAAAGACGAAAACAACACTGAGCCATCCATTGACGGACCAAAATAAAACAAAGACAAAAACACACACCCCAGGAGCAAAATTCGCCATTCCAGCCCCTTTCCTCCCCAGTAGAGAGTGTAGAGAGTGACTCAGATTCAAAGTCAGAGCCAGTGACAGTGCAAGACTTTACTCTGAGAGCAGAGAGGCAAGGCAGTTGTTCTTTCAGCCAGGAACAAAACATGTGATTATTTAATGAGATACTATTCTGGCACACTCTTGTCGTGTGCTGCTTTGCAGACCACTTGAAATGGAAAGTAATAGTGCTTCTTTTCTATATCAGATTTTTCTTGCATATTCAGCCGCTGGGATTTGTTGAAATTATAAAAAATATACTGAACAGAGAAATGCTATACATGAAAGTATGAAACGTGCATCCCCACAGTTCAGAATATCTTAAATCCTTTTTAGAGTGTGGACATCATTTATCACAGGCGTCTGACAGAATCTATTTCTTCTGAACTGCTCAGTATTCAAGTTTTTATTATTGCAGGAATAATAATTGGATTTAAAACAGGATGCAGGGGGTCAGCACATTAAGATGTCTGGGTTTATGTGTTATATATTGATCTATGTCCACTGTGTTGAACACACTTCTATAATGAAGCTGCTCAGTGTTTTGACTGCTCAGCATTATTGATGGTTCACAGAAACAATGGCATTTCAACAGCAGGCACCATTTCACAGCAGTGGACTAAAAAGCACAGGTGTAATGATCTTACAGCAAAGAATCTGAAATCCACGCCAGGACAAACCTGCGTCTCATAATAACCTGCCCTTCAAATCTCAAACTTTGACATTTACGGCCCAAATTATTTATTTTGAAGGTGAAGCTTCGGTGGTTTTGTGCTTTCATCGGTGTTGGCACATGTGGTGGAGAAAATTGACTACATACTGCAAGTAATGTATGACCTCATCTCAACCTCTCCCCTCATTCCAACATAATAGATCTGTTATTATAATATTAACATTAGAGGGGGCTTGGAGTTCACCCTCACCAGCTGCACAGCTGTCCAGCTGCTGCCATCTACTGGTGAAAAGCGGGCACTACAACTTTATATGGCAGCACATTCTGTAATTTATGTCCTGCATATGTTGTGATTTACTGGAGAATCAAGGGCCCCATACATATTCTTTTCTTTATGCTCTGATCTTTGTGGCTGTGACTGATTTCAGTGCATTGAGCTGCAGAGAAACCCTGTCCACGCTCATTTTCATTTAGCCAGGTGGAAGCAGCATGACTCATATTGTATATATAGTGATACATCTCCACTGTAATACTCCATTTTATTCCATTACCTTCTAAATAGGTAATTTCATCTCGGTTAATGACATTGCCGTGTATTTGTTTGTGTGCCTCTCTTTGTGCAGGTACCAAACACAAAACTATCCTGGAGGCACGGAGCGGGCTGGGCCCCATCAAGGCGTATCCTCGCCTGGGCCCCAAACCCATTGGAGAGCAGGGAGGGGGGCCGGTGGACCCCAACACTCAGGAAAGAACCTTCCACTGTGAGATTTGCAACGTGCGGGTCAACTCCGAACTGCAACTCAAACAGGTAGAAAGAAGATAATCAACCAACGTGGCTGGATTTTTCATCCGTTTTAATGGTCCAACGTGGAAAACGTTTATACTTATACAGATAGTGGGGCTAATCTGTCTCCCTGTGTTCTTTCGTCCCAGCACATATCAAGTCGAAGGCACCGGGACGGCATGGCGGGCAAGCCTAACCCCCTCCTCAGCCGACACAAGAAGCACAGGGGAGCTGATCTGACGGTAACCTTTCAAGCTCCCAGTTTAATTCTGACTGAGTCAACAAACCTGAAAGCCACAAAGCAAATACACAGTGATAAACAAGAACATGACGCGCGGTTTAAGCATGTTGATCTGGTCCCTTTCAAAGTGTCCCTGTTTTGGGCTGTGTCTGAAATCTCTGCATTATGACAGATCCAAAGAGTCTATATTTGTTTCACCGACATGTTTCGACCTTCTGGTTCTAATTCTTTTATCCCTCTCTCTCCCTTCCCCCTCGTCTTCTGTTTCCTGCCTCACCCCCTTCTGTTTTTAGTCTACTTTGACCTTCTCTAAGGATCTCACCAAAGCTTTGGGTGCGGGCCTCTTGCCCAGCCCCTTGGCTGTTGCTGCAGCGATGGCTGCTGCAGCTTCGTCGAACCAGTTGGCCCTCCGCGCGGCAGCTTCCGGGCAACACGCGCACCATCATCACCTTTTGCAAGGCCCACCTCTCAGCCACGCCATCCTAAGACCTGCTCCGGGGCCCATCCGCACCACCCACGGGCCAATCCTCTTCTCCCCTTACTGACACATCACCGGCTGACTCCGGCCAGTCAGGAACAGCCACTCCAAAAGCACACTGTGAAGATACAAACATGATCAACAAACAGCAATTGATAGGGGGGGGGCGGGGAATCCAATCATTTAAATATCGAACTGAGAGAAAACAAGGGAAAGGAGCCGCAGAGAGGAGTAGAAGTATATGTCTCTCTTTCTTCCCTTTACCTGAAACTCTCCCTTCATTTCAAAGACTTCTGGGTGATGGAATGAGCAGAGGAGAGATCTTCATTATGCATTGAACTCCCTTGGGCATCTCTCACCTCCCCTGGTCCCTCTCCCTTGCACTGTGGCCCTGTCACGGCCGCCTCGATCGCTACAGACAAAACCCATGCAGACCTTTCTAGAAACATTAAACCACATGTAGTGTTACATCATTATTCAGTCATCACGGCTCGACGTGTTCTTTTCATCCTATGCACCTCAAAAACCAAGACAGTAATGTTATGTCAGTAGGGTCCTCTCTGTTTGCGTCACATGTAGCTGTGGCAGCCTCCGCCGTACTGTACATGCCCCCTTCTGCACCGGAGGCCAGCAACTCTTCAGTTTGTGACACTTAGCTTCTCGCTAGATACAGCATGACTCGGGCTGACAGGCAGGTGGTGGCGCATCTTAGCACGTCTGATGGTCATGTGTGTGTGTGTGTGTGTGTGTGTGTGTGAATGTGGGGGGTGGGGGGTTTGAGGGAGCAGAGAAGTGACTGTGGGGGATTGCGCTCCCCACTGTCATTTCCTGGGAGGGTGAGGTGAGAGGAGGGCTGGCATGGGTCAGTGGAGAGATTGACCCCAGGCGGCATGCAGACACACACAGGCCTGAACGAATCTGTGTTTTTTTAAATAGACTGCACCAAGAAGCATCGCTACAGGGCACATCTGCCAACCTTCATATCAGTCAGAGCGGAACCTCTCCGAAGGGGAGAGACGATGGGGGAAAACAACAGAATTCACACATTGGAACGTACTGTACTGCTGTATTATACATAATCCCTGTCCACAGCCTAGATTCCAGTATGATTTAAGCGTGAGACTTCTATTCACATGAAGTTATCAAAACAACATTTATTGACATCCTGATCATCCCCCTGGTCTTTTGATGTGTAGGTGTGATGGTCTGACTTAGGTGTGACCCTGGGCTCCGATATTCATGTTGTTTCTGCATGCAGCCGCCGCCACGCAATAAGCTCCTGAAGGGTCAGGCCTCTGCATCACTGGGTTGACCTCTTCCATTCCTGCCCCATCCTCCTCACCTCCCCCGTATCCAAAGGTTTAAATTAGTCTATGGTCGAGGGCATATTGGCGCTGGCAACCATAATGCTGAAAGGGAACAAATTAAAAAAGAGGACGATGAAAGCCAAGCCAAATACGTTCTCGGAGAGATGATGTGGAGCCGGAGTGACAGCTGAGCTCAGAAGCCCACAGCGAGGCCACTGGGAGCTTGAGCCCAAGGCGTCCATCAATACTTCCTGTCTTACAACTGAAAGCCATGAAACGCACCATGATTTGTTTTCTTCTACAAAGACTGGTGAGCACTTTGTTTTGTTTGGTTAGGACTGTTCGTGTTTATATCATGCATACAAATGAGCAAAATAAGAAAAAAACACAATAAAAAAATATTTTTGTAGATGGAAAATGTTGATATCTGCATCCGTGAAGGGAAAAGCAGAAAGGGGGTGGAGTTTAATGGATCGTGGATTTGACTCAGATAGACACAGAATCTAACTCAGCGGCTCAGCTGAGCTCGGCGGCCGCAGACCTGTCTCCCTCGACAGCCTGAAGCTATCACTCCCTTTTTTTCTGAACAAGATGTACACTGTGCCCTTTCATTGAGAAGCAATGAGCTCTAATGTCTTACCTTTGTCTGAATATTGCAATGCAATGAGCAATTTTTATCAGAGTGACCTGTTATCATTGTGACATGTTGTCTGGAGTCATGTGTAAACCGGGAGCATGCCAGCTGACAGACTTTTCTGTTCTTCCATGAGGCGAGTGCGAGCCCTCGCAGGGATTTAAAGAGGGAGAGACCGAGGTGGAGCTGGGTTTAGGTACCGACCCTTCATATTAAAGGGCCTTTTTACTATGGTAATCTCTGCTTGGGGAACAGGGTACAATGCCAGGTATCAAGGGATTAAAGATAGATGTGTTATTTGTTTTTTTGTTCAACTTACTGAATTGCATTTTTTTTTTCTTTGTGTGTGAAATGTGTTTTAGTGTAAGTCCTGAGGAACATTATCAATGCCATTACTTAAAGAAGAAGCTGGCTCGGGGTCAGCTTCCACCATTGTGCTCTTTTTCTGTTGTTGCTGGACGAAGGCTCCTTTGCAGACTTCATTCTGCGTGTGAGATAACTCTTCCAGGATCCGTGCTCTCTCTCTCTCTCTCCCATTGGTGTGTGTGTGTGTGTGTGTGTTACCATATGTACTCTTGTGTGTGTTGGGACCAGCTCTCACCCCCCTCTCCCCCACCAATCAGAGACAGAAGTGACCTGGAGCTAAAGTGCCCTAACAAATCAAACAAAAACCTGCACCAACGTTTGGTTTAGGAAGATTTATCAGACATCCTGGATTCCTATCAGACCTAATCAATGACCCGACCTGACAAAGTACTGCAGTCCTGTCCCCGGTAGGTCAGTCAAGTAGCAGCACCACAGATATGTTCATATTGTCCTTAACATGTTCAGTCTGTGGTTATTTCCATCGATCCATCTCATCATTCACGTATGGGAAATAAATGTTAGATTCCTATTTTCTGGGCAGGTATTTCATGTTAGCTGTGTTTAGGCTCCTAGCCTTAGCCTTATTCTGCCCTCAGTCTCTCCCAGAGAAGAGAGAGAGAGATAGAGAGGCTATGGTGTAATTTTTTTGTCTTGCCAATAAAGTTATTTTTTGAATTTCATTGTCACGGGGGACAACGAGTTTGTATGGCGAACTGTAGCAATACCTGACTCATTCTGGCTACTCTTGTTTATTGCAATAAGAAAATGAAACAATAAATGTGTATGTGAGTAAAACATTATAAATGTAATTTAAATGAAAAAATAAACTTTATGGTAAATACTATTGGTATCAAGAGAAACCATGGTGGAAATAAAAAAAAAAAAGTACATGTCAATAAATCATTAAATGAAATGAACGTCTGTGCTTTTTATGAATCAGTCATTGTTTGGTTGACTTGACATTAATGGTTTTAGATGGTAAAGCTGGATCAATCAAAATGCTAAATAAATAAAGCACTTCAAAGGTTATTTTTTAGGAGAGAATTTGTGCAACCACTTACTTAACTGATTAATTAGTAGAAAAAATACATATATATTTTAAAACTAAATAAAAAAGTCCTGCATATTGTGGGGCTTCCAGCTGTGAATTACAAAATGTGTGCTGTCATAAATTAGGAGTCGCTCAATTATCTGTGGAGGTTTATCCCAAGATGACGCCAATCTCACATCTGTTGCTTTCAAACAAAAGGGAAGACGTGTTCAGATTTGATCAAACGATGCCTGATAACCCAACACTGTAACTTCACTGTGGAGTGAAGTCAGAAAATGATTTATTGACGGGTCTTTTTGCCTGATGCTTCTGGAGTCCACATTCCTCCAGGAGGCCACAGCACAAATTTGAGGAGTGGCAGATGAACAAAGAAACGTTGTTTTGACAAATTTGTACCTCTTCAGGAATCTGTTGCCTATGAAGTGCTCAACCCACTTTACAAACAGACACTTCTGAATTTGTTGGGCAAGGAAGACCATACAAAACATTTTGAAATTGAAAACGACCTTAAAGGGATAATTCACTCTTCAGAAGTGTTCACCCCCCCCCCCCCTCCGTCCGCATGGTGGTGAGCAGATGAGTGAATTTTTCGTTTTTCGGTGAACTATCCCTTTAAGAGTAAAACTTAAAACTTAACAATCATTTTTTTCCACTCTCTTTTTGCTATTTGCTTGTTTCCATTTGGAAATGTTCCGTTTGAAATTTACATGTACGACATCATTGTTTCAAGAGTGTTATTCTATTATTAATGCACAATATTTATCTCTTGGTAAACACTCAGTGACATTGACTTAAGTGTTGTTTCCTGGGGAAGAAGGAGCTATAAACAGTGGAGAGGGAGCTTCTCCCATGATGTCATGGTTCAGGTTCAGACCATGCCATGCCAGCCAAGCCGGCCACTGTCGACACCAAGGGCCCAAATTTAAAGCTCTCTATTGCACCGGATTGTTTTACGTTAAGTTTTCATGTTCGTTGTTTTCAGTTTTCTTTTCTCCAGGTTTGGTTGAGCTAATTTACACTGCATTGTAAATTTGCTGCAATTTGAGAAAAAGAAAAAAACACATTTGAGCAGCTGAGAAAAGCCCATTTCTCCTTCACTTTAGTCGAATGCATTCTAATACAACTTCTCTGTTCTTTACAAAGCTCAAGATGTTCAGCTTTTCTTTAGGGCCAGAATATAAGAGACTTCAGAAATATTTTGTGCAGATTCAGTCAGAAGACTGTTGCTGCATTGTGCTGTGTGATGAAGAGCTGCATTGTTCTGCCTTCAGAGCATCGCTGATTTCTTGTCAGACACGACCCTTGTGTCGTTCCACTGGGACTTTTTTTTAACTGTTTCTAACTACAATGACTGCAATTCTCTACATCTTTTAACAATATAGAAATCAGCCACTAGATGGTCCTACTGTCCTGACGGGGGAAGAAGGTCCATATTAAACAATGCAGCGAGACTAACAAAGAGCTCTTTATTCAACACAGCACAAGCAGTTAAACGTATTTGCACACCAGCCTTCTGTAACAACGCAGCGCTTTAGATGTAAAATGAAGACCGATGGTCGAGGACATTCCGTACTGATATTTGCAGAAAGTAGCTATTCAGTGCATTATGTAGAGCCGTCCCTTCAGCTCTGTGAATATTTAAATATATACAGTATGTATCATTACCATCATCACTTTCTTTATGCTGGAAGGTCATCGTAAAAGTAAAGTGATTCATACAGTGGCAATTTAAAGAAAATATAAAGTTTAAACTCAAAGTTGACTCTTCATATAACATGTTGCTATCAAAGTCTCTGTATAAAATCTTTAACCCTCCTGAGATAGAATATACAGTATTTACAGAGGAAACTCTTGCACATTGGCGGGAATTGTGGGAACATAACCGCTTTTATAAATATTAATTTTAATCTACCCTTTTTATTTGGTCCTTTGAATTTAAAAATTCAAAAGCATTAACAGCAAAATTGACCATCTTCGTTTGCTGAGGCTGTTTTATGCACATTATACAGACACTGCCCTTCTGTGCAATACTGCTGTAATATTAAATAATAGTAATAATCATCCTAAATAATGAAAATGAAGGTTCTCTTTAGCCAGATATTTATACCATTCATTACTTTTTGACATTAAGAGCCCTCACTATGTTTTTTCCTCCTTTTTGCACACAAACTTTTTTTAGTTTCATTTCCAAAGATCACAAGTCCTAAAAGCAAAAGCATAATGGCACTGACCTTGGTTTGCACTAGATAGCCATGAGAGGGGGACCAAAAAGCTCTTATCTTCAGAGCTCCATGCGTTGAGATGTGGCAATAACACACTGAGAGGTGGCCAGACAGGGATCTTCAAATGGAATTTGAAGAGGTAGGGATACGTACCTGCACTTTTCTCTAAATGGAAGTCTGCACCTCAGAATAGAGCCCATGTTCTTTAGTCTCCCTTTCTCTCCTCTCCCTGTAAAGAGTTTTGCATCACACATGGTGTATATACAAAGCGAAAGCTACAAGACAGATCTGATATTTGATACTTTTGAGAAAACAAGAATGTCCCTTTCTGCTTGTTAAAAGAAGATAAGCTGTCGACAGCTGTTCGCCAACTAGAATCAAACAAATTAATTTTGGCAGCCTCCTGGGAAAAAAAACGAGAAAAAACAATCCAGATGAATTTTGAGCATGATTGAGACGTTATAATTATATTCACTGCACATGTTTCCAATCTAATTAGGGAAAATGTTCTTTTCAGGACTGAATAGACTCAGAAACTAAGAAATCTGAGTCATTTGAGATTAGAAATACAGCAGGGAATAGGAGGCTCTTCTTGTTTGCTACGGATTTACATATTGTGGATGCATGAAATTTCACTGGATATCAAAATGTTTAAATATATTCAAATATCAGAATGTTAACTTAACCCTGATATAGAATGTTAATAGGGTACCACTTGTGTTATTATTGAAAAAGCCTGACTCTAATGCTTGGACAAGCCTGACTCTTGTCCAAGTGTGATGAATGAATATGTTTTAAGTTGTGTTTGCGCTATACAAATAAAATTTAATTGAATGTAAACGAATCATACACAGGACAGTAGTCCACATGATTAATATCTTCGTCCACATAAATAAAAGACAAAAGCTTTTAAAAGCTTTTGTCTTTTATTTATATAAAGACAAACAATCATGAATGCCATTCATTTTTACGAGACATCCTCTGAGCAAACATTTGCCACCGACTCAAAGTGTTTACACTCTTCATCTACAAAGTGAACGAGCTCAAACATGTGATCACAAATGCAAAATGTCAGAACCCTAAGATAAGACCATATCACAGGCAGAGTGGGATGGAACATGACATCATCAGCATGAAAACACATCTCCCTCAGCGTTACAGTTAAGGTGAATCCAGGCGTGTGCTCTCTTGTCTGTCTCCACCAACATGAGCTGGCAGGTTCAAGCGCATCAGAGATAACTAGTGCAGGCTGGGAGGAGAGAGATAGAAGAGACAGTGACGCAAGCAAGTCTGTAATCTCATTTCTTTAACTAGTCATGGAATTGTGTGGAGACCAACTGTAGCACTTGATCTTTTTCCCTGTTTAATTGGTGTTGTTTTGTTTCTGTATTCTCTCATCTCTCACTAAAGGTACCATCCTGCTGCGGCAAACATTTATCAACCCTCACGTGGCTGCAGTATTTGTGTGAAAACCTCAAGACTGGAATGTGTGCAGGCCACGAGACAGAGGGATCAGTCCCCTGCCTAACATCTTGTCTTCTTCATGGAAATTATATCCTCAACAATACATGCAATAACTAAACTCCCAAATCACCACACTCTATATAAAAGGGGATTATATGATGCAACTTTAAGTTTGGTGTATGGTGGTAGATCTTGAGCCTAACATTCTTGTCATTATAGGAGCTTTAACAGCTCGACATCAGTTCGAAGGCCGAGCCGATTGGCAGCCGGGTGGCTCAGTTGCGTTGGCATGGCAGCAGCTCAATACAAAAGCCACGGTTGAGAGAGACCTGTCTGTCGCGCTTCATGCTGGAGTAGGCGGTCAAGGAAAATTGCCCTCCTGCACTGACGCAGCACAGGCCGTGGCAAGGGTGAATCTAATCAACGGTTTTCGAGCAGTGAATGGAAGCAATTTAATCAAATGTGTGCTGGGTGAAAATTTACAGTGAGCCAACATTGATTTTTGTCCTTGAGTGAGAACATGACTTTGGAAAAGAAATAAACCGCTGTAAACTAGGACATTTATTGAAAATATGTCAAATGTCCAAACATCGTTCCATTACAGTCATTTGGAACTGCCTGTTAAGAAGTGTCACACTAATAAAATAGTGCAAACATGATGGGAGTAGCTAATTAACATTAGATCATTACATAATTTCTATGGGGCCCAAATTATTTATGGCTGAATTGCAGGTACATGAGTGCAAATATATTTATATATCACGAGTGAACTGTTGAAGAAAAACCCTAAGAGCTGCATTATACTGGACACTGGATACTGGTTATTGGTTTGTGAAATTTTCATAATGTAATAAACTGAAGTTAGAGCACCAAGTCGCCAACAGAGCAAATATAAATGTAAATCGTTTGAAGTTTAATTTAAAAAGTCACCCCGCTGCTGTACAAATCGGAGTTAACTCAATTTAAGCAGTTTTATGAGATTTTGTGAATGTTAAAGTTAATCATTATTTTCAATAAGCTCAAGATAATAAGTTGTACATCACTTATATGTTCCCAATTTGAAGAAATTATGAACTTAGAGGTGCAGCGGCTTCATGGAGACATTTTGTACCACGGCTCATTATTAACACAATACAAAGCTGCTTCCAATGCTGTTATTCAAATGTAGACACAGGCAAGCACAGAATTTGACACTGACCTTTACTGTGATTTGCTCAAATTGAACTATAATTAAAAGAAACATTTTATTAAAGACGCACATCAAGTCCCCATCACCTATTGTGTGTTTCTTGAGACTTCTTTCCAGAGACTATGAAGAAAGGTCTCTGGACAAGTTTAATATGTAATCAATGCATGCTGGGAAATAATGACTGAAGGAAGTCATGAGTCAAAAGAAATTACAAAAGATAAAACAGCCTTCACTTTTTTACAGCAGATAATTTGTCATCCACACGCTAAGGTCCAATATTTTAAACTTATGCTGTGTTTTATTTGAAGTTTATATTTCCATAAAAAGACAAAGGTGGTTTTAAGCAACAAAATCCATCTCAATGATGAGTGCATTGAAGGAACACGGGGATAGATCAAGTATCATACACACATTTAACACGCAGCCATAATAACTGGATTTCAATTGGAGTACAAACAATAAGATTAAACGCAGACAAAAAACTAAATTATCACTAGAGAAGCCCAACTAAACACAATTAAGAGAATTAAGACAAATCATTGGATCTGTTCTAGTACAAGTCATCCAATACTACAGCTAAACTGAAGCACCAAAAAGAACTACACATGTGCTTTTACTCAAAAAGTCAACAACTTAAAGGACGCAAATAAATACCCAGGATTACACAACAGCACTACATATAAACCTACTGTGTATTGACACTAAGACAAATGCAGAACCCTTCAGCGTCAGACGATGGGCTCCGAGGTCGCATTCAGACTGGAGGACCTGGATCGGCAGGTTTGAAACATTCCACTTCAATATTGTTCACTTTTGAAAGAAATCCTGGATAACATATATTTTCTATCTACAACCATGATGTTTAGAGAATCCCTTTTACACATCCACCCTCTGGTATTCAAGCTCCTGCCCAGCTGTCCACACTACCACTGTCCATACTGTACAGCTCCTTAATGATGCGATTACCCAAAAGGCACAGTGCGTCACAGATGTCCTCCCAAGAATGTTCTATTTAAATCCCCCACAATGCATGCAATGTGAAACCCCGGAGCATTTCAGGGAACGGTGGTGACGAAACCAATGGTGGGACGAGTGGGAGACGGGGAAACAGTGACACTGAGGCTTGATGGTGAGACACTGGATGTAATGTGAAAGATAAAGTGCCACCTTTAATTAGCTGATGAGTTACTGATGGAGGGAAACAAATAATGTTGTCATTCAACAGTATCCTGTTGTGACAGCCACTCACTAATTATCTTTATGTCCCCTGACATCTGTGTCTTCCTCTCCGTAGCTCCGAAGCAATATCTCTTTCACACGCCGCTGTATTCAAAAAATCACACTAAGCATCATAATTGAGAAAATAACTTGAGTCTTGATGAAGACCCACAGAACTGACGTGTATGAGCAAGTGTTTATCTTTGGAATGAAGTGTCTACAAATGCAAGAAAGAAAGAAAAAAATTGTCCACAGATGTGTTTTTCACAAAGCAGCTGTGATCATTTGCAATCCTCAGCCCCAAAGATGATTTAGTCAAACTCAGTTTCCTCATTCATTTCACTTCAAGATGAAACAAGTTCTTCATAATCAACGTTTTCCCCGTCAGTGTTTTACATTTATTTTAATGGAATCACTGACGACCTGCACCTCCTTCCCTCCTTTTTTCTATTAACACGTCCATGCTGGTGTTTTCAGTTAATCTGGCAGATGAAGTTGTGTTGAGCTCAGCTGGGAATTTTCACAGCAATTGAGCATTTTTCATGGAAGGAAAAATGACAATGAAGGAAACTCAGCTTATTAATGATGCATGTTCCATAAAATAGGCGAGAATGCGCGAGACCTAAAAATATATCGTCATTAATTGGACTTGTGGTTTTCCAATGTCTACCACAAATGGTACTATTATATACTTGTATGTTTACAATTACAGTATTAATTGTTGTGACTGACGTGGCATACCAGCACGCCAAAAAGAAACCAAAAAACACCCATTTGCCTCCAACATTATTTACAACTTGAAAAAGTCAGTGTTCGTACTTTGAGTATTCAGTACATTATTGTCCCATGATGCAGTGCACAATGATACCGGCAGCTGCGCAACATTAAAACATGAAATGGATGTTCGTGACATATTCATGCAGAACCTGGAGAATATAGGCCGTTAGAAACATGGATACTTTCTTATAGTGAAACAGAATTGACTGTCAGTGACGCCCCAAAGTTTCAATCTGCCCGTTGTTTGTTGGCTGAGTTTGTCATATGAGACCTGAATCGCTATGTAAACAGTCTATACTGCACCCACAGGTCCAATCAGGCAAATGTATAAAGCGGAGTGGGTGTGCCATGGGTATGTCAAGATTTGAAATGTTTAAGACAATACACTGTGTTTGTACTTATACTGTAATGATGATAAAGCAAATCACAGCGCAGTCATTAGAATCAGGATATGGTGCAGTCAGATAAAAATCTCATTATACAGCTGTGCCAGATTTGTAATGAATTATAATGCATGTGATTATCAGATAGTGACATATAATGAGTTTATAATCTGCTCCCCCATGCCTCCCGGTATCTTATCAATGTTTATCATACTTGTCCATCCCTGACATCCTCGGGCTCAGACCATTGCCTCAGTCAGTGAGGTGGAATAAAGGTGCAGCCCATCCATCTGTTAAGACCAACCTAAAACATCATCTGTAACTTTACATGGACTGAGCAATTTGCCTTCGTGTCCAGGGTGACAGACGTGGTGCCAGCTGTGTTTACCAAGACACTGTGTGTTATGAAAGTAATCACTTTACCAGCCCCTGCCTGCCTGTTATGGATGGCACTTGTCATTTACAGAGGAGAGCCCAGGGCCATCAGTCATCTGTGAGTGTGTGAGTGGTCTGCGTATTTGTCATGTTGTGGGGACCTAAATCTGTTAACACGGCCATATGGTTAATGTGAATGATACGTTTTAAGGCAAGGGCATTAAGGTTCAATTTAGGCAAGTAATACTTAATGTTGAGGTTAGAGTGTGACTCAAACAAATGAATCTTAGTCCATGAAATGTCCTCTGGAGTCTTGGAGACATGACTGTGTGTGTGTCTGTGTGCGGTTGAGGGGGTGGGCTTGGTTTTATCTGACTGTCCGTGGCTGTGGAAGACACAGTCAAATCTGCTCACGCATGATCAGTAATCAGAGAAAATGAAAATGCTGCACTCACTGAGGGGGGGGGGGGCACACACATTTGAACAGATGAGCGCGCACAAATGGTCAGATGCAATGAGAACATATGCAAAACAGTTCTCAGTTATGTTTGGCTGGAGCACATTCAAACCAAACTACAACTGTGATCTCATTAATGTTCTTTCAATAGCATAATGCATGAGGCGGAAATCAATGCTATTATAGAAAGATCATGACTGACATGAGCGTACCAAGTCAAAACCACCGGTTAATGTGGGCTGCACTTCCTCTAATGGCCACCAGAGTCCGACTACCCAGAAAAAACTGCTGCATTCTCAAACTTGCGAAATATTTGCCATGGAAGGAAGACAGATTTTCAATTTGCATGAAATGGTGCAACGCAAGAAAGTGAGAAAGTGTTATTTGCGAGAATACACTGTTGACATTCACACATTATTCCAGGGAGTACACTGTGTATAATAAAAGATATGTAGATATTTTTCTTCACATTTAACCAGAAAAGTCCATGAAAAATCTTATAAAACCCATTTGATTTTGAAAATTAAGAGATCTGTGGAGAGTTACATGGAACAGAATGAAAAGGATGTTTTTACATCAATGTATTTATTTAATTTGACTGATTTCTCTCAATACTCCAACCCCTCTTACAATCTACAACCAGTTTTGTTCTGATATTTCATGATTACCTGACATCTGTGTGCCTCACACACTGAGCTGAGAGACCCGACAGTGCTGATGTGTCAGGATTCATCAGTAGCTGACCCCTCATGCCATGAAAGCAATAACTGCTGTTTCTTGCAGGGAATGTGTCCAGTAAACGAGGTGAGTGACATGAATAATGTGTTTCATTGACTTGGTCTCCTGTGAAAAAAAGACAAATTGGAAGCCCAAAAATGCCAAAGGCCATTCATAGACAAGTTTTTGATGGTCTCTGAAATTACCTTTTATGCAGGACTCCACCTTTGGTCCAGTCTCATCACTGTGGCAATCCATAACATGTCTTCTGCTTTGAAGTTATGCAATTATGAGCGAACAGTGGGCAGCAGTGAGTGGTGGATCGTACTTTAAATCCTCTTTTGCTTTTTTTTAATGTAACTAATATGGAACCTACTGACCATATTAGCAAAGAACAGTGAACTAATCCAACGCCCCCAAGGAAATGACTGGGGTAATTGCAATAGAGGAGGTCGGATCAATGTGACCTATAGTATTTCCAGCACTGTCCTGGGAAATTTTCAACATTGTCTCATGGGCATGTGTCACATTAGAGCCCAATAAAATATGTGCACTTTGGTGTTCGGGGGGGGGGGGATCACGTTGAATAATGCTTGGACGACATCACACGTGAAGTATGGAACCATTTCATGTTTTTTTTTCTTTTGTTGTTTTATTACATCTGAAGAAGTGGTCACCCGTTACTTCGATTGTATTATTGGCGCCGACACTATTTACCCCTGAAACTCCAAAAGTGTATTGTGGACTCAAACACTTCACCCACTCACTTGCTGGTATATGGTGGGTTGGATAGAAATGAGCAATATTCAAAATTGGACGCAAATACAAAGCTATGAGAAAATAAAAGAAGAAATTCTTCACTTTTCCTCTTTCCAACACCCAAACTCTTCAGGATAGAAAACACATTTCTAGGGTTTGAAAACACGACTTGAGCATCTGATTGCATCTGTTTCCTCGACTACAGTGTGTAGCCTGTAAAAAGGCACTGATTGTGTCTGAGACCAACAAGATGGTAATGTGTCTTCCAGAGTATTCTCATGGCATCATGTGGAAAATAGGCAATTCTGTTAAGATATAGACCAAAACAGTGCCCCAATCTGAGGAGGGGTCCAGAAGCCTAAATGCTTTCAGAGTGTCTTATTTTCTCCCAAAGGCCTCTGTGCTAACTACTGTCGCTCAGAGAAGATTAAAGGGGACGAAAAGCGGTCGACAAGAAGGAAGCAGAAAAACACTTTGTCTGAAAACAAAGGGGGGAAAGAGACATTGTGGTTTGTTTTGGCAACTCCACAGCTCACAGTTCCTCATACCCACTGATGACTAATGCAAATAGACCTTCACAGCAAATCAGCATCCGTGCCAGTCTTAAAGAAACAGCCTCCAAATTAACATTTAGATGGAAGTGACACTGCAGGACCTCACGAGCCAGAGATCAGGGTGGAGTAGATGGAATAAAAAAAAAAAATGCATTCATCAAAGTCATTTTCCATGCCCCAAGGTGAAGTTGAAGAAGACTCAAAGTTAACCCCCCCACCGATTAGATTAGAGCCTGTTAACTCAATTATTGACAGGTGTGTGCATCGGCGTCTAGATTTAGTCTCCGTGTCGCCACAAGCAACAGCAAACAGCAGGGACGGCCAGCCGAGCGTGTGAGGGACTGCTTTCATGTTTACACAGACGGAACTACCTTTGGACTCACTGGCCAGAGATCATACGAGCCGTGCGTCCACCCCAGCCTGCATGTGCGCAAATATGGCAAAATCGACGTCCTGCAAAATTCTGGCACATCTTTTCGAATGTCACTCTCTCGCCCTCGGGCACGGCCTCCGTCTCCCCGCGGTCGCTCGTTCTTTCATAACACCTCTCCCATATGAGGGCTGTGGCGTCACTGTCTCCTCTTAACTCCAGGGTGGATCTTACTTTATCTTCGCCCTCTCAGGCCATGAAAGCCTGCACAAATGGATGATTGGCAGCTCCATTAGAGAGAGCAGGAGAGGAATAACAGTGTGACTGTACTCCAGGCTCTATCCGCTGCTCTCCTCCACCACTATAGAGGAACACTAGACAAACAACATTTGTTCACTGACAAAAGAAGATTTGAATGTTTTCCAGTTGCCAATTGACTTGATAGTCACACTGATAAGTATTAGACCTCAATCTGACATAAATCTGTCGCGCACAGACACCTTCATACCTATTCAAATCAAGTGAACTCAGCATGAAACTGAGCTGTGTCATTTTTCTTTAGTCTTCTTTCACACTGGTCCACCTATAGCCACCATGAGCTACCTGCTGTTACCGAGCCGACCATTAACGTCCTGTTGAAATGTCAGGGCGATACTGTCCAATCACCCTCGCGACTGTCTGCAGCGCTGAGGGAGCTCATGACTTGTGGGGACTGCAGCCGTTTTCCAATGTGCGTCAAGTGCCGGGAATGAATGACATTGAAATTGCAACAGCGGAGGGTGCATGTCTTAGTGTTCAGGGGTCCGCAGGGCATGTGACTACCTGTGATGTATAGCAGGACATCCGTCGGGCCCTGCAGCACACCTGGCCCAGTATCCAATCAAATGAGAGGCTTCCCGTGCCCTGACATGTCATGAATAAACAGCCCCTGGCTCTCTTTCCCTGTGCTCACTGTTGGTCCAAAAACATTATTAATAATGTAAAAACGCAATTAATGACTTCCCCCCTACTTCTGTCAGATCCCCCCCCCCCTCCACTATACAGGAACGGCACAAATATGGAAACGGGAAGTCATTACTAAACCATGGTAGTGTTAACCTTTTGTGGAATTTTGCCTGGTGCTTTGTTGTTGGTGTCGTACCCTCGCCCATCAGGCCTCAGTCTCCAGAGGCCACAGCGATGTGCAGTCGTCCCTGCTGCCTGCTTCACAGCTACTGTATGATCTCAAACTTTGCTTTGCTGAAATATTCATGCTTGCTTGCATTCGGAACGTGTGCACAAGCATCAGCGTTAATTGCTCGTGTAATTGCAAAGGTATGAGGGTTCAATTTTAGTTGTTTTTTAGCTTTTGATGATGCAAGGGAAATACTTTTTCACACACATTCATTTACATGAATGTTATTCCCTAAATGTTATTCCCCAGCCTATGTATAATTTGATAGAAATTATGTCTCTACAACAGCTCCAGAGCAGCTAAATCACATACTGCTGCTTCTACTGGTGCGTGTAAGACAGACATTTCATCTCACCATCTGTCAGAGCAGTTTAACGGGGAACCTAGCTGCCATGAAAACGATTTCAAGTGATCCTCAGAACCCCGTGGTACTCATCGTGTCAATACTGGTATGAAGATCTGTCCGTCCAAGCAGCACGTCTGGATTTCAGTCGTGACCACTCAGCACGTCTGCCTGCCTCTTCAGTGGCTGTGTTGATAATGTCTGCGTTTATGGCTTCTCTTGTGGTCTCAGCTGGAAGATTAACTGAAATGAAGAACAGTTTTTTTTTTTTAAAACACGCCACACGATAAGCAGTGCACTTGAATTTAGTTTTTTTAATTTACATGTAATTTGAATGAAATGAAGGGGCAATTTTCTCTTTCATTCACAAACCTTAACCTGCTCAGATGTTCAGTAGGTGGACATGTCTTTGGTTTTGTTTCATATTTTGTGTATGAATGAGTCCACCAGTCAACTGCAATCCCATCTGTGGAGCCTGTCTAGTCACATACATCACCGTCTTCTGTACTGACATGGAGAGGCAGCTGTTTTATATAATGACTTCCTAAAAAGATTATTATCTTGTCAGTGATTATGTCAACTGGTCAGTGGAGCGGAAAGGCACCTTGAGGAGCATGGGATGGCAGTGAGATGGATAAATGAGACTGATGTACTCTAGTTCAGTTTCCAACTCAAACAGTGAAACTTCTATTAAAATTGTTATGTTATATATCTATTTTGGGGGCAAATCTATAAGAAAATCCCCAGATGGAAAAAAGTCCAAGAACATGCATGTTCTCGTGACGATGCCTGGAAGAATTTCTTTTTAATGACGGTGTGTGCTCGTGCGTCTTTAGTTGGGGGGGGGGGGGGGGGGGGGGGGGCTCTCAGCTCTCAGCAGCATCATGACCATCAATAATTAGGCTACGTAGCCTTCAGCCCAACGTGATATAAGCCCAGATACCCCTCCTACTCACCAGTTGCTGATTGGCGTTACGCAGGTATCCAGCTATTGCTTATTACCCCAAAGCCTGGACGCCCCGGTTACCCTCTCCGGATCTCACTGCAGGATCTATCCGAACCCTCTCCACTCTGCACCAGGGCGCACGCAGCTCACTCTTTCACAAAATCACCTACTCGACAGAAATCAGGTAAGGATAAAGAAAAATGCACCTCGTATTGCTTAAAGTAAAAATATTTTCATATTATTATATTTTTTAAAGTTTGGATTTAAGGTTTGACTTTTTGCAAAGGGAAAGCATGAGTATTTATTTACTATACCTTTGTAACCAGACCTCTTAATGCGCTTTTACGCATCCATTACGCAGCGAACTGTGCGCAACAGGCACAACTGGTTCCTTGATGAAAATGCGATGTATTTGCTCGTGAAAAAAACATCTATTCAAACGGGAATACCCTAAATCTCCTCGCGTAGGTGGTGCTGAGAAAATGAGGAGAGGTTTGCTGCTAGTGACTATGTTCTTCATCCTGAAACTTCGGCACAACCAGTCCAGATGCGAAGAAACCGGATCGCGCAGATCAACTTCAGATGTAGGTGTCTTCGTGCGTTATGACCAAAAACATATACAGAATCTATTTCAACAGAATATAATGTTTTTGTGTTTTGTTTGTATAAATGCCACAGACCGTAGGTTTGGACAACCTAAAGCGGAACATTCTGAAGAGGTATAGCGATCTGGATTATGACAGCTTTGTGGGACTGATGGGCAGACGAGATACGGGTGAGTCTTGTTTCCAACTGACGACCAGTGATTAAATTAATTTGTAATAGTAAAAAATAACATTGTTGTGTTAATGATAGAATCTGGAGAGAGACAAATTCAAGAGAGTTTCTAATTTGATCATGTTTTTCTCAAATGCTCCGTCAACTTCTGTTTGTCAAACCTTTTTCCTTTTTTTATTTTTATCAGATGCCAACATTGTACAGTCTCCACAAAAAAGTAAGACTTGTCTTTTATTAATCATATAATGAAGTGATATTTTTTTCTTTAAAGTGATTGACAAAACACAATTTAATGGATCTCATTCTTCTTGATAGGAGAAATGCATGACATATTTGTTGGTCTCATGGGGAGGAGGAACTCAGAGCCTGGTGAGGGAGTTTACAAGAGTCAAATATCTACAATCACCTTGTTATAGCTTTTATGGGATTTCAGGGTTGTCTCACACAGTGATTGGGATTATTTTATCATATCTGCTCTCACAGATAATGGCCCAAGGAGAGAGTATCCAGAGAGGAGAGGCATTTTTCTGAACAAGTGCAGACTGAGGTGGGTGTCTCTCCCTTTTCAATCATTGGATATAACATTATGTCTCCACTACTTATACAAATAAAATTCACACTTAACCTGACTGATAAGGGATAAAAAACTATCCCTGCTGTTCAAGTTTTAATGTCCTGTTTTAAGTGCTGCTGACTCATAATGTCTGTATGTCTTTATATCTTCTGTATGCAAAACAGAAAATGAACACTTGTAACTCAAATGAAGGGTGTTTAGCATATATATATATATATATATATATACATATATATATATATACACACACACACAGACATACATATGATTGATTACTGATACATGTGTGGTGCATGTGATTTGTTGCAGGTTTCTTCAGGGGCTGTAGACACTGAAACAACAGTCATCGATGACAAAACAAACAATAAATCAAGTGTCTGATGAAAATGACCAAACCAACATGATTCCCACATGTAAAACTTCTGGCTGGCTTTTTAGAATGACCATAAACTACACAGATTGTATTTGATTTACCTGGACAAAAAAAAACATAATCAGATGGGAATGGTTGCAATTTCTGTATCATGTCATTCTGTTTCGTCAAAGTTCAAAATAAAGAATTTTTTTATACAGAATTTATTCATTTGAAACATGAGTGCATTTTCCTGCAGTTGTTTGATTCTTTAAATCGTGGCTCAAGTGCAGACAGTCACATTCAATCCCGTCCGCTGCAGTGTGTCACTGCTGTTATGTAAAATGACTTGACAAGAGGAATGTTGTATAATACTGTGTTTATCAGAGGCTGCAGTGTTTTCAAAACAGGGTTCAAGGGAAAAATTAAATTTTAAAAAAAGTAATATACAAACAAATACAATTTTTTTCAAATAATTTGTTAATAATCAAACTTAAACATCTGAACAGTAACGTCACACCAGAATATCAGATTTAACAAGGCTGCCGCTGCTGTTCTCCATTTACAGAAAATCTTTAAAACAATGAATGAAATTAAAACAAAAGAAAAATAAAATGATTACAGACATACATCACAGCATTACTGGCCCACACATGAAACTGATGAAAATATCCTGCATCGCCCCAAGCACACATCTATGACTGTGTCGTGTCAAAACTCAAACATGTCAGGTTTAATTAAGCTAAACCGTGTTTATCTTCTTTGAAAATAGCTGAGCCATTTGCAGCTGCCACCAAATAACACTGTGCCAAGGGCTTACAGTGTCACACTGGCTGTGGTGATACACTCTGGCACAGTCGTGGAAGCTGTCACGACTTCTATCAGCCACATCACTGAGTCAAAGTAGAAACTAGAGTCTCTAGATTCAATCAGACACATCAGAGTTAAACACAGGATCAGTGTTTTCTGTCGTGTGTGAGTGCCGTCCTGTTCTCAGTGAGTTGTGAGTTCACAGGGTCTCTCCCCCCTTCTTCTGACTCCATCTTCCCCTTGGTTTGGTTGCCACCTGACAGAAAAGGCTGCAGTCGTGTGAATCCTTCCATCTGTCACCTCTTGAGCTCCTTTAGACCCTGCCGTCACAACGGGCTCTGCGAGGGTACCGGGGCTAAGACCCTGGCGAAGCGACGGCTGATAGCGTGGCCTGTAGCCGTACGCTCTCAGGTGGTAGGTGTAATACTCCAGTGTGTACATCAGCTCTGCTTCCACATAATGGAACGATACTGCCAGGTCAGAGCAGCACTGTGGACCCTGAGGAAGAACAAAGCACAGACATGAGGAAACATACTGAATACATACACGCATGTACACAAGCTCAGAGCAATACAACATTAACTAAAGATGCATTTCAGCTGGAAACATTTTGGTAGAAACAATTTACATGTTTTTACTTCTACACTCTACCATAATGGATATTAAACAAAAGCCATCAGGATGTGACCGATGTGTAGACTTTAAAAAAAAAAAAAAATATTACATCAAGTGTTAAAATCTTTTAGATGGTTCCTCCATTTTCAGAGCCTCAGATGTAACTGGAAAATTGATGATCTAAGTGAGGCCTGACAAAAAAAAGGTCTGGTGTTGATTCCAAGAGTCGAATTTGCATTTACCATCTCTTCATGGGAACAGAATATAAATATATAATGTGGTATTGAAGCATGATGGATAATGATGAGGACCAAGTGCTTCTTAAGGCAAAGAAATAGGATGTCCTCCATCTTCAACCCAGCTGGGCACATTTTTCACTTTGTGAAGGTGAAACAAGGCAGAAAGAACCACAACAACTGAAGGTGGCTGCAGCAAAGGCCTGGAAAAGATTCCATATTTAAGATTTGACTGAAAAGAATTTCTGTCCCAAGTATTAAAAATAATCTGTTCAATTGTTTGCGCTTCTGAAAACAGAGGGGCTTTGTATAAAAGTTACACTCAAGTAGTTTAAAGCAATGATTTTGTTTGAACCCCTTGTGAATTTAATCTGAAATTCTACACATTGTGATGGATTTATATAAAATATAGAGGCAAAAATGGGAAAATCGTATCAAAATTCTTTCATTTAAACGTTAAAAAAAGTGTGAGCCTCCATCATTTATCACACTGCAGTCATCACACTTGGTCATTTGTTTTTCTCCATATTAAAAATATATTCCTCAACCTTATCGCATTTTTAATTAAATTAACATAGTGACAGTTCTGAGACCTCACATTCCATTTACACAGTAATTGTAATATACATGGGGGGATTTAATGCTGGGGGGATTATTCTACAAATCCCAGGAAAAGACTTAAACAAACACGTCCCGCTTCTCCCTTCCACCAAGGGCTGGAGAACAATTTAACAAATCTACAGTAATCTTCCCCATTTAGACAGTGATTATTTTAAATCAAGAGGTAACTGACACATGAGTAAATTCTGAATTTGTCTGGGACTATTTTCTGTGGTGGAGTTAAAAAAAACATTGTGTGCACTAGTGCGTATTTAACTTAAGAATAACTACAGTGCCCATGTTCATTATGGTTAAACCTTCAACACAGTGGCCCTTTTCATTTTAAAACGTTTTTGAACAGTGGAAGCACAAACAACATTGTAAAGATGAGAATGTCAGGCTTTGGCTCCAAAGAAAAATTTGTTAGGAGGTTGACAGCCTTGATAATTAGCTTTTGTTCATAATAATGGCAATTTTATGCCTTATCCTTCTTATAAATTAACATATACTGACATTTCTAAAACCACATTTTCATTAGTATAGTGTGATGAAAACACAATTACTCTAGTATTAAAAGTAAATTTGTTTTCCTTTCACAGACCGGAGACAAAGCAGCTCCGTACACCGACAGGCAGCATCTGACGAGATCAGTAATGGACCCAACTCATTATAATTGCAAAGTACAATAAATTAGTTGCATCTTCAGCTACAAATTGACCAATTTTCCTTTTGTTACCGGGACATTGTTCTCGGCTGCATTCACGTACTTTAAAATGAACTCATTCCTATTCCAATTCACTCATTGTACGCAGAGGTCAGATACAGAATTCAAATGTGCCAGGTACTCGCATATTCATTCAGCTCCTATCACCCTGATGACGGATTGACAGCAAAACCAATATTTTGTTTGATTCATCGAAAGCGAGATCAAACAGTGTATTACGTATGAAATCACTTTCAGTAGGTCCAGACTGTGAAAAGAATATTTTGTCTACCTTTAAATGTAGGTGATCGCTAATGGTATTAAAGGATTTTCACCTCACGAGGTCTCTCAGTGGCTTTCCTTCCTAACCTCGCATGCCCCCTTTTAATAAGACTAACTCCCAGTCTGTCTGATTGAGGAATTACCCATAAACCTCTTTGTGTCTTTTTCCTTTATAGTGCCACTATAATGCAACTTTAATGTTGCATTTACACAATGGACGTTCTCTAAGACTTTGAGCTCATGTAATATATACATTTTTATTTTGCTTATATAATTTTTTCCTATTCACTCTGGAGTACCATTTTGATGCACTAATTTACAAATAAAGGAGGAGGATAAAGGACTTGCCTCAACGATTGGATAGTAACAATAGCTCCAGTACCAGAAGCTCTTGGAGAACTTGCCAGTCAGATGGTGCTCTGGCACAAATGGATGAAAAGTTTCTCGGTGCAAAGTATCTCTGGAGTCGCCAGCCAGGACGCCCATCTTCTCCAAACACTGCCCGAGTGCCAGGTCTTCTACAGGGGTGGTGTGTGTGCAAACTTTGGTCCGAAAGCCTTCCACAAATCTCCTGAGGGCCTCTTTACTGAGCACATAACCTGCTCCTCCGCTCATGTAGCCTTGCTTGGTGTAAGGCTTGAAGCGTTTACCAAAATAAATGGGCTGCTCGGGGGTGTGGTTGGACAGAATCCAGCGCAGGTTGTCCACCACTACATAGGTGTCATCGTCCGCTTTTAAGAACCAGTCCGCTTCATCCGCATGGTGCTCGTACACATAATGGAAGGCTCGGATAGTCTTCCAGTAGAGCTGGTCACGGCCCTCCTTGGTGCCCAGTCCCACAGTGGGAAAGTCGGTGTCCTTCACAGAGCTCATGAACACCACCATGTTGCAGTGCCGACTCCAGGTGGCCCTGACATGGTGGGCCCTGCTCTGCAGGTTATACGGCCCTGTCATCACCCAACAGAGAATACGGATCTTCTGGTACAACACATCTGCCACCCTGGTGTCTTCATCTGAAAAAAAAAAGTTTTAACAGTACAACACGCCAATGACATTGTTAACTGGTGTGCGGTAAAAATAAATTCTATGTGTGATTCTACCGGCAAAGCTGATTTGTATTTCAAGTTTTACGTTGACTTAGTTTCTTTTATTCTCATTTGTAGCACTTTACGTTTGCATCTGTTTGGAATCAGCCAACCGAATTCCTTGTCACAGATCTGATGCATCATTAAGATTTTAGATGTGTGCACACAATGCCCCTCTCCGTGTAGGTCTGCAGAGATGCAGGAATTTTCTGAAGATTTGCTGACCCACATTACAATCCATCTTTTACCAAGGCTAATTCCAAACCAAATAACATACACCCTATCTGCACATCGTTTCCTATCATATGATGCCATCTATTAGTTAGGGATGCACTGATCTGATATTTTCATTCCTAACAGCAAAACTGAAATGTGGACAGTGGGTGTTTGTGCAGAGTTTTGCCAGGGATAAACGAGTGAACTGCCACCAGTAGGACAGCAGTGTTTTCTCACATTACTGTGGACTGCTCCTGCTACAAGCTAACGCTAAACTTGTGTATTGGTCGATGTACTACTGGAGTTAAAGAGAATCTGGTGGATATTTAATCATTAAGATAACGACAAAGTAACAGTCTGGCACAGTGTATAGTAGCGTTTTTTTTTAGCTTTCTGTAGATTTCTGCCACGCTTTAAGATGGAGTGATACTTGTGAACTTGTTTGGTGGTGATGCACGCAGACTGAAAAATATTGCACCGACTCGATCGGCCCTATTGTCACCAATAACCAACACAACTGACCAATATCAGTGCTGCATCCTGACTTTTAGTTTGCCATGAATAAACAAATATGTATGCAACTGTTTTGATACAGTGATGTGTAAAGCACCTGCATGTTGCGGGTGGAGCAGGCCGAAGAGAGCGGCTCCCTCTTTCCTCCAGCTGGTTGGTGTCTCCCTGACACTTGTGGCTTGCTCCTGAGCCTCCGACAGCACAGGGTAGCTCCTCTCAAACCACACCTGGTGAAGGAAGAAGTAGATGCTGCAGGCTCCCACCAGGAAGCCCAGGGAGAAGGCCCATCTGGAGCTGGGGCCCTTCATGCTAACACTCAACGATGTCCCAGTTGTCTACATAGACCTACAACCCGCACACACTAGGATCAGTTGCATGTACACATTTCATTGTATTACATGTAGCATCTAAAATGAGCAGTTTTGAGGATTGCATGTACAGTATTGTGATTAGTAATCATGAAAAGATTTTGAAAATATCAAATTGCAAATGATTGTCAGAAATTGCCATAACCTCACATATCTGCATGGTTAAATTGTTTTTGACATACGCATTACAGAAATGAAACAATCAAACACTTTCTGGGTCTGAATACAGTTTTTAGACCCATTTGCCCTAAAAACATTTTTACTCTGTGTTGACACAAGAATTTTGGAAAAGACAACAAAACAGATTAGACAACGATCTCACAAAGCTGGAAATCAACGTTCCTGGACTTGACCTTCATTGGAGTGAATGCACTGACCATGCAGCAGCTGCGTCTTAATCTGTGGCAATGATGTGGCACTTGTGGCCTGCACAAAATGCATGTTAAATGGCAAACGTGCCCCCAAATATCCGATAATATATGTGGACCTCTTTTGGCAAACATGCGCTGCACTAGCTGTATTCTGGATGTGACCCGAAAGTGGCCCACATGGTATATATGGCACAACTCACTAATTCAGGCCGTCTTTGGTTGACATACAGTATTGCTGTGGCTGCCATGTTATTTTTACAGTAGCCCAGACTGGACAAACTAAACATCCTTTGAGTTTTTATGACAACTGAATGCTACCACAGGTTTTTTTCTTTCATGGAAGGGGAGGGTGAACTGAGGGGTATTCAGCTGCAACTTCACCACTAGATGTCACTAAATCTTACACACAACCATTTAAATACAATAAAAACAAACCTGTAATAGCACACACGAATCCTAGACTGTCACCATTACTACCTATACTGTATTTATCTTTGTTTGGTTTTATATTGTTTATATCGCTAGTCTTGTATTTCCCCTTTTTTTTTTTAAAAATACACTTGCTGTACCATAATTTACAGGCTATGTTAGTCTAATGCACAACTTTGTATGTTGTATGCATATTTGGCTTCAAGTTACTTGTGTCTTTCTTTACAGTGACAGCTTTGTAGTGTTGTTCTGGTGGCCGGACTTTCATCTCACTGCAGCAAAATTCGTCTTGACTCATTTTGACATTTTAGTGTTTCTTATGCTCTTGTGTTTGACTGTTTTGTTAAACACTGGCTGCCTACATTTCCCAGTGGGATCAATGAAGTATCCATCCATCCATCTATCTGTCTGTTTTCATTCTGTCGCTCACGGATCGAGGTTAAAGACCCCTGCGATCTGATCTGAGACAGACGGGAGCGATTAGCGGGTTGTTTGGGTCTAAACGCAGCTCTCAGTGTGTGTGTGTGTGTGTGAGAGAGAGAGAGAGAGAGAGAGAGAGAGAGAGAGAGAGAGAGAGAGAGAACGAGAGAGCGAGAGCTCCTCCACTAACAGTCATAAATAACAACGGCGACACACACACACTCATCGCAATGGAGGCTTTTAAATCCGTTCAAACCAGAAACACATGACACCGACTGCTGTGACAGCGAAACCAGGCCATGTGGAATCCGGGATCTATCAAATCTATTGTCTCTAATACACTGTATACGCTGTGTGACTGTTCCCATCCAGCACTGCTGCACGTATATACATGCATGCACAACATCTGCGTGTGCGCGTGTGTGTGTGTGTGTGTGTGTGTGTGGTTTACCTTCGCCGGGGGATCGAACATGTGTGAGCTCGATATGTTTTCAACTCCTCAAGCAGCGACAGAAAAAAAAATCCAGTAGCCTTACTGCAAACCGCACCTGTCAATCACAACGTCATGTGCCGCCCACGTTGACCCGTTGTGTTGTTTCGTGTTGACGTCGACATTATTGTGAGTCGCTAAAATAAGATGATGACCGAAGAGGGAAGACACAGCTCAACATTTACATTCTTCCGCACCACGGACTAAGCGGATGGGAGAAAAGGCGGCCTCTCATTGGCTGGGTGGCGCTGACGTAAACAGGAAGCCGCCTCTCAACTCCTAGGATGCATTAAAGGCAATTAGCTGAGACTTTGATTAACATGCAGGGGTCGCTGTTTCCATGTTAAGCCACTAGATGTCACTCTTACAAAGTGAAAGAAAAAGCAAACATCCATAACGGTTACTTTATATGATCGTGTATATGTTGATTCACCATCATTCATCAATGCATTTGGATGAATCTAATTAATAAAACGTATATGTCTATAGGCTATAATTAGATGGATGATTCCATTCCACAACTTGATATTTAAAAAGTTAAAAGAAAGTGTAAAATGGCCCTGGGTCATCAGAATACATGGCAATTTAAAGCTGTTAAAATTTAAAGTTTAGGACCTAAAATCGAGCCTTGAGGAACACCACATACTCATTTTACAGCTTTTACACATACATTCATCTAATATTTATAAACAGCATCAGAGAGACCAATCAATCAGCAAAATCTGTCTAAAAGAATGGAGTGATCTTCTATATCAAAGAGTGCTATACTGAATTTTATTCATGTCCATATTGGACTTGAGGTCATTAACAATATTGCTGATGCTGTTTCTGTACTTTGTTTGGTCCAAAAACTGTATTATCAGTGCTCAATGGATTTAACCAACATAAGCATCTCTAAAATCTTACTTAATGAAAAAGATCAGAATGATGATGCATACCCTGCACATGCTCTGTAGGCTTACCTCAGGCAAGTGCTAACTATTTCTTTTTTCATCAACTTTATTTGGACAGCACCAAATCATAATATAAATTATCTCAAGGCACTTTACACAGAAACCCAACCGGTCCCACAATGAGCAAACACACAAAACACAGTGTGGAGAGTAAACACTCCCTCATTAGTTGAATATGACGTTATTTTCTGAAAGAAGAAACAACTGGTTGCAATAACTCTACAAATCATCACAGGATCAACCAGGACAAAGGTTTCGAGGTGTCAAATTACATATTCGGACATTATGAATATTTGCGTCAATCTTTATATTATTTCTGAAGTGGACTGACAAATCATTTGTATTTGCAGCTGGAGCTGGTTGATAATTAACAGAAGGTGATAAGAGGAATCGGGGGTTGTTCCAATTGGTTAACAATTTTGAGAAATGGGCTTTTTTTATTTGTTTGCTGGCCTTGTTGTAAATGATAAGCTGTTCATGGGAGATTTGAGTATAAGCTATTTGAAGACCACGCAATAGAGCACAGATACAGAAATAAAGAAACAAAGCTGCTGGTGACAAAATAGTATAAAATGATTAAATCATCTTAAGGCGACAAGTTTAATGGACATTAAAATTACAGCGACCAACGCGTGCGCTTTGAGCGAGCACGCAGCTTGAATCAACAGATGTAATGCAGCAGTGTACTGTGCCCTCATATAACCTACGCTGGCTTTTTTGTTGTGTCACTGAAGCAATGAGAAGATTACATTCTTTTCAACTGGTAGAACAAGTCAAACCACAAAAACTATGCACTAAAACAAGACATGACTTGATGAGAAATCACAGAAATAGGATTTTACGCCCACCCAGGTCTCATCCTGTGGAAGAGGAGTGGCTCTCAGACGCCTCTGTCACTATCAGTGTCTCATTTGGCTTCAATGAACAAGGACTATTAATCCTCCAGAATCAACAACAGTAAGAATCCTCCTCTCTCTCCCTCCTGTGTTGTTTTTACCACTTCTATGAAACACTGTTTCATTGGTTTCATCATATTTAGCAGAGGAGTCTGTATTAGGATTCGCTCGTAAGACGTGTGCGCACTTTGTTTTGGGACTACATATATATTTTGGAAGAAAGAGAAGGGCTTTCTTCCAAGGCCACGTGTCTGAGGATTTGTAGCCTTAATTTGGACAGTTTTAATAAAATAGTTTTAATAAAAGTTTGTGAAATTAATTAGATCAAATATACATTTGTCACCACGCTCCGCATGTTGTAAATAGTGGCATCATACGTCAAAGTAGGCTGTATCAGCAGTGCGAGGTACTTCCACAACGAAAAACAGCTGAAAACACGATCACAAAGTTGGAGAAAAGCGTTATGAAGCAGTGAGCTGAGTCTGCATATGAATAATCATGTGAGTCCTTCATGCTGCCTGCGTGTGGCTGCTTGGATTCAAGGAGACATGTGTTATAGTTGCCTATAAGTAAAAGCACTTTATTTGTTGTTGTACGTTATAGATAATTATTCTGTTAAATATTGAGATCATAGTCCACCTTCCACCATCTTCTCGCTCTATACGCGGCTGTCAACAATCAGAATTACCAATTTATAATATAGAGACAGGATATTTAGTTTAATACTTTCTGAAGCTAACAGAAATAAGCAGTAAAATCGAGAATACAGAAGTAGTACACAAGTGAATACAACAATCAAATGAATCTGTCTCTGTATTTATTAATAATAATAACAATCATCATCTTCATAATGATAACTTTATTTATATAGCACTCATCTAAAGAAGGTTACCAAGTGCTTCACAAAATACATGGTATAAGAAAATAAGGCTGCGGTTAAAGCTAAATCTGACTGGCTAGCTGGCTTGTATGGCAGTACTATAAAGACACGTGGCCCGCTCAGTAGATCAGACATCATTACCTCTATGCCTGTTTGAACTAAACACCTACTGTCATAGGCAACAGAGTTAAAAGCTCTCCCATTTAAGAAACTACACCAAATGTAGTTGGAAATAAAAGTATGAAGAAAATGATTGGACAGCTTTAACACATTTGGGAGAAAGGAATCTGCCATCTGCTGTGAACACATGTCCTAGATAAGTCACTTCCTGTTTGGCAAATTACAATATAGGTAAACTGGCTTTGTGCTCGTTCTCTACAAGAAATTTAAGCAATGCAATGGTGTCTGTTTTACAGGCCTGTTCTGATAGACTACACATCATCAAATCATCAACATATTGCAATAAAGCTGAGCCAGTTGGCAAATGTAGGCCTTGTAAGTTCCCCTGTAGTGCGGCGTGAAATACACTGTGGGAGAACGCAAACCAAAATTGACTTTCTTTTTCGACTGAAACAGAAAAGAAAGCATTCGACAGGTGGGCAACTGAAAAATTAGTTGAATTTGGTGGCAATTTCTGGTGCATGTGCATTTACTGCAGCATTTACTGCGTGCAAATTTGAGACAAATCAACACTCAGTAGGTCAACCTGCTCACTGGTGAGTCATCACATGGATCGATTACACCCACTTGCAGTAATGACCTAAAAACCGGTTTGATGCTCTGCATGGCCTCTTGTTTGAGGGGATATTGTTTCAGACATGGTCTGTAATCTGATTTTGGATGAACAACTAGTAGTTTTTCATCAATCCCACATCCTATTTTTGTTTGTCCCATAATTATGATGGGATCTCTGCCAATTCAGGAATGCTTTGTGGGTCTGTCATGACAGAATAAAGTAAAGTTTCACCCTGCCCCAGCCACGGACCCAAATCTTGCCATTTCCATCGTACTGGTGTTGTGAGTGACACATGACGAGTTTCTCCAGTGAACAGCTTTTCCTGCATTGGAGAGAGTGAGACAGGCATAGTAGCAGCATCCTCTGTCCAATACACATGTATTCGGTTTAACCTTTCTGGTGTCATCATGTCTATATACCACTTCTTCCCATAACTACTGTGTGGCCCTGAACTCACATGTGAAGTGCAATGGAGTGAATCAGACAATGGGGATGCTCCCATGTTAGCTGGACGCGTGGGTCCACTGTGCAGGTCAAAAGAAGCTGTAAGTCTCTGTAAGTATGCACTGACAGTGTTATTAGGGCCTTGGGTAATGGAGGTAATGGTAGTTGGATTCATTCTGACTCGGCTGGTATAATTTATATCTTTCAGGTCGTCTCATCACCTCCACTGTGAACACGGCACTCATCTTTTTTTTTTTTTCATTTTTGAGTTGTCTCTGCAAGATTCGCCGAATTTCTACCATTGTGGGACGATATTCTCTGACAAACCTCTCCATCTCACTTTCCCACTTTTGTATATTTTCTTTTGGATCAGACATGACCCATGGCTTCAATTATATCTTGATCTGACCATGATCTGAATATCTTACTGAATACCTAATATGTTACTGGTTGCGTTTCCGTCCGCTTGGCAAGTTGGTTGTGGAGGTGGGGCAACTGATGGCTGTTGCAATGGCACTGTAGGAGGAGGAGGAGGAGTCCAGCTCCAGTTTCACCTTACATTTTCCTTTGTTCTTGTACTCACAAAGACAGGAATACAGTGTATTAGTAGACTGTTGTGTTCACGTATGTACTTGTTGCATTTCCTGTGTGCTCTGTGTTTGTTGTACTCTCATTCTCTGTCTTTCCCTTTTCTCTGCCTCTGAGATGCGATCCACTGTTGTTTCTTCTCTCTCTCTCTCTCTCTCTCTCTCTCTCTCTCTCTCTCTCTCTCTCTCTCTCTCTCTCTCTCTCTCTCTCTCTCTCACTCTCACACAATCAGCAATGGATCAGTGCTGGTGTTTATGGTCGCTAATATTTGGTTTCCTACAAGGTCAAGGCCGGTTCCTGCACAAAAGAAATTCCAATTTCCAATAAAAAATTAAGTTTTGATCAATGATTTAAAGATAGGTAGTGAGTTGGCGAGCCTAATCTCATCAGTCAAGGAGTTCCAGAGCCTTGGGGCCCTGATGGAGAAAAGCCTGTCACAACCTCTTTTGACTCTGAATAAAAAAGTTGAGGATATCTCAAATCTACTGAATATCATTAGTTGGAGCTGTTGCAGGAATTCAAAGATAAATCCTCGAGGTACAGTATTCTTTCTTGATGGGCAGTTTGTTAGGGTTAGGGATTGAAGTGAAGTTTTCAGGCAATGTAAAAAAATGCTCACAACTGTCCAAAACCAGGGGCTTTTATACTCCTTTTTGCTGTCCTTCTGATATTTTAATCTTCACACACACACACACATACTCTTTCACTCGTCACTCTGCCTCTCTCATCAGCAATGTGTATCCATTTTGCAATTTTAGATGTTCCAGCCACACACTCCTACTTCCCTTTTTATTGTTACACATTTCCCATCACTGTACAGAGAAGTTGACGAAGAATTTTCACATTTAAACAACCACTTAATTTCAAACGTGGTATAAAACAGTCCTCGTATATATTATTGTATTGTTACTCTTGTGTTTTCTGATTCTAATACAATCACTTTCCCACATCTGCCTGATAGTCATTGTCACCTTCCTGTATTTTTAATCACAACTTCTGATGTTTATACATCAATTTGTGTTTTATTTTGATTATGTGTGTTACTTTTGGCTCCTTAAATCATTTTTCGATTTAACCTCCATCTTCTTGTGCTGTTGTTCATACATTTGTGGTTGCGTCTTTGTTGTAACTGACACCCGACAACTGGTGCTATAATATTTTCTGTGCAGCACACACATTGTTGCACATTTCCTCCTGAAAGAGGTCATTGCACTCTCTCTCAGTGGTTAATGGTTCAACTGGTGTGACGTTGACGTCCGTTGATCTGCGTTTTGTATTTTGTATTGCCAGTATTGTTCCTCACTTCACCAAATGTTGTAATAGGAAAGGAAAACACATTCTCTGCATGGTAGTCATTAAAGCCTGTACTGTATGCCATTGTGTTTTCTTCCTGAGTGTTTTTGAAGGCAGTATAAAGTATTTCCTTTGTGAATTGAGAGAATGTTGATCACGTCAGCATAGAAAAATAAGTGCAAATATAAAATCGGAGACATTAACCTTCACCTCAGCTCAACATCTACAGTGAGTAACCTTTGAGATTAAGTCGTCTTCAATTAGTGTCAATTGTGAAAACAACAACAATCAAACGTGTAAATTCATTGGGCATAAATTACATCTCATCAATTCAGTTTGGGCTTTAAATTATTAATGCTGATACATCGACAGTGGTGTTGAACAGATTTTACCTGCCACACTACCAACAAGTTTGATTTGTGCATCTGCAGCCTGAAACATGTGTGGTCCAGATCTGATAAACTCTGTGTAGATTTTTTTCAATTGGTTTTAATTTTCATTTCAGATGCGAAACACCTGCAAGAAGTTTCTTGGACTGATTTTCAGTGTCGGCGCGCTGATAGCTTTGTTTCGTACTTGGAGCCATGAAACCAGTTCAGGAGTCGACTTACGACCGAGACACGGGAGTTCAGTAAAGAAACTCCTTGCGGGACAAATTGAAGACATCAACAGTGGCTATGACGACATTGCCTTCCATATAAAAGAGCAAGTGGCACGGTGTGTTTAATATTTGACTGTAATTCTGACTTAATTCTGTTTTTATATCATATTTTTTCCATCTTTATCAACTCACTGCTGTTTTCTCTCCGACACAGACAACTGGCTCAAAACTCATGTGTATGTCTGGCTGATAAGGAGACGTTTCAACTGTTCTCCAATGTGCTTTTCCCACGTGTGTGGGCCCACAAACTCGATACTGCGTTTTTAGAGTCCCATCCTGACCCTGAGGGTGTGAAGCGTCACAGAGCTCAAGAGTACAGCAAATCACAGAGCAGGTAAGGTTCAGTAGATGACAAATATACAGTAGTAAACCCTTTTGGGATCATCTTAACTGTCAGCTCGGCTTATATCTGCAAAAAAGAAGAGTTAGTCATGAAGAGTCAGGGACTAGTTTGAGTCAATCTGCAGTTAATCATCTACCACTGACATGGGATCTCAATACACTGACACTATGATCTATTTAAAGGCCTTGCTCAAGTTGTGTCTGCACAATGGTGCACACTACTGTTGTGATTGTGTTAAACTGCAGTGTTCGCCTACTTACGTTATTTTTTAAACACACCCACATGTAACCTGAGATAAGAAAGTGGGTGAGGATGCATGGCAGATATTGTGCAAGGATGCAGTGCAAGCTTTCAAGTAACCTGGATCCTGTGTCCCTCATAAAGTATTAACCACGTTATCAGGCACTTTATTGACATTACACCAGCACTGTCCGTGTTCTCACTGCAATTTAACACCAGTCCTTCCTCATCTGCCGTTAGTGTTATTTGCAATTCAAATGAATAAAGACAGGTGCAAACATAATTTCACCGAATATTCTTCATAGGAAATCTAACAGCACTGTCCTATGTTCAGTGTGAGGTTTATCTTTGGCTGACAGTGAACGTTTTATCAGGGAAATCATTGGGTAACAAGGTCATTAGGGAACAACACCTAACCCCTGAATTGAAATACACCAGCTCATGCTAGTTTTGATTAAATGTGAATGATTACTTTTAGCTCAAGACTCTAATCATATAGTAAAGTCATATTGATGTGCAACTACCTCTCTGTATGATATTTTCTATAAGTAAAGGTCCTACAGCCCTGCAGACCTACCTATTGTAGCCAAGGCCAACAGTCCTCTTCAGTATCCTACCCAGGGTGTGGAGGTGCGACCCCTTAAAACAATCATCGTTCCTGGTAACAGCATATTTAACACAACACATATCAAAGAAATATGTTGATTAAATGTCACAAATTATTTAGTTAAATCACTAACAACCACCCTGTGTTGATGTCAAATAACAATTCCTCTTTTTCCTATAGGGTTGGGCCTTAAAGAAGAAACAAAATCAAAGCACACGGTAATTTCTTTTTAGGGAGTTCATGTGGTTACATTCAGAAATATGTAAGTTTTTCTTATAAATCTTTCTCCCAAAAATCATTTAACTTGTGTAACAGGTGTCTTTGACTGCAACTCTTGGGACTTTTGATGTTGCTGCTACAGTGGACAGTGTCTCTGTCAAAGGAGAAGGAGAGAAGCACATGATATTGTCGAGTCCAGATCTCTCCACTCTGAACAGGCAGCTCCAGTTTGTCACCTACACAAACACCGTTTTCCATCCAAAGACAGCAGATACAGGTGAAGTTATTACCTGAACACTAGTCTAAAATTCAGAGTTTCATCTTATGCACAGTGTAACGCACAACATTCTTTTGGAACAAATAATCAATGGATTACCAGACATGGTGTATAGGGCGATGGAGGTCATGTGCTTATCTGTACACTACACTGCATTTGAATGCGATCACATCATTTCTATGAGATGGATGGTAAATACCATGGCTCACTGTCTGTGGCATGTCACACATTACAAAGTGAAAATGCATGTAGGCAAAACTAGGTCAACTGCTCTCAAAGTGTAAACCACCATGTAAAACTGGAACAGAAAGGAAGCCACTTAAGAGAACACTACACATCACAGAATTTGACAAAACATCTTCATCGATTTGACAACACATGCACTGCAACTTGAAACACGCTGCAAACAACCAGTCCGAGGAGTAGCCAACATGTCTGTGTGTTTGAATTATTTGGTTGTGTCGTGAGCACTTGGTTGTGTTGCGAGTATTTGGTTGTGTTGTGTGTTTGGTTGTGTTGTATTTGGTTGTTTTGCAAGTATTTGGTTGTGTAGTGAATATGTGGTTGTGTTGTAAGTATTTGGTGGTCTTGCAAGTATTTGGTTGTGTTAAGAGTATTAGGTTGGGTTGCAAGTATTTGGTTGTGTTGTACTTGGTTGTGTTATGAGTATTTGTGCAAGTATTTGGTTGTTTTGCTTGTATTAGGTTGTGTTAGGAGTATTTGGTTGCGAGCATTTGCAGCGCATGTGTTGTGAAACTGATGAAGATTTTTTCCCCATTTGCATGTGTTTTGTTAAGTTGCAGTGTGTTGGACTCTCAGTGTTACCATAGAAGAAGCATAAGCTCACTCATGATGGATGCATTGACTCCTGGGTGGATGTGGGAATACTCATTAACAAAAGTCCCTATGTAGGAGAAAGTGACTAAATCAGTAGATAATTAGTTTATAATTTTAATGAGAAAAGGCGTTGAACCTTCCTTAAAGGTTCAAGGGTTCTCTGAAATGTAGACAAGGAGTCCATAGTGGCTTCTTTTCCCTTACACAAAATATGTTTGTTGACGCAGTGGCACGTCA
Organism: Verasper variegatus; assembly: GCA_026259375.1. Taxonomy (NCBI): domain Eukaryota; kingdom Metazoa; phylum Chordata; class Actinopteri; order Pleuronectiformes; family Pleuronectidae; genus Verasper; species Verasper variegatus. Next base: position 14,009,672 of record CM048045.1, read on the forward strand.
AACAGCCAGAAGGCCATAGATAAGGATTGAACAAAGAATGAGAGCAGACACTGGTTCACTGAATTGGCTTGATGAGAAACAAACAGAAAGCATTGTTCAATAGCAGATGAATATCAGCTATACACTTAAGCAAGATCTGTTTTTATTTTGAGTAAAATAAAGTCAAATGAAACTAAACTAGTCATCTGTAAGACAAAGGGATTCACAGAAACTGGCTGAAACTCATCAGCAGGAAAACGACCCAATGATTATACCCTGCTCACTTTCCTGCCACTTGTAGGTTTTTATGTGACTAGTGGTAGATAACTAGCAATATGGACCCTAGACCCATACGAATGTTGTGTTCCCAAGAAGGCTCAACATTTTCTTTCATTCTCTCTCATTACAATGATAAACTAATCATTTTCACTGGTTTCTGCAGAAACACCAGTATAATGTAAATTATATATGTAAATTAGGGCTGGATGGCATAGTCTAAAATACAAAAGAAAATCACTTATAGTTCATAGATAAATAGCAGATTATGATTTCCTGCGTGTTGCCTGACTTTTAAAACCGGAACAATCTCTGTATAAAGTCTGTGGCCAAACTTCTCTCTGGTGCACTCGGCACATTTAGTGCATTGCTGCCCCCCACTGCTGTAGTTATACCATTGCTACTTTAGATCTGTGAGGGTTTTTTCAGCCAAAGGTATATTTTAAAGTACTACCATGCGGGTTAATTTATACCCAAGACTATTCTGTACCGTTTATACCATCCAATCCTGAAATCATATATTTCTGTGTAACGTTTTACTATTATCTTTAAATACAGAGGTGCTGCATAATTATACATCTCCCCACAGGGCAACAGGATTGGGACGGGTGTGCAAACTGGAAACAGTGCAACCTCATGACCACTGTTTCTTTGGTTATTATCGGTCAGAAGAGGCTGTGTTTGGTTGTCATGTGTTTACAGCTCAGTGTTCTTGATTCATATCTGGGTGGGGGGGGGGGGGCAGGAAGCTGTTGATATGTGAAGATGACTTTAAGCAGCAATAGTGTCACAGTGTAATTCAATGACACAGTAAATACACAGTGGTATTTTTTAGATATGCTCCAATCAAAAAATAAAAAGTATCACAGTTGTTATTTTGCTCTGCAGTTGAGTTTGCGACTGAGGGCCACCGCTCGTTTTTCACCATTAAAGTCGGACATGGCTCGATCCCCAGACTTTACAACACTGGAAACCAAAAAGGTATGTGATCAGTTATATCCGTTTTATTTGATGGAAAGTGTTTGAATGCCACATTGCTGCATATTTATTTGTCTTTTTGTTTGTTTGTTTGTTTTCACTCAGAGTACAATATTAGTGCACTTGTCACCATCGCCTGCAAGACCTTCATACGCTATGACAAACTCAAAGATCTCATCGACAGCATACGTCAGTATTATCCCACCGTCACCATAGTGATAGCAGATGATTCTGAACACCCTGAGCCAGTGACTGGGCCTCACATTGAACATTACATCATGCCATTTGGAAAGGTAAAGAAGTTTCAAGTATGTCTCTAGTACCATCAGTCAGGTCCTGTTTCTATGGGCGATTAATACATCAGCTAAATGTGAGTAATTATTTCATCTTATGTCCAGACTCATGCACTTTTAGAAATCTGCTGTGCACCTGCAAAAGCTCAGCATTGGTAGCAACCCTTCCATCCATTTTCTGGCACTCAGAGTTGGGTCATGGTGGCAGGCGGGTCATTCAGACATCCTTTTCCTTGCCAACGATTTCAAGTTGTTCCAGGAGGAGTGTTCTTTCCATCACCTCATGATATCCCCACACAGAATCAGTACTTCCTCCTCCACAGCTTGTTTTCGCCTGCCTGAATCCTCTCTAGCCCTCCCAAACTCCTCACACACCTGGATGTTTTGCCCTCCTGTACCAATCTACTTGTACTAACATAAGATAAGATCTGTAACATAGTGTTTTGTATCATCGCTTTACTTTATTCTCACAAATATGTTGACAATAGATCCATCAGCCATAGTAGTCCTGGCGACTGAGAGCAAATCACAAAGCATCAGTGGCTTATCAACAAATCCATAAAGTTATTACTGACCTTGGCAGGCAGGCAGAACTCTAGGAACACCTGTAGTTTCTGCTTTCGGTGTGGAAGCTCTAAGGAGAGGTGTTCAGTAGCCATCCTCTGTGTACCAGGCATTCAGGATGCGCATAAAGGTGTCCTGTGTGTTGGTATGTTTGTGGGCTGGAACTCTGATCATTGAGATTTAAGAATTGTTAAATCACAAACATATTCACACACATTTATGAGACTCAAGCTCACCTGAGATGTCTTATATTTGCTGAGTGATTGTGATCATAAAACAGTTCAGTTAATGTGTTGTGGCCTTTGTTCATCCATTGTATACAGGGTTGGTTTGCAGGAAGAAACCTGGCAGTGTCTCAAGTGATAACCAAGTATGTTCTGTGGGTGGATGATGATTTCATCTTCAGTGCAAACACTAAGTTGGAGAAGATGGTGGACATCCTAGAGAAGACCTCTCTAGATCTGGTGAGATTCATCCCCAGATACAATAGAGTGTATCTGCTGAGTTAATGTTGACTTTATATATTAATGTATCTATAAATAATAGGGATGTGTACTTTTCTTTTTTCCCATGTGTATTATACAGTGTAAACTTTATATCTTATTTCTTGTTTGCAAGTATCCACAGTCCTAACATTGCCACGTAACAACTGTAGGTTGGTGGTGCAGTGAGAGAGGTGACAGGTTACACTGCAACATACCGTCACACCCTCTCAGTGGAGGAAGGAGGAGAGGAGGGCGACTGTTTACACATCAGAAATGGCTACCACCATGTAATCGAGGAATTTCCCAACTGCGTGGTTGCTGATGCTGTCATCAACTTCTTCATGGGCCGGACATACAAGGTGCAGCAGGTGGGCTTCAACCCCCGCCTGTCACGGCAGGCTCATCTGGGTGAGTCTATCTGTATGTAGCTGCCGAGTTGCCTCAAGTTAAAAAGCCAGAAAAACTAAACCTTCTTTTGATGCTGCAGAGTTCTTCATTGACGGTCTGGGCTCCCTCCACATCGCCTCCTGCAGCGACGTCATTGTAAACCATGCATCAAAGATCAAATTACCCTGGGGTCAAACGGACAAACAAAAGGCCTACAAGATGTTCCGCTACTCCAACGTTGAAAGCAACATTCATAATGAAGACTTCTACTTCAAGAACAGGTTTCAGTGCCAGACTAGTAACTGAAACTGAGTCAAGGATACAAACACAACTGCAGCAACTATATTACACACGTTCAGCCTTTTCTTATATTAATATGTATATACTTAAATTGTACGGCTTTTTAAACTGTATAGTTGTATATAAGTGTAGGAATGTATCTTATAAATGTGTGTATATATACATTTGGTACACTGTGTGTGTGTGCATGTGCAAAATGACCAATATGGCAGTTTGGATCTTCACCAAACTCTGTGGGAATACCACTTGGGAGGGTAACTACAGATGATTAACCTATAGCGCTAACAGTTAATGGCAAGGTGAACAGAGATATGGTCCAAAAAATATGTTCCAAGATATCTACGCAAGTAATGAGGCTAGAGACACTATAGCTTATATTGATCAGAAAAATAATGAAAATATTTAATTTGATATATAAAAGAATGTTGTCTTAATCCAGACACTTTAACTTTGAATAAGCCTCCCTGTTTGCAGCTTTGATTGAAAACTTTGCACAAAGAAAATATTTAAGGCGTTCAGATTAGAATTCAGTTGATGTTTCTAGGATGTTTTTGAATGTATCGTGACTTACTGAACATATCTTGTTTGGCAAGTCAAAAATGATTTTTGAGTTAGTCTTTATTATGATGTACAAATTAGTAATTTAACCTTTAAGCTGTGCTTGAGATTATTTTTGTACTTTTCTGTTTGTGTCCGACAAAAGTGACTGGGAAATACAATGGTTCATTACGTTTATTAAACAGTGTTGATAAACTGCACCTCAGAAAAGATGACCATGACACAGGTAAACATTCATATCAAAATCATTCATTTCCGCTAAAATCTTGAGGAACTACTCCGGACAGTATATGAGCATAATAGTACTCTCCATAGGCAAGGTTATCTAAAGCATCATCAACATCATCATCACAGTCATCTTACAAGATGGTGATAGACTGATATTGACTATTATAATAGCTTAGTATGAGCTTAGTATAATGATGTATGCACATCTCTATCTGAATAATAAACATCAAGTATTCTGTTAAACCCTGTGTAAAGAGTATCTTATATTTGAAGATGTTTTACATGGCTCAAAGGCCTGGTGGCGCTGACGGCTGCTTAAATATTATTTCTGAGATCCAAAAATATTAGTAGTTCAAACAATCTCCAACCCAAGCAACAGTAGTGAACGTATGATTGCACATTGTTGAATTAAATATATCTGATAATGTTGTTCCAGTACTGGACTAAAGTATCTGAGTCTTGAGCATTTGAGTTTGTTACTTTGGTGACAGTCGTGTGATCTCAGGGTAAAGGACATGCCATTCCATCATTTCACCACAAGATGGAAACAAAAGATCAAACAAAAATATCTCTAGCTGAATTACTTCCTGTGCTGGTACCTAGAGGTACCTAAATTAGTACTGGTAGGAGGAGATGGAGAAGTAGAGGTATAGTCATAGTAGTTGTAGTTATTTAAAACTACTAATGAGCAGTGTTAACAGGAAGAATGTCTGCTCCACCATATCTTGTTGTTGCTTTTATTCATTCAAATAACAGGAACAACTTGATTAATACATCAGCTAAATGTGAGTAATTATTTCATCTTATGTCCAGACTGCACTTTTAGAAATCTGCTGTGCACCTGCAAAAGCTCAGCATTGGTAGCAACCCTTCCATGGTGGCAGGCGGGTCATTCAGACATCCTTTTCCTTGCCAACGATTTCAAGTTGTTCCAGGAGGAGTGTTCTTTCCATCACCTCATGATATCCCCACACAGAATCAGTACTTCCTCCTCCACAGCTTGTTTTCGCCTGCCTGAATCCTCTCTAGCCCTCCCAAACTCCTCACACACCTGGATGTTTTGCCCTCCAGTACCAATCTACTTGTACTAACATAAGATAAGATCTGTAACATAGTGTTTTGTATCATCGCTTTACTTTATTCTCACAAATATGTTGACAATAGATCCATCAGCCATAGTAGTCCTGGCGACTGAGAGCAAATCACAAAGCATCAGTGGCTTATCAACAAATCCATAAAGTTATTACTGACCTTGGCAGGCAGGCAGAACTCTAGGAACACCTGTAGTTTCTGCTTTCGGTGTGGAAGCTCTAAGGAGAGGCGTTCAGTAGCCATCCTCTGTGTACCTGGCATTCAGGATGCGCATAAAGGTGTCCTGTGTGTTGGTATGTTTGTGGGCTGGAACTCTGATCATTGAGATTTAAGAATTGTTAAATCACAAACATATTCACACACATGTATGAGACTCAAGCTCACCTGAGATGTCTTATATTTGCTGAGTGATTGTGATCATAAAACAGTTCAGTTAATGTGTTGTGGCCTTTGTTCATCCATTGTATACAGGGTTGGTTTGCAGGAAGAAACCTGGCAGTGTCTCAAGTGATAACCAAGTATGTTCTGTGGGTGGATGATGATTTCATCTTCAGTGCAAACACTAAGTTGGAGAAGATGGTGGACATCCTAGAGAAGACCTCTCTAGATCTGGTGAGATTCATCCCCAGATACAATAGAGTGTATCTGCTGAGTTAATGTTGACTTTATATATTAATGTATCTATAAATAATAGGGATGTGTACTTTTCTTTTTTCCCATGTGTATTATACAGTGTAAACTTTATATCTTATTTCTTGTTTGCAAGTATCCACAGTCCTAACATTGCCACGTAACAACTGTAGGTTGGTGGTGCAGTGAGAGAGGTGACAGGTTACACTGCAACATACCGTCACACCCTCTCAGTGGAGGAAGGAGGAGAGGAGGGCGACTGTTTACACATCAGAAATGGCTACCACCATGTAATCGAGGAATTTCCCAACTGCGTGGTTGCTGATGCTGTCATCAACTTCTTCATGGGCCGGACATACAAGGTGCAGCAGGTGGGCTTCAACCCCCGCCTGTCACGGCAGGCTCATCTGGGTGAGTCTATCTGTATGTAGCTGCCGAGTTGCCTCAAGTTAAAAAGCCAGAAAAACTAAACCTTCTTTTGATGCTGCAGAGTTCTTCATTGACGGTCTGGGCTCCCTCCACATCGCCTCCTGCAGCGACGTCATTGTAAACCATGCATCAAAGATCAAATTACCCTGGGGTCAAACGGACAAACAAAAGGCCTACAAGATGTTCCGCTACTCCAACGTTGAAAGCAACATTCATAATGAAGACTTCTACTTCAAGAACAGGTTTCAGTGCCAGACTAGTAACTGAAACTGAGTCAAGGATACAAACACAACTGCAGCAACTATATTACACACGTTCAGCCTTTTCTTATATTAATATGTATATACTTAAATTGTACGGCTTTTTAAACTGTATAGTTGTATATAAGTGTAGGAATGTATCTTATAAATGTGTGTATATATACATTTGGTACACTGTGTGTGTGTGCATGTGCAAAATGACCAATATGGCAGTTTGGATCTTCACCAAACTCTGTGGGAATACCACTTGGGAGGGTAACTACAGATGATTAACCTATAGCGCTAACAGTTAATGGCAAGGTGAACAGAGATATGGTCCAAAAAATATGTTCCAAGATATCTACACAAGTAATGAGGCTAGAGACACTATAGCTTATATTGATCAGAAAAATAATGAAAATATTTAATTTGATATATAAAAGAATGTTGTCTTAATCCAGACACTGTAACTTTGAATAAGCCTCCCTGTTTGCAGCTTTGATTGAAAACTTTGCACAAAGAAAATATTTAAGGCGTTCAGATTAGAATTCAGTTGATGTTTCTAGGATGTTTTTGAATGTATCGTGACTTACTGAACATATCTTGTTTGGCAAGTCAAAAATGATTTTTGAGTTAGTCTTTATTATGATGTACAAATTAGTAATTTAACCTTTAAGCTGTGCTTGAGATTATTTTTGTACTTTTCTGTTTGTGTCCGACAAAAGTGACTGGGAAATACAATGGTTCATTACGTTTATTAAACAGTGTTGATAAACTGCACCTCAGAAAAGATGACCATGACACAGGTAAACATTCATATCAAAATCATTCATTTCCGCTAAAATCTTGAGGAACTACTCCGGACAGTATATGAGCATAATAGTACTCTCCATAGGCAAGGTTATCTAAAGCATCATCAACATCATCATCACAGTCATCTTACAAGATGGTGATAGACTGATATTGACTATTATAATAGCTTAGTATGAGCTTAGTATAATGATGTATGCACATCTCTATCTGAATAATAAACATCAAGTATTCTGTTAAACCCTGTGTAAAGAGTATCTTATATTTGAAGATGTTTTACATGGCTCAAAGGCCTGGTGGCGCTGACGGCTGCTTAAATATTATTTCTGAGATCCAAAAATATTAGTAGTTCAAACAATCTCCAACCCAAGCAACAGTAGTGAACGTATGATTGCACATTGTTGAATTAAATATATCTGATAATGTTGTTCCAGTACTGGACTAAAGTATCTGAGTCTTGAGCATTTGAGTTTGTTACTTTGGTGACAGTCGTGTGATCTCAGGGTAAAGGACATGCCATTCCATCATTTCACCACAAGATGGAAACAAAAGATCAAACAAAAATATCTCTAGCTGAATTACTTCCTGTGCTGGTACCTAGAGGTACCTAAATTAGTACTGGTAGGAGGAGATGGAGAAGTAGAGGTATAGTCATAGTAGTTGTAGTTATTTAAAACTACTAATGAGCAGTGTTAACAGGAAGAATGTCTGCTCCACCATATCTTGTTGTTGCTTTTATTCATTCAAATAACAGGAACAACTTGATGTCGTAACCTCTTTTGAAAACATTGTTCCTCTATAGTCCACAGTCTCTTTCTGTCTGACGTCACAGACACTGTGAAAGAAGCATTATTTCTTTCCTTTCATTTGAATATGTTGATTTCTCCATTTTCAACAACCTTGTATGTGAACACATTTTTCGTAGGTAAATCAAAGCTTGTCATTAGATTGCTGACCTCCTTGGAGTCGTTTGTGTGTGTGTGTGTGTGTGTGTGTGTGTGTGTGTGTGTGTGTGTGTTAGTAGGTCTGCTGGTAGAATCTGGCGTGGTAAACATTTGGCCAGAGCCTTGTATACCATGTTTTAATTGAAGTGGACTACTTCCTGCCAATTAGTGAAACACTCCTTGAGCTTTAAAGGGAAAACCCAAAGGGTGCAGTGTCTAGAGGCCTCTTTGAAATATGGAAAAAAAATAATAACTTGGCTATCCAACATCAAGCATGGAAATAATTAGTTTTTTTTGTCCTGGTTTAGAACTCACACTGCATACAGTTTTATCAGGTCAAGGTAGCAGGTCTCGTACGAGGAGCAGCGGAGGGGAAAAGCTGTATTTGTTGAACAGCAGAGGGCAGCATGGTGGTAAAACATATCTTCAATGTGATGTGACGATATGTACATCTGGAAAAAGATACATGTTGCATGCTGAACAAAGCAGAAAGCTCCGGGACAGATGACCTGGTCTTGGTTCCCCAATTTCATTCCTTTCTGTTGCACAAATCCCCTCCGTCTTTGTTGTCGTATGAATCCTGTATTTTTCTTCTTTCATTAAGTCTCGGTGCAGATTCGCAGGTAAGCGGCACTTCACCGAATACAAAGACTGCTCTTCTTCTCTCCCCAATATTTGGCAGACTGGCATGCTTCACATTCCACACATCTTTCCTCCTCAAATGTATCCATATTTAATAACCACGCTCGCCCAAATATTGATGTAGACACCTATAACCCAGTTTCCTTTTGTTTGTAATCACTGCAAATTCTTCTTTGGGGAGACAGTTATTGTCAAAACAGCCCCTAGTTGACACAGTTGCTGATAAATGTAGTATTTTGTGCAGCCTCTGTTGAGTTAAAAGCCAGAATGGTTTGAAGGCTGTATGGGATGTCGTTTAATGTACATATTTGCATATTCCAGCACATATTTATTTAAAAAAAACAAGATATAAATATACAAAGTATTTAAACAACATATTCAGTGCACTTTATGTATAATTATCCATATTGCAAAAGACAAACAGAAACTAAATAAATATCTCTATGGTAATGTTCCAGCATATATGACAATAAAAAACTACACACAACTGATATCTGTCACATACAAGTAAAAAACATTCAAATTTTTCAGATGTGTTTATACTGAATATATGATCGTATGTTGTTGTTTCTGCGGCATTGACAGCTTTCTGAATGTGTGACGGATTAAAGTGTGACACGGTGGAGTCTTATGGAAACTAGTTAACACTGTAATATAATTTGAATTTGAATTCATGACATAGTGCTACAACAGGCTACTGCTTCTTTGAAACACTGGTGTACAATACAATCTAGACCACATGCTGGAGTGCTCCGACACAGCTGAGAGACTCAGCAGGGAAAACCAATGAAGAAGTCCTGACGCCCTCCGCCATTTTAGTCCCAGACCCTTGGTTAAAAGAAGGATGGTTCATCCACGTCCTCATACCCAAACAGTTGTGGTGTTCTCTGGAGGTTTTTCCTACAGTAAACAACGCCAACATCATGATTTGTTTACAACGATCTAAGCAAATAAAAGTATATTGTACATTTGTGAAAATGTCTGCTTTCTATCTTACCCTCTGCTGCTGGATATACATCACAGCGTCGTGAACGGTGACGAAAATATGTTGAGGATTCATGTGGTTCATTAGACCGCTGGATGTTAGGATCTTTAAGACACTCTCTAAAGGAACAGAAATCCCAGATCAACACTCAATCATTTCATGCAGGTGAAGTTTGACAAATGTATTCTGTGTATAAATATCATCCTTACCATTGCAGTTGGCCAAATACACATGTACTCCAACCTTCTGGCATTCAGTGCACATCTGCAAAAGCAACCAATCATGTAGACACAGTGAAAAAAGTGATGGAGAAAAGCCTATACAGTGAAGCTGACACCATGTTGTGCTTTATCCGCCTCACCTGTGTGAAGAGTCTTGCTCCAGCAACATCAACGAATATCACGCTGCTGCAATCGATTAACACTGCCTGGACGTCACTCTCAGGCGTTTCTGCAGGACAAAACATAAATTCTAGTTTTCCTTGAAATGATCTGCAGCACAGGAGCAATCACAAGAAAATACAGCTAATCTAAGAAAAATGCAGAATTAGAAATGCTTGTATATACAGTGATAGTTTTTGGAACCTTATTTATTTAGTTTCATCATTACTAACCTGATTTAAAGAAGTCGTTTTCTGAGGAAAATGATGTGTTTGCGATGCCTCTTTCCTGTGGAGGAGGAGGGAGAACAATAAGACATTTTTAATTCAATTACATTTCACAGTGTGTTCTGGTCTGAGCTCTGGCAGTGATTACAGTAGCGTACCACGGTGTTGATGGTGGCCTCTCTCTCCCAGTTTCTCCAGGGCTTTCTTGGCCTTCTCCCAGCTGCGGATCTTCTCTGGCGTCAGGCCCAGCAACCTGCTCATCTCCTCCCTGAAGAAGCTACGGTTGCCATAGTAAATCGGCCCGTTGTAAGTGAGGATCTTCACTCCAGGCACCTCATAGCACTGCAAAGAAACCAGCACGATCTCATGATCTACTTTCAAGGTCTGCCCTGCATTCTCTCTGAAATTATGAACATTACAGTTTGGTTGAATAAGAAATAAGAAATTCATGGGGCCTCCAAAATTGAAGTGCAGGGTTTATTTGCTCATACTGGAGCAGCAGGAGTATCTTCTCACCTTGCTGTGTTTCTCCAGAGGTCTGTAAATTTCTGTGTTGCTGGCTCGGCCAAGTACTGAACAACCAGCCCTGTGGAATCATGGGAAACACATTGAGAAATGTGATCTACTTAGACAGACAGACATGAAGTGGTGTGTCTCTACAAAAAAAAAAAGATAAATGTCCTTTACTAGAGGAAGACTCGTGAATCAGGTTTGGCAAAGGTACTAGCTGGGCTGTAACCTAATATTGACATTGTGCGGAGGGAATGGAAAAGTACCTTTGTGTGCGACAGATGACAGTCATCATGGAGAAAACCACTCCAATGGCTAAACCAAGATCCACGTTTAGCACCACGACAGACAGCCATGTTACCAACCAGACCATCTGCACAAAGACGGGACCGATAAAACATATCGTCACGTCAGGTTATAATAATTGCAAAAACAGCAGTCAGGGTGAAAAGAGGAGGATGAAGGTGATTTATCTGATGTGCTTCCTGTGCTCATTGTCCCATGGCTGATTGATGTGTTTTCTCATTTACTAGAGTAACATTTATTTCTAATAGCCTTGCAACTGTTTGGCAGTTACTGTTTGAATAAACAGTGCATGCATCATCAGTTTGTGACCAAACTGCTCAGCTGATGCAAACTGTATGAAAACGGTGTAAATTCTCAATATTCCAGCTAAATTACCAGCTAAAAGATTTTTTTCAAATTCAATGAAGTTGATTTTCATGTGGCCGTCGAATCACAGAGGGGAAAAAGCTGCTGAAAAGAATTTTGTCTCACTATAGATAGCATGAATTCAATACATTTTTTTAATGTTTTAAACTTGACCAGGATACTACCAGGATGATCTAGTGTGTCCAGTTAGTATAAAAACCCAATAAACTGTGCCTTATGGATCACTTGTTGACCAACTGCTTATTAGGGAGCTTATTAACCATCTTGCCTCCACTCTCTTGTGTTTTACTCCTATATGTGGAACACATGGCAGAAAACACTCATGTCTCTCTTGTAGTGCTGATAAATGGCCTTACGAAATCCATCTTGCTGATCCTCCACAGCTCAGGTAAGTCCTGGAACTGCAGAAACATCTGCCTGAGGCTGGTGACGTTGATGCATGCCAAGACTGCCTGAGCACAGAGAGATAAAGGATGTGGTGAGTGAATGTTCCCCCACTTGTCCTCTGTCCCATGTTTGGTAGAGACACAAACACATAAAATGCACCTTGGGTAGGAAGTAGAACAGAGGTCCAATCAGCAGCAGGACAATCAGAACGACCAGACTGGTGAACAGGCCGGAGAGCTGCAGACAAACACACACACACACACGTATGAATATCTCAGTGTGACTATAAGCCTTGCTCCTCATTAGCTGCATTTTCTTTTGCAAAATAAAAGTTTGATAAATGAGCAATTAAAAAAAACCTTAATATAAATTTAATATTAAGGTTGTATATAATATCAAGTGGACATTAAAAATGTTTATAGCGTTATAAATATAAGGTACACTCAGAATGATCGAACAATGAGCTATAGATGGGAAATCAGCATTTGTATTTCTCTGTTTAGCGTTAAGATGAATTTGCTGATCACAATTAAATGTATAGGATTAATTGCTGCTGTGTTTAAAGCGTCCGGTGACACAATCATTTAAATATATTGTCTGTCCTTACTTTAAATGATCTTTCAATTGGTTTGGAACAACCGGGACATTCAGATGACAGAATAATATGCACAGAAGTTACTGTAAATCATGTGCACTACCTGTGTGTATCCTCCAGCGCTCTCCAGAATGTTAGTGGTGGCCAGAGTGGCCGAGCTGGGGAAGCAGGTGAAAAACGAGGACACCGTGTTTGAGATGCCAGTGAGCCAGCAGCTCCTGAAACCAAACACAGGTTCAACACAGAGAGTTAGCAGATTGCTGAGATTTCAACCAGCAGCTGTTTCTTCCCATTCTCACACTTTACCTGGTTGGGATGGATGGAGTATCCATGTTTATCAGCATAAATCATGGCCAGTGAAACCGACACGGCGTAACCAACAAATGTTATGGCTATTGTGTCTCCAGCAATATCAGGTAAAGTCTTTAAGGCAGGCATCCGTGGCCGAGGAAATCTGAGGATGAGAGAAACCAAAATCATTTAAAGGTTGGTATTTCCTTATTTCATATCTCCTTATACATGATGCACAAACACAATACATCCTCGTGCAATTACAAGTACATTTTTCTAGCAATAATATTCTGTCTGTGGTGAAAAGTGTATTCTGTATTTTTATGTATTACTGCTGTAACAAGTGAATTCCCCCCTTATCTTATCTTATCTCATCTTATCTTATCTGATAGTAAAACTTACCCAGCTGGGATGTGACCAACTATTTCGATGTTGTAAGACGAGTCCAGTGAGGAGGCGTAGGCCACAGCTGTAGCAACAATCACCTAGTGAAGAATAAAAACCTTATAATGTCTTCCTTGCATAGTAAATATCATATAGACATTCATACAGCCACTTGACCAACCGTGAGGATCTCCACAGGAATGGGTGTGCGCAGGCGGTGCCGGTAACGCATGTTGATCTCCTTAACTGGGACCAGGACGGCCAAACACACCAGGGAGATGAGCAGCTCCGCCATGTTGGTGTGAGGCAGGTTCTCCATCACTGACGCTAACGTCTGAACACACAAGTTTGTGAGCTGTGAGAAAAACAGACCGCATGTTGGATCAGAGCATCGAGGCCTCGTTGTGAAGCGCTGCTTACCTTGAAGAGGGAGAAGGTCCCAGTGTGGCGAGGGAGCCGCAGGCCCAGCATGCTTTGCAGCTGGGAGATGGTTACATGGAAGGCAGCAGCACTGGTGAAGGCCTTAACGATTGGCTCTGACAGATAGGTGGACAGGAAGCCCAGCTGAAGCCCACACATGCAGAGCTGTGACACAAGACATCAATGAAGCATCGTGAGCTGTGTCGGAGTGTGACAGTCTTTACAAACAGATTAATCTGACGTCCCATTTGTATTATTATTTCATTTTGGGACTTCTGGACTTTGTTCGTCAGCCTTTACCATGATAATCCCTGAGAGGAGTGCTACGGCCGAGGCCACTCCGATCCTCTGGGCCTCGAAGTCAGATGCCTCCGACGAACTGGAGTTCAGTCCCAGAGGACTGGGAACCAGCTGCTCCACCACGGAGCCAGTCATCAGACTCACCACAGCAAAGGTACCTGAGAAAGGATCCATCATCTCAGTACCAGGGGGCTGACAGTCGGATTTCCAAATGCATGCATGAGATAATGTTTGTACCTAAGGCAAAGTCATCACACAAGATGCTGTGTAAAACAATGTATTTTCTAGACTAAACAACAGACGTTATGTGGGCATGAGTTTTACCTGTGGACACATGGCGACCTGTGCCAAAAAACATATAGATGATCACAGGGAAGAAGGAGGTGTAGAGGCCGAATATTGGTGCCACTGACGTGAGTAAAGCGAAAGCCATGCCTGTTCAGTGAGGGACATTTAAAAGAACAGTTAACAATAAACAAAAAAAGAATTCACTTCATCAATGTTCATAACTTAAATCTGTTAATTGGAGACAAGACAATAAATGAAGAAAAGAGAAAGCTTTTAAGTATTTATCTTCACTGTTAATGAACATTTTATGGTCATAGTTGTACTTCATTACATATATTTAATTTCTATATGTGCAGTCCAGTTACAATTTATATATTCTGCTCACATTCTATTCTATTTTATATCGATTTTTATATTTCCTTTTGTTTATATTTGCATGTTTACTTATTTATTACATTTGATCCTTACTCATGCAACACAAGAAATGTCCACATTGTGGGATTATAAAGGGATTATTTTATTTTACATATTGTTGTGATTATTATGATTATTATTATGACCATCACTATTGGTAATCTATTATTAATAATAATCATAATAATTATACAATATTTGATCAATTGATTCCGAAATTAAATAGTTTTACAATTAATTATTAACACAATATTTTGGATGATATTTAATTTAGTAACTCATTAATTATTTACTGAATTCGTTGATTTTTGTAGTGGTCAAAGTAGTGGTTGACTCACCCTGCGGGATGTGAAGAATACCCACAGTCAGTCCGGCCACAGTATCTCCTAAGATCCACTTCCTGAGCCTGTAGCTCGGCAGCCACCTGAATATGGGGACTCTCTCCCTCAGCAGGTGGAGCCAGGCCCGCCTCGAGCACCTGCACCTCCCGGCCAGCTTCTCCCGGAGCCGCAGGCTTCCACCCGCGCTGTCCTCGGAGCCGTAGGCCTGCTGGAAGCGGTCCTCCGTGTAGATGTTCCTGTACACGGCCACAGACGCGCTCATCGTGTCCCTGCTGAGGTGGAGACTCGTGCGGTGGAGTCAGTGGAGTCTGTGATTATACATATATAGCAGACTCAGCCGTGACCTCAGGATCCATTGTGTTTTCCTGTCAGACCCTCAGCAGCCAATGACGTGGCTCGGGGGTTTTAACTTTTTTTTTTTGTGTGTTACAGTGTTGAACAACTTTTTTCTCTCCACATCTTGGTCCTGCCTCACAACATCAAGGTGTGCTGGCCCCCTTTTTTTTGTTTTTTACTATAAATCCTCTGGGTCCTACTGCTAAGAGAGTTTTTTTTTTGTTTTGTTTTTTTCAGAAAGTAAAACTCCAGACCCTTCAGACACACAATCTGCTTTTCCTACACTCACACCCCCTCCTCCACAGACACACACACAATCCTTTGCCCTGCACACCCCTGTCCTCCCTTATCTCCAGCCTCCTGAGAGCTGTGCGGGAGGTACAAGCTCAGAAGAGGCACAGTTGACTTATACAATGTAAAGCACTGTGAAACGCCCACAGGGATCAAAGTGATATTGTTGGTGGAGATGAGGTGTAACCTCAAACCACCGTCTGTTAGCAAGGAGTTCATTTCCGAGAAGGATGGATGTCTGTAATGGGTAGGGGAGTTTAAACTGTGGGGCCGTAAGAAAAAGGGGTCCGGTGCCCGTGAGGCCACCTGTGAAACCCAATCACACATGGCAGCCTGGTTCATGGATCAAACTGCACATTGACTCTGACCACAGATCTCGTGGGATGAGTGAGATGTTGTTCTTTGTCTTGCAGGAGCGAATACAAGGGAGCTTTGGATAATTATAAATAAAATAGATCTGGATCTATGTGTTTACTGCTATTAATGTACTGTTTACAAAATGTATCTAGAAATCACCATCAGATCGGATCAAAGTACTCATATGTTTGAGTGAGCATGGGGCAGAGGGTAATTGTGAAACAAAGAAAATGTAGAATCTATTTTTGATATATGACCTGATATTGGTTCTTTGAATGAACCTCTCCCATCTCATGAGTGACCCTCCCCATCCCATGAGGCTACGTGAGGCAGTGCAGGCAATGCCACCATTTCCTATTGTGGGCAACACCCAAGGATTTGAGCTTGAATGGGCCTCGACCTTGGGCAGAAGGAGAAGAACATTTGAAGCTAGAAATGCTAAATAAGCCTCGCTTCACATCAAACAAAGATGACATAACATTGGATTGCACAATTGTATCTGTTAAGTTGTTTAACCGTTGTTGTAATTCAAGGATACGGTGTATTTTACTGGCATCGCCAACTTCACTCCACACAGTGACAATGTGAAGTATATAAAATGAATAACATGGGCTAAAACTTTATATTTATACTTAAACAGGAAATGTTCTCCTTGAGGCTGCACATAGGAGAACATGCATTGGTGTCACATTGAAGTCGTTGTATCAAATGATTAGATATATACGGGTCCACACAACAGCTAGGAGGTGTCCATGTCAGCACCTACTCAGCCTTCTGCGACCTATGGTTACCCACGATACCCTTCTTTGCATAGACTGGACTGTGTATAAATATGGACGACACATCTCTACGAACAATGCATTCATGTACATTTGGAGCCAGAGTCTGCGATCAGGGGGGTGGAGCCGAGGTAGTGAGATCGCACCGATACACACACTCGACCAATCACGGGTCAGTCTCAGCTGTGGATCATGATGTTTTCATAGCACCCAATAACTAATCTTAATCTTACTGGAAAACATGAACTTGAACATACATCAGAGTGATATGAACTTCCTAAAAATGACGGAAACCATCTTTCAGAAAAATATATTTGTTGAGTATTTTGACTTTTTTTCATTCTATCCATGTCCCAACCATTAACACGGTGGAGCCGGGATCTATATTTCAGCCAGGTACCTAAAAGAGCTAAGGATGGATATGAACTCATCATTTAGATTTTGGTCTCTTCCTTAGTGCAGATGAAGTCATAATTAGCAAAGGAGTCAAACGATTAAACCGTGATTAACGTCACAATTTCTTTCTAGTAACAAGTGTTTAAAGTTAAAGAAATTCCCCCCATACTGTTGTGTTTCCATGCAGGAGAAAACATTGCTGACGATGTATTTGAAGCCAAACATTTATTAGGTGAAAGGTCCAGGGTGAGATTTGCCTTACCTCTAATAAGCTAAATGAAATAAACAGGCATGCTGCATTGTTTTTGTTCCAGTGTCATATTCCTAGAATTTCTGTGTCTCTGGTGGAGAGGAGACACAGTGATATAAGGAATTTCCTTTAAATGCCAGGAATGTGTTGCCATTGTGTTGATCAGCTCCTGAGGATTTATGAACATACCGACGGCCTGGTGTGTCTGCGGGCTGTTTAAACAAGATATTAATCAGTGGTAAAAGGAACAATGTGCTGAATGGAAAAGGATATGGAGTGTTAACCCCGAACCAGAGACGAAAACCCTCCTGCCCCATCAAAACACGGGCAGCACTTTATGAATTTCAAACAATGACAATGTGAATACCTGAGTGGCACAACCAGACACAAAGTACACAGCTGAGCCATTCATACAGCGCAGCGTGCATTCAATTAGCCCAGCAAGCACCAACAAACAGGGTCTCAACACCTTTTTCGTGTGAACAAGATGTGTCAAGTGATACGACCTGTTTTTTTTTTTCACACAAACTTGCATGTTTTAAATGTGAAGTCACAGGTTTTAATGGCTGAGGTTAGATGAAAAGGAACAATAATGTGTTACTCTGTGGTATGTGTTTCCATTTGTGTTTCGTGGTGTGTTGTCGCGCTTTGTCGACAACTCTAGTTGTGTTTGGTAGCGTAAACCTTGTGATCCCGCTTTGCTTGTTGCATTAGCATTAATCAAATTATAAAAATATCTCTCTCGCCCTGTCTCCTTCATGCTGAGTGTGTGTCGTGATCTTACAGGGTCTTTGTTTTACTCTGGACCAGGGAGAGGCTCCAGTCATTTTTGTGGCCTATAGTTCCTGCTATTGTTCTTTATCTGCTTTATGGGATGCTTGTCCCGACCCCCCACGGCACGCTGCTTTGGAAATGACCTTGTCTATGAGGCTGCTGGCAGCCAACCCTCTCCTTGTATCCCTGTCTCCTTACCTCTCCCATCCCTTTCCGCCCGGTGCTCGTCTCCATCCATTAGAGCCTGTCCAGACCAGTTTACATTGTTTGACTTCATGAGTCGTGGCTCGGTGCAGAATTCTTCCTGTCGGTTCGAGAAGTCGCTGTGATTTGTCACTCACACCATACAAAGTTTCTGCTGGGGTTAAGAGCCGAGCACAATCCAGGAATTTGTCATTCGGCCCTTTGATGTGCACGGAAAAGTGCAATACAATGATCACACAATTCTTTAACTTTAACTTTTTAACTTTTTATTCCTCTGCTAATACTTCTCTTCTTGACTGTACCTGAAATAACAACACACTATAATCTAAATACTTTTAGTCAAAGCTCTGTGGAGAATCTCTCTCCCATTATGTTAATATTCTTAATTCTCCTACATTTGTCAAGTGTCACAGTTTCTCAATTCTGAGCCGTTGATTTTCCTCTCATTCTTGATGAACGTCTCCTGACCTCCACCACACCTACACTGGTCATGGCCATTTATCAACCATCTGGGTCATGCATCTCCTGGGCGGGTGAGGCAGCACACGCCTACATCAACAGGCTCCCCGAGGGACTGTGCTGACGCGTCCCCTCACAATTCATCCACAATCAAATGTTATGTTCTCATTGAGGCTACAACAAAGATGATGCTGTTTCCATTTAAATGAGGTGTGGATATGTTACTGGTTACTGGGCAGGGACCTATAATGCTACACTACTCTGGAATGGATATGCCGGGTATCCACACTAATCCAAAGTTTTAGAGCCGCTAAAACGGTTAAGGTTTGGAAACACGTTTTTTTGTTTGGATGGGCAGAAATGAAGATGTTTAGAAACAATAATGTAGAGAGTTACAACCGCCTGCCGATTGGGTCTTTTTGGTCGTGGCCTTTGCTGATTCGTCAGACTCCTATCACATGACCCCCCCTCAGCCTCGCCTACTATGTGTGGACAGCGTTTTCAAGCGTGCTAGTAAGGATGGCAATTAGGGACTGGGATCTCCTCTGCGCTTCCTATGGCCGATCGCACCAAATTAAGCCAGTCTGTCAACTGGAGAGAACAAAAGGTGAGACCTGGTTCCCATCTGACATTTCTTTATCTCAGCCACAGTCCATATGTTGTGCCATAGATGAAAAAACACTCCAATTGTGTCTCATCTGGAGTATTTCTGTCTGACTGTTATGCCTGTTGCTGACTCTGAGCATAGGCTGTCCCCTCTCACCAAGTGCCGGATTGTGGTCTCACTCTTAACTTAAAATCTGCCTTCAAGCTCTACAGCACTTTCAGAGTAATTTTAGCATAATTTACTATATTATTACAACTGATAATAAAGAAGTTATATTTACTAAACCATGCAGGGGAGCTGAGTTTGACCTATAGAGGCCCCTTGGTTGACTAGAGAGACTGGTGGTAGGATGTTTCCCTTCCTAGCCCACGCCAAAGCATTGTCCAGCTCAAGTACATGGCGGCGACACAGCCTTGAACCACACTGTGAGCATTCACATTCACATTGTCTGCTTCACCTCAGTACTTCTGTCAACAATAGATTCACTTTCAGCTGTAGAGCGTTTACAGCGTTTAACCCAAACGGTGAAACATTTCCCTGGTTTGTCATTCAAAGCCTTCAGGCAACACCCTATACTCTGATTTGTTTAATAACTGGTGTATGTAGGCTAGAGAATAATAAGTAGCTCCGTATTCAGTACACATAAAATAATGGGTTTGAAAATAGAGAAAGATCTCCATGTTAAAATGGAGGGTTGAAACTTTCTGACTTTATTCATCCATCCATCCATCCATCCATCCATCCATTATCTATACCGCTGATGCTTTTGAGGGTCACAAGGGGAGTCGGAGCCAATCCTTGCTGACATTGAGTGAGAGAATTTGTACATTTGCGACTTCAAAATATTCTCATACAACCAGATATTCAGCCACAGCACTGGGGGTTGAAGCAAATGAGATTTCGCGCTGATCCACCGTAGTGACTCTAGGAGACTTTGCCTTGTGCGTGAGACTTGGATGGAGTGGGTCCTTGAGAATCAGCGGTGCAGCGAGGCTCACCTCACTCTGGGTTCACGGCAGGCAGGTTGTGCTCACTGCCCTTCAATGTTGACTCAACAGTTTTCAGCAGCTTGATTTGTGTGCACCACAGCAAAAAAAAAAAAAAGATATGATTCTGGTTTTACTCCAAAGCAGTGGAAGTGTTGAATTTAATTTATGGCACTCAAAGCATTGCTGGTGCTCAATATGGTGCTCAATCCACTGACCTCCTCATCCCTCAATCACTGCTCATACTGTCTGTTTTCTTTTTTAGACCCCTCCCCTAAAGAGTGTCCAATCAGAGCCTAGCGACTGTAACCCAGCTCATATGAGAGCCATAATGAAAAAGTAGCCAAATTTGCCTTTAATTTGCCTTTAATTTACTAAAATATTTTAAAGCTTGACATACTGACAGTATGGGTCACCATGGACAACAGTGTGGTAAATATATGTGTCACCTCTAAAGGATTTAAAAGTATATATATATATATTTAATATGAGCAGGTTATGAATGCCATCATGAAAAAGTAGCCACATTTGTCCACAGGCAGCCCACATGGTCTGTGTGTCTGTGTATCAGGCTCAGCTCCACCGGTCCCTGGCACAAAACTCACAGTGCAACAAAAACACCATGTTCTTCCAGCTGCTGGACCGGGAGCTGCAATCACCAGCACCACCCGTCTCTGTGTGACTCCAACTGCTTATTATTCACAGGCAAACTGTAGATTTCCTTCAAAGAGGTTATGTTTTCTTTAAGTTTGTTAGGGGAATAGGATTACACAAAAATACAAACGCCGTTCTCACATGCAAAAAAATGAACCTGCCAGTTAGGATTGACACCTTCTGATGTCTTTTTGAAATGAAAGCTATAGTATCCAAATTAAAATCTGCCACCGTTGTTTGTGTGAAAAAATGTGCACGTGTAACTAGCCTCGCTGAGTGTGGGTGAACGGATCCTCATAATTTGAACTTCTCCATGAATGATATAGTTTGCTTGCACACAACTTGATAGCTGTTTAAAAGCGTCTTACTCTTCTATAAGATGTGCATAAGAGACTCTAATTGTTTGAGTGTTACTCCAAACAGTTTTCCTGCAAAACATTTTCAGCTGTAATCTTTTAACATAGTCTCCCAGTGCAGTAATGAAGAGGCTGATCACAGTAGGGGAGTGTGCTCAGTTGCAGTAGGGATCGTATCCATTTACAGTTTCTTATGTAACCCCTATTGCCAGTCAGTCATATTCCAACAGTGGATTTTCCTGACGTCAGCCTGTGAGTTACGTGGATGTGTTCACAGGGCTGCTGCATCAACAGACACCCTCTGCAGCACGTACCCGGCTGTAAGCACCAGGGTGGAGGGAAGGGAGACGTGGACCCAGAGCTGTAGTGGCAGCCGCTGCCAGATGGCCTTCCTGCCACAACGTGCCATCACTCATGCACACACATCTGACGCCAGACAACAAAAGTAAATCAAGGGCAAGGGCTATTGTATCACTCCACATTGGGCAAGAAGTCAGAACCAGTGCAAAAAACTAACATCTGATGAACTCTGGTGTTACATGCAGACAAAGGTGGAGAATGGTGGAGTTTATTTTATATATTGTAGCCGATGGATCATCACAATGTGGTCATGTGAGTGTAACGTAAATAGCACATTAAAAACAATAGTCACATAATCTGCACGGGAGTGAACCATGTAGCAAACATCTCCTCAGAAATGAGTGTCTGATGTTTTGGATTTGTTTTTGTTATGCAAACACCTGAGCTGGGCCCAGATCAGCTTCAGTATATTATGATGTCATCTCTAGAGGCTTTCATTTTTTATTTTCTCCCCCCTTTTTCCTCACCCTTCTCTCCTCGTCTCTCCTCTCCCCTCCTCTCCTCTCCTCTCGCCTCTCCATCACCTTTCCCTTGCTCCCACCCGTACTTATTCAGCATCAAAGGCCACCCGTGGCTCCGGCTGGGTGGCCACCAGCTTCTCATTTCCTCTCATGCTCTCCAGCCATTCAGTAGTGGCGTGCTCCGTCAGGGCTGAGCGGACCCCAGGGAGTCCACCAGAAGCCTCCACTAGGCGCTCACCGCCGCTTCCTGCTCATTTAAGAGAGCCCTCAGAATGGAGCGCCATTGTCCTGACTGTTATCTGATGGCCCCACTCAACAGGCAGACAAAGCCAAGGGCCTGGGGGCTCCCCCCACCTCGCTGGTTGTGATGAGACTCTCCCTGATTTATTTTTTCTTCTTTTTTTGTTACAGATGTCAATAGAAGAAAGGAGTTCTGCAAACACTGATAGATGCATCAAAGCACTCCACATTTTCTGGGCATTTAAAGAGAAATTATAACCAACTGGACCACACCGACCTGTTGAGAAAAGTTAATCTGTGCAGGTCAAAAGTATTATTAACATGTTGTAATAAAGTTGACTTTGACAACACACTGACAGTTGTGTAAATCAAGAAAATGTTATTACTTTGCACAAACAGATTTTAAATAACCAATTGTAACAATTCGCCCATGCAACCTGACATGTCACATCAAACGAGGAAAGGGGTAAAACAGACAGATGTTAAATACATAAGATTTAGTTTGTACATGTTTTTATTGTAAATTAAAGTATGAGCTTTAAGTCATGGGGTGTCAGGTCAGTCCAACGTGACACACGCTGACCAGATTCAAGTTCTCAAATCAGGAAATTTGTGTTGAAAAAGAGAAAACATTTTAAAGCTTTAGTTGTGTTATTCTAGAAATAGACACATTTTGGATATTTTTAGTTTGGTTTTCAAATGTAGATTCCCCCAGTTTTCTCAACTCAACTTTATCGATGTCAATTCTCTTCTGTTTTTTTTTTACAGTTGTTATTGATATCTTATGCTTTTATTTTGATGTTATAGATTGCTTTTGAAGAGAGGGGCGGTATTTTGTCATGGGAGCTTTGTCACTCAAAACCTTCTGTTCACATCTAAAAGTTATTTTTTTTTAAATCGGTTTTATTTGTGTAGCTCAAATTCACAAATCACATTTGCATATAAACGGTTTTAGAATCTGCACAGCACATGACAACCAAAGGTGTCAGTTTTGGTAACAAAATAACAAACTGAGCCTCTGTGTTCTTTGTTTGTTTATTTGTTTGATGACTTATCACATAAAAGGTACAAATCTGCACCTAATGTGCCAGTTTATATCATGACATGGGATTAGGAGTTTAGGAGGCACAAACCAGTTAATGTTCTTGAAATAGAGTTTGACCAACTGTTTCAACTCTTCATCATTTTTCACAAAGTTATCATTTATGCCAAATAAAGTTCACCAGTTTTGCAAAAACAATGCACATGACACATGATGAGTGACGAGGTAACAGGAATGGAGCAGATACGATAAGGGAGCAGCGTCCTCTTGTGGAGAGGTATGGTAAAGCAAATGCAACAACGTTTTTTTCCCCCCTTTTGATCCAGAATGAGCTTTGTCTAATTAAACATTTTTCTTTTTCTTTTTCTGCTGACACACACTCACACACACACACACACACACACACACCACACACACACACACACACACACACACACACACACACACACACTCTCACACACACACACACACAGACGTGAGGGGGTGTCCTATAGAGACATCATTGTGTGCACGGTATCAAAGGGAGATTTGTTGAAGGAGCTTTGGTGTGTGCTGTGGTATCACCCACATCAGTCAGGGCTGCCCGTGCAGGTGCCTATAACCAGGGTGGGGGGAGTTGGTGGACTCGCTCCCTGCTCCAATTTCATAGGCTTCCGACCTGACAGGAGAGACTGTAACAGTAGAGGTAACAGAGTCAACTTAAAGCAAAATAATGGATCAGTCCCCTCTTCTCTAACAATCTCTATATGAAAACGGTAAATAGTTTAACTATTCTGTAAAGTGTTGCAGTTGTGATCCTGTTCTGTCCTGGAACAGTCAGTCACTGTGTGTTATAGTGAACTGTGTGGCCTCCACTACAGCCCTCTCTAGTGGGTCGGTAATGAACTGTAAGGTACTTCACAGGTGCAGGTAAAAGATCAGGTGAAATTGTAATACTGGTGGGAAGATAATGTTGAAGCGAGTGGATTGATTCTCTCTCAATCTGTTGAAGTTACACATGTGCACGGTTTTTATTTCACAGCAGAGATGTGACGGGAAATCTATTTCACATTTTGAATACATTTAATTTGACATAAATTTGTGTAAATGTTTGATTAAATATGATTACAGACATATTTAGATATTTCACCAACGTTATGTGGATATTTGTCATTGTGGATTATGAGCTGTGTGAGAATACAGGATGCAGCTATGAAGCAACTAGAAATGTGGAAAATATCTTTATGTAACGCTCTGGTTTCCCGTAAGCTGGGCAACAACAATAATATGCTTCAGTTATTAAACCAACACTGATATTTGTATTTTCATTCATTTACTCTTAACGTGTCTTTTCAGATATTTAAAACACTTTTACTTGAGAAAGAGGAAAGGTTCCAGTTTTTAACGTATGCTTTGGAGTAAAAAACCCTTGAGCATGAGTCTGTTTCACCTGCACAGTGGAGCTGCCCAGAATGAAGACATTAAAGTCATGATGTAAATACAGTGGATAAGAAAAAAGAAAGCCCATAGAAAAGCAACGACGAACACTCAAACGGATTCATCCATCTATCTCCCCTACTTTTCCTCTCGTCTTTTTTGAAGATCAAGCAATGGCAAAAAAAGTTGAATAATTCTGCCTCTTTGATCTGCACACACAAGTGAGAGTTCATTTCCATTTTTGATTTTTTTTTTCTTCCCTCTTCCTTTCTGTAAGAGTGCCAGCATCAAGATTTACCTTGGTGTGCAAATGTGCTGGAATAGGTTAAAAGGAAATCTCGCTGCTCTCTCAAAGCACAAGTGCAGATGTTATGAAGTTAATTAAAAATTTAGCAATTCGTTTCTCCTGTCCCAATTTAGGCTGCATCAAATAGAGGAAAACAGACGGAAAAATGAGAGAAGTCTGTGTAGTCTGTCTTTTTACATGTATGCTAATGTCCACAAGGAGGTATGAGGCTTCTTCAATGTGGAATTCAGGATAATACGCCAATCTTTTCTATTCTTTATGAAGTGTGTATCATTAACAAATACATTAGTATGTAGTTTACATATTTCTGTTTTTATTTCATCTAATATTTTTGAAGACAACCCTTCATTCGCACTTCCTGAATCACCTTATTTCTATTTCTGCAAATCTGCAGGTCAGGCCTGTGATGTTACTGAAAGATCTCACATCAGTCAAGTCAATAACCATCAGTAAACATTTCGCATGGCCTGCCTCATTCTGAAGACAACAGTGATAAACACATTTTAAAGCCCCCCCCCCCCCCCATCCACCAATCAGCCCATGCAAGTATCCTTGTTTACTAAAATTGCATCAGTGTGTTGACATCGGCCCAGAATCTCCCACCATCTCTCCCATCTCCTCCCAAATAATAGTGCCATCCACGGGAAGGATGTCAAGTCTCAAGGTGCTGCCCACCCCTCTCCACTCCCCCTGCGTGCATGCCGCTCCAGGAGCGTAGCAGAGGGAGGGAGCGGGGTGGGAGGGGCAGCTTCTGCACAGGTGTTGCAGCTGCATTCGTACATAATTCCTTTCTGTGTGAGCAGTGCTCGGCGTTAGCCTCTCTGCGCGGCTTTCCCCCCTGTGGGACCCCTCCTCCACTGAGTGATATTACAAGCGGCAGCCGTGCGCCTCTGATCTACAAGCGCCGGGCTCCCTCCTGGTCCTGGGTGAATAGCGCTTGACTTGTTCAATTTGTTTAGAAGCCGCGTTGGATGCTTTGAAGCCACACATTTTAGCATAAATCATAACCTGTCTCCTTGCTCACAACTGCTTTGAAATGCAACATCTGCTTTTGAATCCCCCTGCCTTACAATTAGTTAGGCAACATCAATAGATTGACTGCCTATAATTTTTCTTGATAATGAACTGCTTTGTACATGTGCATGGGCATTAGCGGTCGGGCCACTTGATTTTTAATTTTTTTTTTGTAAAGGCCAGGGTCCTGAACTGGATCAGTCTTCTTCCGCCCTCCATGCCGGAGCGACCTCAACTTCCTGAAGTTCTCAGCGTGTTGTGCTCAGACACACGTGTTAAATTGGGTTACCCTCTGTGGTAACCTACTTAGGAAGTGTCATGGTTGTGGGGCATGATACCGGGCCGTGTTGTTTACTCTTTCATCACACTCTTCAGGTTCCCTGTTTGTTGGTTTGTTTTGCAAAGCACAGCCTTCTGTTCAGCTGTGGGAAAAGTGCGGAATCAAAGTCCCGGAGAGGAGCCGAACATTGACACTGATAAGCTTGGCCTGTCACTATCCATTTGTCTGAATGACAGTGATGCTCAGGTTGGATCTCTGGAGGAAGTAGAAACACACACAGAGAGAACCCAGGTGCATATGCTGCTGCTGCTGCTGCTCCACCATGGAAAGAAAGAAAAGTCTACTCCGTCCAAGTTTGCGTAATGAAGTTTGTCGCAAAGTTAATATAGTGAATAAAAGGAAATAAACACAATATTGGCATGAGTTCAGCATACTGTACTACTGTACCAAGGTTCAAACTCTCAAAAACGGATCCGTCACTCAGAAACCTCTCATCGGGTGCATTAAGAATTCTTTTTGCAGGTTGAAGGGGAAAATAACAATCCCAAAGATTTTATTTTCAAAGGCAAGCATTTGATCAGTAGTCATCAATTAAACTTACTGAGGTGCAAATTACACCACAAGGATTAGATGAAAGAGCCTCTGTGTCATTTTCTCCCCTCCTCCTTCGAAGCCGGGGCCTGATTTGCAGTACACACAAACAGCAGGCTGATCCCTGGCATGGTGGTGACAGGGTGACACTTCCCCTCACATTACGCCGGCTGAGCTGACTGAGGGGCTTAACAGATAGTGGCATCACAGGCGTACATTTACAACAAACAAAAAAAAAGATCTACTGCTTTGGCTGTGCGGCACTCCTCTGCACATGTAGCCCTTGTATCTCTGCTGCCGCTTTGCATTCCGGGTTCCAGCTTGAGCCCATTGCCTTAAGATCTGGTTACCGTGCTGATGTGAGTCCCGCTTCCCAGATGGCATGTTTGGGCTTCTTGGGTAATATTTATGAAACGGGGTGGATGACATTTTAGGTCTGATGCTACTGTAGGGCCTCCTGCAGGAGAAATTTACTCTGCAGAATATTATTTTGGTAATTTTCAAATTGGAGGTTAAATACGATAAAAAAACATGGGCTTTATACATAATTATTTTTAATAATGTGTTATTTTATTCCTATCTCCAACTGGAGTCAGTCCCACCTGAGTACAGTACTTTAGATCAGACGCCAGCATCTCTGTGACAGGTGCTCACATCTCCCACAGCCACTGAACAAAGCTATAAGATCACTTGGCGCGGGTCCCTGCCTGCAATACCCATTAGCTTGATGGCTGTAAGTGATACTGTCAAGTGTTAGAGCTAATTATTTACCTTTGCTCATCTTTGTCTAAACACGTTTGGAGACGCTTTATGATTGATAATCCCATTGTTTCTGTTTCTTCCTTTTGTCTCCACGTTTGCTTTTTTATTATTCATTTTAATGTGGCGCTGCACAGACAGGCGTTTGTAGGGGAATTCATCGTTTTAGGGAATTTACACAGCAAACCCTATGAATAAACAATCCATTCTTTTCCTGGGTAAATTAGTTATCATTAATTTTAAATGTTGTGTTGGTTGAAAATGAATCAACATAAATGTACTGTGCTCAGAAAGGGTCCAACAGTGGATACTTAGAGCACCAACAGGAAATTCAGGATGTCAGACAGTTGACAAACACGCTGCTGGTGGATTTTATCAAACAGAAGTCATAATCAATTTCATCAGCTATGATGACAGATACAAAAAAACTCAGTTGTATAAATTATGTTTTAGATTAACTCATTATAATGAAAATATTTTATAAATATATTTATGATCTAAATGAAGGATGAGTTAAAAAGAAATAGAAATGTATAAATGGTTGAGGTCTGTTTGGTCGTATACACAGTTTATTCAGTATGTACAACTACAGATGTGTACCTAACAAACTAGACTATATCTGTGATTGTGGTTACGTCCACTGAGTAACCACCTTCATGTCTGTGCACATAAGATAATAACACATTTTACACTAAAATTAGCAGGTATACATTTTTGAACATTTCTAATCCTGCTGAGAAAAAAGGCAATTTCCTCCTTTTCCCATTTCCAGCAGAGGAGTTTGCCTATATCCTTTTTTCCCTGTGCAACCTGCTCGACGTCAAGAACCCAGGAACCCACCTCCGGCTCTCTCACCTTGCTGTCTTGCTTTATTACCACATTCACCTGGATGAGATGTTTCCATCACTGCCTATTGAAGCCGGAGCCAAGTAAAACCTTTGTCTGCAGAGTCATTTGACCTGGGAGTGAATATCAGAAGCCAGATGTTAGCAGGTGTTAGTGGGTTCTTTTGACCAGTGGAAAAGAGGCTGTATAGATATCAGTTCCCTGAACAGGCCTGATCGGATTCTTTACATCAAGATCTGTGAATAATTCCCAGGGAAATCTGGCAAAACGTTGAAAAGAAACAATCTCACATTGTTAAAGAAAGTGAAAAAGAAATCCTGGATCCGCCTCCTGATCCTCACCAAAATGTTACGGTCACTCTCCTTGATCCATACCACATGGTTGGTAGATTTTATGTTGTATATTGCTACCTAACAGACAAAAACTCCTTGGTGGAGGTTATAATCGAAATCTTATTGCAGAATTTGTTGCCTCTGGACAAAGCCCGGCTGTTTCCCCCTGTTTCTGGTCTTAATGCTCATCTAAGCTAACCAGCTCCTAATATGAACTATGAACAGAACCGTATCCATCGCATCATCTCACTCTCTCCAAAATGTTTAATTACACTTTTACATCAGTGCAAATGAGTCACATTTAGAGAAGCATAACTCCAGTCTTTGCCGGTGGTTGTCACTGATTATCTCTTGATTGACTTACACGTCTCCTCGTGCAACTTTGCCACAAGTCTCTTTTCAGATCAAACGCCATATTTTATAGGCCGGAACCTTCAAAGCGTGTCGTATCCTGTCGAGATGATGAAATGATTATGAAGCACCATGAAAGTGACATTTGGCAGATGGACCGTATTCATCTTTATCACTGCAGAGTTCCTGTACTACTTTCCTTTGATAAAACATGAAACATATCCTCTGCTCAGATTTCCAGTCTGTGTGACAAGTGTTTCAGCGTTGTTGCTGGTACAGAAGTGAAGTTACCGAAACTTACTGTAGTTTCTGAGTCTGTTAAAGAAGAAAAGTTAACGTCAGAGTTTTGGGTAAATTTTCATTTTGTGACACGGATTTGCCGGGTAACTTAGCATTTTGCTGTGTGTTGACTAAAATGTGCTGCAGGATAAAAGGTGTCGACTTGTGCTGCCGTATTTTAGCAGATTACATTAGTAATGTAAAGGGCAATCCAGTTCATTTCATATAACATCACCACAAAGGTGAGGAAGGCAGCGATTTCTTCAATCCATTCCTTTTATATGTACTTTCCAAACCCCCTCCACCTTCCCCTGGATCCCTCTCCCTCTCTCTACTATCTCTCTCTTTCTCTCTCTATCCCCTTTCGTCTTTCGTCTCTGGGAGTATGGGTGCATGTCAAGTGATTGTTGAATTGAAATATTGATGTGGAGTATCAAAGCGTGGTGTAGCACTCCTGTGTTTCCAGAACTAACCACGAAGCGCTTTGATCAGATACTCCTGTGATCTGACTTCTGAAGTTGTTAAGAGTGCTGGAAAACAAAATGCAAACAAACTTCAAGTGCTCTTGGTATTGATAAAAGTTTTCTTTGACAAGTGGAGATGCGTGCTGTCTGCCTGCGTTTGCCCAAGACTGGAGATTTTGGGGTTTTCGTACATGCTAATGGACAAGAGATGAGGGAGTTATTATTATGGTTTTACTGCTTCCTCGCGCACCTAGAGATGTAAACTGTATTAAAGGGGTGGGAATCACAACACAGGATCCTGCTGCGGTAGCAAGGTAGTTTGAGTAGCGGTGCAAAAGTCTCACAATTCTCTGATTCATGCTTTCATTTGTATTTTATTTAGAGTGTTTGAATTTACAACTTAACTAAATGGGTAAATTAAGACGTCTGAGTGATACAATCTTAAATGAAATCCTGTTATGTGATGAAAAATAAAAATATTAATACAATTTATTTTAAAGTACCTTATTTAAAGGTGTGAGGTATTAATTCAGAATGTATTCATCTTTGCATTTATAGTAAAATCATTTCCCCCCTTTTTATTCATCATCATCTTGAAACAAATTATGCAGGAAGATTATTGAGAGCAGAAATAACTGAGGTCAGACGAGACAGGAGTTTTTTTTTTTTTTTAAAGGACCATTTGCAGCAACCTGACAAGAAAAAAGTGAGCTTTTCCGTTTTCAGGCTCCGAAGTCTTAACTGTCGGACGAGGACACGAACCTGCAGAGATCAAGTGACACAACTGATTAACTGTGGCCTGAAGAAGAAAGCGGCAACACCGTTTTCGTGATATCCTCCAGTCCGCAGAGGTGAAGCTAACATATTCCTATAAGTAACGTAAAAAACATCAATCTTTGCTCGTCCCTCTCACGGTCAACACTCAATAGGAGACAGGAAAGAGACTCCTGATGGAGGTACATCAAATTGTCGCCCTGAAAAGTCCAGCTGTTGCCGTTGCCGCTCATCCCAATGAAGCCGAGTGTCATGGTAATTACGACCCATCTTGTCCTGTCTTGGCTCGCTGAATGGTTAAAGAGTGGAGCACTACAGTTAGCAGCAGGCTTTTACATGCTGCCGCTCTCATCCATTAGGCCACATTTGTCACATGAGGGCCATTGAGGTGGCACGGCGCTATAAAATTGGCTTTTTGACATGGCCACCAGTACAAAGGCCGCTCTCCACTTACGGCTGCCCTTTTCGAGTGCAGATGGTCAAGACAGCTGGGACAATTTAGTGATCTGAGGCTTTTAAACTGGCCCCCAGGCATGATAAAAAAAAAATAAAACAGCTTGAGTGGCCACTTGCATATTCTACGCACTGAGTTTAAGATTATTTCTGCAACAAAAACAACGGCTTTTGTTGTCTACAATCTACTAAAAGAACTAAAAACATCATCCCAGATTGGGGAATTTCTGCACATTAAACTCTCACAAAGACGCCCAGTGGACCTTTAAAATCCTTTCTTTTCTCCGATTTCTTTTGTGTCTGTTTGGAAACATGCATTTGAATGCTGCGTGTTTGGGTATCTGTGTCAGTTTTTGAAGTTGAAGACGCCGCCACCCAGTCATAGAGCGGCGATGCTGCGTATGACGGAGCAGACCTGATTACCAGCAATCTCACCAGCTGTTTAATGAACACAGGGACCTCTTTCTCTGGAAATGAGTTTTCCCTTGAAAACTGTGGAAGCCGTATCCAGGTCTATTTAAATGAGGTAACATGGGGAAGGTAAGCACCACCACATGAGCATTGTTTTCACAGTTCAAAGTGAGGAGAGGGTACTTTGCACTTCAAAGCCACTCATCTGGGAAGCAGTACAGTGGGGGTGGGGTGGTGTGGGGGAGAGGGGACAGGAAATAAGAATCAGGGTAATTAACAACTTCTGCTCCGTAATAAACCAGAGACGTGGTATAACTCTGCCTGCAAGATACACTCACCGTTTCCATGTCCTCTCTGCTCTTTGCCGTTTACTGCTGTTTTCTTATTATCTCATCCCATGTTCACTTTAATTTGGAATTAGGGTTTTCAGTTTTGTCAAAGCTGCAGGAGCTGCATCATCGTGTTTGTTAAGATCTGCTCGGGAAAATTTGTATCATTAATGCATCAATGCGTTTTCATCCCTTTCTTTTTATATCATCGCTGCAGTATTGATCTGCAGAAGTTGCTGAAATCCTCTTTAGCCAGAGGTGATGGAACACATCTGGAGTGTTTCATTAAAATGATTTATCAGCCATGTTGTCCTGGTTAAATGTTAATCTGGTCTAGCATCCTGCGAATTGTTTCATAAAAGGAAAAGCATCATTATTTAAAACACACAGTTTTCATGGTTTCCCCCGTCCTCAAACAAACACAATCTGTGTTATTGATAAAACACGCTGCAGCTGCAGTCTGTAAGTCGTCGCGAGTCTGACAAACCTTTTGTTTCAGGCGGGGGTGTCTCTTTGTCAAGGACATAACGTGGCGTTGCACTCTGTCTGCTCGGCTGTCGCACCAATAACTTCAAAAAGGCCCGACCCAAATGGCACAGGTTAGTGATTATCTATCTTTATTGTCTTTCACTTGTGTGTAGAAGCTGTCAATAACTTAAGTGGAATAAAAGGAACTTTACATTTCTGTTCAATTAATGTTTAAGTTTAGATCTTGTGCAGTTATTTCTAATTCTAGCCGGCTTCTCCTTGGAGTGTGTTTATTTAAGGATCACAGTCTGTGAAACAAGGAGAAGCAGATAAGTGAGGAACCAGGAATTTACATGAGAAACGGGTTCCCAGCCTGGATTTAAACTCCTAACATTGTAATGGTGAACAGACTTCCAGAATGAGATTAAGCCTCAATCTGCATTTAATGGAGCACATCTGAAGTGGCCTCTACTTGAACTCCGAAATGTGAGAGTGTCACACAGGGCGACCTATTTGACATGTCACCTACTGGTGAGAAGTCCGCGGCTTTGATTGAGTTTTATCAATTAGCATTGTGAGGGAAAATACCCTGGCTGTCTTCAGAGAGGCCAGTGAGCTGCCTGCTGCTGCGTCAAGACACAATGAGTGTGTGTGTGTCATCATGTAATCAAACAGTAAATGAAATAAACTCGAAACTACCTCCTGTGTCATCTCAACCAAAAAGCACAAGGTGATAGGTTTTAGAGTGCTTGTCTTATCTCAATTAAGCAGAATTAAGCATGTTAATGCACCTTATTATTATAAAACTCACAATTTAATTTTTTAATTCCAGCCATTTCATAAAATCTTAACAAACTACTTTCCCGGCTTGTCATCGATTCCTCTGATGTCAATTTTCAGCATCTGACTTTGATGTTTGTGACATTTTTAATAAACGAACCTGTGAAATATTATATCAAAACACTATGGTTATTTGTTTTGTTATTTGTTGAATGGGATCATACTTTGTCCGGCTTTTCATGTAACACAGCACAGATTGTTTTTATTTGTTGCCACGCATAAAAAAAATCTATTTATTTACTATCTTTACTTGAATTCCCACAGTGGAGTTGAAGCCGTATGCAAATAGTCCCAGAGTGTTCAAAGTATTTTTGACTAAGCCGGCTATAATAATCTTAGATATTTTAACAGACGAAGCACTTTGTTATTGTGCAAGTTGCTGAAAGACTAAATGTTAACTCCATGAAAAGTGTGTGTGTGTGTGTGTGTGTGTGTGTGTGTGTGTGTGTGTGTGTGTGTGTGTGTGTGTGTGTGACCTTATTTAAAAATGAAAGAAGTGGCACACACCAAAAAAAAAAACCTCCAGAGATGTGAAAATAGACATGATACAGTGAAAAGTACACCTTTGACAGGACTCTTTGCATTTTAATCCTTTCTCTTTGCAGAACAGTGGGAGGAGGGGCCATGTTTTTGGGGTCAGCATTTGGTTGAAATTGAGTGAAATTATGAGTAGCCCACCCCTTCACCTATCCCCCTCCTCCCCCTCCTCCTCCTCCTCCTCCTCCTACTCCCCCTCCTCCCTCCGTCACATCTCTCTATTGACTGGCTCTCCTGCATCATACTGGAGACCCCGTTGAGAGGATCTTTCCTCTCTATAAAGACAAGATGCAGCTCGGGCGCCTGTGAGATGATCGCGAGGATTTATTGCGCGCCTCTCTTCTCTCTTAACTTAGGCAAGTGATCTGGATCTGCACAGAAAAAAAAAAAGACCCATAGTGGACTGACGGGCGTTTGAAGGACACTGGATTTTCCAATCTACTCTGCAAAAAAAGTGCCGGAAGACCCGAATGTGAGCATCTTTTCTCTGTGGTGCGCTGTGATCTGTAGTTGAGAGTTTGCGCGGCGCGGATTGGGCTGCAGGTGCGTCGAGCAGGAGCGCGAGGACAGATGGCTGCGCTGACGATACAAAGGACTGACAACTTTTTGCACACATTTTTACAGGTTTGTTTTACAGGCCACCGTCTCTGTTTGTATATATAGCAGATCAAAATATAGTTGTCAGATTACCTGCTGTTGTTTGTGGTGGAAGCGCACGTCTCCACAACTTGTGCGTAAAGGGTGAATATGAGGCGATGATTAAACTTGTTGTAGTGATGAAATGTTTTAACATAATTGGATAATTCATGTTAGAATTAGTCTTATTAAATCGATTATTAATTTTTTTTTAGACTGCTGCGTAAAAGTAAATGTAGATTTAAATCTTGGCGCATGTAATCTGATGTGTTTGTGACTCTCCACACAGGACCGGACGCCCAGCTCCTCTCCAGAGGGAGCCCCTAACGCCCTCTCCTTCCTGGCCACCACCTGTAGCCAGGCCTGGCAGGTGGGAGGTTCCATGGGCTCAGAAGGTTCCCAGTTCCCCTACGAGGGCACCGTCAGTTCCGCATCGGGAATGTTTCAGCTCTGGAGCAACGAAATGACGCCCAGCACGGCCCTCAGCACCCACCAGATGACCTTCACGGTTCCTAAGGTGCAGTTCCCCGGACACATGCAGTCCGGCCTGGGTCACCACCATCATCATCATCACCCCCATCACCACCACCACCATGAGCTGCCTCTCACCCCTCCCGCTGAACCTCCCTCATCGTACTCATTCGAACTGTCCCCGGTGAAAGTCCTGTCCTCGCAGCCGCAGGCCAGCGGCCCCTATTACCCTCAGCACAACAGTGTGGCACAAACCTTCCCCAGCTTCCTCCAGAACTCCTCCGCCAGGCACCACCTGCCTGGGGGACACGTGGAGGAAGGGCAGCAGTGGTGGAGCCTGCCCCAAACCAACGCCACCCCTTCCAACCACCCCTTCTCCCTGGGCAGACAGCTCGTGTTGGGCCACCAGCCGCAGATCGCCGCTCTCCTCCAGGGCACCTCCAAGGGGCTGCTGAGCTCGACGCGCCGCTGCCGACGCTGCAAATGCCCCAACTGCCAGGCGAACGGCGGGGGGTTGGAGTTCGGCAAGAAGAGACTGCACATCTGCCACATCCCGGAGTGCGGCAAGGTGTACAAGAAGACCTCGCACCTGAAGGCGCACCTGCGCTGGCACGCCGGGGAGAGGCCCTTCATCTGCAACTGGCTCTTCTGCGGGAAGAGCTTCACTCGGTCCGACGAGCTGCAGCGGCACCTGCGCACGCACACGGGGGAGAAGCGCTTCGGGTGCCAGCAGTGCGGCAAGAGGTTCATGAGGAGCGACCACCTCTCCAAGCACGTCAAGACGCACCAGACCAGGAAGAGCCGGTCCGCGCAGCCCGCACAGAGCACGGACCCCCTGCTCACCAACATCAAGAGAGAGTGACCACCACCATTCAAAAATAGCCATCAATGAACACACTTCTGAGTGGCAGAGACGCACACTTGCTGCCATAGGTTTGCACTATAGAGGGTAAGCATCCAGCTCCCTGAACACCTCCTCTTGTTTTTTGGACTCCCAGTAGAACCATGCAAATATATTTAGAGACCATTTTGAATTCATAGAAAGTAACTGTGTGCTGTTTGAGGCAAGCCACCTTTAAAGAGAACTTGAACCCTTCTTTTCAGTGACATTGTGAGTGAGTGTTTTCCGGTGCATTCATTGTACTTTTCATGATGCCACACAAACTGATTTCACTGGAACAAAACAGACTTCATGCCTTTAACAATTACTTTCAATTTCTGCTGGTGTTGATGAATCTGTGCTGTATATATTTTATCTATGTGAAGGATGTTGAGCAAAAATATTATATTTTGTCCATATTTCCATGTTCAAAATAAACGATTGCCTTAGTACAGTGGAAGGTTGCTGTATAAACAATATAACTTCTGCTCAGAGCGGAAAAAAACTGACTGTGTCGCTGTTGGTAATTAGATTTTTATTCCAAAAGAAAAGAAAAATCCTAATTTGTCTTCTTCAAGGTAAATATCTTCTTTTTGAAAAGCAGACATGCAAGTGTTTGATCTACAGATCTTCTCAGCTGCGTGAAGCATCATTGCTCCAGATTAGCAAACGTTTAAAGTTCTTTGTAAAATATGTAAAAAAATATCATTAACGATTATATCGGGGTCATGGCCGCATGTAAATTTTAATAAACACTGTCCTTGCCGAAACAATTCCACTGTTTCTAATGATGTTCTTCTCTTACGTCTCGATGACTGATTGATCAGTAAAGATCTGTGACTGACAGCCAGTGTCAATGTTTTAAACCCCTTGTACCAGCTGATCCAGTAAATGTGTGAAATTTCAAGGATGCCCCCAGAGCTCCTCAAAGATTTAACATTTTATTTAAATGATGATTTGACTGCATTCAGGCTGCAAACACTGCTCATTGTGCTGCTGGTGAGAAGGAAGAAGCTCCTAAAGAAAGAAGCCCCACCATGGTACAGGCTGTTCAAAGGTTTTCACACCTCAGAGCAAATACTCATCCCATTGACGGGCCTGTTTGTCTCGCCTGCTCCAATCAAGTTCACAGTCGTGTGGTTTTTAATGAGTGTTTTCTTTCTCTCAATGGAGAAGATTGAGTCAACAGATGCAACAGAGGGTACTGGAGAGGAATTCCCTGTGAATGGGACCCCTGTTGCTGAGACCCCCTCAGTGGTGACAGGAACTCCCTTTGATTTTGCACCCTTGTGAAAGTTAATACCCCTCCAGGGCCCCCCTCCTTCCACAGCCTCCATATATCACAGCCGTGTTACGATCGGCCCTGCTTTACTGCCCAGAATGGGGCTTTATTCAAGAGGCCAGTCAACCAGATGTCTGCTCATCCAGGGGTTTCTTCTCTTTGTTTTTAATCCTGTTTGAACTTTCTCCAAAGGGGGGGGGGGGACACCAGAGCAAGCAGAAAACTTTGTCTTTGTCAGAGGTCCCACAGTGGAGGCCAAGGACCTCCACGGCTAAATAATACTTAAATTTCACTGTGTGAACAAGTATGGGTGAACGCATTGATCAAAAACTTTAAAAGGAAAACATGGTTATTGTCAAGGAGAGCTTGTGTAGAGAAGCACAAAGACGGCAATCAGCTTCAAAAAGACACATTTTATTTGATATGATACAACAGTTTCTACTCAGTCAAACTTGGCGTTAATCAACCCTCTCCTGGCTTTATGCGTCCTTGCTTTTGGTTCTCTGTAGTGGTATTCCTTTTGTGTCACATGCAAAGCTGCCTGATTGGTATTTCCCATGAAAACTCAGCGTTTCACACCAGCTGCGATGTCTTTAAAGTCTAATGTCTTCACCTTTCAGTTTACTTTTATTTCTCAGACTGATTATGAAGCGATTTCAATGTTAGCACTGAAACATGAGGCCTACTGATCTTTGGTGCAGCTGTATGGTCCAACTGAACTGGATTTGAAAGCCTTGTGGGGACCTCTACTGGCCACAAAAGAGAACAGACCTGATTTCGACACAATAAATCCCCTTCATCTACCCTGCTTTCCTCTTTAATCCAGATAGGAACTCATATATCTATAATTATTTCGTTAGAGTAATGGCAAACTGAACTATCGAACATGAGCACGAAACATTTGAGTCGTGAGCTGCGTTTTTTTTTTGTCTTCTTTTTGGCACTGTTGTCTGAGGAAGAGGTTGCATGCAGATTTGTCAGCATCACTCTGTTCATCCAGCAACACATTATCCTTCATTTCAACCAACTGGAGCAGAAACATTTCTTGGCATAAACTGGGTCGTTCTTCGCCTTAAAAGCGGCAATGTATGATTCCCGTAATCATATGCACTGCGCAGTGTTTAACCCATGCAAGCAAAAGTTAACAGAGGTTATATAAATGGTGCACAGCCTTGACATGACAACAGTGGACTAATAAAACAATCAGTATTAAACGAATGCACTTTTAAGGATGAGTCCCCAAATCTACTCCGGCCTGCAAAGAAACATCTGTGTTAAGTAGCATTGTGCCCGACAAGGAGATGTAGCTTGCAACACTTTGGGTCAGCACAGCAGTCCCCTTTGAATGCACCTATGGAGCAACTCCTGTGGAATTTGCCCAAAGTGCAAAAAAGTATTCTGGAGTGACGTCATACCCACGGAGAACCTCCAGGGGGCTCCCTCACGCCTTCTTTGTCCAGATCAAAAGGAGGGCCAGTCAAACAGAATAGGAGAGCACAGGGTCTCTCAAAGCTGTGGTGAGAAAGAAAGTTCTTTCAGAAGCAGCTCGAGCGAGCAGACTCCTTGTGGCATGTTCACACCAAGTGTTCTGCCCTTTCCCGTTCTTCTCGACATAAACAGCAAACACAGTCGTCAGCAGGGGAATGACAATGTATATGTATGTAGCTGTACTTCACAATGGGGCATCAGAAAAAAATATATAACCAAGAAAATTTACCAGAGTACGAGAAGAGCCACCAGAGCTCCGTGCACACACTCATGCACTCATACACATCCGCACAGCTTTGCATAAACACACATTCAGGCACACGCAACTCCAGTGACCGCCCCGAATAGGAATGGATATTTCTTCATCGAGCAAATCCCCCTTGCCCTTCGAAAGAGAGAAGATTGTAGCGTACAAACTCTCAAAAAGGTAAAAAGCAGAAATCGTCATAGCACTGAGTTTCCACTGAGTGCTTCTCTTTTCATTGTAAGCCCACTGGCTGCCATATATGTACACCGAAGGTGGCCGAGGCTCGTCCCCTCCCTTTACGTGGCTCTCTAAAAACAGGAGCAAAGTCATTTTTATAGATGCAGCTCATAATTCCTTCATACGATCCTTCACGTTCCTCTGTTATACTCCAGAAATGATTGTTGAACCAGGTAAGGGCCCAGCCTGGCATAGACAGACAGTAGACAAGTCCTCTTGTCTCCACAGCTGTAGCTTTAGCTGCTGTTCTCCTCCCGACCCAGGAGACAGGGTAAGCGTGAGAGTTCATAGGTCATCCTCGTCTAGCTGGGCCAGGTTGCTGGGGCGTCGTCCAACTGAGAAACCCGACAGTGGACCCTGGCTCCCAGCGTCGACAGGCTGACCCCTTCGGGAGGCCTCTCCTGCTCTCTGCTGGGAAGAGAGGGAACATTCATCACACGGAATATCCACACTCTCAGTTCCAACTCTAACAATTATTTTCCCTTTCA
Source organism: Verasper variegatus (assembly GCA_026259375.1). Lineage (NCBI taxonomy): Eukaryota > Metazoa > Chordata > Actinopteri > Pleuronectiformes > Pleuronectidae > Verasper > Verasper variegatus. The sequence goes on from CM048045.1 coordinate 14,049,432, forward strand.
CACAGATCTAGAATAGCAGAGTCCTTTCCTGCTCTGAACCCACCATCCGAGAGATTGTGAAAAAAGTGGCAAATCAGCAATTTTTAATTTACAGCCTCTGTAGATTGGCCTAAGTTCCACCTATTCTCTCCAGCACAAGTACGGGAAACAATTATCTGCCTTCGATAGGCATCTCCCTCTGACCCAGTCTGTTTCCTGTTTGTTATCTGCCAAGCCTATCCAAACAGAGCGAACATAGACAAGAGGTGGAGAACAACAACTGCTGGCCTGTCAACAGGGCTCAGTGCGGACACGATGACAGAGGGACACGACACTAATGGTGATGCAGAGCCCGACAACAGGATGGTCCTGTTGTCGGGCTGCACCAACGGATGGATGAAGATTAAAAAAGATTTAATATTCCATGTAAAAAAAAGATCACGTTCAACAAACTGAAACAAGTGAGAGGAAAGTATTTCGACATTTCCTTTTGGAAATATATAGAATTGTTTCAATTCCCTTTTTTTTCCAAGAGGGGGAGAAATAACTCTTCTTATGAATCGACCCCCCCCCCACCACCACGACCCCCCCCCCCCCCACCACCACCACCACCACCACCACCACGTGTGTATCTAAATAAATTGTTACCATTTGCTGAAGTCTTTCATCTTTTAATTAAAAATAATGAGTGTATTGGAATTATTGTCAGACGTTTTTCAATGGCCCATTACTCCACCAGTGGTTAGCTTCCTGTGGCTTATTTTGTCATTAATTTTTCCCAGTGCTGCTGTTGAATAATGACTGTTAGGCAACCCAGGAGAACAATGTTTAAATGAGCAAAAATAATTACATATTAACTGCAGCACCGAGGCCCTCATTCGAACAGCTTTGTCTGGAAATGCATGTATATAAATATATAAATATACACTACCTGTGCACTTTGTGTGGTGGGTGTGTACAGCCCATTTGACACAGCTTGACAGTTTGGCTGATCAGTGAAGCCCAGTTGGACGTGTGAGAGAGAAACAGCGTGGGGATCAGCAGGGCACGGCTGGACCACAGTGGGCTGCGTATGCAAACAACAGGGAAGTCGACACAGTCAACACACAGCACCATTTGGCATCATTTCATTTGTGCAATATTTAGTCCCGCCACTAAAAAGCAGACCTGGCAGTGTGCCATGTGCCTCATAGTTAAAACCCCTGTGTTTGAGTGAGAGAAACCTACGTCCCGTGATGAGTACGTGTCGTTGGATCCTTGGCCCGGGCCTTGGCTGGGCAGGTAGAGGGTGGGCAAGGAGGTGTTGTGGGAGTGAAGGGACGGCAGCTTGTGGCGGTCAATGGAGGCGGAGGAGTGGGGCCGCAGGGCACTAGCAGCAGACAGAGGAGGCCTCATGCAGCGGCCGAGGCTGTTAGACTTGCTCTCCCGCCGCTGGTACTCGATAGGCGACTGTAAGGCTGGAAGACACAGGCAGCAAATATTATTAATACGTTCACCATCATATGATCCACCATGTAAAGATTTACTGAATGTTTTTTTAATATACAGGATTTGAAAACAATTCTAACTTTTGCTTAGAAGACAGTTTTATTATTTCCACTATGTTGTAAAACTTTGTCATTCAATTGTTTATAGATTTTTTTTCATCTACTCAGTGTCCACAGGGGGCATGATAGTTGCAAAAATACATAATGATATAATAATACATTGAAGCTGCTGACAACCTATCATCATAGTTTGTTATAAAATATTTGTAACATGTTTATGCACCATATTTAAAGTTTATTTTTCAGATTAAAAGTTACTGTGAATTTACAGTAAACTTCTAATATACCTATTTTTCTAAAAATATAATCATATAATAATATATTGTTACATAACAATCTAAAAATATAAATACCATACACAATATAAGCTGTTGTGTAAATGTGCAATATAAAGATAAAAGTTGTCCAAATTCTTTTAATATACAACATAGCAAGTGAAAATGATGACACCCAAAGTCAGCATTTTGAGAATTGCTTACTAGCCTATAGAGTTGACCATGAATATTTGTGTTTTCTATTTCCAGGTATGGGCTACCACACAGCGAGACAGACAACATGTGACCTGGCAACAAAGTCAATAAATGGATAATATGCAAAGCTGAAACATGATTTATTGATCAGGGAGCATATGGCGTAGTCTTCAGAGAACAGCTGGTAGTTACCATTGAGAAAGTTACGCTGGGAATCCAAGATCTGCATCACATCATTGACCCAGGCCCTGCAGATGTCAGGGGAGGAGGCCTGCAGCTGGAAGCGCACCACGCTCCCATCGGGGTTGCGTGAAGTCAGCACAAAGCGGGCTTCATCGCCGTCCACGCTGGGCTCCACTCCTAGGCAGCTCACCTGGAACATATCGCAGTTGACTCGCGTCTGTGAGGAATCTGTGCTGCTGAGTTGCTTGTTAAATACTTCACGAACACATGCAAGCCTCTAAAAGGTATCTGCCATGTGGGATTATGCAACGTGTGCTGATATCTGCAAAAATTAGTGTGGGGTGAATCTGTTGTGTAACGCAGAACCTGCAGGAGGGAAGTTTGCTAAAACATCACACGTGGCTGATCTGAGTTCACTGCGGGGGCTCACCTTGATGCTGTTCTTGAAGATGTATCCAGGAAGTGAGAAGCCTTTCTTCCTGTCGATTGGCTCACTGAACATGACCAGCTGCTCAAACAGGAAGATCCGCCTTTCCTTGGCCCGGGAGAGGAAGCTACTGTCCTGCTCCGTAACAGTGAAGGTGTCTTGCTGGAGCAGTTTGCCCTGAGCTGTGATCTTGCCCTGGTACCACAGCGAAGATAAACATAACAGAGGAAGTTGTTACGGTGCAGTTTTCATGGGCTGACATGTGAAATGTTTGAACGAGTTTGAGGGATGGTCGAAATTCCCTGAGACGTACCTCGAAAGCCTTGTAGTCTGCCCACATTCATCATGTCGTTGCAACGTTTTGGCACAAAGCACATCACCTCCACTGCTTTCTGTTTGAAAGTCAATAGTCCGGTTGTTGTGAGAAAAATCAATAAAAAGAACGCGTTTGCAAATAAAACAAATATGAAGACATATGCATGAGGACACCCACCTCCAACTCCTCCGTGTCCATCCCAGCTTTGGTGTAATACTTCAGGAAGTCCTGCTCAAATAAACACAGCATGGTCACCAGAGCGTTCCAGGTTTACCGCTCAGAGTAAGGTGAGGACATCTGGAGGAGTATTTATGGGTGTTGAACCCACCTTTCATTTGAATGCCAAAGGGCAACGTTTTGTAAGACTTCTACCAGAGATGTCATTTTATGATCATCTTCAAAGACATATTTAAATCATGTGGTGCGAATGGAGTCTCATGATGTAATTGTTCCTCTTCCTCTCCGAATTTAGTCAGAGCAGACAATACACCCTGTGGGCCGTAGCGTGTACGTGTGCGATTGTGTGTGTTTATATGTTTACAACCCCGAGGCTGACCCCTGCTGTGTGCCAGGCAGCTGCTCAGTGTGTGCGTGTGCATAGGTGTTGGTGTGTGATCAACAACGCAGCGGTGTCCTGCTTTTCACCTTGAGCAGCAGCTGGTACTTCATGATCCTCTGGACGGGCTTGATGAGCAGGTCATTGAGCTGCAGCCTGTGGCCGAGCTGCTGCCGCAACTCCTGATGGTGCAGACAGACACAACAACACAACACCAGTCATGGTGGGGGCCGGCCGCAGCACAACACACAGAAGCTGACAGCCACTGCAGTCTGTCTTTAACAATATATCAGAGGGATTATCCTGTCCATTTATCTTGTGTCTACTGACAATGAAAAGGAGCCGACTCTGAATAATAAATGGCAGCTGAAAAGACATCTGGCCATGTATAATATATAATATAGGAACAATCAGGCAGGCATGCATACTAAATGTGCTATTAACTATATGCCTGAGTAGCCAGTGACCAGTGCATGATGGGTATTAGAGTGAATATTTACAGATTCTCATATGTGGGAATTTGATAGTTTTCATTTCTTTGAGATTGACTCTAGAAACATTGTGATCTATGTTAAATCAATACATTTGATTTAACATAGATTACATATTGAACTAGAATGGTGCTCAGTAAGGTGCATACAGTAACCTTATAAAACTAGATCTGGATTTTAGTTTGGATCTGCACCAAATTGCACACATGTCAATTTTTTTCATCCATTAATTATTCACTGAGAAATCAATGAAACTGTTAGAAAACAATCTCACAATGTTAAAAAAGGGAAACAAATTCCTGGATTCGCCCCGTGATCTCCACATCAAAATTGAATGGGTTCTCCCGTAACTCACACCACATCCTTCCACCAAGTTCCATAGTAGCCTAATCCATCCAGTAGTTTATGCGTCATCATGCAAACCAACAGACATACAAACAGAGACAAGCAAACACTGATGAAAACATAACCTGCAGGTAACAGTGGTAAAATATGTTCTACGCTCACCTCAAAGTAAGTCTCGATGTACTCTGAGACAATGTGCTCCGACTTGGGCTTGTTCTGACAGTACACAACGTACATATGCAGACGCCTCTCCTGCAAAAACAAAAATCTTGTTACAATCGTTCAGTTCGACCTTTGACACAAATTAGCTGAGATGACATCAACATGAGACAAAAGTGTCTTTTATTGCGTTACAAACAAATGAAAACCGCTACTGAACGTGAGCGGAAAAAACATCAGCGATGGATGTGCAGCGTCTGGTTGCCGTTTGGGACGAGAGGGAGCCGAGCTAATGATTAGTCTCAGAGCAAAGGGCCTTTGAAGCAGCCTCTGTCTGGTTAGTGCCTACTCTTCTGTGACTGATTGACATGGGGGTGCAGATGTGGCGGTCCTGCAGCGCCCTAATGGAGTTACATGTAGATGAGCACCAGGTTATGTATAATTCACCCAGGTTACCCTGAGTGTAACCGGAGCCTTCCAGAGCCTGCTGATATAAGGCTGTACCTAGCAACAGGCTGCATGGCTCTGTAACCTAGAGACCAGTAAGCCGCTCCACCTGAATGTGGACATCGTGTAACACTGCAGACGACGGCTGCATGTCAAATACAAGGGAGCGAATATGTCTACACAGGAGGCTGGACCCTAATATTTTGCATGTGTTAGCAATCACACATGTCCGGTACTGGTGGCAAATTGGGTTTCTGCTTCTCATTCGAGCCGTGTTCTCACTCCGCTCGGCTTCACAATGTGACACCGTGCTTAGATTTAGTTAAAGGTTTCTTTATTCCCACACAGGCTTTTTTTTTTTAAATTGATTATCCAGTGAGCTGAGCTTGGTTGGATTGTGTAGTGAAGAGTGAATAAAGCAAAAGAGCGACACAGGCATTAAACTTAATCATTTTCAGAGGCAAAGGCAAGTTGGTCAAATTACCAATTATGTTTTTCCCAGTGTACATGTGCCACCACTTAACCCAATATGTATGAATCTAATTTTTCTCCCTTTCAGCCTCATGACTCCATACCGGCTCAGGCTCTATCAATGTAATCAAAAGTAGAAATAAAAATGTCTTGTATGCTTCGACCTTGATTCCAGATATGTAGAGAGAAGTATGCTGCTGTTTACATTTAAGAAAAACAAGCTTTTGTATCAAAGGGCGTGAGCTGAGGGTTTGTCATTCCCTGTCCTATTCATGTTGTCTCTTTTGGCTGTTTTTTCCCTGGTGTTTCCTGACCAGTCCAGCCCAGACTGGAAATGGGCCAGTGTTTCATTTGTGAGTGTGTGTGTGTGTTTTGCCGTGTGCACTGTTGTAAAAACACAGCCTGGACGGAGACATATCAGTAACAGGGAAGTGGAAGGAGAGACACTGGCAGTTTGAGAGAGAAGGAGAAGACGTATGGTAAAGGATAAACAGGAGCTCTGCGTGTTTCCTTAGCTCTATTTACCCTCAATCCAAACAGACCCAGACACTTCTACTGACTGAGTGTGTGTGTGTGTGTGTGTGTGTGTGTCTGTGTGTCTATGCAGTAGTCATACTCACATGTTTAATGAAGAGCTGAGCCAGCCTCTCTGGCTCCGCCAAACACTTCTCCAGCTCTCCCAGGAAGTAGCTGCAGAGAATACGCATGCACACACACACACACACACACACACACACACACACAAACACAAGCGCAATCATCCCCAAAACGAAAGGTTAGATTTGTCTCCCGACCTATTGTTTCTTTGTCCTCCATTCAGTCACAAACACAATTGTCTGCAAATCCCTGTTTGTCTTTGAGTCTGAATGCATCTTTTCCCCATGAGGAAATATAGATTTCTTCAAATCACAGACTTACTCTTTGTGCCAGTCAAATATTTGGTGGATGTTTCCGAAAACAATCTTGTCTTTTCCCTTCATGTCCTCCGGTATTCCTTTGGAGCTCATGGTGGCCATGTAACCCTGCAAGGGAAAACACACACACAAAAGTGTTTGATGAGAGATGGAAGAGGATACAGAAAATACTCTCCCTGATGATGATGATGATAATGATGATGATGATGATGATGATGATGATGATGATGATGATGATGATGATGACATTGTTGTAACTGGTTTGTATTCACTGTTCTAGTCCTCCTTGTGTTGTTTTGTCTTATGTCTTTTTATTAAAAATTAAAATAAATACATAAATCCTAATACACTTATTTATCTAATTATTTATTTCTATATCCCTCTTGTTTCTTCTGTTACTGTTATCTTTTTTAACTTCTCATATCATCATTATCACCATTGTTATTATTGTTATTATTATGATGATGATGATGATTATAGTTATTATCAATAATATTCATATTAATCTGGGGTGTTCACTTTTACAAAGTGTGGAGGGAAGTGGAGACATTGCGTAGATGAGAATTTAGAAAGTTCTCTCTGACAGACGGACGCTCGATGACTAAGTTCCTTCTTCTCCTTCTGTCAGATGTGTGCTCTTAGCTGGCAGACTGTGAGGTTTACCTCCACTATGAATCCCAGGTCTCCCACGTAGTGGTTCTCTGTCTCAACAAGCTCCTTCAGTACATACCTGTAAAGTCACAAATGAGTGTTAGAGTTTATTTAGCAAAATTCTAGTAGCACTTTATTTTACAAGTCAAGGTTTCTGAGTAATTTTCCAGAAAGGCACCGATACAGAGCTGTCAATTTGTATATCCTGGAAAGGAGTGTGTCTGGTAACAGTTACAGAGAAATGCAGACAGTTTTTAAGTGCACACTTCCAGCTAACTAAATCCAGTTCACTGCAGCCTCTCAGTAAACAAGAGGTAAGTGGAACAAACAAACATGTCAAATGTAACAGAGGAGAGCGTCTTACAGTCCTGATCAACAAATGCAGTTTATATTTGTCATGGACGTGGCTCTCAGTTGTCTTTACATGAAGTCGGTATGAAACTTCAGCTGATGAAGACCATGAGATGATGCTGAAAGGTACAGGAGGTCAATCAACCCCTGAGTTAAGATTGAATTAGTCTAGACAAGCAAACAATTCAGCAAATATGCCGAATAAATAATAAATTTAAATTCTTTTCAGTAAAATTTATATCTGACTATTATACTATTATATCTATTTTCAGTCATAAAGATTTTAACAGCTCTTTCAGGAAACAACAGCAACTACCCTCTATACTACTATATTAACCTTTAATAATGTCCTTGTTCTTAAAAACTCGGGTATGTGAGGATAATTGCCTTTACCAAGGGGGGTAGGCTTTGTTTGTTTCGTTGTTTAATATTTAACAAGATTATGCAAAAACTACTTGACCGATTTCCATGAAATTTTGTGGAGGGGTGGGGCATGGCCCAAGAAAGAAGCCAATGAATTTTGGATCTGGATCAGGGGGTGGATTTTCTCACCTTCTTTAACTTATAAGACGAAATGATAACTGACACATGTTTAGACAGCAGTAATGCAAGAATGTGATAACATGAGCATTTTGAATTAAGATCACGTTTGCGTTGATGAATCACGTACAAGCTTTTCTCCAAGGCACTTCTCCGCTCCTCCTCAGTGTCCGCAGCAGCCGACCACTGGCTGCAGGTGTCATCCATCAACACGGAGCCGCTGTCGTCCGGCAAAACATTGGTGGACTGCGTGTCCTGAGGAGACAGAGACGGACAGTGTTATGGATCACGCCAGAAGAAGTAAGCAAGGGGAGGTAAAGCGCAGTGAGAGAGATGATAGCGAAGCAGGTTTCCAAGGTGACCAGTGAGAGCAGAGCGAGACACGGAGCAGAGATTGAATGATAAGATGATCAGATTCAGACTGTCACCGTTAATGATCCGTGCTGTGCACATCAGTCACAGATGGATGGAGAGAGATAGATTGAAAGATAAAAAAAACATAGAGTGAAAAGACATAGGAGATGACAAATAAAGCTTTGAAGGTTCCTGATGGAGTTAAGAAGAATACAATTACAGCATGCCCAGTGGATATTACATTTCTGATTTATGAGTGAATTCATAAACTATATTTCCTTGTTTTGCCACCTGAGGATTTAAACCTGTATGTAAACACATCACACATCATCTACAATAGCAGCAGCTACGTCATAAATTCCCAGTGGGTTACTCCCTTATGTCTGCAAATAGAAATGCACGCAAGATGAAGCCAAGGTTACTCTGATCCAATCGATTGTGTTCATGTGTTATAAACATTACCTCCTTTTCACGCTTTTTCCTGGAATTGATATCATTTCCTGTGGGGATCCTGGCACAAATATAGCCATTGTGCGCGCTGCAACAAAGCCCTCACAGCCCGATATCATCACAAACTCAATGGATACATCTGCTCACGAACCCTTAAGTTGAAAGTCTCATATGATGAGATGCACTATTTCTCACCATATTCCTTGAGCAGTTTCTTTTTAGCCTTTCACTCTCCTGACCGTGTAAACTTATAGGAGCAGCCGTCTGTCTTCACCTAAATCCCCACGTCCAATTGTCCCAGTCAAGCAGAACCTCCCCACCTTAAACACATACACAAACCTGCTTACCCACCACAGACATTCACCTAATCCCCCTGACAACCCTGGCAGGCGGCCGCCCGATGGAGAAATAAATAGATGGATGGATAGACAGATGGACATTTAGGCAAATGGAAAGATAGACAGAACTTTCTTTTCCACTTGCTCACCTGCCATTTCCCTGATAAACGTGTCAGAGTCTTTGAGTTGTGAGCTTTCTGTCACAGTGCTGTGTGTGAGAGAGAGAGTAAAGAATGAAAGAGACAAAGCTGAGTGGAGACACAGGGGCGTGGGGGGAGAGACAGAGAGGCTCCACAAAGACCCTCGCTCCCCCTGCTCGCCTTGCCCTGCTCGGAGTGCTCCAGCCTGGCTGACAGGTCTCCCTGGCTCCCTGATCACTTCCAGATGTGCAGTGGCAAAGCCCACAGGAAAAATCCCCCCCCCTCTTCTCCCTCTGTTCAAAGTTTTGTTTTTCTACTCAGAAGCTCACAAATGAAAAAAAAATGAAAACAGCTTTATCAAAAGCTGACAGTAGAATCATTAATAGAATCTAACAACAATTCAGTTATTCTCAAAATATGATATTTTGAAGTTAAATTTCTTAAAAATATAAATAACCAGAAAATCTTTTATGGGGTTGATGTGTTATTTGCCCTAACCCATGTTTTTATATGTTATACAGTTATTAATTTATTCATTGTTTAAGCTAACTGTTTATGTATGTGCTTCTGTTATTTTTGTATATATAACATTTCATGTCTATATGTAATTTGTATGTTTTACTTCTTGTCAAGGACTGCAAATGCAAAATAGCCTGTAGGGCTAAATCTGGCACATTTACATGTTGGATGTGTTAATTCATGTGCATTTTACATTTAAAACAAATAAACATAAACAACTGCAGATAGATTGTTGTTTATAGTTGTCTATGAGCACAATATTCAAGTCACTATATTATTTTTTACTCTATTTGAGTTTTTACATTTCACGTCAGATTACAGATCATCAAGATGACAAACTGCACAAACTGTTTTCACTATGATCTGTAGTTCTGGATTTCCTTTTGACACCACAGCTCAGTTGACTGCTGACACACAATCACAAGAACTTTCCCACTGACCATGAAATAATAAACCTTGAATCCAAACTTACTGAGCTCCTCTGTGGTCGACTTTAGAGACAACAAGACAAGATGAAAAACAACAATGAGTATTACACTGGACATGTGGCCGGTGACGGATGTGGAGCAGAGAGAGACAGAAACCACATCTTGGAGGTGACTGACCTACATAATATTAATCTCTCTCTCTCTCTCTCTCTCTCTCTCTCTCTCTCTCTCTCTCTCTCTCTCTCTCTCTCTCTCTCTCTCTCTCTCTCTCTCTGCAAGAGATTGGCAGTAAAAACACAACAGCGTTGACCTCATCCCCCCATGATGTAATCGAATAATGGCTTTTGATGTGTTGTTGAGACTGAAATTAGGATTTAAGTGCACTGGTGTCTAACAGGAGACACTCCGAAGCGCTCAAAGGCTCAGATATCAATATTGTTTCATATAGAAAGGACTCAGGCTCTGCTGATTCATACAATATTGCGGCTGACCGAGCGAATCCCGGTCTCTGCCTCACTTTCACCTCACAAACAAAAAGGAACCCTCTGACTGGAGACATGTCTTTGCCATGAGCGACTGACTCAGAGTGTTTGATGGAAAAATGAAAGCGCATGTGCGCACACAGTATTGTTTTTCACTTCACAGAAGCGGAGTCATCTCTCATCTTCTCTGCCATTTCGTGCTATTTCCTATTTATCTCCGGGCATGTCCTTTTGTAACATGCTGAATGTGAGTCATGCATCAAACGGGCAACTGTCAAACTATACCCTCTGGTTCTCGGCTGCATTGATCTGCTCCCAGAGCGCCTTGGATTCATTTGGACTCCGTTACATGTGTGTGCTACAGTACATCCATTGTGAGCATATCTTTGCATGCCTTGTTGTGTGTGTGTGTGTGTGTGTGTGTGTGTGTGTGTGGCTACAGAACGTAGATCTCCTGTGTGCATCTGTGTGCTTGTTTGAGTTGAAAGTTGAGCTCGGCCAGCCGCAGTACAGTTAGTCATTTCCAGATCTGACTGGGGGACCATGGATACAAAGAGAACTGATGTCATTGCCCTGCCAGGCCGGGTCCTCACAGAGAAAACTGCTTTACTCCTCTCACAGACAGTAAACTCTTCACTAGAATGAATCAGCAGTGGATTAAAAAACTCATTAAAGCCAAATTTGATTCAGAAAAACAGTCGGGTACACTCACATTTTGTGGCATCGAGAAATTGCCCTATTAACACAATGTTTCAATCATGTAATTTGTATAATTGGGGATTATAACATCAGGTGGTGACTGATACAACAGGTTGGACAGTGGTTGTTTTACAGTATACCATGTGAACAGACCTGAGTGTTTGGCAGTGATGTGCAGCCAATGAGGGAGTCAGTTATGTAGCTGGGGGACTGCAGTGTAGCGGGTGACAGGTCCTCAGGGCTGGCCAGGCCATCTTTCCACTCCTGCAACACACACATATACATCCACAGTGTCAGAATAACACAATATCATCATGATGCAAAATATGTGGAGCACACTCATGCATTCAGGCAAACAGAAACACACTCACGCTGGAAGCTGCAGAACATGAAAAGAGAGCAGGTAAGTCACAGAACACGGGCTATATTAAATAGCCTGTTTGCTTCAGAACCATACAGCACAAAGTTCACGAAATAAAAAAGAATGCATCCTCATTGTAACTTCAGTTCGCACCAGTTCTCTGTGGGTGACAGGCAGGATGGTGAGGGTGTCATCAGGCCTCGGGGGGTTGCCAAGGTCCTGGCTGTGGCTCTGGGATGGAAGAGACAGAGATTTTCCTTCTAGTTTGCGGACCTGGCGCTCTCCTTTGGCAGTGGCCCCGGCGCTGAGTTTGCGGACGGGGTTCGTGAGCCACTTCTTCAGGGTGCTCACAGAGCGTCTGGAGCCCGGGGAGCTTGGGGCTGAGCTGCCTGAAGCCTGAGGGGGCAGGGACGCCACAGAGGTGGAGATGCTGCCCTCGCTGCCCGCTGCTGAGTACGAGTCTGGAGGGAAGAGAAAGAGAGAGAAAGAGAGGATTATTGGTAGAAGAAGGAGATGCTAAAAACAAAGGGTTTAATGGGTCAAAGCCCATATTCTTTAAATTCAATCTTCGGTTGATGAATCTAATAATCTTTGAACAAAAACAATGATGCAAAAAGAAAATAATCACTGCTCAGTGTTGGTCAGTGAGAGGTGATCGAGCACTGACGGCACAAGACGTGTCAACCCACCAGGAGAGAAGAAGTAAAGAGAGAAATCAAAACAAAGTGTGGATATATAAATAGCCTTCCTCCTCAAACACAGCTGTGCAGCTGTGAGCCCCACTAAAAGACACACTGTTCTGTTTATGTCAGACAGACAGACCATATTTTTTTTCTTTCATATTTGAGCCGTGCGTCCAATCACATGACCGGTGCACGCTCTGATGCGAGGCAGACAACTGAGGTCAGGATGTGAAAAATACTCCAGACCCGTTGCAGATCGACTGCTACTGCTACACTGTGATGTCAGGAGGACATGGGAAGTGAGCTGAGGGGGGTACTGGGACCGGACATCCACTTTAATCCTGTGTAGGGAAGGTCTTCGCTTGGGACTGTTTGTTTTTTCTGTCTTGTCCTCCATTCCCATCCTGCCTGCCGCCCTTCCTCCTGCCTCCTTCAGGCCCGAGATAGAGCTTCCTCTGAGCTGCGTGTCTGGAGAGCAGGTCATGCCTCCCCTCCATCTTCTTGCCCTAGACCTGACCTCTGACCCCTGATCACTAGTCTCCTACAGATGGAAAAACACTCTCCTCTGCTAAGACTCACTGCCACGATGGATCTTCGCCAAAATGCAGCAGTGATTTCACAGCAATTCTCGGAGTTCTCAAAGATCAAAGATCAAAAAATAAATAACTCGCCTTCAGTTTTCCAAAAATGCACTTTCCAGAAAGATTTTATTAAGTCTCTGAATTTGTTTATAAGAAGACAACACTGACCTCATTTCTGGGCTCCTTATATGAGCCATCGAGGAAGATCTTATCACAGTAATGCCCAGACTGCAGGAGGCACGCTAACACAGCACGGCCCATTTTGTGTCCCGACTTCAAAGACCAAATACATTCACAATCCTCCTCCCGTGTTCATACCTAAGAGATTGAGCTTTTCCACACTTTACTCATTTGATTCAACGCACTGATCAATGCAAATGAACTGTGTAAAAAATGGCCCCTGCACAAGCCTCAGCCGCACTGTTTGAGACAGGGTTAACCTCAGAGCAATAAATCTCATGTCCATGAGTCCACTGCTCACAGATTTGGATAAAATGTGTATTTTGTGGATTCAGAGCACAAACAGAAACCCTGTAAGTTGTCTGTTCATCGCCAGCACAGACGCTTCCTCTGAAATCTTTCCCCGGCTTGTCGCGTTGTACATTTTACAGGCATCATGCATGCATGTGTCTGATCCCAGGGTGGCCAATTTCCCCATCCGCCTCTCCACCGCCCACCTACCCCCATCCACATGAAAGACTGGAGAGTGTAAGGAGATCTGGTAAGTTGGGGGGGGGGGGGGGGGGGGAGCAGAGAGAAGAGAGAGGGGTACAAAGAAGGGAGACGGCTAAACCCTGCAGGGAATAGACGGAAATTTAAACAAACACTGGATGGGTCCACAGACCGTGAGACGACATAGCAGGGAAACAGCAGTCTCAGTTCAAGCCCTTTGCTCTTTTGAAATGTCGTAGCTGTAGAATACAACTGGAAATCAAAAAGCATCTGAAAGTCATTGTATTTACGACTCATGATGTAAAAAAAAAGCCAGAGGCAGCGCCTGCACTGTCTCCTAAGGGGGTCCCTGGTTAGAGAGAAGGGGAGAGGATGTAAAAATGATTCTGAGCACATGTGATATGTGTGCAACCCCCCGTCCTCAGCGACTCTGACCTCTAACAAGGTCCAGACCCAGGGGTTTGTGTTTCCTTTAGTGTTCCCTGCTCAGGTTTGAGTCAGGCCAGGATTGAAGGAGGTCACAGTGCAGAGACAGCCAGCAACACTGCTCCTAACCATCTCCAGACATCAGCTGAGATGGCTTATCAACAAAAAAAGAGAGGCTGACACCCTCTCTGTGCCTAGAAGCAATTCAATATGAGCAGAGACAGCAGTGTAGCTTCATGATTTGAAACTCTGTGTCAGAATGACACAGTGGCTCTGTCAAATGTACAGATTTACAACATGCAGCTTGTACATAATTTACTGGGTTTATAATGAGGATCGTTACATCAGCATCTGTCTCCATGGCAACCCGGCAGCTCTCACGTCTGATCCTTGTGTATTTATGGGTCGGTTTCCCTGTTGACCCACAGAACCTAAATCTCTGTATTGTTATAAAACCTTACGCAAGTGATTACAGCGAAATATATAAGAGACCTGTTTTTTCCCAGTGACAGCGAGCGAGGGAGAGTAAAGCACAAGGGGAGATGATGAGCGTATCCTTAGGGCAACTTTGCTCCCCCCACACATTGCAAGATGAGAGGAATTGATGCCATTTCACACCTACACCAAGGAAACTCTCGTCTCGCTGTGTGCTGATAGAGCCCAGTGACATCCGTCTCCATAATGGCCCTGAGAAGAAACGGTTCCCTGGGCTGATTCAGTTAATGTGATTGGTTAGTGTGGTTGTTATCATTAACAGTTAACAGGATCAGTGGCGGTGGATGAGTGGGTTCTGCTGAAAAGATGTTTCAGACTTTTCCTTGATGCTGTTCACATCAGCGTTTGTCTGTTAGTCAGCAGGAATTACGCAAAAAATGACAACTATCACGAGACTTGGTGGAATGATGTGGTATGTGTCAGGGGAAAATAACCTTACATTTTGGAGCAGATCTTGATAAGTGGGCACATCCAGGATTTATTTCCTCCTCCGTTAACACTGTGAGGGCATTTTCGTTGATTTCTCAGAGAATAACAAAAAATCAGACGTGTTTAAACGTGGTTTCATAAGGGGACCGTTGGGCCTTGGTGGAGGTACATGTGCTCTCTGTCGATCGGATCATCTTTTTTCTTTCAGCTGTTTTACTAATAATCAGCAACTTGTTTTGTAGCTTTTGACTTGAAATTAGGGGCAGCAAGTAACTATTATTTTCTTGATTAAGCAAAATGCCCCGCAAAAAGTCCCAAATAAATCAATTTTCTTATGTAAGAAGCAGAAGATCATCACATCTGAGACGCAGGAAGCAACAAATCAAACATGTTTGCTTGTACAAACAATAGTTTTCAGAAAATTGACTCATCAACTTGATATTTGCAGCTCCACATCATTTGATTTCCCTGTTTTCCACGGAGTTAACGAACCATGTCTGTTTACTAAAGTTTTGAATTTGTCTGCAACTAAATTGAATTATCCAATAATCTGTGACACAGCTCACAGTCATGTGGACAAGGAAGTCGCCTGATGTTCTCATGAAGGTCCAGCAGAAAAGTGGAGAGAATGAAAGGGAGAATCTCGGCGGTGAAGCAGGAGTTTGTGAGTGGATGGATGGGTTTTAAGCGTCGGTCTTTTCGAAAGAAGTTTGGTCCAGCTTCCTTTTATTGATCAGCGGATAAGTGAGAGCTGCTGAGCTGACAAATCAGGCTAAAAGCGTTGGCAGTAATGGAGCAAACTTGTTCACAGCCGCTCAACTCTGGAGCCCTCTGTCAATCCCACAGCCTCTCGGGACACATACACACACGCTTGCAATGGCACATGCACATTTTCTCCAGGGCTGCTGTCCAGATGGGTGGCCACAGACTGTTCACCTGTGATCCAGGCCTCCAGTGTCACCCATCTGTCAGAGCAAACAGCGCACAGCACATCAGAAGCACGCAGCCTGCTGGTCAATGTCAAACGTCCAGCCGAGTCTGAGAGACTCTTGGAGCTGCCCATCAATGCCGCCATCCTTGAAGGTAAAAACCCTGGGGTTGTCGGAGAGTGTGACAGTTGACCTACAGGCACCAGACGCCCACCTGCATCGTCGCTAACAACTTTTACCTTCTCTATCCTCTCGTTGGTTCATTGCCCTTCTACCTTAAATGCTCTTCAGCCCCAGCTCTACTTGAATATTACATTTCACCCACTCAGAGGAAATGGACACTCTTCCCATCAACCAGCAGGACCTGGGCTGCACTCAGGCACTCAGATGTGCAGACCGAAAGACCTGGGAGACAATGAGGCGCTTAGTACCTGAAACATATGACCGGAAACCCTCTTACTGTCCTCCCATGAACTTTTATAGGAATATTTTATAATAATCTTTTGCTATATAATCTTTAATAATCTCCTTTTATTCTTTTGAGCTGAAGAAACAATCTTTAGACCTTTTCAAACTCCTGACCTTTTGTCTCAGATCTCAATATTTTTCTCTCATTATACTTCATCCTCATGTCTTCCCTCTTCCTATCCGCTTCGTCTTGACTCTTCCTCTTCAACTCTGCCACCCTCTTTTGCACTCTAACCCTCTCTCTCTCCCTCTGCACCGCTCTCTACACTGCAGCTTTGTTTTTAAGACTTTGACTGGGTCCTGCCCCGGGATCAGGACACGCAGCGCCCTGCTCTGCTCCCGGGGCTGCTGAGATCAGCACAAGCTTGACATGCAAAACCAAACTGGCAAAGAAAACTGCTGCACACCACACGGATGCAAATTTTGTTTCCGTTTTACAAAAAAAAAGCTGAAAAAGGTCTGAATAGGTTTGAAATATATCCCGCTCACATTACTTTTGTAGCAGTAAGATTACATTATTTAGAGGGTGTTATAACCTCATGATGTAATTGACTATAACTTCACACTTTAAATGTGGCATTTGACAAATTATAGTCCCAATTATAGTTTGCAAATTTGTCACCTTTTTCACCTCCTGATGATCTAGCATAAGAAAAAAGTAATAGGAAGATCTGTCCTCTCCTCTCCTCTCCTCTCCTCTCCTCTTGACAGTACACAGCTTAAGCAAATGAACCCACTGCCTGAATAATCCTCAGCAATTATCGAGCTGACGCGTCTTTCCAGTGAATATGAATTTGTATTATAATGAACAGCATAATAAGGGAGAGGGATGCAAGATGGGTAGATGGACCTGAGAGCTGGGGATTATTCATGATTTTAAAGTGAGCAATGAATGAAGGTAAAACAGGAAGGAGGCAGCCAAATGGCAGCCAGAAGGAAGCTAAAACCTAGAGCGAGAGTAAAGGAGAAGAAGGGAAGGAAGGGGAATCAGACACAAACAACCCTTTAAATATAAATAGAACTGTACTAATTTCTTATCTTATGCAAAGTCATATGCAACAGCAACAATTGTTCTCATCCTTTTAATATGTGTGGTTCCTGTGAGAGTGTCCAATAACTTTGGCAGCGACACACTGCAGTCACACAGAGATTTCCTGTCCTCCTACTGACCCAGACACACATGCACACACAGCCGTGGTTCCAATACGTAGTACGAGAATCAAGTGACACAAACAAGTCATCGGGGGGGGGGGGGGGGGTCTCCCGCCATCAGCCCTCACTGCCCGACTCTGTGGCACGTTTTCCATCAGATTAAAGCGATGTCACTCACGCAAAAACCTGAATAGACAATATTCCTATTGTCTGTGGAACAATGTGAAGGAGTTAATTCCCACATTATTCCTGATGAAGGATTATGGAACAGCCCTAAGTGATAGATCTAAAACTCCACTTGTGCCGCGAGTGGAGGTCAAAATTAGGTCAGCATGTGTGGAGATGCATTTCAAATGGTGAAGGTTGTGCTTTTACATCACACTCGCTGCTTTCCTGTTGATAGACTTTGTTCTAACCATCCCAAATGAGGTTTCATTCATTCCTCCAGCATCGACTGTGCATCTGAATCATCTAAAGCAGTCCATCCGCATGAGTGGGCGACTGCAATCTCACCACAGACCCTGCTTTTTCCTCCAGCTGCTGCTGCTGCTGCTGCCGCTGCTGCTGGCTCTTGACAATGCGAGACCATGTATGTGGTTAGTGGGTCTGAAAACTCCAGACATTCCTCCAGAACCATTCAGAGAGAAACCAACTAAGTTTGTAGAACCATCAGCCATTATTCCCCTTAGTGTAAGCTCCCAGGAACCAAATGCACACACACATATATATATATATATATATAAATATTCACACACACTGATGGTGGCCTGAGGGTTGTTTTGGCCATGTCGTAAACAGTCAACCTGACCAGGGACAGTATAGCAAGAAGCTTAGCAGAGGTGGTGTCAGGTTCATCAGTACCAGGTTCAGTCAAAAACATGAGTTACTTTGTTGTAGCTCATGATCAGTTTTAGTAAAGGTTTGAGGGACGTTTCTTTCATAATTTGAATATCCTTGATGCTTGATTGGATCATTTGAACATAACTCTGTCCCTCATTCTGTTTTAGGCTAAGCACTTACAATGTTTGTATATTGAAATATGGATAACTTTCCAACCAGACGAACACACTGGCCAAATGTATATAAGTAGTCTGGTTCCTATTGCAACATCATGTAGGGTTAGCCTAAATTATAATAATAGCAAAATTAGAGGTCTGCTGGTTTGCGTGAATAGAGGGGCCTAGGATGGAGTCAAATTCCCTGCATGAATTACTGTTTCAATTTCAAGGGATTAAGGTTCCAGCTTGGACCATTTTACACTCACACCGAGATATTAACAGGATCAACAGGAGAATGGAAAGTTCTATAGCGACTAATAGTGGTCAAATTCAAAGCAGCAGACACTTGGGTATCCTATAGAGGCCTTAGAAAACCACATCCTACAATGTGTTTCATAATGTAAATTTAAGTGTCTGTCATTAGAAGTTCCCTGCCTGCTAATTACCCCAAAATCCACGTCTCAAATTTGTAATTTAAGCTTTAAGTCTCAAGCCCAATCCTAAACTTTATCAAACTTTGGTCACTCCTGAAAAAACTATGGAAGAAAGAACCTACAGCATTTAAAAGAGGGGAAATATCAAGGGAAAGAATTCAGACCACATATATTTTGATAGAAGTACAATATGTTATAAATTCATTAATATTTAAATTTGGTCAGAATGTGATTTTGACTGCGTTGCTAGTGCCAAACTATGCAGTGCTGAGTATCACACACAGGTTCATTCCTTTGTAAAAGCAACTTTCAGAATCAGTGGATGAGCTTAACACTGATATTTCAGCTTAAATTTGTCCAGAAAAAATATTTACTTTGCTTCTCTTGATCTGATAGAGATGTGGATGATGGAAGTTAATCCGATAATGGTAATGGACTGGATTTTATTCAGTTACTGTGTTTGTATAGTGCTTTTCCAGTCTTATCAACCACTGAAAGCCCTTTGCAATATAGTCTCATTCACACACACATTCTATACAAAACACTTTTCTATCAGACACTCAAAGTCGGCACATTTAGGGTTCAGTGTCTTGCCCAAGGACACTTCAGCATGGAGACTGGAGGAACCACAGACCGTCTGGTCAGTGGAAGACCAGCCCGAGCCACATCTTGTGAGGGACCCTGCACAGCAGATTGAACCATACTCACTTAAGATCGTTTCACATGAAGGTTGCAGATCAACCTGAATCACTTCCACGGTGTAGAAATTACCTCAAAAGTTTATGTTGCCACAGTTAAAAAAAATAAAAAAATAAAAAATGTATTGTATTATTGTATTATGAGAAATGCTGAGAATAAGTGGGGTGGCGGAGCACTTGCATGACCTTGCAGTAACTAAATAGAACTGGTGTGTGTGTGTGTGTGTGTGTGTGTGGGCCCAGATCATTATAGTGATGATCAACACTACATTTTCAGCCTCTTTGGCAGCAGGCAGCAGCAAGCACTGTGTGATTATCTGGGCACACGCGTATGCACAAACACTCTCGCTCTCTCTAAAGGAAAGAGAGAGAGAGAGAGATAGAGAGACTAACACTTGTGATGAAGGGTAAACAAAGCTGCCATTAAGCCAGAGGTGGCTGAGAACACAGAGCAAATTAAAAGCGATTGTGATTCCATATGGCAGCTGTGGCCGTGCCAGTGAGGGGGCCTGCGAGGAGCGCTGGAGACAGAGCCGTGGTGCCTGCTGGGCCGTGGGGACATGGAGCCTCTCCTCCTGGCCCCAGTCTGCCTGACAGCTCTGGTACTTTTAGCTCTGGGTTCTGTGCTCACGCTGTTTTTTCACGCTGGCTGGTGCACAAGGTCACTTCTCTGAACCGCACGTAGCCAGGACTACTGTACACAATGAAACAACTCGGATGTGAACTGCGGGTAGGATTCGTTTGAAGCCTCTGGCATGCAAATCGCTCAAACATAGGGTCGCTATATACATGTTTTCCTCATCCCGGCTTTCAACACATCCTGATATGTTGTGTATTTGAGTTGAGCAAAGGAGTTTCACATGTCGAAACCTCAGAACTAAACAAAAAGTGAAGCACGATTTCTCATTCAGATGTGGCACGCTGTGTTGACCTGCGCACGTAAAGATGTGTTAGTACAGTGATTCTCAGTCCGACTTGATGGACTTTCCAGAGACATATTCTCATTCCTTTCCATGGCTCTCCACTTCTCCCCACTCGCAACGCCATAGCAACTAAACCCACAAGGAGAGAGAATGAGGGACGGCCACACAAAAGATATCAGCACGACATGAAATCAACCTACACATGTGGGCACACACGCTTTAACTCACGTTGCACATAGGGACACGCACAGGCACATATTCTCTGTGGCACACACACACACACACACACACACACATAGATTTGCAGGAATATTTCCATGTGTACAGTAACACTCCACTAAATGTGTGTCATGCCTTCTGGTTATTTGTAAAACAATGATGTGAACACAAATGGTGCTTTTGAAAAAGCTAATTCCAAATTCAAGAAAACCATCTGCACCTGTCGGCTTTTGTCTATTTCAGATCAAATCCCGCATTTGGAGCCAGAACTCTCCATATGGTCATTAATTCGGTGGCTTACTAATGAATGCTAAAACGTAAAAATCCATTCGTGTGATCCATCCACAGATTGAACAGTGCTGACGATACAGCAGATCTAGAGAGGTTCAAATTAAATGATGATACTGAAGCAAAGCAATAGAAAAAGCATAAATGTTGCAGTCTGAGTTTTTCTCTTTGTGTCAGTTGTCAGCCGGTGTCATTCAGAGCAGAAGCACATCTCTATATTCTAAAATAGCCTTGGGGCAATGTTGCTGTTCTTTTAAAATGATCATAGCTGTGGTAATGTTTGTTCCTGCTATATAAAGACAAGCAGTTGAACAAGAATAAAATAAAATTGCTAAAATTGTTTACATATTTGAACAGGGAAGATGCTGAACATGTAGTTAGAGAGAATATGCAGCACACACAGGTTCCCACACAGAATCAAACCAGGGACATTGGTATGTGTCGTTAACACTGCACACCACGACTGCTTCTACACATGTGAATGTGGTGATGCGTTGGCGAACTGCATTGTGGTTCCGTCGCATCATGTTTCTCACGCTACGTACGGCAGAAGTTGGGCAGAGTTCAACTTTGCATGTGTTGCAACGGAGGCACCAGCCAATGAAATCGTGTTTAAACAAACACTTCATTTACACTTAATAAACACGTTTTTTTATAGTTAGAGGGTTAGGGTTAAAAACATCTTGACAGGTAGTTACCACTATTTGGGTATAGTGCATGATCATTTGCAATAACTTACTGTACTTTTTCGAAAATGCTGTAACTTAGTGAAGAAGACATTTGCTGTATTCCTAAGCTGCACGCTCTATCTGAGCTGTGTGTGGTAACAATCTGCTACTGATAGCTGAAAATCAATGTCGTCTGTTGACGATCAAAGGGGGAACAGAGCCAAGAAGCTATAGGTCAACAGGGTTTGTTAGTTTGAAAAAGAGTTGTGTTTCACACCCAGAAGTCACTATGATTTACTAATACTTAAGATACTGTGCAGCTGATGAACCATGACTTGTTCAACTGTCATCTGATCACAGAGATGAACAAAAGACGCAATTTAGGTCAGAAGTCAACAGGGCAACAACACTCTATACTATTATTAGACAGTGGAACCAAAGCCTTTAGAGCTGCCTTTAACATATACTGCACCACTAACAAACTGGTAGAGGCCTCATGTGTCCACTGTCTGAACTGAAGATTTGATTGAGAACGCGGAAACCTCTCCCAGAGGCAACAGGCGGTTGTTCCTTCAGGGTCGACTTACAGAGAAGCAGCAAACTCACTTCATCAGCACAACTCTACATTGACCTCAATATTGTCACTTTCCATTGTTTGCTTTGCTTAGAGCACTGTCATGGAAAGTTTCACAGCAAAGGCCTTTATCAAGAATTCTCTGAGGAGGATCCAGAATCAGTGTTTGGTCTGAAGGACGTTGACGTTGTCGTAAACCTGTTGCTGAGACCTGCAGTGAGCATGCTCCAGTCTGACAGGATGAAAAAAGATTTAAGTAAAAAGCAGTGGGGGAGTCTAACAAAGTACATTGAGCACAATTTTCATGTGTCTGTACTTAAGTACATATATTTTCTGCTACTTTACTCCACTACATAATTCAGCAATTATCTGTACTTTTATAAATGTACATTTTCACAATGCACTGTGTTACACGAGTTAACTAAATAAGCTTATTTCCATCGGTTGTTCCTAAACCTAAAATAAAATGACCTATATTATATAAGAAAAAATATATACCATCCAAACTGAATGTACAACAAACCCGTAATTAAAACACTATGGTCAAAAATTAGAAAAAAAGATGGACAACCAATGTTTAAACACTACACCTAATATAAACAAGCAAATAACCCATAATTAAAATACATACTAGAGATTCTATACAAAGGCAGAGATATAAATGTGAGTAAATCACATAAGATAAAGTGGAACGTGGAACATGGAACATGATTTTATATATTTTCAAAAGTAATCAATAACGAGAGGGAATTGGTCCACTGTCCAATCAGGGTGGGCAGGTAACATTGGACTCCGCCCTCCTCCATCACTCATAACGATGAAGTGAAGTGAATAAGCTACATTTGGCAAGTGCTTTTAATGCATTAAGTATATTAAAAAACAAGTACTCACTTACTTTTACTCGAGTAAAAGAAGTTCATGTGGTACTTTTTTACTTTTACTTACATATTTGTCTAGTGGTTCTAAGTTTCCTACCCCACAGTCAACAGGTTTTGCCCTGCACTCAATCGCACCTCATTACAGCAGCATTAGAGCTTTTTGATTGAACATAATGAGGAGTGAGTGGGACACTAAGACCAATATCCAAGCTTCAGTGTGGTCAGAACAAATGTAACAGATACTCCTAAAGACCACCGACGTAAAAAAAAGACCCATATGGCCAGAAAGTGGGGGTAGACTCGCAGGGGGAAGTGGCTCCTCTCCCCCTCTGCGCTGTTGGAGAATTCTTTCTAAACAAGGTATGGAATGCACTCCTGTGTTTCATAATTTGTTCCCTCATTCTTCTCCTCTGCACATTTACAAACAGAGGCCTAAGGAAGAGAGAGAGAAAAGAGAGAGGAAGAAGTGTACTGGAGCCCTGGAAATATGTCAGGGCAAGGCCATGCTAGTGGAGCAAAAAGGAAAGGAGAATGAACTGTGAGGAAAGGGAGATGGTGAAAATAGTGAAAAGGGGAGAAGATATAATTAATAATCGGCTGACTGGCTGTATGCCGACCAGTCTGAGAGACAGAGAGAGAGAGAGAGAGAGAGAGAGAGAGAAGTTGGAGACAAACTCAGGGAAGAGGAGGTGAGAGAGAGAAAATGAGAATGCCCCAGGAATGATCTTAATGCTCCACTTGGTGTTCACATTCCAAAGCCAGCAAATCATGCAACATTCAACCTGAAATTCAGACCGGCTGATTTCCTCATCCAGCCGGGAGACTGGGAGCACTGGGTTGCTGTGTGAGCGCACTCGTCTTCTCTCTCTCTCTCTCTCTCTCTCGCTTCATTTATCTGCGTCCTTGTCTCCCTTGCATGAGTGAGGGAGAAACAATGCGGAGGAGATCGGCTGCCCGGCAGAGAGGAGACGGGGGGTTGGGTGGGAGGTCAGGAGGAGATGACGAGGTGCAGGGTGGGCCGGGGTGCAGCGTTTATAAATATCTCAGACTGCCGAGCACAAGGCCGGGCCCACAGCAGTGCAGCAGCATACCTTCAATTTCAGCTATTTTTGTTGCTTTTTCCATAATGTCTGAGTTCTGCCTTATAAGCTGATGACAAAGAAGGTTTGCTCCCGCTGAGACAGAAAAAGACAAACTGGTCAAGGCAATTTTCCCCCAGCATTTGCCAAGAGTGCTGCTTTCTGTCAAAAGTGAACTCCAGTTGTAATCAAAATGTATTCAGGTCATAGGGTCACAGGTTAGCTGAGGAAACCCTTGAGGATCATGTTCCTATGTGTCTAAAAAAAAAACTCATCCAGCCCTCAGAGTATGACTCGGGGGGGCAAGTGGACAAAAATAATTTCCCCAACTATGATGAAGTATGTTCTTTTAAATTGGCTGGAAACTGCAAATGAGCCTTGTCTCCTGCTGAACAGAGTGAACCAGCTAACAAGTATGAGGAGCGGATACAAAACATACTTCACAAAGTCACACAGTTCAGTTACGGGGGGGAACGGTCGGCCGATTGATCCATTAGTGGGTTTTGATAATCAATTAATCGGATTTAGTTCTGAGAAGTTGCTGCTTTTCATGTGATACTTGATACATAAATCGTGAAGGTTCTGGACTGTGGGTCAGTCCAGAAAATCAATAAGATGTCATTTTTCATAATTTTTTTTATATTTTATGACCAAACAAGAAATTGATTTATTCTTTCGGTAGATTAAACAATGATGGGATCAGAGTTGTATGTTTTCACCCTTTTCCGTTTGCTTGTTGGTTTGTTTGTATGTTTGTTTGTTAGCTGGATGATGCAAAAACAACTGAACCAAGTTCCGTGAAAATGTTTGGAATTTGGTATGACCCCAGGAACAGGGAATTTTTTTCACTTCCATTAACATTGCAAGATCTTATATTTGATAATTTCTCATTTCTTAGATGCTGGACCCAATAAAAATCGGGATCTTGTTAATTTAAATGTGGTTTAGGGGACTTTTTGCAGAGGTTTTTGCCTGAGTGTCATTCTAGTTGATAAACATAAGGTTCTATTGCCCTAATCTATTGCAGCAACTTCATAATAATCTGTAAGTGTGGGCAAAAAATTTCTGATAGTTTCTCTCTTCATTGAACTATATAATATAAAAATTACATAACGCACCATGCATGTATTCAAAAACAAATTCATGTGTGTAGGCCCAATGGACACACATGGAGAGGGAACAGAGTGTGCAGCGCTTATGGTTTCATTTAACGTTCTTTGAATTGAGTCTATTTAATCTTTTCCCTGATTTTGTCTGTTCTCTCTGTCTTTGTCATTCAACCATGTAAATAAATGTGCATGTGGGGGTGTGTGTGTGTGTGTATGTCATTGCTGGGGGGGATCCTTGTCCTAACTCATTAGCCTGCATGAGTCAACACCAGCCCCCGATGCCCACAAATAAACACACTCACAGATAAACAGGGAGCACGTATAAATGCAAAATGCATGCACAGGGCGGCTGGAGTAAGAATACAGAGGAAGAGAAGGCCGGAGAGAGGAAGACATTTGGAACAGAAAGGTTGAGATACTTATCATGGGAAAAGATGGATATTCTAGGTCTATAGATAGAAAACTTGTTCTTGTTGCTATGCTGCTCCCAAGTCGTCTCAGACACAGGTAAAGCTGCTTACTGTCACATGGTGGAACAGAGTGGGCCAGGAATATTTTCAGAAAATCTCACAACCAAAAAAACTGGAGACATCTGTAAGTGCATGTTGAGAGAAGAGAGACAGAGTGAGAGCGAAAAGGAAGCTCAGATAGAGCCTTTCCTGTAAAAACCTAAATCTCCCTTTGCTGACTTATATGGAAAAGCCTTGTGATGAGAGGCAGCAGAGTTTGTATTTAAAAGTTCATACAAAATGTGAGTAGCTTCAAATATATTGATGAATGTTAAATCAAAAACGTTTGAGAAAGAGCGCTTAGTTTGTTATTTTGGTATTGATGGATATTCTTCACTCTTTCAGACATGTTAATTATTCAAACTCATTTCATGCCAGTGCAGCCAATTTTATTTAAAGGTATCTAAACCGATTTCAAAAGCAGTTTTCTATTCATCGCCATTCATTTCAATTTCATGTGACATGTTTTCATAGACGAAATTCAAGAAAGAAAAATATTTTACCACGGCTTAACGTTTATCTCTTGAAAAGTGAATTCAGACCAGAATCTGCAGCGGAGATATTCACTTATATTCAAAATATATATTTTTCTATATGGGTTGACAGCCCAATCTAACACTCTATCCTTATATTTCTTTGTTTTCTCTGTTTCTCTGGCAGTCTGCATTCACATGTGACAGCTTTCCCTTCAGTGTGCACCCCAAATACCACAAGTTGTGTGGGAGGCTTTTCCGCAGTAAAGATGTGATTTAGAAAATAATTAAGTTGGCTTTTAGTGCAGTGGTATATCATCCCTATGCACTGTATGTATAAGGAAAACACTGTCAGTGTCAACAATGAGAGTCTGCAAATGGCTTTTTTTAAGTGAACTCTTTGAAAATCTGGGTTTGCTCCTCAAAAAGAAGTTGAACACACGTGCAACCCTCCCATTAGAAGTGATTTGGTGAATCCACAGGTTTCATTTCCTCCCTCCAGACTGCGAAAAATCCCTGTGGACTATACGAAACGATGGCACACCATCTATTTTTATGTGGTTCGCCAACAGTCTTTTACTGGGAAACTGCCCTCACTAATGGCCCTCACGCAGCCAATCTGCTGATGTGACCGGTTCTTACATCAGAGCTAAATGATACATGCTCTTCCCTTTCATTACACCCATCTGTCCACCTGTCCATCGCTCCGGTCTCCTCCTTCATGCTCAGATCAATAACTCCTCCCCCTTTCCCCGCATTCATGTTTATATATCATCATAACTCCTCTTTGTTTCATGCAATTGTCAAGTAATGAACCTGAAACATACACACACGCACACACGCACATCCAGACAGCATCATGTTTCGCTAATGTCTATGGGTTCCTCTTTCAATACGCATTGATTAAGAAGTGATAAAACAAATGTGTGGCAGCAGAGTCAGTGTAGTGCCACTGCAAACCACTGATTCACCTGTTTCTCTGGCGCACTGCAGTCCCTCGGCTGTAGGCAGAACTGATGACCATCATTTAGTCTGACCGACAGCAGCGGAAACGATTGAGTTTAGCTATTTATTTATGTGCCTGTTTGGATCTGAGTGTGCGTGTGAATGAAGCCACGTGTCGAGATGGAGTCACGTAATGGCACACTGCACTGTGTGTCACCGTGCAAGTAAGGGTTATTATTCCTGAGTAGGGAATGAATCACGCAGTACACTATCATTTCCTCTGGTGTGAGTGGAGTGGCTTCTTTTAGAATCAATGAATGGTGTGGATGCATCGTAAACAGTTACATCCCAGAAAATAGAGCAAGGCAGCCTGGGAATTTGCTGCGGATATCGGTGTCACATTAGAAATCTGGCAGCTCACGCAATTAGCCGTCATTTTTTATTTTGATCCTGATTGTCTAATGTCAGTCAATCAAGGCACCGCATTCGCTGGTGTTGCATATTAAAACATTATAGCTTCAAGGTTTTGTTTTTATCTGCGTCTGTTGGTGTGATAAAATAACTGCTGGACGAATTACCAGGAAACTTGGTCGAAGGATGTGATATGAGTCAGGGAAGAACTAATAAAATGTTGGTGCGAATCCACATCAGGGGGCAGATCCAAGAACGTTTTTTCACTTTCTTGAACATTGTACGATTTTTGGACATTTTCACAGATTTCCCACGGAATAACTTTGGTGGCTCTTGATGAAAAAAACCTGGCATGTTTGCTGAACTTATATCTATGAGTGTGTGAAATCTGCTACAGCTTGATTGAATTTAATGGGACTGTTAATGGGACAGCACCTTAATGGGTCAGAGGTGCTGAGGACTTGATCTAGAGAAGTCAGACCTTCATTGTTCAGTGTTCAGTGTTTTTCCTGTCAACACCAGAAACAGAAACAGCCGGGTCCTGAGTGTCAGAGCAGGTTGTGCTCCCACTGGAAGTTTCCCAACACAGACAGACTCAGTAAATGAGTTTGAAAAGAACAAAAATGTGACGTGTCACTCAGTGAAGAGACAGAACTTTAAAGAGATTAGATAAAAAAGGAGAGAAAGAGGAAGTGCTATTAAAGAAAAAGTCCACCAGCCGCCCCTTCTCCCCCAGACGTCAGGTTAATTATAGAAGCTGCTTTACAGGATAATTAAAAAAAGCACTGTATGTGAGCTCCACGGCATAGTAGAAATAGCAACATAAATAGTACTTTATATGATGTATGAGGAGACTTTATAGACTACACAGCTTCACTTTAAGAGTTAAGTTACTCTAAGAGACTACTGTAGTTTTATAATGTGGCGTCTCCAGAGGAAACAGAGCACTCATATTACTCCTGCTCAACATCGTAAAGCAAGATCAAGAGACTCCAGCCTGTGATACTGCACCAAAACCAGCCACATGCATACACCAAAAGTTTTCTTGTAAATATATCCATTTGGAAAAAAACGCTCTTATCATAAGTTTAAAGGGATTTCTCTAAATAGTCCTGAAATGTTTCATTCTTCCCATCTCCCACATGTTTATATATTATGATCTAAGTGTGCGTGTATTTTCTATGATAACATGGTGGAGGTGCAGCGGGGAGCTGCGGGTGATGGAAAAGGAGAATATCCATTACATAACAGATTAAGCTGGAGGAATCTGAGGTATGTATCCAGCAATGCATGCCAATAATATGAAAGCTTACTTCATGAGCCCCCCTATGTACAGAGCCTCAGCGGGTGGGCCACACTTTATCCCTTTGATGTAGGCTTGTTAAAGGGAACAAACACATAGTGTGGCACCACAGTGCAAACTCCTACACTGCTATTAGACCACAAGCCACAGTGACAGGGGTCATGTGTGTGCACGAGACAGCGACAGGGGGAAAAGGGACAGACAGACAGGAAGTATCCAGAGAGAGAGATCTGATTTCTGATTCGCCCTGCTCTCAGCTTGATGTTACACTGAGCCCAGAGTTTTGTATAAACTCTAAACAAGCAACACGGCCTGCAGTGGACGACTGCGTGTTGTTATTACATATGCCACCCGCTGCTTTTACTCGACCACACTATACTAATGGACCGCTGCTATTCCTGCTGCACTTCATTACAGAGAGAGAGAGAGAGAGAGAGAGAGAGAGAGAGAGAGAGAGAGAGAGGATTACTGCTGTTTTTGTTCTCTGAAAACACTGTTTGGGGTAGAGGAATGTTTCTCCCCCTGTGTTCCATCCATCCACGTGCTGCACATACCCAAGTGACACACACTCATCATGATGAGGATGGTCAATTTCCAAATCCCACACACACACACACACACACACACTAACCCACACACACTTCCTCTCCCTCACTTTTCCTTCTCTATCTTACAGCAAGGAATGTGTAATTCATGTCCTCTTTCCTGTTCCACACTGAAGGAAGGACGTCTTCTTTTTTTTTTTCATATGCTTGCTCAGATGTGTGTGTGATACACATCTGTTGCTGTAGCTGGAGGCGGAGAGACCAAGCGAGGGGATCGAGGTTTACACTTAAACCATTAGCACACGCTCAGAAGGAATGGAAGGAGAGATAAGGGAGATGTGGGTGGACATCTGAGAAAATGTGGAGGAGAAAGAAAGTGAGGTATTAAATGGAGAGGAGAGGAGAGGAGAGGAGAGGAGAGGAGTCACTTCTTGCTTCAGTTCAGTACGGTCAACAGATACACAATACTCAAAACAACACTCACAGAGCATTTTTCCAACCTCAATGTAGATAAACTTCAGAATGACAATGACAAACTGTGTGTGTGTGTGTGTGTGTGTGTGTGTGTGTGTGAGAGTGAGAGACTGACCTCTGACTCGGGCATAGCAGCAGCCACACTTGGCGAGGACTTTACGGAACAAGTGTTGGCAGCCACAGCCTCGGTGGTGGCGATGGTGATGGTGGCCCCCTTTCATGCTGATGAACCATGAGCAGAGGTGGGCATGGCCCGGCACTCTCTCTTTCTCCCACTCCCCCTCTCTTCCCCTCTCTCTCTCTCTCTGTCTCTCAGACTCCCTCGCTCACCCTCTCCCAAGTAGAGGTTCCACTCCTCAAAGTGTAAATCCCCCCCAAAAGGGTGAAGGTGGATCCTGCTCCTCAGTGGACTGCAGACAGAGTTAAAGCCCACATCCACACAGAGAAGAAGAGGAAGAGTCCGCAAAGAAAAAAGCAGCAGCCAAAAGGAAAATCCACACTCACAGGGTTGTTTCTTTTCTTCAGCTGGTGATAAACAGCCAGGGAAACATTCCAGCAAGCTTATTGTGATATTGAATGAGCCCCCGTCCCTCTGTTTTCTTTTTGGTGCTGAGCTCTTGCCTCTGTGAACTGCCTGGTCAAATGACAGACTGGGAGACTGCTTCAGAGACAGAGAGAGAGGGGGGGTGGGGGGGAGAGAGTGAGAGAAAGAGAGATAGTAAGGGGAGGGGTGAGGAGGGTGGAGTCTGCAGCTCTAGTTGCTGGCTATTCTAGGATAAGGTTCCCACTCCCCCAATTTTCTCTCTTCCTCTCCTCTGTTTCTCTCCCCTCCTCTCAGCTGTTTTCTCTCCCCCTTCCTCCTCTTTTATTTCCTCTCTCTCTCCCGTCCGCCGTTTTCTGTTCTTTTTTCTTCTGCATGCATGCTCTTAGGTATCCAGCACAGAAAGCAGATTAAATGCCATGCACTCCACTCAGAGCTGGCCCTGCTAATAGTAACGTCTGTAATGATGCATAATGCTATTTACAGAGGGGAGGCCATGTTGGGTTGGAGGTGTCACGTACTTTCCAGTAAGGCAGCCACAGTGTCAGAGCCACGGTCTGTCAGCGTGTTACACACTTTCTGAAGAATGTGTGTGTACATATGTTCACTAAATGGATCGTAGTGGGCTTTCCTGGCTGGGGCTGCTCCACTACTGATGTCTGTGTTCATTTATCATCCTGGGGGGGGGGGGGTCAGTGTTGATTTTTGTTCTTAGTGTTTCCATGGAGTGAGAAGGAGTTCTCACGTTTCATAATTTGCTATTCTTTCTGTGTGTGTGTGTGTGTGTGTGTGTGTGTGTGTGTGTGTAACCTAACCTATAGGCTAAAGAACAGTTCACAAGCTTAGGTGAAACTAATCCCTAAATTTAAATAATCATCAGAAAATATGATATAATCCATTACAGGACAAGTTTGTTTTATATTGTAGGTCATGTTGATTAAAAATATGTAAATTCATCACTGAAACTAGAATGGCACTATGAAGAGCCCATACCTCCACCAAGGCCTCCAACAGTCCCCTTAAGAGACCACATTTTAATTCATTAGATCATCAGAATCCATGATTTATTCTCTAAATTATGGAAAATGTGGAAAAACGCCCTATTTCGCAATATCAGTGAAACAAAAACCCTGGTACTTTTTGAGTAATCCTCCAATTTAACACGCAAACGCAGACGAAACCTCCTTGGTAATAAAGAATCCCTATTCTTCTTGGAATACACATTATAGCAAAACCTCCTTATATATATTATCATACTGCCCAACTCTGCTCCCAAAATCTGTGTTCGAAGTATGTTTCCCCAAAAAACCATCATAGGTGCTGTTATTTATTGATTTTCCACCTGTTCATCCACAAAATGATGCCTGCATGTGTGTGACACTGACGCAACACGTCCATGGGTTGGCATACATGAACATTCAAGTCTGGCACTAGACATGAGTGTGCACATCTCATAAAGGAGTTCTGTTTCTCAAGATTAAAAAAAAACCATCACTGAGATAAAACACATAGACAAAATACAAAATCTGCCCGTGTTAATCTTTCCATAATCATTATAATGTCACTTTTCCAAGTCAGTGTGGTGAACCTAGAAGCTGGAGATGTTGTGTAATGACCAACATAGCATTACCATATTTAGATGTGTGCTTTGCATCAGAGCATATTAAACTGAATTAACACTAGATTATGAGTCACCGAGTGTTGAAATGTCAGCGAGATGACTTATCCAAGGAAACAACTAAGCATGGAACTGCAACAGGAAGGAAACCGAAAATGGTCGTCCAGAACGCTATTATGCTCCGTCTGAAACCTGACCAATTAGCTTCTGACCAACAAACAGCATTTCTTAGGCCTGAGGCGGTTGAGCTCATGACTCAGTGAGTGATCTCATCTCACAACGTGAACCCAGCATATGCTGCTTTTAAACATGCATTCGACTCTTCTCTCTCGTCGTATCTGTTTCTTTTCCCTCACTCAAAAATATTCAGAGAAAAGTGACATGTAATAGAAGAAAGTTCTGCAAAACCCCACAGTCACAGATACATTATCTATTCTCAGGTGGAGGCCGCACACTGATTTGCCACATGCAACACTTACACAGATAGATCACAATCCCACCCCCCACCCCTCTCTCTCCTGGCCTCCCTCCCTCCCTCCATTTCTTTTCTCATAATGGATGCCTTAAGCGACTGCGATTGAAGGGACGATTCACCAGAGGAATATTGAATTGCGCTGCTGGAATGGCTCCACTTGTCTGATGCTGATATGGCTGACAGCACTGTCGAAGCACGGGAGCACGATTCACGGTGGGTTGAGAGACAGCGAACTTGACAGCAGGACAGACGAAACGAGGCAAAACAAAGACACGCGGATCAGAATCCAGGGGGCAAAGCATTACCAACTGAATGAACACATGCCTGCTCAAAACACCAACCGGACACGGGAGAGGAAAGTGTTTTACTGCCAGACACCCAGTAGGGGGCATTTCTACTTGTTGCATAAGGTTGGTTCACCCAGTCAGAGGAGCTGTTTCAAATGTGAACATTAAATGAACTGTTGGGACACATAGTATTACACTTTGGAGCATACTGCCATACAACGGATACAATCGTATGCCTGTGTATTCAACACCATCAGTACCTTATGTGCAATGAAACCACCCTGAATAATTGCCATTGACACAGGCTTCGTGTACAAAGCCCTGGATGCTTGCAGAAATATGGAAAACATTTTCCTCCCCTGGCTCAAAGGGAGGAGCAGGGGATGTGAGGTGAGGCATGCATTAACACCCATTCATCTCTCTCCTTTTATCTCTCCCCCCTCACTCCTTCCTCCTCTCTGCATCCCCCTGACGAGTCACACAGTCACACTAAAGATGATTCATCTGCACACGCATGCTTGTGCAGGTGTGTCGAAAGCGGCCCAGACAGCTAAATAAAAATCTATATAAGTACATTCACACTGGGATGGATTTAGAGGCTTGTCTGCAGATCTGCACACTTACAGATATATGGCTGTGTTTTTCATTTGAGGCCAACGAGCCAAATAGGGAGAATGCATCTTTCCACCAGAGACACTCAGTCACATTTAGGAAGTGTGTTCAGAGTGGAATCTCGAGAATGAGCTATGATGTAAAGCGGCTCATTCAAAAGAGTGTAATAAAGTTACTATAAACACAATGTTCACTGCTCGATTAAACTTAAACTATAGGATGAGCAAGGAAATAGATACATGTGACATAAACATGCACAGTAATACTGTAGCTAGAGCAACTCTCACATCAGCAGATATGCAGTTGCTTATTCGCAGTGTGTTCCCCAACCCCCCCCCACTGACATTAGCCTCTCCTCACTTCATCAGCCAGCTGAAATCCTGCCAAAAAATGCTCACTTAGATTTCATGTTCCTTACTCCTTCTCCCCCGGTCCCTCTCTTTCTGTCTCTCTCCCTCCCCTCATCTCCAAGCTGAACGCCAATTAAGGAAAACTGGCATTCTGGACAAGCCAATGAGAGGGGGAGGTTTTTTTTGGCCGGTGTCCCATCACGGAGCAGAAGTCACAGAGAAACTGTCCTGTTCTCTTCTGTTGTGTCCCACTGGTCTGCTGAGAGCTGCTGTTTTTCTCCAATTAGACTAAACTACAGTGCTGGTACTGGTACTTACACCAGTGTGTGTGTGTGTGTGTGTGTGTGTGTCGGTACCAGTCCATACCTCCCACTGCTGTACCTCACGATGCAGTGCAGCTCTGCAGGCAGCAGGAGCTCTGCACCACACAGAAGGGAGGTGCACCACCCACAGAGATGTGTTTCTCAAAACAACCACAATACTCATGTACCGCCCACAATTACAAGCATACACACTATACACACACGCACACACACTCTGTTCAAACAATCACACACTATGTCCTCTCACTTTGGGGAAATTACTGGAGGCTGTCAGAGTTTTCCTCCTCTACTTGACCCGCAGCCTCGCTCCATTGCTTTTTCTCTCTGGACCTGGTCTGTGAACCTTGCTCTAGAAGCAGCATGCAAGCACCGGGACTCAGGGCCTGCTGACTTTGTTCAAGGCGTAATCCTGAGCTAAAACACCACCCAAAGGAGAAGACGTTAATTAAACAAAAGCAAACCAAGGGACCACACATGGAGAGACACTGCCGTGTTATCTTTAATTAATAATTTGTGAAAGCAGCGGTTTTGCTGTTGAGGGAAACGTCAGGAAAAGAGATTCGTTTTTGCTCCATCGCTAAATTAGCTGGAATCATGCTGCAAATCCATTCAAACAAACTGATGGAAATACAAATCTGTACTCCTGATTTTTGCTGTGAGTGCTGCTGCCTGTGCACTCACATGTTTTGCTGTCTCTATAATCTGCGTCCTCCCTTCCAGGTCAGCCTGCAGACTAAATGCCAGCTGTGCTGTGGAGCAGTGACCTGTGAGGTGTCTGACCTGGCTGATGTGCACCTTCCAGCCAGCCCTGCCTGACCCATTTCTCTAAAAGCACAACACGAGCCTCTGCAATTTAACTCTACAAACT
Source organism: Verasper variegatus (assembly GCA_026259375.1). NCBI lineage: Eukaryota > Metazoa > Chordata > Actinopteri > Pleuronectiformes > Pleuronectidae > Verasper > Verasper variegatus. The sequence continues at coordinate 14,084,487 of CM048045.1, forward strand.
AGAATTACCTCCTCACGCTTCTCCGCCTGCACCAATCAAGTTTCATTTTGCACCCATGTCCGTCCAGGCTCATATAATACGTGTAGTGATGACCTTTAAAGAATTGAATACAAGTTTTGATGTGTATTTTGTTTAAATAAGCATACAAATTCTTGAGTTATGGCCAAACACATGTGGTGTGATGCCACAGATGTAAGCATTCCTGATGAGTCGTGTTGACAAAAATGTAAGGTCCCACTTGTCTCTTACCAGCAACTGAATGTTTCTGCTGATTTTGAAGAAATTCCATCACAGCATTCCTGCAATATCACGTTTATGGCAAAACAAACAGCAAACCAAACTAGCAAACAGAAGGACAACCAAGTACAATGACGATGGCTGCAGCTGCCGTTGGCATAGAAGGCATAAAAACACACACATTAAATATGTTTTGGAAGCAAATTATTCATGTAGAATATGCAGCAGAGAGTAAAGCCCACAACAAAACTGAGTTCAGCCCTGTGAAATATTGCTAAAGTTTTACAGGACTCAAAACACGGGTCATTGTATTTTCAAGTTGGAATAAAGGGTATCTGGTCTTATGTATATTTGATAAAAGAATTGCCACTCTTTGGTTGAATGCCTCTGCCATATGAGGTCTCTGTGACCTTTGACCTTTAACCACTGAAATCTATTCAATTCATCTTGAGTCCAAGTGACATGAGTCCAAGATATTCGGTCGAAGTAGACTTGAGATAGTATGTTCAAGAGGACAAAAACACGTTTTCTGAGGCCACTGTGACTTTGACCTTTGACCTTTGACCGGCCATATCTAACCAGCTCATCTGTGAGTTCAAGTGACAGATTTACCTAATTGAAGAAATTCCCTCACGGTGTTCCTGAGATATCGCGTTCACAAAGATGGGACAGACGCACAAAATCATAATACCTCCAGCCATTGGCCATCACCAGCGCAGAAGCAAAACGCACATGCACACACACACACACACACACACACACACACACACACACACACACAATTACTAGACGGCATAGATAGACTACACAGCGAATACTGGCCCCAAAGTTTCATAAGTGCACCTGTGACCACTGCAGCACCACAACACAAACTTCATGACGATACTTTGCCAAAGAACCATAAAAGGAAGTCTGATGAGCTTTTGGCAGAACGTTCTTCAAATGAAGTCAAAATAAATTTGTTTGGATCAGACGAGGTGCAGCACATCTGGCATAGACATGGCAAAGACATCACAGACCTTACCGTGAAACACGGACATGGGAGCGTAATGATATGGGACTGTCTGAGTGGAAAGACGACATTTCTAGATGGAACCATATGCAAGTTTATAACTCACTGGAAAATCACAAAAGTTTTTAAAGAAGAAAAAAGTGAGGGAAAAATATGACCTGACCAATTGTGTCTCCTGACTAGAATCCAATAGAACACATTTGGAGTAATTTAAAAAGGAAGAGAAAGCAACAACAGCCTCCAGCAAAGAGCAGCTGAGAAGAATCATCAGTGAAGAACAACAGGACATCTCCAGACTGGTATCCTCTATGACTGAGAGGATTACATCTGTCATCCAAAAATAAACCAGGACAAAATATACATAAAAAATAAAGAGGGGCAATTTCATGGAGTCAGAGGGCGTGCTAGCTTTTATTGCAGTTGGCTCTTAAATAGGAAACAGTTCATAGTTTAATGAATCAAATGTTTCTTTTCCAAATCAGCTGGCTTCATTCTTCTCAGGCCTTAGATAAAAACAAGACTGTATTAAATGGACACAATTTGTATATTTAAGCTTTTGATTACATTGACAACGTGTGTGATGCTGTGATCTTTTAATTGTGACAGATCTGTGAGCAGCAGTTAATCAATAGGGTTAGTGTGTGATCACCAAACAGCAGAGAGACACAGTTAGCAACTAGAACAATGGAGCTAAAGAACAACATATCTTAGGCATGAGTTGATTGTGACCAAAACTATTATTTCCTTAATTTATATAAAAACTCTTGTAAATTAAGTTACGTTCACTATTCCATGGGAATGTTTCTCGTAAAGGGCCTGATCGATGGGTCAGCGGTGCAGACAACACATTTAAAACAAATGCTGATCCGTCATTTACATTGTGCACAAAAACATCAGGAGAGTCAGAAAAAAACTGATGTAGAAGATCAAACTTTGAGCTTATGTGATATTTATGACAACACTATGCATTAGATGAGATTTGAGAGAAATATGATCAGCAGCTCTGTGTACTCGGAGGAGGCCTGGTTTAACATACCACTGCTGAGGACATTGCGTTGAGGAGAGAGGAGAGAGGAGATACATAGGTACTGGAGAAAAAAACAAGGGTGAAATGAGGGCAAAGAAAACGATTCAAGGAGAAGAGAAAGTCCAACTGTGATAAAGTTCATTGCTGAGTAAGAGGGGGAGTTAAACGTAAGTGGGATAAGGAAATAAAGACAATTGATCTTTGCGGAGACAAGAAGTTACCTGCGTGACGCCACTAGCAGATACCAGACAGCACTTGCAGTCCTGTGAGCCCCGTCTTTAATTAAATGACCTCTGCCAATCAAACCATGAAGCCATTTGTATTTGTGTTTTTAGTGGTTGTTAAAAAAAACACGTCAACGTCATTAACCTTTTTATAACTAACTTTGGTTCTACAGGGAAATCATAGGGAAACAACAGATGCAATAGTTGTGAATACCAAAAAGAAAGCTTGAGACATAACATGTGATTCATACCATCCACCATAAACAGGTAATCTTCCGTCCTAAATTGTAGTAAACTATTAAGTATGGGGCCCTGAACTCTATGTTATTTTTGGAATGGGTCTGTTGAACTGTATTTAAGTGTCTGTGATTAAACTCGATATCGTTGTTTTTCTGTGAAGTAAAAGACAATTTTCCTCATTGTGGACAAAAAGGTTTCACATAACCTTATCTAAGTGGTAGAATGGTAATTTGAGATTTAGGTCTTTATTGAGAAAATGACAATGGAATAACTATTTATGGCCAATATTGATCAAATCTAGTATCTACTACTAAGTTTACTCAAATTCACCAACGTTGCTTTTTACTTAAATGCCTTTCTTCAATGTCTTTATTTAAAAAAAAACAATCACTCATGTATTTAACATTATACAAAGATTCTGATTAAAATCTAATTAGCTCATTCACACATTAAAACCATGAACCCTGATCCAGTATTCGAGTATATGAATATTGAATGGAGGGGAAACAAATTAAAACACTAATAGTGGAGCTCTACTTTAGGCCACATCATCATCTGTATCTTGTTGTTCGTGGTTCAGATGTTTTCTTGTGTTTCATTGATTTTTCCATCCAATTTCCCCTCCGGAGGAAATTGGGCTACGCAAGAAAATTTGAACAGAAGAGCTCGTCTGGGATTGAAATAAACAATCTCCCTTGTGGTCATCATCCCTAACATCCTTATGGCCCTGAATTCTTCTTGCTTTTCAGAGCCCTGAGCTGTGAGCTAAAATAATATTTGGCAGCATTAACCTCAGCAGCGCACCCGATCCGAGCAAGACCATTACAGATAAGCATCGCTGACAGCTTCCTCTGGCCTCACTCACACACCTCGTGTACGCCATGTACCTTTCTGCACAACAGTCAGTGGTCCGGCCACACGGTGCACACCAGCAAACCTCTCATGTATACACGCACACTTTCCCTCACCCAAACCCTGAGCCAGCTACAAAGCTCCTTTTGTTCTATTCCACTGAAGGAAAAAATGGCAACGCACGCAACCCTCTCACAACAAAAATCAGAAAGTGCAACAGTGCTGGGTCAGAAGGGGAAGGCCGGCAGCTGAACATGTTTTCTTGCCCCATCTGGAAAGTGTTCGAGCAAAGAGACACACACACACAAGAACTCTCAGTCTCTCTCACGTACTTATGTATGCTACATTACAGCAAAGCAATTCAACTCATCAGTGCTAATAGAGGATATGGAGGGTGGAGTTTAATGAGAGTAAACACTCAGGTGACTCCCATCTGATACTTGCCCTGAAGTTATTACTGCCTAATGACCACCATCAGATATGGCAGATGGGACTCAGGCCTGTTTTGACTCACATGTGGCTAACATGCAAGAGGAGGCTTAGCTGAAAGTAGCTCACATGGCAGGTAATAGATTCAAGATGTTGTTTGTTTATATCATGAATCTTGAATCGAGAAATCATCACTGTTTGCTATGTTTTTTTTCACCAGAGTGATGGAGTGGCCAAGCAGGCTGTCTTACATGTCACTTGCGCTGAAATCTGAGACGTCTCACACAAAGAATCAAAGCCGAGTCTGAAAGTTTGTGTTTCGGTGAGTGTCTAAGCTCTGACTGGTTTGGTCAGAGCCAGTGTTTGGACTAGCATTGTGAGTTTTATTGAACAAAATGGCCCGTCACGCTCGGTGCGGCTCTTTCAGGTCTTACCTGTTTTTTCTCTCCGCTCTGGGTTTTCTGCGTTGGTGGTGGCGGCGGCCTGCTGCTCCCACTCCAGCCCCTCCGGCTCCCACAGGCCCTGGACAGGCCCCTTTTCATCCTCGCTTGATGGGAGGTCCGCCTCACCCCCCTCTGAGAGCTACACACAGAGATGCCCCTGTCAGCGGTGGAGGAAGTGATGGTATATTGTACAGAGTATACCTTTGGTCACGTAACCACAAAACATACCAGCGGCTGCTTTTGTTTCCACGATTCCCGGCATCTTTCTTTACCCTTTTCCTCCATTACAGACTGAACAAGAATGCAGTGGAAATCACTGAGGTTCAACTTTTGCCACAGAGCTCTCAGACGGCAGTTTCAATTTGTATTTAAAGCCTGGCAGAGGTTTATAAAGGAGTTATCGCTCCTCTGCAGAGATGGAGGGAGATTATAATCACTCTTATGGTTTTTACCACTATTTGGCAGGGAGGAAATGATTCATCAAGATAAACATTTTCAAAGAGACAGACATTTGGACCTTTTAACTCACTCTGACCCTTGACTCTTTCAATTTCCATTTGTTGTGTCAAAAACCTGCGTGCTTTAATTCAGTCAAGTTCATTAAATGTAATTATATGCTAGACTTTATGTTGATTTTGTAGATACGCATTTGAAATTGCTGATAAAATAGAAAGAATCACCTGTAACATTTTGAATGTAGAAATGTGTGAACAAAAAGAAAAAGAAGAAAGGAACAGAAAGAAAAAGTTGAGGAAGGAAGAAGGAGGATGAATTTGCAGGGTTGCAACGGGGCGTCAGTCCAGCATGACTTTATTTATGGTCAGATGGTTTAATCACCACTACTCTGCTTCCTCTTTGGAAACATCCAAGATTCCAGCTGAGCACTGAACGGAGACTGGCAACCCCTCCATCCTCTCTCTCTCTCTTTCACTCTCCCTCTCTCTGCTTCTCCTGCTTGACCATTTTAGGTTTATGACCAAGTTATACTTATGACCTAAAATAAACTCTGCACAAGTGTTTTGATGTTGCGTTACGCTCTGCGAGCTCGGAAAAATGCTTCCACATGCATCTGTTGCTGTCCTTTTGTTTGTGACATTTAGCTTTCATGTAACCGCACAAACACGGCTTCACAACTCACCCACTGTTGATTGGGCATGGCCACAGAAGTCAACACGTCAGCCATGGCTCCCAACATCTGGTCGGTGCGTCCCTGATTCTTCTGCAGAGCCTTCATTGTCCACAACACCAAAACAAAACCTCAAGTTATTCTCCTCCTGCTGTTGTGGCCTTCGATGTCCAATTCTGACACAACCTCTCCCAACCTGTCTGTCCTGCGTTGTGTGTTTAGCGCCTTCACACAGAGCAACAGTTTGGAGCTTGAGCCACCGCAGCCCACCTTGTTCTATACCCTGGTACACAGGAAACCTCACGCATATGAAGAAGTGATCCTGGACGCAGGGGGGCAAGTCTCCTGCTTGTGGACAGGAACTTCACAGCTCCTCTCTCTCCCAGTACACACACAATAGTTGGCTGCAAGTCCAGTAAATGCGTCCACCTTGTGTTCTCAATATAAGCGTCTCCTGGAAATACAGATAGAAGTTTTTCTCGGGCCTCCTTGAGCACAGTCATCTGTCCTCTTCCTTGTCATTCTTCCTTGTCATCCTCCGTATGTCTCTCTGTGAGGTGAGTCCTCCCCTGTCCTCTCTGAGTGCTGAACGGTGAGTTTTCCCTTCAGGGCTTTACCCTCCCTGAAATCCTCCTTTCTTGTTCTCCATTGGCTCAAGAGGATCACCACCCCCTCCCCAAAACCTCTCCTCCTTCCATCATTCTCTCTCTCCTTTCATTTTCTTGCTCTGTTTTCACCACCTGGATTTTCCTTCCCCCGAAACCTCAAACTATCTCAATCTTTTTCTTTATCTCCTCCGGTCTTGCTTTGACCCATCCTGGCACCCGACAGTCTCTCTTCATCTTTGCCCAAGTCTCACACAGTGACACACAGATTGTGTGAACTGGGCAGCCCCAAATAAGGCATGAACACACAGTCTCCACGAAGCTCAACTATTCAAGACACTGCCATCGATCGTGCACACGTTCCACAACTTCTTTAACTCTATTGATTGATCACAGCAGTGTTGTTTGTTTGTGGTCACTTGAAATATTGCCTGCTTTTAAAATGATTTGATTAAAAGGTTTGCTTATTTGCTCACTGACAGATTAACGCTGCAGGCCACATGGAAAGTTTGTACTGTGTGTGTGTGTGTGTGTGTGTGTAATCCTTCAAGAAAATCGATCACACTTCTTGCACTGCTCGATTTTGATTTTCTTTTTTTAAACCTGTGTTACTTTAATCGAGAATATAGAGTTACAAATCTGGACATATTTATATCGCTAGGCAAGTATAACTGCTTGAATAAATTCCCAAATACGACTCAAATCAAGTGCAGAAAGAAAACAAAGACGTAAGAAGAGGCACCTGAGCCCTCATCATAAATCTACAACTGGGAACAACATGGGAAAAACAGAATAACAAACATGTACATTCAAAATACCAAGTCTTAATTTGTAATTTAATAGATACAATATTTTTGTCACAGTAAACTTCATAGGCAGAAACAAAAGTATCTATATTATGTACATAAATACTTTCTCAATTTCTTCTTTTTTAGTTTCAATTTATTCTGGACCATTTGTTTTTATTGTGGACCCAGTTTCACAAAGGCACATGTATGTAATTCTACTTCTAGAAGCTGCTTCCCAGTGGAATATACACACTATTACTCCGTGGAATAATCACCTCTTCAACACTACTGCAGAAATGTGTTTAATATTGCAGGATTTGCTAAGACTATGGTGTAATTCTACTCAAAAATGCCCTGCCTATACTTTTCTGCCACTAATAGCAGGTTAAATGTCATAATGCTAACACGCTCACAGTGCCAATGCGAACATGCTATTAGCTGCTAGCAGCACTAAACATGAATGTCTGAATGACTTTTTATGGAACTGTGTCAAATAGTTGTGGAGATATTTACATTTGAAACAAAATGGTGGACGACTTACCAGTAGTGCTGAAAACTAAAAAGTGGGCTCAACTTCATAAGGGGTTTCAACGTAATCATTATTTTCCCCCGTTATTAAATTTAACATTTTCTTCACAGGCCGTGCGTATCGCTGGTGATCTGTCCAGGATGAACCCCTTCTCTCGCCCAGTCTCAGCAGGGATTGGTTCCATGGCCACTTGGATGGATGGATGGACGGATGAATGGACGGGTCGAAGGATGGATGGATGGGTTTTCTCTACAGTTTGAACATCTTCATTCACCACATTTTGTCTTTGAAAATATTTTTGGAACTCTCTCATGCTGACACTGGGAGTTATGACTGTGTTTCCTCTAGACTTCGTGAAGATTTAATAAAAGTCTGTAAGGTAGGAACTTTATCATTTTGATTAAAAAGTGGACGCTTGGTCAGAGACTGAACATTGCTGCTGTTCCTCTGAGGAATTATGTTCAGTTTTGGCACCAATATAAGTTATAGAAACATACAGAGTATTTGCCTTTAAATCACCTGGAAACTATGCTGCATGCTTTTTCTTTTATCTAGAAGTTATATATTATATATAACTCTCTGAGAAAATAGAGTTGTACAACCAAGGATTTGTTTTTTTATGATATAAAACTTCTGTCAGTTTCTGGAAAATGTTCCAGTTGTGTCTGAGAGTTTTTAACCTCCACTGAGCCAAAGTGCAGCCAGAGATCCACTCGCTCTCCTGTTTTGGTCATATGCAGACGAGGCCGGGGGTGATCCAGCTTCTTCCATGAGAGTCTCTGGGACCCCGTGCACATCTGGTATTAACATGTGGTTTCTGTGATCCCATCACAAGTGGTCAGCTCTAAGTACAGGTGTGAACGCACTCAGATCGGACGTCTATCCAATCACGCCAGACTACATTCAGAGGTGGTCTAGGCCAAACGTGTCCACATTCTATTAGCAGTGTGAACGCGAATGTTGTCTTGGCCACATTGGAGGAGCGCCCACTCAAGAGACAACAACAGAAGCAATTTGCCTCGAAGACGTCAACGGTGTCTTTTGACTTCTTCTTCTCCTCTCGCCATGCATTACATCTTTGCAAGCGGAAATGATGTACGTGTTTATTTGCATATAGGGCTGAGAAGCTCTTGATGCATGGACTCATGTGGGCAATACCATTGTGTGTATGGGGCCTATAAGACCTGCCCAGCAGTATAAGGTTGCCACATTAGATTCTGATTTTTATTCTCATTTAAATAATCTCTGCACCTTTGCCAATTGTATGATATTTTTAAAGATTTAAATGTGCCAAAGTGAGACCTAGTTAGGCTACAAGTCCTAGTAAGGCTCACTTTGCTCCACCCAGTTGTGAGCTTTCAGTCACACAGAGACGTAGCAGACACAGAAGGAATGTCGGCAGTCAGAAAACAATGCACCTTTAATAAACTTTCAAAACACCAGGGAAACACAACAAAGACAAATTAAGCCCTGATCGTAACTGCGTTGAAACTGTTACTTTCCACCACCTCAGCTCTAAATCCCCTTTCAAATGATCCTTTAAGCTTTTGACTTTTCATTGAGCTAAGGCAGACGTCTAGATTCCACAACGAAAGAGCAGTGAAAGAATGAAAAAGTGCAAAGGGAGACGTGAAGATTTGAGTTGAGCAGAGATTGCTTTCACTAACTACTTTGCATTCGTTTAAAGTTTCCACATCACTAACACCACCCATTAGCACAAGGTCAAGACTGTGTGGACATCAGAATTCGCGGTTGTCTCTGTGGTTGAGGGTTTTTTATATATTTAGAACTGAAATGCTTTACTCATTTAGATTCAATATGAAATAAAACTACAAGATGATCTTCATATGTGTAGAGGTTTGTATTTCATATATTTTAAAGCAAGAAGACTAAATTAATTCAGAGTTATTACAAAATCTGCTTAATCACCTTGCAATATCTGGTAACTTGATGATTCACGCGTTTATATCTCCCAGATTCAATTACTGTCCCTTTTCACCGGCCTCAGTAAATTGTCTCCGCCTGCAAATTCCCCAATACGCTGCTGCCGCAAAGCTACTGACTGGATCCAACAAGATGACGCACATCACACCCATTCTATATTCTGTACTCTGGCTTCAGAATTCATTTTGAGCTAATCGAACCATGGCCATGGAACTATGTGCATCTCCAACCTGTTGCTACCTTACATCACCAGGAGTTTACTAGTTGTCCCTCGCACATGATAAAAAGGTGAATGGACATCCGAAGCCATGGCAAGACACTATGGAATGGCTTTCCTATTGACATAAGATCTCATCACATAAAAACTAATAAATTCAATTTCTACTTTTCTTCTTTTCTTCCTACTTTTTTTTTGGGAGCAAAACGCCTTCTCTGTCTCTTATTGTTTAATTTCAACAGTTTACAACAGTGACTTGCTCTGTGAAAGATGTTATTAATATTAAATAAACTTTATAAACTTGTCATCTGTTTGCAGAGAGTTACACACTGAGCTGTGGTGCTCACATTTCCATACTTCTCTATGATGATGTTGTTTGTGTGTTTTATCTGGCACTGAACAATACATCTACTCATTATGCACTTTTCGACAAACCATGAGTAAAAAGAAAAACACCACAAACTTCCACTTCACCTCGTAATAACTTTTTCTCAAATCAACCAAAACTCCCCCTCTTGCCTTGCATAACACATTTAGCTGCTTCCTCCCTGCTTCCTCTCATTCACCTGATTACCCGAGGGGTTTCCAATGCTTTCAAATTAGCAGTAAAAGGAGTCTGTCTTTACTCCGCATAATAAAAATAAATGTTTTTTTAAATAATGCATATAGAAACTGCTTACAGATACTGAGCAGAGAAGGTGCTGGTAAGAGACTGCCAACAATCTAAAATTAGCTGAGCACTGACTTTAGAATCTATCACTAAGCCGGCTAAACTTAGTTCATTGCTTCCCAAGCCTCTTTCCAAGTTCTCCTGCTCTGCCACTGACCTCTGGTGGGTACCCTGGTGTCTGGGGAGAAGCTGAGCTGCCATTTGCAGCGATGAGTGAGTGACTCCGTGAGGAATTTGCAGAATCGGGAGGAAAATAACTCCGACCCTATAAGGAACGTGTGAGTGCTATCGGGAGGTGGGAATCAGGACAAAATGTTCCTTTACTCATACACCACAAGTTTGATGATCATTTGTAAAAATCAAAAGCTTTAAGTTCTCAAACTACAACCTCATGTTGGAGCATGCATTGTGTGCTACACTGCCCCCATCTGGTGCCACAGAGAGGTCATTCTTGTGTTGCTAATAGGATAAAGGAAAATTACAAACGCACACACACCACTACACTCTGCCCTGTTGTGCCAAACACACTTCCCTTTCCCTATCAGCTCCTTTTCTGTTTTGGCCTCACAAGCGATAAATCTTTGCCCCCTAAGCAGGTCCCTCTTTTTTCCTCTTCCTGTGTTTCATATCAGTTCAGAGTCGAGACCCAACTCAGGCCCTTGTGTCTAAACATAGCACCTTCCGAGTTGTAGTTGAAGTTAGAGTGATGCTCTGTGTCCGATCTAATGGTTCTTTGCCACGGGGGGCAGCCTCTAATAAGGAAACGGCTGAGGCGTTTGACGGGATCCAGCAGGGATGACGTTGTTGGAGGTGTTTAAACGTCAGTGACATCTCTGGTTAACTCTTCAGACAGAACAGCAACTATAATTCTCAAAAAGTGGTTTCAGAGGAAGTCCAATTTGTCACAGTGGCTTTACACTGCCAGAACGGGGCTCTACTGTGACAAACTGATATCACAATCATTTTATAAGGCCACAGAATTTGACAACAAACCGTTCCACTCATGTCAAATGAAGAGTTCTGTGCAAACTAGATGCGTCCTGTCAGATATATTTGGAGGCGATGTAGAGAGCAGCTGAAAGCTACAGTGAGGATTAATGTTGGGGCTATTTTAGTCTAAATATCTTGCTCACCTACAACACAGTAACTCCAACCTCACATCCTGGTACTGCACGTCCCGGTAGTTTCACAAGGGGGCAGTCGACCTTTCTACAACAGAGAGGAGCTGTTGCATAATCCAGGCTGCATTCACATGTAGAAAGTCACTGATTGGCCTCACTTCACTTCAATATGAGGGTTAATCTGTTTGCATGCACCTTTGATACCACGTGCTTGAGTCCCTGCGGTGCTATGAATAAACCTGTTGACACGATACTCCTATTCCTGTTCACATAAGGGATTCGGACCTCAAAATAAGAGGTTGTTTTTAGAGAGCCACGTTTCTTACAACTTGAACACAAGATTATTTAAGAGATTTGTTGAGGAAAAAAACAATGTCACCAGATTAACGAAAGTCAAAAATAGAAGAACCATAATATAGAACATGCAGGCCCTTCTTACTCTATTATTGAACTCGTCTGTGCAAGTTTTACACAAACATTTTCTAAGATGGTTCATCACATCAATATGCTGATCAGTTGTTTTCTCCACATTTTACAATGCCTGTGTGGGTGTTCTAAGGAGTTGTGCTTGTGCGTGCCTTGTGTTTGAGCATGTATGCGTGTCATTCCTGTCATGGGAATAATTACTGCCAAGGCCTCCTGTCTTAGAATAAGAGCAGAGTTAGATTGTTGTCCCAGTAAATGGATTTCCGTGGTAAAAAACCCGGCCCAAGGCGCTGTCTCCCATTGCACAAACTGAAATGACTCAGGCAGGGGGTCCTCGGCAGCAGAGCAGATTTGGAAACCATAACTTCCATGATTCCGTCAAAGCTCTTATTTGGACAGTCATACAGGTTTGCTCTGACACAACAGACGGGCCGAAGAGAGCTGTGAATGGACAGACTGTGAAAGAGCAGTGGAGACGAGCGCAGGAGAGGAGCAAGAGGGAGAGCAGACTAAACTCAACAGACTGTAAGGGGAGCAAGGTTGGCTTCTGTCTGTTTCTTTCTCTTAATCCGTAAATCTTCTGTAATCAGGATGAGAGGGACAGAGCATGTTGCCTGACTTAGGACAGCGGAGTCTAAGTTGGGACCTGGACGGATTGCTGGCTGATGAGGAAAGCTAACTGGCCAGTGGGATACATGGAGGGAGGGGGGCGGCTCGATCTGGAGTCAGTTTGGGAAACTTAAACTTAAACCAGTTTCCACCAAGAACCATCAGGAAGAGTGGAGGTCAAAGACATGAGGATGGTTTAATCAACAAGAGCAAATTTAAAAAGAGAGGACAAAGAGCGAAGAGGACCAACAATCCCTGGATTGTTTTAGGGTGAGACTTTTGAATATTACTATTTTCTTTCTGAGACTTTTCTCTGCTTGACCACGAATGGTTGTAGTTCTTCTACATGCAACAGAGACAGAATTCAGAGGCAGCAACTCTACTGGACTGCAGCAGCGGTTTAGGCCACTGTGGCAGAGTAAAGTGAGAGCTTTCTATGTTTGTGCAGATGGAGGAAGAAGAGTGAGAAAATGTTTGTGATAATAATCCTCATTTATTTCTTGCGAGAGATGAAACAGAAACATATGTCTGCGGGATTAGAGGAGTTGAGCAGTTCTATCTGACATCTAATGACAGATTATCCAAACAATGCTATTAGGCTAATAACTTAGCATTAACATATAATTGTCACCAGGTGCAAAACTAATTCTGTGCGAACAATTATCTGTGTGATTTGGTTTAATGATGTATGCAGCATAGAGACAGCTGGAGAAATGAACTCCCACGTTGGACGCACATTAAAGCAGCCAAGTTCTTTCTCTCTCTTTCATCTCCAGCTCTTTAGGAATAAGTCAATCCCAACAGATCACAACACATTTTATGAGTGTGTTTGGTGGTTATTGATTTACATACATGCAAACACAAATTGTAAACAACTGGAGAACCGGAGTGTACTTGAAGCGCAGAGCAGCATGACACGCTTAAGACACCATGACAGATGCTGTCACTACACTGGCCTCCCGTTGCTTCCGGCACCATATGGCCTTTCTCAACCCAGTAAACTCCTCCTGCTATGCCTTCACTACCATCACTGTCACAGACTGGGCTCCTGCTGAAATCCTGCATTACTCTGCCTGTTGTTAATTTGTAAATATGGCTTGCACCATTTTATACAATTGAGTTTTAATTAGCCTACATATGGGGGCATTACTTGTACATTCTCAGTCATAATAACCTTTCTCCTGCTCTATTCCAAACACTGGTAAACAAAGCATGTTGTACAGGCAATGATACGGATGCCTTGTAAATGACTTACATCTCAGCAGAGGGGCTGAGCAGAGATGAAGCTCCTCATCCACTTTAGGCATCATGCCTTAGTCAAGGCGCTCTCAGGTCAACAGATCTATTTAGCATGCTAACCTTAGAGGCTGCCATTGTTTCGTTGTAGTTTCGCAGTCAAACATCTGAGACTGGGACTTTTGTTTTGAGGGGAAGAAGTCATTGAATGTTCCCGGTCTGAATCGCGGTTGAATCTTTTTGTGGAGGTTGTGGGTTTTCCTCGCACAGTCCAAACACATGCAGATTGGGGGTGAGATTAACTGGAGACTCTAGGCCGAGCGTAGGGGTGAATGTGAGTGTGAATGGTTGCTTGGCTCTGTATGCTGGTCCTGTGATATCCAGGGTGTACCCACTCCGTCAGCCAATGTCAGCAACCCTCATGGATGGATGGAGAATAAATCATGCATGTTCCTAAACTAGATGCTAGTTGTAGTGAAGTATCTTTTGTACACAAATGTCGACACAGTCATCAGAATGAGCACAATATAATATGCACTACAACTTCCAATGAAATCAGCAGCATGTGACCACCGAACACAGTATTTGTACCCCGATTTGGCTACTCAGAACTCAGAGGAAGTGCATAGCTGTCACATGGCTCAGAGGAAAAATTTGGAAAAAGATAATCAATAAATCGTGTTCATTTTCTTAAACTTTCTATTCAAGATGCGAATAGTGGACAGCAGACCTGACACCGAGGCATGATCCAAGGCAGAGCGCGGGGTCCAATGGCCACTGCATGTGATGACCCCCACCTGGGCGAAGGCCCATCTGATGACTGCGACATCCTCCTGGATGATTCGGACTCAGAGAGTGTGCTTTCCGATGACTCGGTGCTTCCCGACTATGAAATGGAGGAATATCCCAGAGAGCCGGCGAAAACACTGTACGAGGCCTGTGCCAGGAACGACCCCACATCCCTGTGCAGCATGCTGGAGAGAGGAGTCACTAAAGAAGAGGCCAATGAGAAGGACATCAATGGCAGGGTGAGGAGTTTATTTTTGTATATGTAGATACAAAGATATATATATATACAGATGTACATATAGGTACAGTTACATTTTAACAAAGGCCAATTTATTTCCACCTTGTTCCTCGTCAGAATGGACTGATGTTTGCTGTGACAAAGGGTTTCGTCGATATTGTCACCATGCTGCATACATGTCCATTAATAGACATCAACCAGCAAGATAATGATGGAAATACTGCCCTCATGATTTCTGCCCAGGCAGGTAAGTTGGAAGTCATACCCTAATAACACATAAGGTCTCAATTTAATACCCCAGAAACATAATGTGGTTGTTTTTTTCAATTCAGGCTTCATCACCATTCTGAACTATATCCTCAACTTCTACTCTGGCGTGGACACTGAGGTCAGGGATCCCCGTGGCTTCACTGCCCTCATCAAGGCAGGCCTGCAGGGCAGAGAGGAGTGTGTGTCTGCCCTGCTAATGCATGGTGGGTTTATGGCACCTGAGAAATGTGCTTGTCATGTTTCTTTCTGTGCAATTGAAAGGTCTGCTTAGTTACAAAAGCCAAAGTCCACGATTACTGTGGCAACAGCAGTGTTATCAGCTGATCAGGAAGTCTACAGGCAAGGGGCTTGCATTTCTAATACAGGCTCTAAAAGCAACCACATGGTGGGGTCATTTTACTGTTTAGGCAGCATTTGATTTCCTCACTTCTCTCATCATCCAATAACTTGTTCCCTTGTTTTCTGCTTTTTTCTCATGCGCAGGTGCTGATATGAATGCAATGGACATGGTCCAAGGGAGAGGCCTGAAGGATTGGGTACTGAGGACAGGAAGGTTTGAAACTTTGAACAGAATACGCCGTCTGCAGGCTCATCCTGTCGCTGAGCATTTCTGTGAAAGCTACATCCCCGAGTGGCCTGAGCTGAAGCCACTGGTGGCCAAGGCCACCGCCCCCAAAACAACCAGTCAGAAACTGAGGCAGCGTCTAAAAGACAGCCTTACTTTCAGCTTCCCTCAGGACCCTCAAGACAATGGGGTCATGGACTACATGGTGCGAATGACCACAAGCATCCACAGCCCCCTGATAGCCATTGGCTGCCGTCCTCTCTGTCCCAGCAGCCCTCCAGAGATTGGCAAGCGACGGTTTGCCGTGCCCGAACTGCTCGAAAAGCACAGCATCAAGGAGCTGGAGGAGGGCACAGTATCCCACAGCAACGGCTCCATCACCTCAGCTTCTCCCCCCGCTGTGTCAGCCACCTCCGTATCTCTGACCTGCTGCCAGGACTCCAACCGCAGGGAGAGCCTGGCCTCAGGTGGCATGAAAAGCTTCATTCCCCGCAGCATGGCCCACAGGAACAGCATCTTCCCCTCGGGCTGTATTCCTAAGATTGAAGTGACAAGATCTGGCGAGCCCACTCCAAAGAAAGAGAAAAAGAAGAAAAGAGAGAAGGGCTACCTGGAGCCTCCTGTCTGGAAGTACAAGGAAGCCAAGGAAGAGAAAAAGAGAGCGAAGAAGCAGGAAAAGCAAAAAGACCAAGATAAAAAACCCAAGGGGTCCAAACGTTCATCAAGCCAAAAATGAGGTACCACTCTAAAGACTGATTTATCAGAAGAAAAAGGAAACTTCAAAATGATGGTGGATTTAAACTTTGGCCTTGGATGAACAGGAGAAAACTGGAGCCACTTGAATTTGCTTGATGTAAAGTAATTCTCATCCTAACTGGGAGATATTTAGTAACATGTGACTGTTTCTTATTTCATCTGCGAAAGATTGGATTAGTAAATAAAGTCATGTGGAGATGAAACATTCATCATTTTATTGTGAAAACATTGTACATTTGTGGGGACTTTGTCAATCTGTGAATTGTTAAGATTTCCAGGTAGCGTGCCATTATGGTGTTTATGCAGGACAACTAAAGCAATGACAAATACTGTATGTGAGCAAAGGCCTTCAGCAAATTGATATATGTAATAGTTAGTCATGGACTGTTTACAATGTTGAACACAGAGAGGAGAGGTCTTCAAACTATGTGTTTTGCTCCTCTACACAAAAGCTCAAAGGGATATTTCATAATGTGTTATATTATATATGCATTTTATAAGGCAAAGCACTGACGCTGCAGCTAGTTTCAGCTATTGTACAGTTCTTGTAGTTTTTAATGCCCCCTCTCTGCAGTGGATGTAATGGCACCTAAACAAACAGATGTTGTTACCTGCTCTTTAATGGAGGTACAAGTGGAGACATCCTGTACCACCATAAGCTGGTCCGTTTCCAGTAGCTCGTAGTCTGAACACATGTAACTTCAGCCAAAAGCCTATTTTTCCACATCTATGAAATTGAACTGCCCTTCCTGTTTCATCACATGCAGCATCTGTGTCAATATGTTATTAAGCAGAGTGTTGATACTTCAAAAAGCTCAGCAACGATTCGGAAACAGGAAGTGAATCGTAGCTGCGAAGCTCATTGTCCTGAAAACAAGACAAACCCCGAAAAGAAATGTGCTGCTGTTTCTGGCTGTTCCTTAAACACCACCACCAGGCCAAAGGTAGAGTCACTTTAGATTTTACAGTTATGTTTTACTGAGCCTCAAAGATATAATCCCCAAATCGAACTCGGTACCTATGCATAGTCCAAAAAATATTTGAACATAATATTACTCAGGAAATCCTTTGTTCATACTATGATGCCCATTAAGCAAGAAATCGATTTAAAGGTCCACTTTACAAAATATTCTGTTTATAGATCAACACGGTAACTCCTCAAATGAAAATGAAAACCCATATACTTGTAACACGATAGATTTAAATGTGTTATCGAAAAGAGAAGCGATAGATGCTAATCTTATGAAAGATTAGTGTTGTTTCAATGTAAGAGACTGGTAACCTCAGGTCTTCTACATCTTTATTGAGTGTAAGATGGATGAAAATGTTTGTTTACAAGCTTGGAATAAATTGACTGACGTTTTTTGTGATTGAGCTTTGTTTTGTTTCTACGCAGTAAACTCGTACTAAATACGGTTTATTACTATGTTAGGTTAACATGTGGTGATGAACAGTGATGGAAACAGAAATACATGTTAAAGGATACCCTCTCAACACTGCTCTTTTAATATGAAATGTAAATACTAGTATTTTCACACTAGAAATTTAATTATATCTGATGAGCCTGCTTGTTTATCACACGACCTTGGTGACTCTTTCACAATAAAGTTACTCTGAGCTTATTAATAAAGCCTTTAATGTCTTGCCCTAAAGTGGCAAGTGATTGCTTTTGCAATATCACAACAATTAGCTTTTATAGGTTATGCAACAGATGATATATTGTTGTAGCATATTGTATAATTTACAAATGTCGTTATTAGCCTCAAATATCCAGTATTTGACTATATTATCTTTACTTACAAATTGCTTTCCACATTAAGATTATACATATAAACTATGTGACTATGTTATTAATTTGATTCAAAAAAACTGAAAGTACTTCAAGTGGTTGAAAAAAGCTCCTTGTAGACCAACTTCAACATTTAACATTTGCTTAAATATTATTGTATCAGCAATATTAGACAAATTATGAAATTAATGAAAATATAACAGGGACAGGGCTCATGTGTTTGATGCAAATTTTTCTCATGTAGTGTATTTTCAGGTTTGGGTCACTTCCTCTTCACAGAGGAGGAACGTGGTGACTTGAGGTCAGCTCTAAAACAAATATCTCTCTTGAGTTCAGTGAAGGAACACAAGACTGTAACCAGGGCTGTGAGAAATGTCTTCTTGTTGTAACACAGACTGGATCAGATTGTACAGATTCTGACCTCTGAGAATTAGGTAATCACACTGTAAAGTAAACATTACATTTAGACTTCATGCGCTCAGCTAAGATAAAGACTAGTCAATACTATTAAAGTGGAAGAGAAGTAAAACTGGTGTCAGCTGAAGCAATATCACATTTCCTCTACTTAGTAGATTAAACAACAAATAGAGGTTTATTAGAGAAACCCTGGGGAGCGCAGTGGGACTGTGTGGTTCTCTGAATGGCAGAGATTAGCAGGAAAGAGAAATAACGGCTGATGAACAACTGAAATAAATGAACAACAATTTGTTCTGTTTTCTAAATGACAGCTGATGTGAGAGCTCCCAGCTGCGTCTGCAGTCGTTCGCCAAAAATGGAGAGATTAGAGAGCCTGAGAACAAGGAGGCTAATTTATATTAGAGACATGAAGACATCTCTCTCAGGCTCTGCTGAATGAAGTGCTTTCACACAGCGGAGTCTCTCTGGCATCTAAGAGATAATTCTGTATTTGCCACTTACACACACTTTGCCCTAATTGCTCTGATCGAAAATTACTGTAGCACCATTGTGTGTCTAAATTTGTGTTTGCAAACTTTACAGTTCTCACCAAATACACTGAAAATACAGATTAGCAGAATAAAAACACTTATCTTGTTGATATGGATATTGAAGGAATTGTGTGGCAACGATTCCAGTTTGAACTTGAAAAATACAAATACAACCAAATATATAGAAGTTGGATTGTGACACCTAAATGCACATCTTTAGTGCATTGTTTATTCTGTGAATTAAAAGTGTTCACTGTCTGCAAATATTGTCCAACATAAACACTGATGCCGACTCGTATCAGCTGTTTTTTATCGGCCAACCCATTAATCTGTCAGGCTCCGGCAGTGTGTGAGTAGGAGTTTGATTCTGTTTCACATTAATCCTTTAAAAGGTCGAACATCGTCTGTGTTTATTTTCAAATATGAGTTTACAATGTGCATGTATAAGGATGATTTGGGTGATGACACCATCACTAGTTTGGAAGTCTTTCGTGGGCCAAAGTGCAATTAACACATGTGCGATTAGGAGAATAGCAAAATATCAGTTTAAAAACTGTGAAGGTTTACTTTTGAGTAAAGTAGAGGACATATGTTTGGCTGTTTGTTATGATCAATATTTCTTTAAAATAACATGAACGTGAAACAAAAGACAACTAGCAGAGAATACTCACCTGAATCTGATGTTGCAGACAGCACATTGCTCTGTAGTGTATTTCAGCTCATTGGTTTACTGTGTGTCCAACCTTACAGTTTAAGTGTCTTCTCTCTGCTCTAATTGTGTTGTTTTGGACGGAGCAGGCAGACGTTTAAAGCAGAGAAGCTCTTTAAAACCAGCTGTGCACAGCTGACAGACACAGTGAGTGACTGTTGAACATAGTGGAGTCTAAAAAAAGAGCAAAAAGACTGAATGCTTTACTTACATTCACAACGTGAACGAAAAACCTCAGCCATTTTCAGACATGAAATCTGGAGATTGTCCGCACACACACTTTCTCTGGAGTTGCCTTTCACACATGAACAACGCAGCAGGAGTTCTCCACGGATTCTCAGACGCATTCACAACAACACAGACATCTCCAGAGCGTTCAGGTGAGAGGTGGCACCGCAAGCAGAGGCCGGACGTAACATATCTATTTTGCTGCGGAGATCGCGTGTTTTTGTTTACAGCACATTGACTCTGATATCGGCCCTTATCAACAAAAGTTCGCTTGACATCCTCATGTGTCATCTACGTGTATGGCATGAGATGATTGTATACTCTGGGGGGGGGGGGGGGGATTCAAGGTAAGTGACACAGTTCACTTACCTTGAATCCTCTGGAGGATCTCCTTTGTTCCTGGGCTCATGCGGACATTCTCGAGAGTTTTTACTCAGGGCCTGACAGGAGAAACTCCAGGACATTTGCGTTCTCACATACAACTCTTTCGGGGGGAAAAAAAACCCCTGCAGTAATGTCAGGAGATTATCCGGAGTTAGTTCAGGAGATTTGCGTTCTCACATACAGACCTATAGAAAATGCCTTGGGCACAGGTCATCTGCATTCTGACACACAGCCCCTCAGGACAAAGTCAGGAGATTATCCGGAGTTCAGTGCACGTCTGGAAGCAGATCAAACTAATGATAATGTTGCTCTGTAACTTTTAGATACTACTGTTTTCTAACACGTTTGCCAAATCAACTTGAAAGTGTCTAATATGTCAATGCTGTGTTCAGAATTTGGTTCAGCTGAAAAAAAGCTGCTCAGTTGCAGCAGGTTTAGCTTTTGAAACATCTCTGTTGTTGGACGCATAACAAAAGCCTCCATCGGCCTCTGAACTTGGATTATAGTTTAATAACTGATCAAAAATGTTGAGTAGTTCTTGTGTTCAGCCAAAGACATGTTGTTATAAGTAAGGGGGGGGGGGGGGGTGTCTTTGAAGCACATTCCTGTCTGTGCAGCGCAGACACCAGTCCACAGGGGGAAAGGGAAAATGAGAGGTTTTAGCAGGCAACAGGAAAACCGCTATGAGAACACATTCCAGACAGAGCAGAGTCTGTGCGGGACAATAAGGGGTGGGACACAACTGTACACTATTTAAAAAAGAAAAAATCGGTTATCTCGACTTTAGATCAGGAACAGGGAGGACAACAAGAGACGTTTCTTACTCCCCGGGACTTGGAGGAGGAGGGGAGCCGACACTCGTCCCTTGACCCACGACGATGCTCCGTGTCGCGGGTTTATCAGCGCAGATTTGTCGGAGATGAGATAGGAGGAGGACAGCTCGTCCCCGCTGCCCCCGGACCCAGCTGCCCGGTTCCTCTTCACTTCCTCCACACTTTCATGTCACTGCTTGCATTGTGTTGAACCAGGAAGCTCCGAGTTAGTGGAGAAACGAGAGGAAAAGACGCGGCCGAGGCTGAAGAAAGGATGTGAGCTCTGTGCGGATGAAACATCTGCAGCTGTTTAGAAATTCTGGGAAACTCTACGGAAATGGATCCAGTGGAGCTTTAAACTGGTTTTATTAGGAACGAGGGACACTGTGATATGGAAGATCTGCGGAGTTTGCATGTGTTGAGTTAAAGGCGAGCAGAAAACAGGTAATGTGTGGTGTTTCTTTACTTCTAGCTAAGTGTTGTATCACGTTCTGTGGTGGATTTGCATGAGATAGTCTGACAGTGGACGTCATCACCTTTGACCGACTGACACCAAACTCCACGTGTTTCCAGATGTGAACCAACAGGTTTCAAAGGGTGCCCTGTACCTGATCCAGACACTGGACTATACTCTAACATTCCATTATCTATCTAAAAGCCATGATTTGTTTGTATTTTACCATGTGTTCATGTTCCTGTATCCATCTCCTTTGTTTTTATTCAATGTTTTTCTCATTCCCACACATTTCAGGCACTCATAGGTTAAAGTATTTCTGTTTTCTGCCGCTTTACACTCACATATGGCGATATTGCCAAAGAAGGTTATCAAGGTAAATCAAATTGAATATCGATAATATCACAATATCGATATTTATCTCCATTAATGTTACATTACTTTTTCTTTCAAGTTTACAGACTGTGGTTTAAATTTTTCCTTTATATGCCCAGAACGACAAACGCTTGATAGAAGAAAACATTTTGCGATCTGACATAGAACATTAAAACCAATTATATTGCGATAATCATTGACATTGTTTTATCGGCCAGTCCTATTCTGAAGTACTTTATATAGATGAACTGATAAGTCTGCAAATTGGTGGATACTGGCTTATCACTGCTGATAATAGTTAGAAATCACAGTTCAAAATTTGTATTACTACTCTTATTACTTTGTCCATAAGAGAGAACAAGGGTTGATATATTAACTGTGCAATTTACCATCCAGGAGATTTCTTGGTCATATTTTTAGAAAAAACTAAACAAAATAAGGCCAAAAATGTGTGTTCATGTTCTGCATCAGCTGATAAATTGCTGTCACATTGTTTAACTTCCAAATATTGTTCTTGGTCTTCGCCTCAAAATATAGTTGTCTGGTTATATTTACAAATTCCTTTCCGGATTAAGATTATACATCGTATTAATATGAAATTCTTATTATGGATTCAAAAAAGTTTTTGAAGTAGTGAAAAAGTGAAAAAAAACTCCTTGTCGACCAGCTTCAACATTTAAACTTTTGCTTAAAAGTGATTGCATCAGCAATATTATACAAATGATGAAATACATGGTCATATAACAGGAACAAGGGTTACTCCATTTAGATTTGTAATGTCTGACCTGTACTTTTTTAGGATCTGAATACTTCATGCAACACGTGGCCTGTGCTATGTGGTAAATCACCTCTCTGAAAATCACGTTGGGGTGAAAAGTTCACTCCTTTTGAAACCTGCAGAGAACTTCCTGACTGATAGGTCACGATAGAAGAGTCGCATTGGCTGTTTCCAGTTGGGTGCTGTTGTTGGTCCATGACATCATAAGCACATCAAACCCACACCTCTGTGCATGTGTCTCTTTCGAGTTGCACTGAGGTATTTTTCGTGCTCGTCCTCTCCAGGCACGTATTCGTTGCAGTGTATGTTAATGAGAGCAGGGCAGACAGCGACTGAGTCGTCAAGCATGCCAAGCCTAGTTGTGTCTGCAGAATGAAGATACAATCAGTCTGTCGTTGGAACTCACAGACGGTCACACTCACTGACAAACAGTTTTAAGTTCCTTCCTTCTTAAAACACAAGCATCTCAAATGCTGTAAAAGTGTCAGGATGTAAACCACATGATAGAAGCTTTCACAGTAACTTGCCTAGTCACTTTTCAGAGAAGAGACACGGCTATAGGACTCAACAGAAGAGCTGCCGCCACCATCCACCAGTGCAACCACACAGTCATCCAGATGGAATGAGAGATCTGCCTCCCTGAGTCCCCGCTCTGTAGATGAGAGGAAGAGATGACAATGCATCTTTTCCCCTTGGGTCGTGTGGGTTTAGGGTTTGAACAGAAAAGCGACCAACGGGAGAGAGCTGAGAGGAAGTGTGCTGGAGTCTGAAGTCAGGCTGCCATTAAGGAGGAGGTGATTACTGCTCTTTCCAGACAAATGAGACACAGTTGTTCTCATCCCAGTAGAATTAAGTTATTTCTGTGGGTGGAGTTGTGTTTATGAATTTCTTCCACTGCACCCACAGATTCACCGCACTGACATGGAGCCTGTGTGATACAGGAAGTGCTCTTTGCTGTATGGCTTGTGGTTTTAGTGAGCTTTCTCATTGGGTGCACTGGAGCCCCACAGCTTAAACACAAGATAGGGAAGTCTGCAGACAGTTTCTGTGAGACACACAGTACTTTCAGATTTCGCATTTGACTTTGAAATGATAATTCAGAACATGTTTTTTTTTGTGTGAAGGCAGCCAGGAACTTTATACGTTTTCTTGCATTCAATACATTTTTTTAAAAGTTCAATTTAACAGGAAAAAGACACAAATTGCATTAAATGAGTAAATGTGCAAATATACACATTTATCAGATGCTCTCCCCTGGTTTTCACTCCAGTAACTTTCAACACGACTAAATGAAAACACAAAGATCATGTGATGGTTTCCTGTCATTTGTGCTTCAATATATCTGGCCAGATGCATCAAAACTAAAGGAGGATATCCGCAGTTTTTGCTGACAGGTGCAAGTTCTGCTTGCACCTGTCAGATGTGTGCAGTTCATTTTACTGATTTGATATAGACTACATAATATATGTTGCTGTATATTCTTGTGAATGTATTAATGAATAACTAAGGATTAATATAACTAAGTGAGAAGAGCCAAGTATGAACTCAGCATTTTTATTTTCCAATTTGAATTTGATTCAGTCTTCTACATTGTTTTGAATGGGCTGTGACTAATTTGACTTATAGGCCTTTCACAATCTGTGCAAACGTGTTATCCTCTGTCCTTACGAAATGCAGAAACCTCAGGGAGAGAAACAAGCGTAACAACAAATGTAACAGAGCACATCAACCACCCAGCTACAAACTGGGAAAAATGAAAGGTGTATATAACTGTGCTGTGAAAGGCCAGAGTGGGTTACAGGAAGTTTAATGACGAGACGATGACTTGCTAACTAGACACATTGTCTGGTGTATTTCTTGTGTGAAGCTTGAAGGCTTTAGTTGAGCTAACCCTTCCACTGAAAACCCAGTGGGACATGACTTGCATCCAAAATGTGATTGTGGCAAAACTAGACTAAAAGTTTGTAGCCTATGATTTTATCTTGTGTGGTTCTGTGGACAGTGAACCACATCACATCAGTCAGCCTCTGTGTCTCATTTATCTGAATCCACACTTGTTTACATCCCCATCTATCTCAGTTCAGCCAGTTTCAAACATTTGAGATTTAGTACAATTTAATAAAATATCAGGTCAGACCTCAGCACATGTTTCTCCTGGCACTCTGATGATGAATGAAGTTGACAGCCGGCCCTGGTTAAAAGCAAATGGTGCCCCAGCTGAACAACCCTTTGAACCACCCCTCCATAACAGTAGCATTTCCTGAATTCATGCCTGTGGGCTGATATAATTACAAAGAAGAAATTGGCCTTGGAACTGGAGTTAGCCTGTGGGTGCTGCATTGTGGCTTTTAAACAGTGAAGTCAAATGTAGAGCAAGAATTCTCATCACAGGAATTGATAAACTGTAAATTCAGTTAAACGATGGGGAAGAGGAACCTTAAAAGACCTCAGGGTTGATGGGGAGTTTAAGTTAGTGTGTGCTTGTTCACTTTTTTCAACACTAAGTTGAAGGTATAGGTGAATAAATCACTATATTTGTAGATTATGTCATTTCTTTGGTGACAATGGCATGATAAGAAAAAGCTATAGGCTCTGTGCTGCGTAAAGAAGATATAAAAACCCCTAGAGGCTTCATATTTAATAAACAACACTGTGTCTGTACAGATATTTTTCTGTGTTTCGTGGTGTGACAATGTCATCTCACTTCTGTTTTTAATGAAATGTAATGTGTCTAAGCTCACCTGGGTGTCAAGTTACAGACTCTGGAGCGTGTGAGGACCCTCCTGCTTGCGTGACCCTCAGCGCTGCAGCCTTAAACAATGAGCAGACCTGAGTCTCGCCAGCCAGCCGGGTGGGGCTGCTCAATGGCAGGAAGCACAGCCATCAATATTTACTCTGCAAGCAGGGTAGTCGAGGAGTCGACAGGCCCGGAGCCTGGGTAGCACAGCGCCACACACAGTCTCAGCGCACATACACAAACACTCTGGAGTGCTGTTACAGCCTCCTTCCCCTAAGCCCCCTTTTCCCACTCAATGCAATTACGACGCAGGCAGACAGGCAGGGCCCTCGGACTGTTGTTTTTGACCTCATTGCTTCCTCGGCCAAAGAACAGGCTTTAACCACTGCTCAGCACCTCGTGGACACCATGATTAATCTACAGTCTGTACAATTCAGTCATGTAGCAGCAGATACGTGCGGGAAATGAGCTTATTTTTCTAGAACAACCCAAATAAAATATCAGGTTTCTCATTGTGACAGTTCCCAATCAAGAGACATCCTTAAATGTATTATCTTTTTTTTTTAATATTAATTGTTTTCTTCCTGTTTCACAGAGATGGGAAGCTCTGCTCTACTCACAGTGGTGTTAGTTGGAGTGTTTCTGTGGATCTCTACCACGCATGCAGGTGAGTTAATGGTTTTATTTGGAGAGTAAAAAAGTCTTTATTTTATTCCATTCGATTAAAGTTCCCTTGTTAGAAGTGGGTGCATTTTATACCTTTATTCATCAGTGACAGTGATGACATGGGAAAATGCACCAAATGGTCCAGTCAGCCAGAGAGTCACTGCTCAAGGCATTGACGCCCATGTGTTATGCGTCCTAACCACTCAGCTATCAGGTCACACATTCTAGCTCCATTAAAGGATACGCAGATGTTGACACTGGGTTAGTAATACTGTAGAATCCACTGACAAAGCAGATTTTAATTCTTTGCTTAGTTTTTCCAGCCTGAACGTAGACCGCAAGCTTCAGTTTCATGGTTCCCACAAACCCTCCAGGATAAAACGATAGAGAGATGTTTCCAGCAAACAAGCTCATACACTCTGATTCCACACTAAGAGCCTGGCATGGAACAGCAGAGTCAAAGTAAAAAAGAGGCTGGTGAAGAGAATGCGACGTTAACTCAGATGTTGTGAACTTCTTCAAATAAGTTCCCTGTTCAAGCATCCCCAGTGGAGCGCTTCTCTCTTTTTTTTTCTTACTTATTTGTGGATAAAATGTTCATTCAACACATTTCCTGTTAGTTTGGTTTCAGACAGTTATTTGCCTTTGTGCGTTTTCATGCACAATCCCGATCTGTAGACATTTTTCACGTGATACTATATTTAACCCATACGTTCAGGTTTTACATGGCCAGAACTTCCTATAAGACCCATTCCACACCAGATCAAAGTCAAAGAAACTCTTTAGCACATAATGCTTCGACGTGCAAAGTAGTAATTCAGACTTCCCATTATCTGTTGTTTGGTTTTTCTGTTACTTTATAATTTCAAACCTAAAATACCTCTCCTGGTTAACCACTCCGCCTTGCTCATCAAAGTGTTGTCATGTGGCTGCTCTGGAAATTTAGTTTTTTCTATTATTACGAGAAAGTCAAGTCCTCCTTAAAAGGGCAACTGTGGCCCAGGGGGTGGAGTGCTCGTCCTCTCACCAGAAAGAATAGCGGTTTGATCCCAGTCTTCCCTTCCCGCATGCTGAAGTCACCCTGGGCTAGATACTGAACCTCAAATTCCCCCTTGTCATGGATAAAAAGTGCATGAGCGTGTTCGTGAATGGGTGAATGACAAACACTGTACTCTAAAGCGCTCTGAGTGGTCATTAAGACTAGCGCTAAATAAATATAGACTATTTAAATGTGTAGTTTATCACTTCATTACTAAGCCTCTGAACATATCTGTATGTTTAATGTTTGTGTATGTCCTTGTGCTCCAGGCACCGAAGACGACATGAAGTTGTGTGCATGCAAGAACGAAAAAGGCACATGCGTGAACGAAACCTGCAGAGGAGACATCTGTTTCTACACCTGGGTGCGGGGCTACGAGGAGAGAGGCTGTTTCTCCACAGTGAACTACAAGGAGCAGTGCTCCACCTCCTTCCAGGGGTTCTATGTCTTCTGCTGCAAAGAGAACCACTGCAACGCCTTTGCCACACCACCTCCACATATTAGTCAGTACCCAGAGCATTGTTTTTTATAATAATTGAACATCACACTCGTGAAGTCTGAAGTTTGACACTTCATAATTGTTTAGTCCTATCAGGCTCATTCCAAAGTTCGCATCCTGCATTACTTTGTTCTGATGGGATTCAAAGCTTCCCTCTTAAATAGTAACTGGTTCCCCCTTGTGGTCACTTGCGGCAAATTAAAACTGTGTGGCCTTCTCTCTATACGAATGATGATGCGCATCAGGTTTTCATTTAATCCAAAATAATGTGCAGCTAAAACTTCTCATCAATGTACTGAAATGTCCTCAGCTAATTCCTGCATGTTGTGTGTATCCAGATGGAAAAACAACAACAACAACGCCCCCGGAATTCGCTCGCCCAGAGCTGTGGATCACTGTGTCCGTGCTGCTGTTAATCGTGGCTGCCTGCGTGTGCGGCCTGGTGCTGTTCCTGCGCTTCCAGCATGCTCGCTGCAGACTGAGAAATGCTGAAGATCAGGACGTCACCATGCTCAAGGTCCCTAATGGAGACGACCCCACATACGGCGTACGAGATGTTTGATGTTAAGATATTAAACAGAATACTATTGAAAGGTTTTTGAGTTTCCACGTGTAGATCATCTCTATCTCTCTTTCTTCAGGATATATTTGATGAGTTCTGTACATCAGGCAGTGGGACAGGGCTGCCTTATCTGGTCCAAAGGACCATGGCCAGACAAATCTCACTTGCCGAGTGTGTCGGTCAGTCTTTTTTTCTCACCCCTGCTTTGGCCTGTTCGTATGACTTTGCAGTTGTGTGATCGTGTCACTCTGTCTCCAGGTAAAGGCAGGTATGGGGAGGTGTGGAGGGGAACCTGGATGGGGGAGAGTGTGGCTGTAAAGATCTTCTCCTCCAGAGACGAGCAGTCCTGGTTCAGAGAGACAGAGATTTACAACACTGTGCAGCTGCGACACGACAACATCCTGGGTACGGCCGCAGATTGTTGTGATGCCTTCCCTGTGCTGAGAAGTCATTTCAAAAAGCTCCAGCCAAAAGGCAGATATTGAAATAGACATCTTCTCTTCTGGCTCGTAGGTTTCATAGCCTCTGACATGACATCCAAAAATTCCAGCACCCAGCTGTGGCTCGTCACTCACTTTCATGAGCTGGGTTCACTCTACGACTTCCTGCAGTACAGCAGCTTGGAGCCAGAGAGCTGCCTGAGGATGTGCCTGTCTGTGGCCTGTGGCCTGGTCCACCTCCACACGGAGATCGTCAGCTCCCAGGAAAAGCCAGCTATCGCCCACCGAGACCTGAAGAGCAGAAACATCCTGGTGAAGCGGAATGGCCAGTGCTGCATTGCTGATCTCGGTGAGAGCCGTGTTGAAGCAAGGACACTAGACTCCAAGTTGCATCTGTTTCCAAGTGTTGAGACATAGCAACTGTTTCATGCTGATCTCGATAGTTTTTCTGTTGTGGTTAAGTTATGTTAAAAGTTGTTGATGCACTCTATTTGAATAGCTTTAATACTGTGCTCTGTGTTTGCTCTCTCCTCAGGTTTGGCTGTGATACACTCTCAGTCCCATGACTACCTCGATGTGGGCAACAACCCTCGTGTTGGGACCAAGCGCTACATGGCCCCTGAGGTGCTGGACGAGACTATTCGAATGGACGTCTTTGAATCTTACAAGCAAACTGACATCTGGGCCCTGGGCCTGGTCTTCTGGGAAATTTCCCGCCGGACCATTGTCAATGGTAATAAAACAGCAGCCTATCAGAATGCTGTGCCATTAGCAGAACCATTGGGTGTTTTTACCAAATTCAATAGCACACAGATAATGTCAATGGAGCTTCTATAGTTTGATGTATTAGTCTTCCACAAATTATCTGGAAAATGTGTTTTCTCTGCCATGTCTGTCTGGCTCATAGATAGTGAATACATAAGAGGCAGCTAGTCCCATGTCTCTCAGCACTCCAGTGTTTTCCTAGTCTGTGTCTGTCTCTACTATCCTCTCTCATGATTAGCTCTGCAGTAATTATAAACACTCTTATCTGGTGTCAGCACTCACTTGTACATAGTCCAGATGTCCATGCACACAATTTGTAGATGCAAGCGCACACATACACATGCGCATCGTGCACAAATGCACTTTCTCAAGATAGGCAGACATTCATAACTTTCTGTGTATATGTGTTTTCACAAAGACAACCACACACACACGCTCAGCAGGCCTTGTAGGTTTTCATCCCAGTGTAGTCACCAGGGAATTGATATCTTTCCCTGCTCTTGTGTTTGGACAAATCAACTTCACAAAACTCTCACTGCAGCCTATCTCCATTTCCAAATGGGCTATTTCAGAATGAGGAGAAATGTATGTTCTAAAAATGCATTAGGACTTCAAACTTAATGCCATTTTAACCATATTTAACATTGCAGTCTGCACATTTCTGCACCTGACGACCCCATTGAATCCCACCACCGAGACTGTGCTCGATAGTTACTGGAGAGCATCATAAGAAGTCTTCTTTTTTCTTTTGGGGCTTGCTTTAGGAATCGTCGAAGAGTATCGTCCTCCCTTCTATGACCTGGTGCCTACAGATCCCAGCTTTGAGGAGATGAAGAAGGTGGTGTGTGTGGATCAGCAGAGGCCCAGTCTGCACAACAGGCTCCATTCCCACCCAGTACGCTATCTGATGACACACACAAACACTTGCACACGGACATATGCAACAATATTTGTCAGGGCTTTGCAAATATGACTTTGGGGTGTCACCTTGATTGACCTTTAGCACCCATGCATTCGCAAATTTACAGTTATGCCTGTCAAACATGCAGAAAGAAAAAACAAAAACATAACTCACATATGTGTAAACACAGATCCATCATTCAATAAAATATACAATAACACTCCAGTCCTTAACCAGCAGTATGGACAAGGTACACGTACCCATGTCTTATGTTACATTTATCTTTGTGTGTCCAGATTCTCTCAGCCATTGTGAAGATCATGAAGGAGTGCTGGTACCAGAGCCCTCCAGCTCGCCTCACGGCGCTGCGCGTGAGGAAGACGCTCTCCAAACTGGACCATGACAGTGACTTCAGCATCAAAAAACTCAAGCAGGACATCTAGACGAGAGAACCGGAAAGAAGGAGGGACAAAGGATTTGAAATGCCAGAAGGGATTTTGCATCACATTCGGAGCAGCACGGGGTGCATATCATTAGCATATTTTGAGCTAATGACTCACACAGCCGGTGAACTACATTAAAGCCACATGACTTTGAGCAGTAGCGTCTAGACTGTCTCACACCCGAGGCTATGTTCTTTTTGCGTAGCCTAATTTTCTACTGCCAGATTTCTGGGGCTTCAAACCAAGAGGGCCCTTTAATGGGGAAGACCAAATACATTTTTATAGTTTTTTTTCTTTTTCTTATGTTCATCTTATAAATGACAGGATCAGAAACTTCCACAGTATTATAATAGTACCCAAAGAATTTTTGTTATACTTACAGGGTTTTGCTCACTATTGTAAAAATTCCCCATTGTTATGACAGAATGGAAAATCTTCGTTAGCACAATTACTCATTCTCTTATAAAGAGGAGTAGCACTGGTTTACCCTAAAAAAAATGTTCCCATCATGACCAAAGCCAAAGAAAACCACAGGATGAAGCCATCAGCTAACAATGCTAATACCAAACACATGACCTGTTCTGTGAGTTTAATATAAAATAAGCATTTGTTATCTGCACATAGACACATTGAGCTATATAGTTGTACATATTAGCAGCATTGAAGCTGTTGCCTTGTATCTCATATGGGTTAATTGTAAATATATTTCTAAAGGGATATTATTATCATCCAATACTCAACAATGAAGCACATTTTATATCCTTTTGTACAACACAGTTTTTCAAATTATTTTTTTACATTCCTGTAGCTTTACATGTACCATCACTTTCACTATGGTAAAGGAGTTCACATGTAATACTGTATATGTTAAATAAAGGATTGTATTTTTAAATGTTTGTGCTAGAGCCCCTTTGTTTTGTAACAGTGCAATGCTTGCATTGGCCAGTAGAGGTCGTCAGATATTAGACAAACAGTGTGGGCCGGCAGCAGCGTCGCTAACCTCAGGGAAATGATGGTGTAATAAGTTTTGCAATCCTGTTTTTATCCACATTGCATCATGGTAAAATGATTATACAAACAAGTTAAGACGCGTATGAAATCACGACATTGAAGAGTATTCAACAGTCACCAGTATCACATAAAGGTGAGTGACTGATTCAGTCACATGACATACCTGTAAATACATGAAATGACATGAAGATAAGAACATGTTCACATGTTCTGTGAGTCACACTAACTTCACATCATGAGATACTAAACTAGAAAATAAAACTAAAACAATGTAAGACCAGTCTGACTGAATGAGGACTTTATGAATCGACATTTAAAGTAGTCCGTTTTTATTATTATTAGCATTATTATTAGCAACAGACACAGAACACACAATAAACACAGTCAGCAAAACAACCAAATCACAGTTTACAAAACCAAATCAGATTGTGGCTGAAATGAAGAGTTAAAAAGTTAAAGTGTTGAGACTTTAAGAAAACAAGATTTATCATAAATCCAAACTGAATCTGCATCAGCCTTGTATCTGTACCTCCTCATCTGTTTTCTTTCAGTATCTGCTGTTTGTACTTCCTTTATCTTTGTGTGTGTGTGTGTTATCTGTCCGCCTGGTTGTTTAACAAACTCCAGAGAGATAATACTCCCACAAAGCCCCACTCTGTCTGGTCAGTCAGATGAAGAGCTGGTTATTTTTACCACTGCATGGGGGGGTGTGTTCAAGTATCAGAGAGTCCAGCCCCCCCCCCCCCCCCCCCCCCCCCCCCTCTGTCTGTGAGTGCTAAGGCCCACTTCTCCCTCTGTTTCCCTCCTCTGTGTATTCTTTTTCACAGGGGGATCATTCCAAATGGCTCGAGTGAGACAGGGGGGATTTGTGCAGCAGACGAGGCGCACTGAAGAAATGTGGGAGATAAATTGGACAGGGCCGATAACGGACAGATATTAAGCCATAGAGGAGAGTGTGCAGACACAACTAGGCTCGAGGAGAGATGAGTGAGAGGATAGGTGATAAAAGCAGCTGCGAATAAAGTCCCAAATGTTCCTGGTCACAGCCTAACTACCGCCTCCTGAGCTGTGTCCTCAACACATGACAGCTGGATATGTTGATGAGCTGGATATATCCAAGCTGAGAGGAAATCCTGAATGAAGCTGGGCCATGTGACCTTTAGTTACTTTGGGTTGGTTCATGGTTAGTTTACACTTTCTCACCAAAACCGGATTCTTAAAATGAAATGCAGGAGCTGCTATACATGGACTGCACATACATATATATATATATATATCCACACGAAAACATTGATGTTTATTCCCTGTCTCGTAGCACATCCTCACACCAAGTATCACTTCAGTTGTTTATTGCTGACAAACAAACAAACAAACAGACAAGGGTAAAAACATAACCTGTATCTGAACGGGTGATAAAATGTAGAAGGCTTTCGACTAAATAGGTCTTTTGTTTTGTTGATTTCGATCTTTTTTCAAGGTGACTCCTGGAGAACTGTCATTTCAATAAAGGATTTGTTTGATGATTGATCATTGATTATAGATAGACACACACCCATTTGTCACAGTCTGACTGGTCGAACACTGGTGCTGCCAGGACAAATGCAGAAAGGTCCGGAGTCACCATGTGTGTATGTAAAGACTATATCACAGTCTATGACAGCCACACTGGGTTCCTCCTCTTTGAATGTAGGTGTTGCTTAGTTTCAATTAGAGTCACGAGTTTGAACAAGACGTTTGTATATGTTCAGTGTTCATGCCAGTGGAAGGTGGTTAGTTGTAGACTCCAACAGATGAGTCACCAAACGTACAATCATGAGTAATAGCCTCAATCAGGATACATTAATTAATCAAACCTGAGTTGAACCTGGCAGCTGAAATGGATGTAACCACTTTGTATTATTGCTGTGTGTATCACGTCATGAAATAAACAAACATTTTGAGAATGAAATTAGCCCAACGCATTGAGTCTGATTTAATATGTAGGGAATGTAAATTATAGTAAAATCTTTCAGACTTTGTTTTTTCGCTGTGTTTCTGAACAAAGAAAGTATACAAATAATAAGTAATAAGAAAGGACACTGAGTGAATGAAAGTAGCTTTATTGTTTCTAATATTTTCCTGAACACAGATTTTGAAGGAACAACAAATATATCATTAGATCACTTTCTTTTTGTTTCAAATACCAAATTCACTGTTGTAGAGTCACAAAGCTCATCGAACGAAAATGGATCTGGTATTATAAACCATTATAATCTTTGTGAAATAACAGATCATAATACTACATATAAACACTAAATATATAATGTGGGAGCAAATTCATAATTGGTAGGTTTTCCAATAATCCTTATTATTGACTTCAGATCAATAAATTACTGGGTGCATATTCTAAAGAAAGATAAACATTATTGATCCTATGCTGGGGAAATTCACTGTTACATCAGGAGACAATCAAAAAGAGGTAGACAAGAGAGCAAGTAGATAGTACAAATTAGAATAAAAATAGCCAATAAATAAAATAAAAATAGAGGCACTATTGTGTTGTATGGCTTTGAGACATTTTACATTTTCTTTAACAAAAGTGCAGAAGTTGACTGGTCAGACCAAGAATACATCTTTGTTACCAAGGGATCAACCAATAAATGCACAGTGTTGATTTATTACCTTCGTCAAGCCTTAAGGTTCCATTCATAAAACCAAACAAGAAAAATAACACTGCTCTCTTGTTAAAAGCTTTGGAGAATATATATTACACACCTGCACATCCATCATGTCTATTCTTTTTCTTTTTTAAGGATTCGATTATCATGATAGCTTCTATCATAAAGTATATTTTATACAACTGTGTTCTATTTATTCTGTTGGTTCTCTTCAAACTTTTTTTAAATGCCTGGTATACGTCAATAAAAATGAGAATTTTCAGTAAAACTGTTATGTGATATATTTTTAGACACTTTTAGATTTGTATCCACTGTGAGGGAGGCCCCGGTCTGCAGCGTGACAATGACCCCATACAGCCAGAGTCATAAAGAAGTGGGGTCCTGAAACAGATGGTGAGGCCCCTATACAGAGCCCGGATCTCCACATCATCAAGTCAGTCTGCGACAACACGAAGAGACAGAGGACACCGACACAGTTTAAATCCAGAGAGGAGTCTAGCAAGTTCTCATACGACTTATACCCTAAAAAACGGATTAACCTCTCTGCAGGCTCCTCGCCAAAAAAATTGTTAATTTCCAGTCATGAAAAAAACAGAATTAGTCGATTAGCCAATCAATTTGTTTGAGAGAAAGTGATTCGATAATTTTAGCGATTAATCAGTCTTTTTGGGCAAAAATGCCCCAAAAACCACTAGGATCAGCCTCTAAAATCTGAATATCTGCCAGTTTCCCAGTTAACTATAATTGCAAACTTAATATATTTTAATTTTCATACATCAATATGTTAATGTGGGCTTCAGGGAATAATGAACCCATATTTCCCACTGTTTTCTGACACTTTATGCACTGATCACCATATCGATTATGAAAGAAAAACATTGTAAAACCAACTGAGAGTAAAATGATCCTTGAGTTCTCCTCTGATGGGACAATCCCACCTGCCCAATATGTTCTCTATGAATCACTTGACAATTTTAAGGATTCAAAGTAAAACCATGCAGGTCTTGAAACTGTTTTGACAGAATTCACTGTAGAAGATGTTAAAGAAAGGGAATGGACGACCTGTTATATTGTCGTTGATATTGTGCTTCAGCGTTGCAACATTATGACTGATTTATGATTGCTCGATTTATGTAAACACAAGATATATGCTGTAAATCTGGGGGCCCCTTGACATTGAGCTCAATTCAATTAAATTTGATTTGTATAGCGACAAATAAATCAGCAAAATCAAGGTCAAAGCCAAAAGAATTATAAAGAAAACTCCCTCATTAAATGGAAGAAACCTCTTGCAGAAAAATGGGAAAATAGGCGAACTGGCTCTATTTTTTTCTTTGTGTTTACTGGACGTTATTAAAAGTGAACTAATAAATAAAAGCAATCGATTAAATGATGTTATTATTTTTAAAAGTATCCACGTTTAACTCATTATTTTTTATATTTTTATATATTTTTTTCTTAGTCCTCCTGACCTCGGTGGTGGTGGCAGACGGGGACATGCAGCACACACACACACACACACACACACACACACACACACACACACACACACACACACACACACACACACACACACACACACACACACACACACACACACACACACACACACACACACACACACACACACACACACACACACACACACACACACACACACACACACACACACACACACACACACCCCTTTAAACACGTCACTCCCTGGCTGGCTGTCTTGTATCTGGCGGTGTGGTTGTGTGCGGTCGGACTGTGGTTGTGTCTCAGGTCTGCTCGTGTTGATAGCGACACACCGAGGACGCGTTTCATCGCCGGGAGATGGGAATGCAGACGGGATGGCTCTAAGACGAATCGCCCTCACGCTGCTGGCCCTGTCCGGGCTGGCGGCCGTCGGTAGCGGTAAGTTTTCCTCCCGAGCACCTCTCCGGCTTTTGTCTCGGATGTGTTTTCCCGGACCGGGCATCGCCTGCTGTCGCTCCTCGCCATGGCGCTCTGAGCCGGGGGATTTTGGGCTAACCGATGTCTAGCTAGCGTCGACCTCAAAAAACCCACAGCCGCCGTTTGGTCGAAACTGACAAAAAAAAGTCTCGCTGCTAGTTTTGTTGTTCAGCGGGAATTTAATGGTTTAAAAAAAAAAACGAAACAACCCCGACGTGTTAATAATGGTCGCTAATGAAACACGGAGCAAGTAGCTCCACCACCACAACAACAACATGGTGGGGCTGTTTGGTCCGAGGCGGCAGCTAACGTCGGCTAGCTAACTGGATAATGAACTGAGTAAAGTTTAAAAAAAAAATGCTTCATTTGTGGGTTAGAAAACTGAAATAATATAATTGTGTAATGTGGTGCGGACACGTGAGGTGTTTGGTCATAATCCCCAGTGTGTAGTTGTAATATCCCAGTGGCTCTTAATCCGATACATTTACCCAAACGGTGCCTTGTTTACCTGCGCCTGTTTGTCCCAGTGCCACTCAGGTGTGGAGGTGGAACGTGTGCAATGGGCTCACTTTCCGTTCCGACACACGTCTAAGTGCTGGTTTCCACACACAGCGCGGCGGGGAGAGAGGGAGGGAGAGAGGGAGAGAGGGTGTCTTGTGAATGGAAGGCCTCCGCCGACTTGTGTGCATGAAATGTGTTTTTGAGAGTAAATACTGGCAGCTCCTCCGTCGCTGTCCATTTGTAAGGGGAGAAAAGCCTCCTCAGTGGCCTCCAGCAGAAAGCGAATGCTGGCATAGGGCGACAACAGCCGTGCATTCAGCCGTCCCAGACACAAGTCAGAGTTGAAGTCTGGGTTCATTGTGATGGAAATGTGGCAAGTGGGGTCTTTTGAGGCGCCCGTTAAGGGGCTGCTTCAGTCTGAATCCTGCTGCCGGAGCAGCTGATACCCAGCTCCACACCCAATGGGCCTGAAGTTGAACTGGACTTGTGTGTGTATTTGCCTCTTTGGCCCGTCTGCTCAGCTTTGGGACTTTGTGCCCAACTTTCACTCAAAAGGTTTTTCTAAAGCCTTGTGTTACACAAACTCTATCTCTCCCCCCCCCCCCCCCCCCCATGGTATCTGCGTTTTGCCTTGTTGCAGCCTGCCACCCTGCACAAGCGGAGTAATGAAAAGACATAATTCATTTGCGCGTGCCAGAATAAACACCCTGTCTTCCTTGTGGTCTATTAATGTATATCTTCTGCTTTTTAAAATGACTCATCCTTCCAAAGAATCATAAAATGATGCCTCCTCAGCTTAGTTTAGATAAGGGTGCAGTCCACCAACGATGCTTTCATGCAAGACACACAGGGAAAATGATCACACCTGAGTGGCAGGTTTGTTTGACTGGGTTATTCTAACATCCACAGTGATGTGTGTGTGTGTGTGTGTGTGTGTGTGTGTGTGTGTGTGTGTGTGTGTGTGTGTGTGTGTGTGTGTGTGTGTGTGTGTGTGTGTGTGTGTGTGTGTGTGTGTGTGTGTGTGTGTGTGTGTGTGTGTGTGTGTGTGTGTGTGTGTGTGTGTGTGTGTGTCCTGAGCAGACAGGGGGTGATGATGGGTTTGTCCAGCTGGCGGGGTCTGTCATGCAA
Source organism: Verasper variegatus (assembly GCA_026259375.1). Lineage (NCBI taxonomy): Eukaryota > Metazoa > Chordata > Actinopteri > Pleuronectiformes > Pleuronectidae > Verasper > Verasper variegatus. The sequence continues at coordinate 14,122,603 of CM048045.1, forward strand.
GGGGCCCACAAGTCTGTCTGGAGCCATGGTTTCACACCATATAATGGATTACACCATGCAAGGGCTGAAACCAGACAAACCTGAAAGTAGCTGCGCTCGAGCAGATTCCAGGGCTGTGGCCAATGTGTCGTGGGTTTTTGTGGGAATTTGCTCTACTCTCAGGTTTGATGAATCCGTCCCTTGTTGTCGACTCTAAGGATTAGAAGTCAGTGGTGTTATGGGCATTACAGGCCTGCGTAACGCAGTCTGCCTTGAGTGCATTGAACACAGTAGCAATGTGATATGGGCCCTGTCAACCACACTGCCCTGAGGTAGGGTGCGTCCCTGTCTTTCTCTTTTCTTCCCACTCTCTCTCCCTCCATTCTCTCTCATATAAAAGGCCTGGTGCTTTATCAGTATTTAATCTGTCCTTCGTTATCTCTGGTCCCACTTCTGCTTTCACTTACTCACTGCCACCACAGGGAGCTGGAGAGAATTCAACCTCGGCTGTTTTGTTTGTTTGTTGTTTAGGCATTGATAGCTCTAGCCGTCTCTGAACTCTTTGAACTCACTTCTACATACTACAGTATCACCAGTCCTGCCAGAGTCATGTCATTCCCTGATGTGACGCCGTGTGAATTAAAGACAGGCTAATTGGGAAAGTCCTGTTGTTTCAGCTTGCTAGCAGAACAACCTCTGGTACAGGTGCTGTTTAATGTCAAACTGGATGTGAAGGGGTTCAGGTGGAGGAAGTGCGGGCTAGTCAAACTCGGAGCATGTGTACACCTGCCCATTAGATCAGAGCCAAGGGAATGTGCGAAGAAAGGCTGAGACTTATTGGGTTCAAAGGTGTGTGCATATAAAGAGACTGTGTGTGTGTGTGTGTGTGTGTGGGGGGGGGGGGGGGGGATATTTCCAGCTGTCTAAATGGAGAAAGTTGTTTAATTCTTTCCTTAACGTTTAGCAGTTGTTGAGGCCTGTTCTCAATCGATAGATGTTTATGCTCATGGATCCCTGCAGCTAAATCTTTTTTTTATTTATTTATTTTTTTTTATTTAAAGCTCTAGGCCTCATCTTACTTTCTGACTCAAAACTAGCGACAGTTTCTATAATGTGGCGCTGAGTCTGGCAGGGTCAGGGCCGGTCTGGGGTGGTCTAGTTTTCCCTCCATAATGACCACTGTTGGTAATGACCTCCGATGGCCCAGAGGCACAGAGCCGTAATTGCTACAGCAGACAGTATAGCCCCCGAATGACCCAACTCCGCCATTACCAATGTTGGACCACAAGGGATTACTGCCACCGCAGAGCCAGCCCGCTTCTCGGTTGCAAAAATCTCCTCCATGCCTTTAATTTCATTCCAAGCACTTTGTGTCTGTTTACAGGATTTGTGTAGTTTATGTTTTGGTGGTAGAACATTTGCTTTTTGTGTCATTCCTTAACTGTTGGTGATAGAGTTGTTATTGTCACAGTACACCCAGACAGCCCCGGTAGCTGTGCAGGTTCATGTCTATAGGGATAAACCTGACACCCATCCCCCAGATGTCTCTCTGAAGAGGTGTTTGATTTGCTGTTTTGGCTGCTGCTGGAATGCAGATCAGACCTGCTCTTCCTCCTGTTTTCTGCAGAAAGTCAACTTCCCTGACAGCGATTTGCTTTGATCAGTGGGGTTGGTACGTTTTTTGGTTTTCATTGTGTATTGTCTAACTAGTGAACTACTGTCTTTCCTTCGTCAGGCCCTCACTTCCCAGTTGTGTTTAACTCACTTAAGCAACCATCCTTGAAATCAACTTTTAATATGAAAAGTTGGTCTTTTTTAAATTTGTATTGGTAATGTAATATTGATCTGATGGTATGATTTGGTAGAATACTTTGACTGTCCCTTTGATGAGGATGATTATGATGATGATAGCCTTATGACACCAAAGTTGCTTTGGTGTCATAACATTACCAGATAATGCATTGTATACAAAATATCATAAGATAATCATCATTTTTTTCCACTGTGTACCGCACATTTTTCTCGTCAGTTCTGTTTGCTGTGAAATACTTTTGCTCCATTTAGTTTGTTTATATTATAAAATTGTATAATGTACAATTTATACAATGAAGATGTCAAATATAAAACTAAGCAAAGAGCTGATTAGTGTCAAATACTTTACACTAATGCCAATGCAATACATGAAGTAAATTACTGTGAAAGTACTAGTATTTCTTTGCTCTTTTAATGTTGTTGTTGTTTTCAGTACCAGAACACTGTTGACATTGTTGTTTGCCTCCCAACCAAGCCATCAGTCTGGAGCCAGAACAAAACTTAAACAACAGTCGTAGTGTGGCAGGGAAAAAAAGAAATTAAGTCTCTGGTCTGCTAATACTGAGAAGGGTTTTTAAGCTGAAATCACATGGCTGATGCATTGGCTCCCAGTGCTGCAACACACTGGGTCATTAAAGAGGCAGCATTGACCAGTTAAGGGATTTGACCACCAGCATCAGCAGCAGGTCTGAAGTGAGTCTGCGCTCACAGTTGTGTGCCTTTCGATCTCATTAGACTGACGGACAGTCATACAGGCAGGCAGTCAGACAGATGAGCAGACAGGATGCGCTGTAGCCTAGAGGGTAGTGGTTGGTAGAGATAGTAGACGCGGCCATAGCCCCAGAGACCTCACTTTAGAATCAGATCAGTAATCTGACCCTGAGATGCAGACAAAGGTAATGACTTTCCTCCTTCCCCTAGCATTGATTAGGACACAGTTGTGGCGCGTGCGTGTGTGTGCGCCTGTATGTGTATGTTGCACTCACACTGTCTGGTGGCGTCTGCCTGTCTTGATCAGCTCTCAGTCTGGTATCTGTATGGATCTAATTTCAGCCGGTGCATTTTGGTAATGGTGCTCTGCTCCCCATACACACGCACAGACGATCTCTGCATGCGTCACTTAGCCCCCAGAAACCCACTGTGTTAATGTAACCCCACCGCCCTGCGCTTAGCACTCTTAAAGTGTTTACCACAGACTTCAGTATCTCGCCACCCTCAAAAGTTCACCTTTGTTTTGATAGGGCTGCTCCGCACAAGTAAATCTGAACAACACCCACGTTGGCACCAAACACTGTCATCGTGGTGAATGTGTAAAGAGATTCAAGAGATTATTGTCATGTGCACAACGATAACATTAAGCAGTCGCTTGCAATGAAATGCTTGGGTCACAGGCTCTCTTATAACAATGCTCAATCAAAATTATAAATTTAAAATAAAATACATATCTAAAATATATATATACACCTAAGAAAAAAGAAAAACAGTGCAAGTGTGTACAATAGTTCAAATATGCTAAGGTGCAGAGTTATGACAAGCTGTTTGGAATGGGACTATGCTGTGGTTTTTAGCTGCGTCCAAGTTAAGACAATGCTGGTTATGGCAACAATGTTCTATTAAACCTCTCCTCAGTGTGTCTGCTAATTCCTGTCTCAACATGAACGGAATGATAGGAACTTCACACACTAGCTCGAAGGAGTAACTTTTTTTTTTTTGGTGCGCTCTCCCCTTTTCTCCTCCGCTGATCCTTTTTTCCTGCTATTTACCTCCTTCCGCAAGTCAAAGTCTAGACTGGGTTTTAATGATGGTCGCAGCTGGTCACTTGGGTAGACCTCAATCACAGCTGGGGGGCTCTGTAAGTCCCACTCGTTACCCTCTCTGCCCCCTCCTCTGTATTGTCCTGCTCAATATGGGACCAGCCCCCTTCCTGTCTGGCCCAATGCAGCCCCCCAAACATTGTGGTTGTTACTGCTAACCCTGGTCTGTCCCCTGCGCGCCACCCATCCCCCTCATTGCTCCACGCTGAAGTGTGCTCCCCCACTCCACTCTGCTCTTTGTTTGTGCAGGGCCAGTCCAATCCCTCCTCATGTCGTCTTAATCTCCACACAAAGGACCAGTGTGAAGACCACCAATTATGTGGATACAAGAGCAGAGTTCACTCAAAAACCACGTACACCCAGCCTGCACTCAGATCCTTGTATATTTAGGCTTGATATTATTCCCAGTCTAGCTTTGTAACACTTCTGCTCTGAATCCAGTGAGATATGCAGAGCAAACAACATGGTGTTTGGGTAAATGCCAGTGGGCCACGAATTCTTCTGATGTGGTTATACAGCTTTTTTATTTTTGAGGTCATGATTTCACACTGTCTGTGTATGTATATGTATATGTATATGTATATGTATATGTATATATATATATATATATATATATAGTGTTTTTCTGGAGGTATCCCTTTAATACCGCTCCTTGTGTTTGCTTGTAATGGGCAATTTGCTAATCAATAAGCACAGCTGTTTACTGAGAGTATTGGGTTTACAGGGTTTCAGTATATAAAATAACATATTTTGTTGTAGACTTTCCATATTGGTCACCCAGAGGCGTCTTGTTTTATATGGAGGCAGCTGACATGCTGTATAATCACATGGAACCCCTTAACACATGGGTGGGGAACCTTTTTCCTATCACCAACTATATCCAATTCTTTCTAACATAGTCTGAGGTCCAGACTAAATTATTGAACACATATATCACACTAACCTAATGCAGTGGCTGAAAGTGCTTATCCTCAGGGAGACCTCCACAGTCTGATCATTGCACTGCTAATGCTATTAACAGCCTTTTTTCTGGGTTTTGGTTAGATAAACTGCTTTCAGACATGAACTGAAGTCTGGAAATTTTCCGGAGGGGCTGTATGTGAGAATGCAAATGCCCAAGTCGATTTCTCTTGACGAAGTTTTCCTGCCAGCCCCTCCGTAAAGTATCAGGAAAGTTTACGAGGTGAGACCATGTGAAAATACATTTAAAAAATCCAGATAATTCATAGCAAGTGGGTGGGAGTGTTGATCAAGATTAAACTGGGAGAATAGAAATATCTCCTGATGAAAGAGAGGTGTCATACACTTAGAAGATGCCGACGTAAATGTCCATTTGAAAGTTTTTGGTGACAAAGGCCAACGTGGTGACGAAGCACTCTAAGCAAAAACACTCTGCTTCCTGCAGCAGACTTCATTTTCTATTGTGAATGCGTCTGACTTGGACAATATTCTGCCGCATTCTTAATGTGTGAAAGACAAACTCTGTCTGGACAAAAATGTCTGGACTTAATTTTCTGGATGTTTTGCTCATGTCTGAGAAGTCTTTGCCACGACTGAGTCAGTTTTGATAAGCATGTTTCAGAGCAGTAGGTGGTCCAAAACAGTGCATGACTCCTCAGAATGGGGGAATGATCAGGATGTGTACAGCATATGGAAATCGGGCAGAGGGACGTTGTTGGGATTGTCATAACTTTGCAGCTTCATGCTGTGTCAGCTGGCTCCACAATAAACAATCGTAGCAAATATGTTTTAGTTTAGTTAGTTTCATTTCCTAAAGTTTTAAAAACTCACTTGCATATTGAGATGTCATGGCAGATTTTTGTTCTTCCAAAGCAGAGTGGAACACACACACCAGCCCTGTTCATATCAGACATGAACATGTGTCTTTAACATGTGTTTTGGGTGATCCGATCTGTGGATGTGGGTATATGTGGCCCAGACCACCTCAGGATATGGTCTGAGTGATAGGGTCTCCAATCCCAAAAGCATTCACACCTGTATGCAGAGCTGTACACTTGTGATCGGCTCACCTGAGATTGATCTTAATGCCAAGTGTGAAAGGTACCAATGTTACCCCCTCTCCAATTTCACACCACAGCATATACAGCTGGCAAAGACTGCAATCCCTTCCTTGTTTCATACTCCACTGTGATAACACACAGAAAAGGCAAGTTGTGTGATATGTGTTATGTCTGTTTCATTGCGGGCGAGAGAAAAACGGGAAAGTTCTGCCAGATCAATCTGTCTCGGAAGACTTAGCACAAACCAAACTCTCGGTAGACCACAAACCATCCATGGCAGCCTCGAAAAGGGAACATGTTTGTTTCCAGCCATGTTTGGTTTCCCTCCTGAGCTTCTGTCTGTATGTCTGTGTACCATCTGTCTTACCGCACACATCGTCTCCATGATGGATGTGCCTGTTCATTTCACATCTTGCTTTTCTAATCGGCTCACTGATGATAATTTATTGCCTCGAATTGATGCGGTATGGTTGTCCTCTTAACTCTTATATAGTCTTCACTTTTGATTCTTGGGAGAAAAGATAAGGACTGTAATGTACGTTTGCTGTGAAGAAACGCTTGCTCGACAACCGAACAACGGGCCTACAAAAGAGAAAGACGCTTGAAGGGGGGTTTCAAGTCATCTGAATTAGATTAACGAGTGTTGTCCTGCCTTTCAACCTACAGCAGTGTTACTTATATCATCTGTTAAATTCAGCTAAACTATTTGCTCCACTGGTGCTGCAGATTAGCGTGATGTGGCACAACACAGGGCTTGTTTTTCTGTCTTTATCTACCCCAGCCGGCTTCACCTCTGTGTAATCTGCAGGAAATTCCATCTGCATGCAAACTTTACCGAATTTGGACAGTCACTGCCAGGAGTTCCTGCCACTTTCCCGCTCGCCTCCTGTGGAGCAACACGCACTCTCACGCAAACACCAAACAGATGAGAAATATTACTGAAACCCTGTGTGTTCCACATTTCCAGTTACCGATCAGTGGACAAGCATAGACACATCAGCATACACGCCACATGCAAAAAATGCTCCCACGCAGAACACAACCTCCCAGAGTTCTGAGAAAACTATTCCTATGACACCAGGTTTTGTGGTTTTGTCCACTTGGTTTGTTACATGTTGATGGTGCAATCTTTGCATTACTCACTTAGATTTTTTTTTTTTGTTGAAGTGAACCATACCGGATAAAAGCCTAATCATGTGACGACTCTGGTTCAACACTGTGTTAAAATCTGCTGACACCTCTCTGACAGAGCCTTGGTACTTTGAGGGAAGATCAGTGAGCTCCCCTGTTCAAAGAAACCCTCAGGATAAGACACAGAGGATTAGTGGAAGCTTGCCACTCTTAAAATCCCTTTCTTTCCTCTGGGCCAGACATTGTCAATGGTCCAACCAATGCTGAGGCTCTTTTTTGTTGGGGAATTTGGATTGAAATTCCTCTCTGCTTTGTGTCCTCTCCTCTGTTGTTGTTGGTGCGGTGGTCTTGTCTTCGCTAAGTCCACAGCGATTAGTCTTGAGTGGTCCAGCTTTTGTTTTGGCCCAGGATCAGCTCTGGGCCTGTCACGCCTCACTCACGGTGCTGTTGTCAGTCAGACAGTATGTCATTTACCACTTACTGGGCTTCAGTTGAGCTTAGCTGCTTCCCTATGCTTTTTTCCCATGTGAAAACTAGACCGAGCAACCATGTAACCTTGCTTGGTCCTGTTCTGGACTGTTTGGAAGAAGAAAACCTTGGGAGAAGCCTTTTTGTGCTGACCTTACCCCAAATGAGAAGCATGTGTGCTGCGACTGAAAATCACAATTCACTCCAAATCTAATCAGTTTGCAGTTTCTTGCTCTCCAGGTCGCCCAACGATTGCTGTTTTTGTTTTAGAAGTGACAGATTTGTGTGGACTTTCTGGCACTGCCCTCAATTGACTGTGTAGGTGGACCTTCGTAGTTTTATTACAGCGGCGGCTGGAGTTCCATTCTGTCAGCTTTAATAGGCCCCCACGCAGGAGTGTGCTGTGTTTAATAAAACTCCTGTCTCATTAGCTCAAACAGTGGCAGCTCTCTGTGTCGGTGTGAGCAAGGCAGGGGAGAGGCATGGAGCAGAATGCTGCATTGGGGATTTGGCAGAAAAAACTCTCCCCTTGTTGGGTTTCACTTTGTCTGTCCCACTGGGCAGGTCCATCTCCACCCTGCATGTTTGGGTTCATCTGCAGTGAAGGATCTGATTTCAGGGCCATCAAGGCTGTCTGGCTGCTGCTGCTGAACTCCCAGCTCTGTGTCTGCTGGAGTCAAACTGCCTGCAGCTCAGTGGGACACTCTTTACATCCTGTGTTGAATCTGTGGGGTTAGCTTGCCTCCTGCTGGACAAAATGGAGCAGTGATATAGATTTTCCGTGGCCTCAATCTGATAAATTGTTACTTACTTATCTGTCTCTGTCCCTTTCCGCAGCTCTGCGTTGTAACTGCACAAACTGTGAGAAGACGGGCTTCGAGTGTGAGACGGATGGCGCCTGCATGGCCTCCACATACAACATCGAGGGGGATGAGCAACATGTACGCATCTGTATAAACCGGGACCACCTGGTCCCCCCTGGACAGCCCTTCTACTGTCTGAGTGCCGAAGGGCTGCTCAACACACATTGCTGCTATGAAGATTACTGCAACAGTATTGACCTGAAAGTTCCAGGTGAGGCTCCATCATCATTATTATTATCATCAGATTTCTTTCAGTTTATCAGGGACAATTTAATTTTGAAGTGATCGCCTCTGCTCATCCGTTTCGTTTGTTTGCCATCGTAGTCCCAACAAAGAGTGGAGACTGGTCAGGTTCAGGAGGTCCCTGGGGGCCAGTGGAGCTGGTGGCGGTCATCGCAGGCCCAGTGTTTCTGCTATGTGTGCTGCTGATGGTCGGGGTGTTCCTGTTCCAGTATCACCAGAGAGCCTACAGCCACAGGCAGAGGCTGGAGGTAGAGGACCCCTCCTGTGACCATCTGTACTTGGCCAAGGACAAGACCCTGCAGGACCTCATCTATGACATGTCCACCTCCGGGTCTGGCTCTGGTAAGTACATGCTAAGCATCTGATGTAATGAAATCAATGTGTTTGGCTATGGAGAATATGCTGTCTTTAATAACTAGGTGTCATGTATTGTCAGCGAAAGCAGTAGCAGAACAGTCTTTCATGTCGTTCTATAAATATACAAATGAGCCGTTACTCAACTGCAACACTCGCGAAAATGATCCTGACCTAGAATCTGCTGAGGGTATTTCCACCACCCCACATCTACAAAACCAGTCCACGGGGAACAATGGCTCATTTTCTGTTTGTCTCTGCTGCCCCCTGTAGGTTTGCCCCTGTTTGTGCAGCGGACGGTGGCCAGGACCATCGTGCTGCAGGAGATAATAGGAAAGGGTCGTTTTGGTGAAGTGTGGAGGGGCAAGTGGCGAGGAGGAGATGTGGCGGTGAAGATCTTCTCATCCAGAGAGGAGCGCTCCTGGTTCAGAGAAGCCGAGATCTACCAGACAATCATGCTGCGACATGAGAACATCCTCGGATTCATTGCAGCAGACAATAAAGGTGAGGAAGACGTGGAAAATTCACATGGACATTTTAGACACTTATCCCAAACATTCCGTAGACCCACTGACACTGTGAGAAAGTTTAAGTCCTTTTCAAACAAATTAAAAAGAGCTGCATCTTGTCAATGCTATTTTAAACCCCTTTATTTTCAGATTAAACAAAACCTGTTTCACCACATACTTGATATTTCTCTGCAAGTGAATTGCGGGATGTCTGACTCCTGTTGTTTTTTTGCTCTCTGTCAGATAATGGCACTTGGACTCAGCTCTGGCTGGTGTCAGACTATCATGAGCACGGCTCCCTGTTTGACTACCTGAACCGCTACTCCGTCACCATCGAAGGCATGATCAAACTCGCCCTGTCCGCCGCCAGCGGCCTGGCTCACCTCCACATGGAGATCCTCGGCACTCAGGGTGAGACAAACCTCCGTGTTAAAAATGCAGCGAATACGATGGATAAACGGATGAACACAGCGGGAACATGAAAGCACACACATAAGTTATTTACATCCTGCTGGAGTGTGCTGTTTCTGCTGAGCCCCTGAGGCATATGTAATGATGTGTTATCTGTTCGGCTGCAGGTAAGCCTGGTATTGCTCACCGTGACCTCAAGTCTAAAAATATCCTGGTTAAGAAGAACGGCATGTGTGCTATAGCTGACCTCGGCCTGGCAGTCCGCCACGAGTCCATCACAGACACAATCGATATAGCACCGAACCAGCGCGTGGGCACGAAGAGGTAAATGTTTCCATCCTCCATTAATTTGTAACGGCACAAAGTTAGTTTTGCATCAGGGATTTTACAGCAAAACACGTGAGAGCAAAGCAGCAGTGAAAACAATTATTACTCTCTGCCATAGTCCTGCATGAAAATGAAGAACACATTAACGAGCCACACTGTTGAACTGACATGTTGCTCTGCTGCTGTAAAGTCCAGCAGTTTAAGATTACGCACAGAAAATGCTTTATTCTGTTTGAGAAACGTTTGTTAAAAATTGCAGCACCCAGCTGCTCTGGTAAATAATATATAACCTTATTAATAATCAAATGGTGTGTTTATCTGTGTGTATTTTTTTTTTTTAAAGTTGGAAATAATAATATAAACAAATCTCTGAAATATGTAAATAGCTTAAACATTTTGGGCTTTACTTTTTTTTAATATATTTTACTTAGACTCTTTCACAAAAACCCGTTTATGGAGGATTCTGGTGTATGAAAATGGGACCTTTTTACCAGCGACATGCATTATCCCTAAACATGAAACATGTTTTATCCTTGAACCTTGAATTATACTAAATATGATCATTGAAAAGTTGAACTCGGTCAGATTAAACTCCTCATTTGTTGCTGTGACTCATTTGTGCCCTGTGTGTCCGCACCAGGTATATGGCTCCAGAGGTTCTGGACGAAACCATCAACATGAAACACTTTGATTCCTTCAAGTGTGCCGACATCTATGCGCTGGGTCTGGTGTACTGGGAAATTGCGCGTCGCTGCAATACAGGAGGTAAGACTCTTCTGAGAAAGAAGAACCCTAAATGTTCTTGATGGGAACAAGGCGATGTAAGGAGCAGGAGCTTGAGACTGAGAGCTCTTTTCCATTGTGTCCTGCAGGTATCCATGAGGAGTACCAGCTGCCCTACTACGACCTCGTCCCCTCTGACCCCTCCATAGAAGAGATGAGGAAGGTGGTGTGTGACCAGAAACTGAGGCCCAATGTGCCCAACTGGTGGCAGAGCTACGAGGTATTTCACACTATTTATACTCTGAAAACCAGCAGCTGCACTGGGGCGTCTCTAAAATTAGATTAACTGGCTGTTTTTGGAGTCGGACCTCTCAGTGAATTTGTTTTTAGATGAACTTGTGTCGTGTAAAAGATCCAACAGCTTCTTCTATTTACTCAAATCTTTAATGAAAGTTGCGAAGTTTTCTCTTAGAGCAGACCCTTGAAACTTTGTTGATGTTTTCACGATGATACATTTAGAATGTTTTTCTGCTGATCTGCATTTCCAAAGTGGGAGCAAAATTGGGTTCCCTGCTTCAAACATGTTTAACACAAACCTCCTGTCCACACTAATAGGAATACTTTTCAAAACAAACTTTCCCCCTTGCATCTGGGCCTCTCGTCTACACGTTAAGAAACTAAGACGTCACTGCTTTCTCACATATGCTCAATGTTGATTTGTGTAATGAGCATGAGCCAGAAACAACAATAACAACAATGGCGGTTATATACCGGTTTCTCTACCTTTTTTGGTTTACGATTGCAGCTAAATTTAGCAACACTCCACCACATTACTGGCATTCACAAGCACCTACCTCGCCCAATATTACTTGAAACACAACAGTCTTCTCTGGTATTGATGGATTGTAGATTGTATCGCCCTGCAATCTTGTTTGAGTGTTTGTATAAAGACATCTTGTAATACGAAGGTCAAATCTGTAAAAAAAAAAAAAATCGACGGTATCGTAGGCGAGGCCTAAGGCGTGTTTTCTGTCAATTGAACCGGTGTGTCCTTCCTTTCCTGTGCAGTCACTGCGCGTAATGGGGAAGATCATGAGGGAGTGCTGGTACGCCAACGGCGCGGCCAGACTGACCGCCCTGCGCATCAAGAAGACTCTGTCCCAGCTCAGCGTGGAGGAGGACATCAAAATGTGAGAATCAGGCGCCGTCAAAACAGTTGACGCACCGGAGACACGCAGCCAGACCACACTCCAACAGGAAAGAAACACTAAAGACAGACTGCAAAATGAAAACCCTGCCAGTTTTAAAGCCACACTCCAAGTTGTGACAAGGCCTACCTCACCTTTTTAGCCAAAACTACTGAGAACCCCCCCCCCCCCTCTCTCTCCCTTCTCCTTAACTTTTATCTCCCCCGCCTCCCCTTCCCTCCTCGTGTCCCCCCCCCCCCCCGTCTCCCTCGACCCCTCTCTTCTCCATGGGCCACAACACTACCACTGTTAATACCATCCCACTCAACCTTTCTGTTTTCATTTCCCATGGCAGGAGTTATTACTATTGTACAGCGGTTGTTTTTATCTTTTTTTTACCTCTGAAACCTTCCCGTGATGGACTGACCTTGTCCGGATGAGTCGAGCATGTTGTGGGTTTGATGTTTTAGAGAAATAACACTTTATAACACGCCCGTGTTCTGTCGGAGCATCACACTCTGCTGTGTGCGGAAAGAGGCTGAAGAGCTGTGTCTCGTTGCGTCTGGACCACGAGACGCTCGGACGTCCTCTGGTCCCGGCTGTAGTTCATTAGACCGAAGCAGTTGTCGGCCATTCATTGTTGATTTTTAGCATGAACAGCTGGAATGTGTATTTTCTTTTTCTTTTCTTTTTTAAATCCTACAGACGGAAATTAGTTGCACTCAACTGTAGCTTCCTCATCATGTGTGAGACCTTCAGGTATAACCCTTAATCAGTCCTGGTGTTTAAGTGTGAAATGTGGCAGGGATAATGTTTTGGGTGGGTTTTAATTTTTAATTTATTTGTTGATATTTTTTATTTCATATTTTGATGAACACTGTGAGATTGAGATGTGACAAATGAAATCTAATGTTGTCGTTGAGTCCGAGCTTTCACCGCCATCTTCCAGACGGAGGAGGAGGAGGAGGAGGATGAGGATGAAGATGAAGGGGATGTTGCATTCTTTTAATAAAACACTCGGTTCAGATCTGGATGTAGCTGTGACGCCCTTTAGTGAAAAGGCAATGACATCGTTCACACTGAGCAAATAAGAAGCGTATGAAATGGCAATGAAAATACTGTTTGTTTTTTTTTTTCCTCAATTATATTTTGTGTTTTATATAAAGATATCATGATGGGGTGTATTTTATTTTTATTTTTTTCTTTTGACATTGACACTACTGATGGGTACATATGATTTGTATATAAAACATGCATTTGTTCCTTTTTATACAGACAAGCACCAGTGTGATATGTTTTTGCTTGAATGGTACTTTTCAGAAGTCTGTTATGTGATCTGTCCGCATGGTGTCTAACTGTGCCAGGAAGTAGACCGTGTCATTTGCTGGAATTTGATATTTCTTTTGAATTTTTATTTTTTTTTCCTCATGGCAATTCGGTGGTACTACTGATCCCAGTTGATTTCTTTTTCTTTTTTTTTTTTTCTTGCATCTTCTTTTGAAATGTATATTTGTTGGAATCACTTTACGAGTTCTTGTCAGAGCTCAGTATTGCAGATCTGCTCCTACATAAGACCTCTTTCTCATTGACACTGGAATATTACGCCGCATCGTTTAAAAACCCTGAATGCTGAATTTTAGCCACCGGTGGTTTTTCGAAGGCGGCCGGTGGCGGATCACACGCAGGGATCATGGAGTTAGATGTGAAAAGCAGCTCAGAGGTTTTACTTCAAAGACGGACTTGCTGTAAAGTGAAACTGCACGTTTTCATTGTCCTCTATCAAAGTATTACACTGACGTATGTGTCACCATCAGGCTCTGCACTGTTATGTCCACATGGACTTTAGTTAATGTTCATTACGTCATCACTTGATCAAGAATCCGTGTCATGTTGTTATCCATTTTGCATGCTGTCTCAAACACTGGCTCCTCTGCACTAAGGTAGATGAATTCTTGAAGTCTTTCCCTCTTCCTGCCTGTTGTTATTTCCTTTCTGAAGATCTCCTTGTGTTCAGGTTGTTGGCTGTGTACCCCGTCATGTTGCTGCTACTGTTAACATGGGGAGAGGTTTCGGCAGGCAGAGTGGAGAAGAGCTGGGGAGGGAGGGAGGGAGGGAGGGAGGGGAGGGGGGGATGGGGGGATGGGATGGAGACTTCTGTCACTTGAACCAAAACAGTCAAAAACACTCCAGTCCATGTTTGGTTTGTTGCCATGGGGGTGTGTGTGTGTGTGTGTGTGTGTGTGTTCATCAGACATCAGAAATCATATTGTGCAAAAATCTTTTCAGAATTAGTTCAAAAGTGTAAATAGATGAGATACAATAAATTCCTCTTTTTCTTACCTGGGACTGTGCTCGTCATTGCAGATGTTCATTGTCAGCAGCTGTCACGTGAATACAGAGGTTACAGCTTCAAGATTTTACTCCCCGTTAACATTCCTACCGCTCATACTGGAAATTAAAGAGGACTCCACTGACTTTTATGCTTCTTTACCAAAACCCGACCACCAACCTCTCCCACAATGCATCTCAATAGTTAAGTCAGATTCAGGCGTGTCATGTCAGTCGCAGCTAACCTCAAGCAGAGATACATCTGGTACGATCACTTCAACTCCACACCACCACAGCTGTAGTTTTTCAAAAGATTGAAACCTGTACTTCTCCACCTCAGCTGATGCTTCCTCAAATGAGCCTTTTTACGCAGCTTTACTCAGAAACTACAAAAATACTTTTCTTTGTTCTTCAAAGAAAAAGAAGTGAAGTTTGTGACGTATTCTGAACGAGGACTCTGCCGCATCGTTAACATCACCCAACAAGACCAACTGACGGCCAACAGGAGGTTATGGCGATCAAAAGCTGTTTCAGTGTTAATGACTCTGAACCAATCCTTTATACAGCTCACTGTATTTATGAGGCCGTCGTGTTTGGTCTTAAATTGTATTAGTTTCCATGGGTTCTTGTTATTTTGTCCACCTGCTCAGGGATTTATGATCCCAGATCGTGAAATCAGTCGTTAGTCATCTTAACCAGGAGGAAAGAAGTTGAAAGGAAAACGTTTTCATAATTCCTTTTTCAAGAGGTCAAAAAACCTGAGAAATGAGCACATATTTAAAATGCATTTTATTTTCCTTTACAAGAAACAAAAGCAGACAAAGAAATAAGATGGAGGGGAGAGGGAGTGGGAAAGCTGTATATAAAGAGATGCAACCTCTGGCGTCCTGAAAAAAATATGTACAATTCAAAATAATATCCATACAAAACATGCCACGTACAATAAAAATGATCATTATATTTATTCATATTCCCTAAAAGTATCTCTGCTGTACAGATGCAACGTCTTTTCTTTTTAAAAAGTAGGTGAGGTTAAAAAAAACCTTCAATTTGAGCAAACTTTATTAAATTATAAGATATGCAGAGAACTTAAATTAAAATTCAGAGAAGTTAAAAATTATTCATTCTAAAATCCAGTGAGCGGCATAATGTCTCGTCATTGTCTTCCCTTGAAATAGAAACATACCAAAAAATATATATATCACTGCTTCGGATACTCGATCAATATCTACCACTTTAGAGAAGTTCTCCGTTATACTATGAGAGTGCAATTCATTACCAGGTTAAGTATGGGATTAACTTTTTGAGTATTACATCATAACATACATGAGGCCAAGTAAACATTTCACAAGGTTTACCAACACATTCACTTCTATAGGGAAGATATAAAAAAGCAAAACACAACAATATTCTCGGGACTTCAAGATTTTTCCATTCAAGGGTATACGAATCCAATTGTAACCGATTAAGGGAGAGGTTTTGGTAATCAACAAGCAGTAGCATAAATAAATTGGAAAAATAAACACGGACAATATTACATAAATACAAATGCTATGCACCATTGTACTGCTTTATGCAAGAAGTGATTTCCATGTCTTAACTACCGACTCTCCGCGGGAACCCGAGCGGCTCGGCGATGACCTGGGCTTCTCGTCGTCACTGATTGGAGAAGACCAGACACTGTCTCACACCTATTTTAACAAACTTGTCTCTGAGAGCTTATAGCAAAAAACACTAATAGAAAAAACAGGTAAATGCAAAACACTCTGGTTCATATACATAAAGATATTAGTTTGCCATTTTACATATATTTATATTTATATACAGCTTTATCTTTGTTAAAATGATATCCAGTGGTTGATTTTTTTTTTTTTCAATTTTATTTCTCTACACTTTTTGAACTTTATTGATTACAAAGGGGCTGGATAAAGAGTTGCTGTCCCCTAATGCATATACTATATATACAGTTTGTACAACTTTTGCATTTTTAAAATCATGTGAGGTCTTAGGTTCGGGGGAAGGAGGAAACAAAGTAGTATGGGAAGGTGGAGTTTCAGTAAAGCTCCCTTTAAAGACTTTTTCATTCATCTTACATAGAAATGAAAACAAATGCCCTTTTTTCCAATAAGTCTTTCCCTGCCATCGGTTCAGCCTCGAGAGGACAGTACCAGCACTAGAAGGAAAAAAAATAAAATAAAAAGCACACTACAGGGGAAGTAGAAACACTGCAGGCTGTACTCAGGCAGAGGAAGACTTACTACAGTAAAGTTTAACAACAGTCCACTAAAGAATAGAAGAGAGGAAGAGGCATGATTCAAGGTTTAAGGTTGAGCCGTGAAAAGACTGACCTGCTGGGGTGGGGGGGGGGGATAAAAAAAAAAAAAAAAGCATTACATGGGACAGTAGTCATGCATCCACCGGCTGGTGTCCAACAAGCGCACCTTCAACGTACGAAGCGACAAGCAAATGTGGTTTAATGTTTGGACGCTGTAGTCTGCGAGCGCCCTGGGATCCTGGAGCCGTCGCTGTCTGGAGCGACTGAAGAAGGTGGATGTTATTGTGCTTTCACACAGCTGATCGCACGGTTTTCAGACGCATAAATAAAGAGTACAAAAAAAGAGGAAGAAAGCTACATCAATGTCCAGGATGATTTGGTGGCATTTATCATGATTTGAATGCAATGTCTTATCAAAACTGTCATATAGTTCCTCTGTATAAATAATTCATGAATAATAATTAGGTTGGCTCATTTTGTTTTGTGTGTGTGTGTAAATTACCATCAGCATAGAGTAGATTGAGAGCAAACCTGCTGCTTAAGATTCCCTGCTTGTCCGAGAAGGCTAAGCCCATAAAAACGTTCCTCCCCCCCCCCCCGGTTCCACAGTAGCAGTTAACAGTTTTCATACAAAGCAGTCACTTCCCGCTAAAATCAATGAGGTAGACTGGGTCCAACTAACCCACCTTGGGGCTCCGCACAGTCACAACATCTGGTGCCCCGGGAGCCACAGAGCTATAGCATCTCAAATTTTATATTAACTTAAATCTTCTTTTTTTTTTTTTAGTTTTTGTTTTTTTTCTCTCCTTCTCCATCGATCATATGCAGTTCTTTACACAGAGCCACATGAGGATTGTCTAGCTAGCCAATATCTGTGTTGTCTTCATTGATGACTTGATGGGAAAGTGCCTTTTCTGGGAGGTAAAGAAGGGGGGGGAAGGGGTCAGTGGTTAGGTGGGACAGGGAATAGGTCCGACTTAAAACATAAAAATGCATCATTAGTTCATTCTTAGTACTTTAAAAATGGCTTTTTGTCGGAGCTCCGGCCGAGCTCTGCTCTGTGAGTATCGATAGAGGGTCAGAATCATTTGGTAGGCGTTGAGGATTGTTTTCCAGCCACTGGGAGCTTCTTGAGAGAACAGTCGAAGAGGGGAAAGGGGGTTTTGGCGGAGGAGAGGGTGTTTCACACTAGTCCAAACATGAAAGTCAGTCCCACCGTCGAGCTGCTGCCGACGAAGGTGCTCGCTTGCTTTTATTGATTAATGCTCTTCAAACCTTTGGCTACACGTGTCACCATTTTAAATCTGTCAAATGTCGGAGGCCAGACTTCCTCTCTCCATCCACGTCTTTCACAACAGCTTATGCACTGGCTATGTAGGATTCAAAGGCTTTGGCGCAGGAGTGTTCTGGCACCAGCGAGACGGGAGCGCTCCATTTTTTTCCCGTCCTTCCCGTTAGTTCATCCACTTGCGGCAATTCCAGGCTCCACAATGGCAAGGGATCTTGTTCTGATCGTCCTCAAAGTCAAACTGGTAGTCGTATGTCAGCTGGAATAAAGAAACGGAAACGGTTAACAGCGGCTGAGATTTCGACAGGAACTTCAAAAACATAGAAAAGACAGTAAGACTACGACTGAGTAGTGGTCAGTTCTCTAAATGCACTGCACCTCCTCTCCCTTGGGGATCCTGCGGCTGGAGATGATGATAATCTTGTCTTCTTTGTCAAAGGTTACAACCTCCGCAACACAGTTGGGGGCACAGGAATGGTTGACGTAGCTGGAAAAGGAGAAGAAAAAAAAAAAAGAAAGGGGTCAGTTTAAAAACAGTCTCAAAGGTTTACAACGAGACAACCAATAACAAAGGGACACTTACCGAGCTGGGCCGCCTGTCAGAGTGGCATCAATCACCTGCTCGTTGTTGATGCGGAACATGTAGATCCCGCGGTTCTAAGGAAGAGAAAGAATTAAAAAGATGTTTAAAAAGGCAGTTTTTTCATCAAAGTTATTGTTGGTTCTTAAGTGTTGTCCAGTTACATTCGGGCCCTCCGCTCAAATAAAGAAACAGAGAAAACAGAAATAAAACTTGCAAAGTGTACCTGTGACTCATAGATCTTCTCACGGCTATTTGCCACCTCGTTGCGTATGACAGTACCGATGTACTCGATGACCATGGTGTGCCGGTCCAGATCCTTGGCAGCGTACAGACCCAGGCCCTGAATTCGGGATCGAGCCAGGTACACGTTGTTCTTCCACTCGGTCTTCAGGCGTCGGTACTGGGAGGACTTGGAGTGGACAAACTGCTTGCTGTATGGTGTGTTGAGCTCTCCAGTGAATGTGCTCTGGTAGGCCTTCGACACGCTGGTGCTGTTTAGAGTGTGAGGCCTGCAAACAGGAGGAAAACAGGGGCGATGTTCTTTGACAAAAATAACTACAAATCAAATAAAGAGTTTTAAAAGCTTTGGTCCTCAACATTAGGGCTGGATCATTGTATCTACTAAGGAACTAACTTTTTTTCTAATGTAACAGAATATGTTTTCTGGTGGAGGATAAAAAAAAAAATCCAATATTGGGTCAAGAACCTGTTTGGCTCGAACTGTAAAGCCCAATGTCTTGTTCTGTAACGATGCCTTACCTCTTGCAGTGTGTGGGGACCTTGGCCTCAGAGCGAGCACAGCCGCTGGGATTGATCATCAGGGGAAGCTCCATCAGAGGATGACGACCATATCGGAACTGATAGTTCTGGCAGTTCTCCACTCCAGGCAACTTGAACACAACAACACGAATGAGGTTTTCTGTGCAGTAGACTCGTTAGGGGATAGCATGACCTGTGTGGCCATTTAGCAAAAGGGTGGAAAAATCAAATAAACGGGACGCAGTGATATTCCCTCCTGCTGAAGTTTCTTACCGACTCGGTGATTCGCATGACAGCATGAACTGTGAGGCCGTACATCTCCTCTCCTTTGACATGTTCGGTGAACAGCTTCAACATGGATGATTCATCTCGGAGTTTAGCCACCTGCTGGACAACTAGGTCCCAGATCCCTGAAGACAAACAATTAGATCCAGTTTATGGTGTTAAGTATAACACAGAGATATCATATAATAATAATAATAATTAAAGTGGGAGCAGTGTACGTTCTTACCGTCTGGAGTAGAATCCCGGTACTGCAAATCCTCCATGCCGTGCTCCAAAACACGCACCTCAAACAGGGGGTGACCCTCATCCTCGCTGATGCGGCAGCGGTAGCGACAGCGCTTGTTGGGCACACGTGTGCTCCAGTAGATGCGTGTTGCCTCATAGCCGACCGGGAAGATCGCAGTGGGCGAGTGGAAGTTGGTCATTTGGGAGGGGAGCAACTGGCCAACAGCATGAAAGATGAGACCGCCGACACGGAACAGGTGGATACGGTCACCTCGCTGCAAGATGCTGGCGATCTGCTTCACCTCATCACGCTCAATGTAGACACGCCGCAAGACAGCAAATGTGCTTAGCTCATCCTCACTGGGGCCCTTCAGCTTGTGCTGGGTGCACAACATGGTCTTGTCCTTGAAGAACATGCAGCGAGCCCGGATGGCGCAGGCGAAGTGGTAGACGTTTGGGCAGCGCAGTCGGTTGCAGCTGTTGGTGGCGCCCGTTTTCTGGCAGAACGCGCAGAGAGTCCGTAATCCACGACGCAATGCTACCTCCACATTGATGAGGGCGCCCCCCTGCGTTTCATACACCTCTGTGGACCACAGGGCACAATTAAGGTGCACCCACAGGTCCACGTCAATGTTAAGCAAACGGGCCGGTCCATCCGTGTATCCATCTCCTTCGTCATGGCAGAAACAGCATTTACGTTTATCCCGAGGCAGCTTGTCTGGCCGGAGAGTAATGCGCAGGCGCTCCATCAGCTCAGACACCTCTCGGCTGCTCTCTTTCTTAGACCCACCCTTACGTATTGTGATGACAATCTGAAGACGCTTCCAGCGAATCCCCTTCCATTTTTTTAATTTGGGATGTACCACCTCCTCATCAGGGGACAGAGGCCTGCGCTGCTTGGGAGCCTTTGGGGAACACTCCATGGCATTGGGAGAATCTTTAGGAGGATGAACTGGATCAGCAGTCGCGTCCTCCTCCTCCTCCTCCTCCTTGGTAGTAAGACTCAGATCTTGCTTCTCTTCAGGAGGAGCAGTGGGATCAGAAGCTTCAGAAGCAGCTGCTTCATCATTGACCGACTCTGGAGCAGCAAGTTGAGACTTTGAGTCATCAGATGGTTGAGCAGCATCGATTGGAGGAGCATCATCCAGGTCAGGCTCGATCTTGATCTGAACACTGGAGGGACTGAAAGGAGCAGGGGAGGGACAAGCTGATTTTTTCAAAGGTTCAGCTTCAGTAGATGGCGCTGAGACAGATGGAGGAGGTTGTGGCGGAGAGGGTGAAGGGGGTGGAGATTCCTCCACTGGTATAATAGGAAGGTGGCGCACATCCAAATCATTCACTTTGGTTGTGTAACAGTGCTGGGCCGGTTTGTCGTCATTTTCTGAGAATTCCTGGGAGAAAAAAATGCAAACATGAAATCTACGGCTTTCAATAGATATTTAAAACGAAACTATGACTAAATATAGGAATCAGAGTTCTCAAAAAAAAAACTGTAGTGACTGACCTGTTTAATAAGTGCCAGAATGTCCACTTGTTTCTTCAATGTGCAGCCTGGTAGAGACACGTCAAATTGCCTTAGCCACTCATCCTGACTGGGTGAACTGTCCTTTGTACACAACGCCCCTGGAAAACAACACAATCTTAAAATCCATCTTAACTTACCAATTATTACACTTAAACTCTGCTCTCAGTGACAAATGCAAGTATGCAAGTGTTTCCAGAGCAGTGTCATCAACTACAGTGCCAAAAATGTTTTGAACATAATTTCTGCTGAGCTCACAAGCAAGAGATTGTTCACAGGTTCACACCTGATTTTCCAACCTGCATGACAAACTTCCTAACCAGGTAACACAACAGGACAATCCAGATCAACAAAATGGTCTCATACCTGACTGACCGGGTCCTTTCCCTGACCCATCCACTTCAGGCATGTCAGGGTTCTGTGAAGTCAACTCATAGGAACCTGGCATCCGAATGTTGAGCAACTGGGCCATGGCCATCATCACATGGTTCAGTTTCTGGAGGAAAAGCAGTTCCAAGGTTTTGTTAACAATCCATGAAGATAAAGAAACGCGCAGAGAGCACAATAATATCATGACTTAGTACCTTGGCTGCAGCAGAGGACAGTGTGAAGGTGACGGACACCTCGTTGCTTTTGGCCTTGTCCCAGTGGTTGGATGTGGAAACTACTTTGCCGTCAGCCATTTCTAACGGTTTGTTTTCTGGGAAGGCTAGAAGAGAAGAGCATATGTAAATCCATCTCTTGTCGGTTTAGCAATATAAATGGATTCAAACATTAAATGAGTCTTGAACAGTTAAATGTAATTCGCAGAATATTACCAGGTATGGCAGTGCGAGGAATGAGGGGGATGATGGGGGATATTGCTCTCTCCGTCTCCTCCTCTTTAGGCTCCCGAAGGTGAGGGAAACGTGGTGTTTCATCTCCCACATTACTCTCGGGGGATGACGCTGGGATGATACTTTCCGGGGCATCCTCGTCATCGCTCTCCATTCTGTTAAAAATAGGATGTGTTTATAGCCACTTAACAACATGCAACCTGTGTGGTCTGACTGACAAAGAATTCAATAACAATCATCCTGTTGTACCTGATGTCCTCATTCTGGTTATGTGGTGGGGTGGGGAGAGCAGCGAGGATGTCGACGCTCTTTACCTCCTGGGTAACTGATTCGACAGGGGAAATTATTGAGAATTTAGGACCCAGTTACTGCACAACTACATAATCAATATTCATGAAAACCATCAATTTCTTGCCAAATCCCTAATTGTTTACCCATTGGCTCTTCTGCCTGGCTCTGTGTTTTTCTGACCACCAGACAGCTCCTCCCCAGGAGTCACTCCATTCAACAGCTTGTGCTGCACGGAGGGCGGAGGTGTAGGGGGCAGGGAGGATGGGGGTGTTGGTGGGTTGCTGAGATTACTCTGTAAAGGAATAAAAGCATTTGTTCTTGTTTTTAATGAAGTATTCGCCAACAACAAATTGTCATCAAAGTCTACAGCGAACCACTGGTACAGCTTCGTTTTACCTTAGTGAGTAACTGAGAGTAGTAGTCTGGGATATTGTCCAACACTGCATTTCCAAAAGATCCTTTGAGCTGGGCTTTGCCGTTGGCCGGGCTGCTTCCAAAAGGGGCGAATAGATCCAGGCTGGCAGTGATTGAAGGCTCCATCAGGGGAAGCAGAGAGAGACCCTGAAGGGGACAATCAATATGATGAACAACCACTCTTCAAAAACATTCATGGCAAAACTTATTAATGAATTATTGTTTTTTTATATCCAGTTACCTGTTTAAGTTGTTTTATTAGGGCTTCAGCACTTTTACCAACTTCCTCCTTCTTATTCTTCTTCCGTGCATTCGTCCCTCGGTCTCCGGCTGCCTTATTTGTGCGTTTTGGCTTTTGTACAGGAGACCTTTTTGTTATAGACTGCAAGTCCTGTAAAGAGTCGAGAAAATTAATCAGAGGTTCTTTTCCCACAAACAACAGCTTGATGAGGGCAAAATGAATGAAGTTACTAAAGAAAGAATTACCTCCATGTTTCGTGGAGTTCCTTGAAGTTTTTGCTCCAGCATTGCTAGTTTGCTGTTGATGTGGCCGTTGATCTCATTGTGGATGCCTTCAGAAGGCCTCTGAGCACCGAGTTGAAGGTTCTTGGTTCTCAGGAGTTTCTGTAGTAGTTGCTGTCCAGTCTCAGATCTGGGACCGTGGGTTGCAGGGTCTCCAGCCATGTTACCAGCATTGATAAATCTAGTGTTCCCAGAGGTTACCGCCTCACCTGTTGCTTCTCGCTTAATAGCCCCAGGATGAGCCACCTGCTGCACCATCACAGTGAACCTCCCTTGGTTCCTGTTTAATGTTCTGTAGGGTCATCTTACACAGCTCCCCTTCTCTGGAGCCATGTTGCATGTGAGGCAGATGACTCTCAGTAACCTGATGTGACCGTTGCTGAATATTCATGTCTTTTTGTGGCCCATTGTGGATGCCTGCGAATGTCTGAGGTGTTTCATTGCCTGATATCTGAGTTTCTACTTTAAGCCCTGGACAATCAAGTGGACTTTTAGCTCCAGGTGACCTGAGTGGGGACGCCTTGACGTGGCTGTATGGACTCCCCCTTCCAGCCCTGCTGTCGGGTACAGAAGGCGAGGAGACATGGGATGAATGTGGTGAGGCCGGGTGGGCTGGGCTCATGCCAAAGGGTCCTCTTGGAGAATATGCATGGGATGGAGAGCCCTGCATGCGTCCTGCTGCAGCTGCCATTAGTGCTTGTTGTTGGTTTTGGTTAGGAGTGGGTGGACGCATACCCATAGCTTGATTAAATGCGTGCCGTTGTGGGTCGATAGGAGAGTTAGCTAATGGCTGTCCTGGAGATGTTGGCCTTATCATACGGCCCTGGTCCATGGGGGGACGTGGCACCGGCACCTGGCCTCTCATAATATGTTGCTGCATCATTTCCCCTACTTGTGGCTGCTGTTGTCCAGGGACCATCATTCCATGCTGCATCTGAGGTGCAACACCAGGTTGTTGGCCCAACTGTTGTTGAGTGCCCACTACTCCTGGCTTCCCCATGGCTCCATACGGCATCTGTTGGCCTTCCATCCCAGGAATCTGTTGTCCGACCAGTGGCATCTGTCCTGGTGGCATGTGAGGCCTCAGCTGACTTTGCGGTCCTTGAGCCACTGACATCCGCAACATCTGTCCCTGCTGGAGCTGCCTCTGGGCAATCATAGCCTGAATGTGCTGTATCTGCTGGTTTGGGGGAAGATTGCGGAGCTGGGGATTCTGAGCAATACTAGCTGGGATGCGGATCTGTCCGGGTGGAACCCCAGGCCTCTGTGCCATCATTCCTTGCTGCTGTGCTCTCATCATGCCCATTATGGCCTGTTGTTTTTGCTGCTGGGCGATGAGGGCTTGTTGTTGTGGATTAGGACCCATAACAACTTGCTGTGGCTGGCCAGGATGGTTCTGGACCATGATATGCTGCTGCATGCTGGGATCCTTTGACTGCTGCATGGCATTTTGAGCCACCTGCTGTTGTTGCTGCTGAGTTAAGAAATCAATTGGTTTCCCTTCTTCTTTGACAGTCATCAAACCTGGCTTATCAGCACTGAGGGAACCTTGCCTCTGGAGAGTGAGTGGAAATAGTTGCTGCTGTTGCTGAAGTGCGACAGTTGGTTGGTTTCCAACCAAAGTTATTTGCTGTTCAGGAACAGACTGAGGATTTGGCTGGGCCATATAAACCTGGTTTTGATGCTGCTGCTGCTGTTGTAGCTGCTGCTGCTGTTGTAGCTGTTGCTGCTGCTGCTGCTGCTGTTGTAGCTGCTGCTGCCTTCCAAAGTCAGTTTGATGATCATTTGCAGAGCCTAGCTGACTCATCTGATTGGGAGTGGAGGGGCCACTCTGCTGAGGCGGCGTTCTTGGATCAGGGCTCAGAATGCCACCCTCTTTGGGGCCTGAGTTTTGACTGTCTGTGGATCCCTGTGGCTGGGGTGTGATACTTCCTGCTGAGGGCGAGGGGCCCATCTGTGGGGTTGAGGGTTGGGAGAGCCCCCCTGCTTCTTGGCTAGGCTGACTGATCATTTGTGTTGGTTGTCTTTGCTGTACCATCTGCTGTTGCTGGAGGTGGGCCAAGTTCTTTGCAAGATGCTGCTGCTGCTGCTGCTGCTGCTGCTGCTGCTGCTGAGATGCGATCATGCGCTGGGCCAGAATGCTCTGTTGTTGAGGAGTCAATTGGACCTGAGGGCCCCTGAGGCCAGGATGACCTGGAGATGCAACTATTCCCTGCTGACCCATCATCAGCTGAGGCCTCTGTTGCTGTAATGGTGCAATTGGCTGATTCCCCATAATCCCTGGTTGAGCTGCCATCATAGCTTGTGCGTGGTTAATGGGCTGGCCTCCTCCGAGGTTCTGGGGTGGTGGAGCACCAGACTGGCCTCCAACCATTCCTTGTGGAACCTGCACCATATTCTGCTGACTGGCCTGGTTGACTAACATTCCCTGTTGTGTGCTTGCTTGTTGTTGGGCCATAAGTGGGTTCCCCATCATACCAGACTGTGGCTGAGCGATTAAGCCAGTCTGTTGATTTGGGTGTGGCATTGACTGCTGACCCATTGTCACCTGCTGCTGCTGCTGTTGTTGTTGTTGTTGTTGTTGCTGCTGCTGCTGCTGGAGCTTTGCCATCTGCATCCTATGCTGAAGCTGTCTTTCTTGTAGAAGCCTGGGGTCTGCACCTTGCATTCCAGGCCCCTGTGGAAAGAATCCTGGTGGAGCGCCAGGCAGGAACTGGGGCCCTAGCACCGATAGCTGCTGGAAGCTGAGGCTGGGCTCCTCCAATAAAGGGCTGCCCTTGGGGCATCCTGACAGGCATTCCGCCTTGCGGCATCATGCCAGGGTGCTGGCCCATTACTGGTGTTCCTTGTTGCCCTATCATCATCTGGCCAGGCATTTTGGGAAACATGTGAGGTGGTGCCCCCTGTGCAGAATGACCTGGGGTAACAAGACCTGAGCCTTGCTGATGCTGTTGCTGCTTGCTTCTGTACTCTGCAATAAGATTGGTGTGCTCCTTCTGCTGCTTGCGCACCTAGAACAGAATAATTGCAAAGAGATATTACTTTCATATCAGGATGCAAACTGGTGTGGACAAGTTGGCAAACTTGTCAAAAGTCAGTTTCTTTGAAATCGACATACCTGGTCAAGCTGTTTTTGAATTTTGCTTTGCTCCTCTGTAACCAACTTGAGCTTCTCTGCATCTGCCTCAGCAAACTCCCTGCCAGCTTTCTTAGCAGTGCGTTGTTTTGCACACAGTGCCTTGCGTGACTTGCGGTGAACTCCAATCTGTTCCTCCAGAAATTTCAACTGCATTTGGAGTAACTGCTGAGTGTGAAGAAGCCATTCTTCATATTGGTGCTGCTCTGCATCATCTGTAAGAGAAGAGGATAGCAAGTTGTCCATAAAAATAGTATGGGGGTGGCAATTTAGCACCTTTCCAAATTATCAAATACATTTCTACTTATGGGGAGTACTGGTAAAACATACTGATGATTCCTTGCACAAACTGGGGAGGGTTAGGTCTTGACTGGGTGGGATCACTCGTTTCGCCCTCCTAAACAAAGAAGAAATGATTAACATAACATCAGTAATATAAGATGTCAAATTATATCAAATCACTCTTGTAAAGCAAGACAACGTACCTTTGGAGGTCCAGATATAAGTTGACCTGGATCTGTGCCTGGGGCAGAAGCCAGCCTTTGAGCAAGCAAAGACACTTGTTGTCTAAGAAGAGAGCAAAAACACAAGATGTATAACAATACCTTGCATCACACAGTACAATGATCTATACGGGTCTGTAGTTTCCAACTTACAGTGTAGTATTACCACCATTCATCAGCATCTATCAGACATTAGTCAGCAAATGTTTGGCACTGGAGATTCTGTATCTCAACTGTTAATACATGTTTTTGAGTGGAGCTTCCACTACTGGTGACTGAGAGCACTGTTATGTATGTATAGTGATATATTACTTCCTCACTTCTATGACTGATTCCTTTGTTGGATTATTAATTGGCAGTGATGTATTCAATAAAAGGGTTGGGAAATAGGTTCTCCATTTGCCAACACTTCAGCTGTTTTTAAATTATTTCTTAAAACATATATAATTGTAAGGATTTGAATGTCTGGTTTTTACTGGTTTTAACAAATAATTTATATTTCTTTTGTTATGGAAAAGCAGAGTCTTCAACAAAGTGAATTTGTCTGGCCACTTGAAGGCAGCAGAGGCCAAAGGAAAGTACATTACTCACACACATCCAGCAGACACTATAATTTGACATTAAAATTTAGTACAACATTCACGCTCCTCAGAGCTCTGACTATAGATAGTAAAGGTTCTACTAAGTTCACCAGGCGGTAGCTGGGCAGGGAGCTACTGTACCAGCAATGCATGCATGTGTGTCTGGTAGATCTAACATTTCACTGCTGCTTCACACCACTGACAGCATTAATGTTCTTTTCATTAATGACTTGGTGTAATCTGTCTAAACCTAAGCCATTTTCAACAGCCTTTTTTGGGGTCTTTCCAGTGAAGACATCCTCTGTAGGGTTTCAGCAATATAACAACAAATGTTAACAGATGGAGAAGCTGAAGATCTATTAAAAAAAAAAAAAATCCCATTTAAGGTTATGCACAAATCGTATAAAACGGTAAAATGAAAACATATGGCCCAAACTGTAAAAATGTCCATCCAATAGAAATGTACCTGTTAATGCCAGGGGGCCCAACCATTGGATCTTGTGCCAACACCCTCTTGATTCCCTTAAGTGCCACCATTTTTGCCTTGGCAATGGGGTCCATGTCATCGGTGGCAAATTTTTCTAATTCTGCAGTGAAAGAACAGAACATGTTGCTATTGCATGAAAAGAACATAATGACAGAATAAAGACGGTGACAAGCTGAGTTCCTGACCTTTATCAGGGAAGAAATTGTTGGTCAGAGGTAACTGTTTGACCGCTGGCTGTGGCTGAGGTTGGTGATTGAGCCCTGTATGGATCCCTGGCTGCCCCATCCTCATCATGGCTTGCTGCTGTGCCATTGCCATGTGAGGTGCAGGTGCCATTCCAGGTCCCATAAGCCTTTGCTGCTGTTGCGGCAACATGTGTGGCGCACGGGGTACCATCCCTGGCTGAGCCATCATTCCTTGAGGTGGTGGACGATGGTGGTGTGGTAACATTATCTGGCCGGGTGCCTGTGGGTTTTGTTGTTGGAAATGAGACGCCATGCCTCCCTGATGGAGGGAACTGAGCTGTTGCTGCTGTTGCTGCTTTTGTAGTTCCTTCTTTTCATGCTCTAGCAGATCCTGTATTAGAAGAGGCAGTTCTCCATCTAAAGAGCTCTCTACCTTTGCCAAATCTACAGCAGGGGAGTGATGCCCCCCTACATCAGGTAGCCCCAGTGGATCATCACCAATATCTGCATGTGGAGCAGCTGGAGGAAAAGGCAATGAGTCAGCTTGGTCTGGCAGAGGGTATTGAAGTCCCCCTAATCGAACAGAGCTAAGTGAAGCAGACTGGTTTCCTACATGTCCAGGCTTGGCTGATGTTGTGGTCCCACCAAGAAGCATTGACACAGCCTCTCCCATTTCATCTTTCACCACTGTCTGTCCTGGCTGCAGTTGAGGGGTCAGACCTTTGTCTTCTATTTTGACTTTGGAGATATCAACTATTTCTGCAGAGGGTTGGAGTTTGGTAGCAGAACCAACTGCAGTGGTTGTTGAGAAAGACTTCTGCTCCCCTTTGGCTTTCCCTTCCACTTTAACAAGCACTGATCCAGAAGGGGGTTCACTTTCTGCCTCTACCAGCCGCAGCTGCTCTGAGAAGACATCCTTTGGGTCTCCTTGGTCCAGTTCAGGGTCAGTGTAAGCCAGCAAGTCAAACTCATCACTGTTAAGCAAGTCGTCTAGGTGTGGATCATTGGTTTCAAGGTTGTCCAGGTTGCCCAAGTCATCATCCCCTTTGTCAGGGTCCAAGTCTAGAGCCAAATCATCCTCATCCTCTACACCTCCATCTCCTGGAGCCTCCCCAAGACCCTCAAGATCAGGCTCTGGCAATTCCAGTCTGTTTCCAGCAGCAGCAGCCTGGGGCTCTGTAACTAGGCCTGACTGTTGAAGTTGAGTATTGGGATTGGAGGTAGCCTGGGGCTGCAGGTGGGGCTGTTGTGGTACTGGGCCTGCAGACTGATGAGGCAGTAAAACTGACAGTCCACCCTGCTGTAACCCCAGTTGTGACTCACCGGCCCCCCCTGTTTGAATGCCTCCAGCTTGAGCGATGTGTTGCTGAACATAAGGTGCTGCCATCTCTTGCTGTGGAAAAAGACGTGGTCGGGGCTGGGGTCCACGAGGCATAAACTGGGGTCTTAAGGGTAGCCTCTGTGAGTTATGTCTCAGTTCAATGAACTGTGGAGGGGGTCCTTGAGCCATTTGCTGCATCGTCTCTCCTCCATGTCCTGGCATCATGGTGTGAGGGTTACCCATGCTCTCCATGCCCTGAATATTCATGGTAGGGTTGTGCCTTATACCAATAGCCTCCATGCCAGGCTGGGGGAACCTCCTTGGACCCGGGGCCTGGCCCTGCCACTGTTGAGGGAACGGTGGACGGGCAAACATGCCCTGAGGTCTGGTGGGCCCTTGTGGCCTGAAGGACAAAAATGCACAAAAGATCAATTGAAGTGTTCATTGCATTACAGAATTAAAGATATTGGCTGAGAATAATTTGGGGTGCTAGTTTTTTCTTTAGGATTAAATTATTTTTTGATAAGCACTTCTCATTACATTCAAATATCAGTTCCATTAATAATTGTAGTTTAGAGATGTGATTTTGATGTGAATATAGCACCGACATGCTATAATTGCAACCTGCTAAAATGAACAGAAGGCTCAAGTTTCCTGGGGTTACCATTATTCCAACAGTGCGGGAAATTTTATAATTGTGAAAAGTCAAAACCTACCATTTAACACCAATTGTGAATCTGCTTCAAGAAAGCACTTACCTTAGTGCATTATGATCCATGATGGCAGGGGTTCCTGTAGGTGGTGGGCGAATGAGCTTGTCCTCCATTCCTCCAACAGCCATGGGCATCTTCCCTGCCACAGAAGCCTGAGGTCCAACAGCGCTAGCAGCAGCAGTCCGATCCTAAAGGGAAATAAAAATCAAAAAAGGTAAATGTTCCATTTTCTTTTTTTTTTTTACCATTCAACAGAGATGTTAAAGTACAAGTTTAGCTATTGAGTTTCTCAGGAAAGCAGAAATTGTGTGTGATTTTACCCAAGTCATACAAAGACATCTTCTTAACTGTAACATCACACTGTTGCTGTAGCAAAGTGTAGCATTTGTAATGTTGGTGGCATACTGTTCAAGACGTGTACCTGTGGATAAGGTGGTGGTGCTCTGTGGACTTTGTTGTCTTGTTGAAAGGCCCCCATCTCTCCTCCAGACCAACCAGGGGACACACTGCCACCAGCAGCCGCAGCAGCGGCCGCCTCCTTCTCTTGTCTGATGGAATTTCTCTGCATTTGTTGTCTGATTAAGAATTCCCTCAGTCTCTGACGCTAAAAAACAACAACAAAGCACAGATAAGCAAAACACCTGGGATAGTGCACAGAATGACTGCTTACTGACTAATAACTTACCTGTCTGTGCTTCTCCAGCTCAGAAGGGCTAAGTCCTACCAATGTAGGGTCTTGCACTGCTGACACATCAGGCATTTCTTGAGAGCCTTGCAAAGATGGCTGATGAGGTGTGTCTGGAGGGCGGACAGCTGGTAGTTCTTGAGATCCAGAAGGAGGGGGTACCCTGGAACTGAAGCTGTCTGCCCCCATAGTCTGCTGAGTATGTGGCTGTTGTTGCTGGAGCTGACCCTGCACCATCTGACTCTGCTGTTGAGTCATTTGGAGGACCCCTGGGCTGCGGCTGAAATTAGGAGCTGTTGATGGTTTACCAGAGAGAGGATCACCTATTGAACTGTTTGACGGGTGGGGAGCAGGTGCCTGGTTGGGATGAGGTGATCCTTTATAACTTAATGTTCCCTCTGGGGCAACAGAGGGAGGACGAGGGGGTTTGTGGATAGTTGCAAAATGGTCTCTAGATTGTGGCCTTGAAGGTGGCTGAGAACTATGGTCTGGGGATTGGAAACGTGGGGTTGCTGGAGACTGGACATTATAAGCATCATTGGATAGTCCACCAGGAGTATGGGGAGACTGCGAGCTGCCCTGGGACTGTGGGCTGGAGGGCACTCTTGAGCATAGTTCCTGCTGAGCTACAGGTTGTCTTTGGAGTCCAAGAGGACAACCGTCACCTGACTGCTGTTTGGGGGTAAGCGGTGACTGAGAGTGGGGGTCAGAGAAAGGGTGGGAGGGAGACTTCCTGTAGCCTTCAGAAAGGTGACTAGGGGAAGCTCCAGGGTGAAGTGCGCCACCCTCCCCTTGGTGCACCCGTGGCGTCATAGGTGCCTTGAATAAACCATCCCCAGACTCCAACATCCCAGCAGGGGAGCCAGTCGATAGGTCAGGTCTCCCAACAGCAGCCGAGCGTGGAGAAGGTGCACTCATATCAGCCCTGTACTGTCCTGTGCTTGCAGGTGATGAAGCCATTGCAGAGGGTGATGGGGATGAACCATATTCTGGTCGCCCCATCACTTGCTGGGTTCTGAAAGGGTCTCCATAGTGAGTATTGTGGGTTGGCGAGAAGATGGGCGACTCCCCAAGCCCAGCACTTCTCGAATGAGGACTTTCTGGATGTCCTAGGGACTCCTGAGAGCCATGGTGGGATTGTGGTAAATTACTCTGTTGCTGCTGTGGCTGTGATCTGAAGTAGGGGTCAACCTGCTGAGCCCGTCGGGGTGTTCCAGGAGTTCCTGGTTGCATGTCAAAGGGGCCAAGACTGGCTGGCCGTCCCTGAGGAGGACCCTGTGGGCCGGAAGCAGAATAACCTGAGGAAGAGGCCTGTAAGGAGCTGGCTCCAGCATGTGAGAAGGGTGTGGATGGGTGAGAGTGACAATGGGGTGACTGAGGAGGAAGCTTGGACAAGGGATCTGTCCGGATTTCAGCTGAACCCGGTGTCTTAACATGTCCATCTGAGAAAAATACAGAGGATGATCCTGAATCTGGAGGGAAAGGAAATGGGCTCTCTGCAGAGCTGGGCTGAGAAGGGATTGATGTAGAGCCTGAAGGTGGGGGGATCTGGAGGTGTAAACTGGGCCTTTCTCCTTTTACACGTCCTGGCTCTGTCTTGATTGGCCTGCACACCTGACTCTCTGCCTGCTGTGAGAAGAGAGGAAACATGAATCTACAGCTCTAATGTGAAAAAACTGATATTTAAATCAGTTTTTTCAATGCAAATGGCTGGTGATGCCTTAACTCACCTTCTGTGCCTTGTTGATCCTCTGAGCTGCTCGATTATCTTTGGCCTTTTGCTGCAGAAAAGAATTAGATATTAAGAAAAGTAATACATTTGATTGTTTTTTAGTTCCTGCACAACACAAAATATGAATAGTTAATAGTTTAACTGCAAAAACATCATGGACAACAATGGATAATCTGAATGCCAAATTTCTCATTGGAGTTCCAATAAACATTACAGTAAACAATTATGCTTGTGTTAAAATAGTTTCCTTTTGAAGTGATGGTAGCACTAGCCACTAGGTAGATTGTGACCAAACAAAAGATTCAGTTTACTACATTTTAAGTTATAACAGAGCCTAAGGAAACAATAGTTACATTAATATAAATCAATCCTTAAAAAAAGAACCTACCAGATATGGAGCCTTGTCAGCCGCTGACACCTTCCTCCAGATCTTCATGATTTGCTTACAGCGACTCGCCCAGTCTGTGATAGGAGACATATTTAACAGATATCTAACAACAACAAAATCCTTACTTTGAAAAACCACGACGAATGGTCTAATGATATACTATGCTTGGTGCTGTAGTATTTTCAACACTCACCTGGGTAGTCCTGTCTGAGGGTGGGAAAGTTGGTATTGGCATAAAGCACAGGGGAAATGGTTGAGAGTTCACCCAGCTCCTCATCCTTCTCCCAGCGCTGGAGACTGCGCTGGTTGTAGGACAGCCCATCACCCTCTGCCTCAGTGGGGGTCGGTGGGGAGGAGGGGGTTGCTGGGGTAGAGGGAGTCGCCCAGGGGCTCTCCTCACCTCCATCTGGACTGAACAGCCCTCCTCGGTCCCTGTACACCACAGAAGAGGGTATTTATATATATATATATACACACATATTAAATAAAGGGTGCACATGTGTCAACATCAACACACTGCTTTTACACCATTATCCACAGCAGCAGTTATTGCAGACCTACATACGACAGGACTGTAGTAAAATAAAATGCATTAATAATTGCAATCATGGTCCTACCGCATGTCAAAGAACGGTGACTGAGAGAGGCCAGGAAAGGCATCCATCATTCCAGCTGAGGGCAGAGACCCTACAATAGATTTTCCATGTTTAAAAACCAAGCTGAACTTCACTTAAACTGTACTTCATAATCCTATAACAAACTTCAAAAAGGTTTTAATAATATGAACATTGTACACACCTGAGAGGAGAGCTCTCTGTGGCAAAGTGCTTCGATTGAGTTCTCCTTTACTGCCCTCCAAGATGGGGTTCATGCCCTCCAAAGAGGAGCCTTCTGACACTCCGAGAACCTTCCTGAAGAACTGCTCAGAGTCCTGACTCTCCACCCCTTGCACAAGACCTGTCACACAAAGACAGTAGCATTATGTTAACATCAGTTACTATTTCAATGAGTTTGGATTGTGTATTGTATGGTATCCTTTCAGGGGGATTACCTTCAATTTTTACTGCAGCAAAGTCATGAGGATCTGTTGACGCCTGGTCCTTCAGCGACGAGGACATTGCAGAAACTCCTGAAAAATGTCATATTTTTTTATCAAACCTAGATTTTCATCATAACCATAATAATAAACCAGTAGCATCAGTGACCAGACACTTACCAGAACATTCTCCCTGAGCTGGGTGGGCCTCGCCCCCCTCTTGCTTGAGAGGAAAATTAACCTCTACAGCACGATCCTTGGCATCAG
Source organism: Verasper variegatus (assembly GCA_026259375.1). Taxonomy (NCBI): domain Eukaryota; kingdom Metazoa; phylum Chordata; class Actinopteri; order Pleuronectiformes; family Pleuronectidae; genus Verasper; species Verasper variegatus. The sequence continues at coordinate 14,156,807 of CM048045.1, forward strand.
CTAGTGAGAGAAGCAATAAGGTCACACACTGTACTGATCTTTTCCACACACACAGTTTGACAAATATAAATGCACAGTTTTCATGTGTCACAGGTCAAGTTAGTGTTCTTACTCTCTGGTGCAGTAGTTTTGACCCCTGACGGTGCTGGTAATGAAGGTCGGACAAGGCATGCACCTGACCTGTGCCCCGGGGATATCATCACAGCCTTCTTACCTAAGTCTATTAGTGTCTTCCCGAAGAAAGCCTCCTGCAGTGATTACAAACATTTAGGATATGAACTTTAGAACGGTGAATACCTTACATTTCAAAGCTGGTAAAAGGATAGTGCACAGAGAGATTACAAACCTGGAGATAAGATGGAAACATGTCCTCCAGTTTGCTCTTCTTTCGGCCTCGACGTTTCTTGGCCTGTTCCTCGCCCTCCACTGGTTTTGGATCCATTATGTTATCCGTGTCAGGGTGAGGTCCTATGCATGCAAAACCAGGGACTTCAGTTTCCCAAATTAACAATATTCACAAAAACGTCAGAAACAGAAGCATGATAAAAAACGTCATTCAGACAAACAGCCAAATATTGAAAGTTATTCATTCAATTGTCGATTGTTGTCACTAACCTTCCTCGATGGTTCTTTCTATTGGCTGTCCATCCAACATAGTCTCTCCAGCCAGCTGGGCAAAAAATTCTTTCTTCATCCGTGTGTGACACTTTCTTTGTCGCACCATGAAGCCTCCAATTCCTGTTACAATTTAAAAAATGTAATATTTGTTTGTAATTTTTGATGCTCAGATATCTGTGTGGATGTTAACATGGTTGAGTTAATTTCTAGGTTCCTCACCAGGCCTGTAAGGTTTCCGCTTTCTTTTTTTACTATCCTCCATCTCATCTGCTCCCCCTTTGAGACCATCCCCATCAGCCATGCCTTCATTGCCTCCGTCTGCCCCTGCACCACCATCTCTGTCAGGGCTCCCAGGGTTCTCCATCTTGGAATCACAGTCCATGGGCTCCCCACAACCTTGATGTATGAGATTACATAGATTTAGTCTTGCATTAAAAAAAAGGAGCCCAACACTGTAAATTGCTTGAAACACTAATGGATGAGTAGAAAGTGCACTAACCTTTTCCATCCTCCCCATCTCCGTCGACCTCCCTCAGATCCATTCCATCAGGACCTCCTTCACAACACAGGGTGCCAAGACGGGAGCGACGCTGCCGTCTCTTGTGCAGGGGAGACATGGAGATGCTGCGAAGCAGGGACATACCTGATTCTGTCAGCCAAACTCCCTCCAACCGGTAGAACTGAGGCTCTGTAAAGTGACAATTGCTTATGTGAATGATTTACATTAAAACAAACACAGCATAACCCTGCAGAATTTGCTTGTGATAATGAACATGAATAAGCAAAATCCACTAACCTGGCTCTTTGATCTTTATTGAAGCCATAATGGCTGACTCTACTACTGTGAACAAGGGAAAAAAGCAGGAAGAAAAACAAATTCATGTCATCAGTAGGCAAGACTATCTTGTGTAATCCACAATTTTCATATATTCACTTGTAAAATGCGGTCCCTCTGTGACTTACCCACAGGTTTTGGAACATATGGGGTACAGGATGTGCATGCAAAGCCCTCATCAGAAGCTTGTTCCACCTCATCCTCTGTGTACAGACTCTCACAGACAGCATGGACCCATCTGCACAGGCACACAGAAATACATTGATACGCACACTTTTCATCACAAATCACACTGCAAATCAAAGATGTTATGGAATAATTCATGATATGAAAAAACACATGAATAATCCATTCCCCACTTGTCTTCATTAGCACTAGTCTCATGAATACCTCAGTTTCTGTGTCTGGTGCATGCGTGTGCAGTTCTAATGAGCAGTACCTACCGATCGCAGTACTGACACTGCAGGAGCAACTCCTCCTCCATGAAGTTCTGTCTGCATACTGGACAGGAGACCAGGCTGGCACAGGGGCCACAGTGGGTGTAGTTGTTCTGCCACTCACAGTGGAAACCCGGTGAGTTGGAACCACACTGCACACAGCACACACACCTGCACAGAAGTAATGAAACACTCAGTAACAAATACACAGCTAATATGCAACAACAAAGATGCCACTGTGAGTGCAGCAACAATGTATCTGCTAGTACAGAACCAGGAAGCAGAGGGATGGGCCTCTGAACTGCTATTGCAGAGATGAGGCTTTTACATAATATGCAAATGTGCATGTATTCATTTCCATTTGACCCCATTCAAAGCTGCAAAGCTGAACAAAGCTTTGTTGTCTTAGAGTTCTTTCTTACCATTTGCACTTCCAACCACCCTTGGGTACAGTGTGCAAGGGAGGGTCCAAGCAATAGGTGTGATAGCTGACGTCACAATCATCACACAGCAGCAGGCGGGAGGGGTCCGAAGCCTTTCCACACATCTCGCACACAATGCATTCCAAACAACGCCAGCCTTTACGAAGCATCGTCTTGGTGATCTACAGAAGATACAAGGTTTAATCTATTTGGATTAACAAAATACAGTGATTTTAAAGAGATAGAGGATAAAGTTGTGCTTACTTTGCTGTTAACACAGTAGGGATGGTAACACTGTGCACACTGAGCACAAGCCAACAACTGCCCCTCCATGCCCTTTCCAAAACTGCCACACACAACACACATGTCCTACAATAGAGGAGAGAGTGTGAGGAGAGAGGAAACAAAGTCTTCAGCATTACATTTGAACTGTAGTTTTTGGCACAGCAAATGCCACAGGGTACCTGAAAATGTCAAACTACAAGCGAAGTTATACCTGGAGCAGGACAAATTTATCCGTGTTAGAGAAAAGAACCACTGTGTTCTGCATTGTGTCATCTTCCTCCTCGTCTTCATCCTTATTTATTCCAGTGTCTGTGGTCATGCTTAGCTGTGGGCAAAGGGGATGAAGTATATGTGATTATGACCACACTATAAAAGTGAATAAACAAAAAGGAACATCTGAATAGCATGTAAAGCACAGCTCACCAAGAAGGCATCAATGCAGGAGGCCATGGCTTTGAGGCGTGACCGCCCACCACGCCCTCTCCCTCCACCAGCTCCACCTCGAGGTCTACGCTTTCCAGGGAAACTATTACTTCGCCCCTAAAAAACATTTTAATGTCAAGTTGTATTGTGAGAATGACATCTTAACAACAAGAA